>OY294048.1:28721575-29055539 GCA_958510825.1 Brachypterus glaber | reverse complement strand
CGCGTTAAGAAAGGTACAATGACGTCACTAAACACAACATGCTCAGTGAGCCAAAACAGATTGTTTACATACACGCTCCCTAGCAACGGCGCATTTTTCTTAGCAACGGACGCGTGTTGATGTTTCCATGTGCTTACGGCGTTTTTTTTACAAATATTTATAGTAATAATTACAATTAATTTTTTTACACGCCACTGGAATAAATCCGTTTACTCCGCCTATAATATTTTTCTGTTTCTGGGGGCGGTATTGAGGGCGTTACAACAACCTAAACCACTTTGTCGTGAAGAAGACGAGTGACCGGACCCACCCTGAGTGACCGCAAGAAATTGCCCCATATTTGCATTTTTTATCACGTTTATTGTTTCTGGGGGCGGCATTGGGGGCGGTACAAGATGAAAAACCTATTTTTCCAACAACCTAAACCACTTTGTCGTGAAGAGGACGAGTGACCGCACCTACTCTGAGTGACAGCACGAAATCGCCGCATATTTGCATTTTTATCACGTTTATTGTTTCTGGGGACGGCAGTGGGGGCGTTGCAACAACCAAAACAACTTTGTCGTGAAGAGGACGAGTGACCGCACCTACCCTGAGTGACCGCACCAAATAGTCCCATATTTGCAATATTTGTTGGGTGTGGGGGCGGCACTGGAGGCGGTATTTTGACTCAAAGTATTCTATTCAGTAGAGCACATGTGACCGCACCTACCCTGAGTGACCTCACTTAATTGATTTAATATTCACCGAATAATAATTTTTTTAAATTATTTTGTGTGTGATCATCAAATTAGACTTTCCCCTTAGAATATACTTAGAAAGCTAACATTTGGTACACATGCTTAACTTGGCCGACAGTACAATTTTATATAATACCTACTCCCAACCCCCGACCCTAAAATTAAAAAAAAAATAATTTTACCCACACAAGATTATTTAAAACTAAAATTAGGTTACATACTCATTTAATGATAATAAAATTTTACAATAAATTTTACATTCCCCCTCGTCTCCCATCACCTCCCATACGCGTATAAGGCTAAGTTGACACCCCTTTCTTTTTTACCCACTTAGAATATACTTAAAAAGCTAAAATTTGGTGCACATGCTTAACTCGGCTGACAATATCATTTTATATAATACTTACCCCCAACCCCCGCCCCCGCAGATAACTTTGATTTGACAATTACCCCTTGGTGGAGTCTCTTTGTTAAAGAATTGTCCCATTACGTAATGGTACAAAATCTAAAATTATAATTTTATTCAAATAGCTATACCTAAGCAATACTTTAAGGTAAATATATCCTTTCCGATAAGAATTCATATATTTAATATTTTACTTACTTTTTGGTTCCCCATTTTTTAAAATATAGAAATTTTGCAAGTTTTTTTATTTTGGAAACTTGCTGAACAATGAAAAACGGCCATTGTTTTAAAACCAGTATTGGTCCATATGGATCTTATTTAGGGCTGAAAACAGAATTTTATTGGTGGTAATCCCATATAATAAAATATAAAAAAAATATATTTGAGGTTATGTTCTTAAAAATACTTACCAAATGTATTTTCTTATATTCTCATTTACATTAAGCTATGCATACTTTAAAATAAAACACAAATATATCTTCATAATGTATTCATTACCATTCCTATTAATAATTATTTTAATGGTACGTTAGTCTTAGAAATACGTCTTTGAATATGACATTTGGCTAATCTCGCCAAAATGATTTTTTAAATACATTGTTGCCAGTTTTTGGGAGTCTCTTTGACGTGTATTATACATTTTGGGCGTCACAACGGTGTAGATACACTGGGTGTGAGTTTAACGTGTATTATGTAAAGTGTATTATACATTTGCTGCAACAGCGCCACCTGGTGGCCACTTGAATGAACCCCTTTTGTATCTAGCTAGATAAACACCTATCAAAGTGACGCCAAAAAATATTTTTTGTTAGGACCTGTACTACACTCTAACCATCCAGAGAAGTCGATTGCGCGCATTAAACGGACTGACGCCCAAAGTCGGGCGTCACAACGTAAATTTGGGTGTCTGATTGACGTCAATTATACGATTTGGGCGTGTATATGACAGAATATATATATATATATATATATATATATATATATATATATATATATATATTATATATATAAATACTAGGGTGGGTCAAAAAACCGACTATTTTCTTTTTAATTTATACTCTAAAAATTCGGTTGCTAGACACCTCTAGAAAATTCTCACCAAATATGAGCTCTTAATTTTGATAAAAAGATTCTCCGCTTTACAATTTTCCATTTTTTCCTCTTTGACAGCTGTTCGTTAAAAAGTATCTCTCCTCAAATTTGTATACATTTTCGTGAAACTCATAACTTAAATTAAAATTTTTCTAAATATTCATCAAAAACTATTAAAATTAGTATGCATTGAAGTTTGACGATGAATATCTTTTAAACGCTTAATATAATCAACAAATCATAGGAAAACATTTTTGTAGAGCAGTTAATTTTCTACAAAACTATGAATTGCGCAATTCATAAAAAAATTTTGTAAGCGAGTTATAAAATTCATAAGCAAAACAGAAATGTCTCTTAAAATAATCAAACTTTAACCTTTAATATCTATTAAACGGTGAGGTTTACGAAAACATTGTAAGAGACTTTTTTGTAGAGCGTTCGATTTTCTACAAGAATATGAGATGCTTTTTAACGAACAGTTGTCAAAGAGATATGAATTTTTGTTTCTAATACTGAGGAAAAAATGGAAAATTGTAAAGCGGAGAACCTTTTTATCAAAATTAAGAGCTCATATTTGGTGAGAATTTTCTGGAGGTGTCTAGCAACCGATTTTTCAGAGTATAAAGTAAAAAATATATAGTGAGTTTTTTTGACCCACCCTAATAAATACCTTTAGATATTCAGTGAAGTTGTATTTATAGAACGGCAATGGAGGAAGATGTTAAAGGTGGAGAGAAACTGAAGAATAATACTTTGACGTTTTCCAAAATTTACTGTATGGTTATATTTACTGTTATTTTTTTTTCTCAAAATAAATGGAGAGTCTCTAGCACAAGCTTAGGCTTATTAGGGGCTCTCCATACCTTGCCGTGTATGATATAAAATGAATAAATAAATAAGTAAAGCAAAGTTTTATAAAAAAATCGTATTACCAGCCGAGTTAAGCATATTTACCAAATTTTATCTTTTTAAGTATATTCTAAGTGGTCGAAAAAGCTTTTGGCAGATTTGCCCTAAACAAACAAATAAATTAATTAATTAACATTGTAAGTTAAATAAAATATTGTAAAAACTAACATAATCTCAAATAACACAGACCCACAAAAAGTTTGTGCTGGTGTTGAGACTTTACCTATTCTTAGGTATTTTGGGATGCTGAACACGAATCTGTCATAAAAAAGGCACTTCATGGGCTCATTTTGATGCTAGAATGAACTCATGAAATTGCAAATAAGATTTTCACCATTTTAGTCTGTTTTTTCAGTGCATCAACAAAAAAACAAGCTCATGAGTTACCTTTTTTTTTGGGGCAGATTCGTGTTCCGAATCCCAAAATATATAAGAATAAGTGTGTCTCAATCCCTGTACAGACAACTTTTTTGGTGGGTTTTTATAATGCCCAAATAAAAAAAAAAGTTACCTTTGCTGGGGTTGAGACTCAGCTATTCTTATGCACTTTGGGATGCTTTGGGATGCACGAATCTGTCATAAAAAAGGCACTTCGTGGGCTCATTTTTTTTATGCTAGACTGAAATTCCAGACTATTAATGTGACATTTTCAACACTTTAGACAGTTTTTTCAGTGTAGAAAAAAATGAGACTCACCTATTTTTATGTAATTGGGATACTAAACAGGAATCTGCAATAAAAAAGGCACTTCGTATGCTTAATTTTTGCTACACTAAAATTGTAGACTAATAATATTAGATTTTCAATATTTTTGATAGTTTTATATTTATACAGTTTTTTCAGTATAGTAATAATCCCTTGAGTTGCCTTTTTTATGGCAGATTAGTGTTCAGCATCCCAAAATACATAAGATTAGGTGGGTCTCAACCCCAGCAGTCTAATGTATTTTGGGATGTTAAACAGAATCTTTCATGCGCTCATTTTTTTTCCATACTGAAATTGCAGACTATTAATATGAGATTTTTAATATTTTAGACAGTATTTTCAGTGTAGCAAAAAAATGAGCCCATGAGTTGCCTTTTTTATGGCATCCTAAAATAAATAAGAAGAAGTGGGTCTCAACAACAAATTTTTTGTTGTGGGTTTTTTATAATGCCCACAACAAATAAAAAATGTGTGTTGGCTTTGAGATCCACCTATTTTTCTGGGATGCTGAATACGAATCTGTCATAAAAAATGCACTTCATGGCCTCATTTTTTTGCTACACTGAAATTGCCGGTGAGATTTTCACAATTTTAGATGTTTTTTTTTCTGTTTAGAAAAAAATAAGCCCATGAGTTGTCTTTTTTATAGCAGATTAGTGTTCAGCATCCCAAAATACATAAGAATAGGTGGGCATAAATAACAGCACAGACAATTTTATTTTTAGCCTGTGTAATTGAAGAAGCGTTCTTTTGCTATTTTAGCGTTGAGAGAGAAGCTGCTTGTAAGTCAAGCTAACCTAACATTTTTCAGTTTTTACATTACCTTGGGTACAATCAATTGTTTTTTCGCGCTGGCAACCTCGGTGCATTTTTCAAGTGTAACAAGCTCTTAATTGGAAGAATTAGCACTCATTTTGCTTTCTAACGTTATCTGAATTCATGAATTTGTTCGAATCCATTTAAGAACCTTTTGCAGTTTGAGATTCATTAAAAAGTGATTATACTTATTTCGTTTAGCCAAAGTCGATATAGAAAAGAGAGGCCGAAGAAGTGTACACGTGTTTGGAATAAATGGCAGAGATCACGTTCTTATTTAACGATTGGATCACCCGCGCAATATCCCATTTACTTTACTGTAACTACTAAGAACAAAAAGAAAAGTTGAAGGTTGGTTTACCCAATAATTAACACTAGACTAACTAAGGGAAAGATGCCTAATTACGGATGGTTTTCTAATTTTGAATAGTAGTGTATTTAAGATACTGTCTACAAAGGTAAACAAAAATCTACTTTTATGTGAAGTCAAAGGTTAAACTAAATCCGTCCTGTAATATGATAAAGGTAGAAATTCTCCCCGTTAAATGGGAGCACAAATCGTTTAAATTGCAAATGGAATTTTGTGCTCAGTTGCATTAGCATGCTGTTTATTTTATAAAATTTATAAAATAAACATTTAATGATCGTTATAAAAGTTTGTGTTTTTGTCTTGGGTAAGTTGAGATATTGTTTAAATTGATCCACTAGTCATAATTAAGCAATTTGAAAAGATAAAAAAATTACAAATTTCTAATCTAAACAGAAGAAAATTACCTAATATCGGATAGATCATTTTTGTGCATTTGATTCCCAATTTCGGATATCCGAAAGGCAATTGTTATTCAGGATAACCAACCATTAATTACACTGGTCGTCAAATCTGAAGATTTCTCTAACTGAGATTCCAGAAATAGGTTTATACTAATTTTGCTGAATCCAAATCCGAAGGCCGTTTGTCTCCATCACCCTCAAATTTTTTGATATCAGCAAAAAAGTTTAAATTAGGAAAATTGATTTTGTGTAATTACAAGAAAATGCTTTGACTTATCACATTAAAATTTAGTACGGTTAATAGTGGTAATATAAGTTATTTATTCCCCTACTTACCCAAAAATACAATTGTGTGTATGTCAGAGGCGTGCGTTCTAAAGTGTTTTTGTAATATATTTCTCCAACTAAATTTATGTTTAAGAATTTTACAATTTCGATAAAAAATTATTATTTATTGATTAATTTTACGTAAAAAATATATTGGACCTTTTGATCAAAGGTCAATAGTTTTCGAGAAAAATAGGTTTAAACATATCTCTGCAAGTTCCACTAAGAAAAAAACTGCTGCCAACAAGATAATACTTTCTCCTATAGGTCTAGGTTTATTAAAATAAAAATAAAAATATATAAATAAATTAAAAAAAAATATTTTTTATTTTCCGAAAAAAGTCTCTTTTTTCGTTTTAACGAAAAATAAATTGAAAAAAAAAATAAAAAAAAGTTTTAACCTCATTTTACCCCCTTACCCCACCCCTTTAGATTTGTCGACCAGTGTTATTAATACTATAATAACGCAACAAACTAAGATACACAGTTCTGAAAAAGAAATAATTACCTAAGATACTAAGATAGCCGAAATTGGTAATCTAAAATTATAGCTCCTACAGTATTCCGTAAAAAATTACTTGATGGTTAAATTACTTCTTAAATATCAAGGAATAACAAGAAACATGCGCAATGGGATCCAGATGTACTCTTGAAAAAATATTTTCGAAATTAGGAACACTTTTTCAAATGCACAAAAAAATCGCTTGTTTTATTTTAATTGTGTTTTGTGTTGTGTTGTGTTTTCATAATAAATATATATCAAAAAGTAATACCGACAATTAAATATTGAATACATTGCAAATGGTATCCGAGATTAGGCGACTTTCCTCTATACTGTAAAAATATTTCCTGAAATTTAATTAGCGGCTATCGGTACCTGAATTTTAAAAGAAATTGTAAAATTTTGACAATTTCATACCGCGATCTTAATATAATATTTAAATTCTAAATTTGATTTTAGGATATTTTGTCTTTATTCTAAATTTGAAGGGCAAATTTAAAGAGTCAGGTAAATTTTCTATTCTATATTTTCTAAACAGTAAAAAATTAAGTTTAAATTTTTATAACTTAATTAGTCTCTAATTTTACTTCTAGTTTTACAGTGTAATGTTCACCACTGAAATGTCAGATTTATTTGATTAAATTCTTAGTTAGTGTTTATTGTTGGGTAAACCAACCTTAAATTAATAATTACCAGTAATCGCGAATTTAATATTCATGATTTGATGTCATACGCGCACTTATAAATTCGAGTCAAATATTAAATATATAGGTTAACCACTGTAAAAATAACCCTGTTTTCGAATGCGTGAGATTACAACCAATGAAATACTGGATACGTACATAAAGCGACGCTTCTGTACACGTCAGATTTACCAAAACTTTTATCAAGCATAACGTCTATGTATGCAGATGACTCAAAAATTTTTGGAAATCCACTTACCAACCATAACCAAATTCAATGTGATTTAAATACATCTAAATGCGTTTGTCTACACGTTGGTAAAAATAATCCTCAATATATTTATACAATAAATGGTACACCTTTAAAAAAAGTCGAAAAACATAGCGATCTGGGCATTATTGTTACTCACGACTTAACATGGTCGGAGCACATTAATAATATCTGCAACCAAGCTAAGAGAAAATTATTCTTATTTAAAAAAGTTTTTCAAAGACCCTCAGTTGCCACAGCTGCATGTCTGTACAAAACTTACATCCGTCCGCAGTTAGAATTTGGTTCCGCAATATGGTCTCCAGTCCTAGTTAGGGACATTAATATGTTAGAATGTGTGCAGCGTAGTGCAACTCGCCTTCCCTTTGGTCGGAACCGTCCTTCATATGAAGAGCGTCGCCGTCTTTTCAACATTCCAACACAATTTGACCGGCTTGAACGAGGGTGTCTGATAAATACTTTTCGAATTCTTCAAAACGGATTTTCTGTGGATCTTCGCAACATTTTTTTGATGAATCAAAATCCAAACCTTAGGGGACACAACTTAAAGCTTCAGCGTGAACGATATCGAACTGTATGCCGTCAGCACTTCCTCTCAAACCGAGTATTTTACACCTGGAACTCGCTGCCAGTTGAAGTTGTGAATGCACCATCCATTAACAGCTTTAAAAATGGACTTGATATTTTTATTAGCAATTAATATTGATTTTATTTTATTTTTTAAATTGTAATGTTTTGAGTTTATATAGGGAAACCTCAACTCTTATAAACATCTAATAATAATAATAAATAATAATATTTTATTGGGTTGGAATCGCGCGCATGTGAAAATAAGTTTTTTTTTACAGTGGTGTAGGCATAATGCTGACTATTTTTTCAACTATCATAATAGCAGTTTCAATTAATAAAACACAAAGCATAACCACAACGACGGGAACTTTTCCTACCACAAAAAAATCGAATACACCACTATTCTAGCTTTTTAAAATCATAATAGCTTAATAATGTAATATTATAACAAAATATTAACTAAAAGGTAAAATTAAGGTAATTATTATGTCTTATTACCTTATTTTTATTCAGCATTAATAAAATTTAACGAAATTAGATCTTTTTTAATCCAAAAATTATGATAGAAAGTTTATATCAATTTAATTATAATTAATTATTTAAAATTGTTAAAATATTCTTTCAGAAAATAGTCCTGCAAATACACCACCCTGGAGGTGTATTTGCCTATTCTCATTTCGGTGAGTTTTATTCACGCGTGAAAGAAAGCCAACTTTACAGTAGTTCTTCTGATGAATTGATTGGCCTAGACCGTGTAGCTCCGCCCGTATTCATCGAAATATCAGGCAGAGAAAAATCGCTGATTAGGTATATTTGCGATACCTACATCCGAAATTTTCACTTCTGATAAATGAAAAATACACCTCTCTGTCGGTGTATTAAGTATGAAAATACAATACAATACAAAAAAACATCAAGTCATGTTTTTTCATATGTCGATGTTACCGGCCGCAGACTAACATCCCTACTCTTAATTTCTCTACTCCTTAACATCCCTACTCCATAACATCTCTACTCCCCAACAATATACTCCGCTCTATATGGACTCGATTAGCCACTTGACATAACTAAAACTAAAAAAATATTTGTCATTGTCAAATATGTATTTAGTGTATTAATTACTTATTTATTAATACACGCTATGAGAAGGTGGGCAAACAGACTATTAAAATAACACATTTGCGATTATTCTAGAATTTTACATATAGACCAACACTTTCTAGGAAGAATATAAAATAATATATAAGAAGAGAGTTCCTTGTTCCGCAAACCACTCATTTATTATAAAGTAGCTAATGGAGTGCATGTAGTGTGGAGTAGAGTTTTTGGGGAGTAGAGATGTTATGGAGTAGGGATGTTACGGAGTAGGGTTGTTATAGAGTAGGGATGTTATGGAGTAGGGAAGTTATGGAGTAGGAAAATTAAGAGTAGAGATGTTAGTCACCCTTACCGGCAATGTGCGAATGACTGGTATTTAGCAAACTGACCAATTCACCAGACATTATGCAAAACCACTACAACTTTGGGTGATTTGCGAATTTACTACACTAGTTTTGTCAATCTGCAAAATGCCTGATGCAATAGTCAATCTGGAGCTTGTTCCACATTGTCTAGGCAATTTAAATGCCTAAAGAAAGATAAAGGGCAATAGTCTTTGCCACTTTTCTAACAACCAATATAAATGCAATAAATTCCCTAAATCAGTCATATTGAAATTATTCAAAACAAAAAGTACTTTTCAAGCAAAATAAAACGCACAAATAGAAAAAATAGTATAAAGAACTCTTTCTATAAGACATTTGGCGCACTCGTCCATTGGAATACTTCCGCTTCGTGGCTCGTTTTCCAATCATGAACGCATGTCTTATGGAACTTGTCTTTTAATATACTATTTTCTATTTTGCGACTCTTATAAGGTCATAATCACACACATTTTGCGTGTTCTTATAGGCCCATAAGAGGTCTCTTCTTTTTTTTCTGTTGTGTTGGCAACGTACAAAAGCCTATCTCTTGACGTTTTGTGTGCAAATGTCAATGTCGATTTAAAGTTTAATTTTTTACAAAATTTTGTGTTTGGGTTATTTTTTACCGTGTTAATATTGTGGACTGGTTAATTGCAGTGAGAAAAGAAGAGATGACTGTAAAATATATCAAAATATCATTTGTTCTTAGAATTTTAAACATAGTGTAAACTGTAATGCCAACCCAAAACAAAAATCCCTAAATCAGTCATCAATTTAAATGTAAGTTTTTTAAATTTTAGAGCAAAATAGAAAAAATTGTATAAAGCACTCGTTTCATAACACGTTTTTAGCGCACGACTACAAAGTACTAGTTCTTTAATATACTATTTAAGCCTACAACATTAATTTATACAAATCCTACGTTCTTATTACTTCTAGAGAATATCCCATTTCAACTCTACGATCTTTCTAACTTTACAAATTGTGTTTTCTTGTTTCGCCACTCGTACTTTCCGATTCAATCAGCCTTATACGTCATCTACAATGCCACGGACAGGATCGTCTACTTTTTTGTTTTAAAAAGGGAAAGCGATAAGAGAATTACAAATTGGAAACAGATATTTTAATCTAATCTGATAGATTATCTAACAAATTGATGTAAGTTTCGAGACGACCCTTTCTGTGACCTTGATATCACTTTAAAGCTTACTATTGACGTATATCTGATTTAGAAAAACCTAGGGGAATACGGGAATAGGTAATTTTAGTTTTTTGTAAGATAAGTAATAGGCCAGATATATCGACCAAAACGCACTTCGAGAGTTGGAATAGCATATTACATAACTAGGGAATACACTCCCGGGATCCCGGGACCAGGATTTCCCGGTACTCGAGCAATATTTTTGGTATCAGGACCAGAAGCTCCAGTTCCGGGACAACCGGGACCAAAAGTGTGTATTAATTAATATATTATTATATAAATAATAAATTTGACAATATTAAGTGAAGTTGTACAAAACCGGTATATATCTATAAGAACTTTGTATTTCCTTAAAAAAAATATATACAGAGCTGTCCAAAAGTCACCCTCTTAACTTTTGAACCAGTTGAGATATCGACTTCAAATTTGGAACTTTTTAATAAGACAACTTAAACTATCTTTTAGCATATATTTAATACCTTCAGCTCTTAAAATGTGGGCAGGGGAGCATGGGGGCACATTTTTTTAAATGGAAAGGGGGGTCGTGAAATACATCATTTTCAAGGTTATAAAATTCTCCATATAACAATATTTTTAAATTCAAATTTTTTTTTTTTTTTTGGTTTAAAATGGGGTTGAAAATGGATATTAATGTCAAAATTCCTCTAAAAAAAACAAATAATTTTTTAAAAATGCCTAACTTCATCATAAAAAAATGTTAATTATACTTTTAAACTAATTTTAGTTGACATAAATAAAAATTTACAAAAAAAAACTTAAAAAATCGAATGTTTTAGCACAAAAAATTGAAAAATCAAAACCTTAAAAAATATTTTTAAAAAATTTAAAAATATTAGTTTAAATAGAGAATTTTACAAGCTTTAAAATGATGTATCACACGACCCCCCTTGCTATTGAAAAAAATGTCCCCCCATGCCCCCTGCCCACATTTTAAAAGCTGAAAATATCAAATATATGCTAAAAGATAGTTTAAGTTGTCTTATTTAAGAGTTCTAAATTTGAAGTCGATATCTCAACTCGTTCAAAAGTTAAAAGGGGGGGGGGTGACTTTTGGACCGCACTGTATATTATAAATATATGATATATGCCCATTTTTGTTTGTTATATCAAAGCCAAAAAAATAATAATAAAAAATGTACATGTACAATTTTTCATTTTCGGGTCCAAAATCCCGGGGCCTTGTTTTATTTTCATGTTGTTCGCTGATCCCGGGACTTGAATTCTCCATCACGTGTACGGAACGAGCGAATATTGTGAGTGGAAGAAAGACACCTTCTGAAAGTTATGTACACTATTTTTCCTACGAACTGAAAAATATATAAAATTGCTAGTTATTAAAATTCTAAAAAAATTAATTATTTTATAAAAAATACTCAAGAATGTTTTGACGATTTTAAATTTCGAATAATTTTCCATGGATTTTAAAATTACAAGAGTTTTTCAAAAATTTTAAAGATAAACAATTTTTTTTTATACATTTTGCTAAAGAAATTTTATTTTTAATTATTTCGACTCTGATCTATCTTTAGGTATTTATTTGTTGTTAAACTTTCTTGAAACGATAATATTATAAGCTCAAAAAATGATAATATTATAACCCAATAAACATCTTAACTTAAAATGATTTATATCCAATGCAAATTTGATCCAATGAGAAAAACAGCTGACAGCTTGACAGTATAGATTTTCTGCAAAATATTTTGGTTTTTGATTACTTTTTTAATTTGTTCATCAAAATTAAAATCTCAACTTTTTTTTCCCCGATCGTAAAGTAAATTTTTCTTACTAATTCGAGTGCGTAGAAACCGAATTTGACCTTAGAAAAACTTTAGCAGCTAAAATTTTTGAGATATAAGTCCAGGAAATAATGAGGTTTTTTTTCAAAATCTTAAAAAAAAGTGTAAGATTTTGAAAATTTTAGGGTATATTAAAAAAAATACGAGGAACTCAAAAATATATATGCCAAGGACCTACTGTCAGAGTAGGTATGCGAAAAAAAAATAAAAAGCTTAAAATAAAAGTGCAGAGTTTACTTAATTGCTCTTTTGTGGCAAAACTATCAAATCTGTATAAAAATTTTAAAGGACTTAATTTGTAGATTATAAAATTCTCTACAAAAATATTTATACAAAGATTTTTTTTATTTTGCTTAGTTTGTTTGTAAAAAGTAAATAAATGAAAAAGGAACAAAATTAAAGTACACAGTGTAAACTTTTTTCCCGAGCCCAAAAAATATATTTTTCTTATCAATTTAAAGGCGCAGAATCCAAATTTGACCTTAAAAAAATCTAGCACGTCTTATTTTTTAAATTTTAGAACAGGCAATTATGTCAATTTAAAAATAATTTATAAAATAAAATATTGTGTATTTTTTTTTAATCATAAAAATGTTACTTTTTTTACATTAAAGCCATATTACGTAACATTTTTTTAGTTCATTTTTGACCCCCTAGTAATGATTTTTGACAATTTTTAGCATGAGTACGTGGCGATAATCTTGTGCCCTTATGCACCCTTCTTCTTACCCTCCACCCCTACTTTGTTTTGTCACATTATCCATTATCCATATTTTTTTTCATAATATCTCTATTTATTTTACCTATGAATTTAAAGTTTCCATGTTTTAAGTTGGGTATTTTTTAACTGATATTGAGTCTCCGAATCTAAATTTGTCCTTGGAATATTTTTCTCCCATGATTTTAGAACAAAAGGGGATAAAATAATGATTTTTTAACATTTTTATCTCATTTTTCTCAGAAAACAGGTAATAGAAATATTCTGAGGCCAGATTCGGTTTCAACGACCAAAAATTAGTTAAAAAACATAAGACTCCAATCGGGGCAAGAAACCGTGTTGCCTAGTGTTATTAAATAAATTAAAAATGTATGGAAAATATTTACCAAGATGTATAAAAATGTTATGGAATTTTTTTTTAATAAATTGGTAAGTAGGTATTTTGAGTTAAAAATCATGATAGCTTTGCTTTTCCGCTCATGTATGAGATTATTTCGCACGCGTATGACATAGGACACTTTCTCATTCTCTAGTGTAAAATTTGTCGTTTTTATAGGTAGTCATAGGAAAATTTTCTAATGAGGATTTTATTCCCAAGCGTATTAAATAAAACATTACCTTGTAAAATTCACCAATTTAAAGTAGCACATTAATGTAATTAAAATTTCGAACTGGCTATTTAAACGTCAGACGTAACATAACCTAATTATTTGGTTTGGTTTGTTTTTTCGCCTGTTTTGTGTATTTGATGCTTATGGGGGGGGCGTAGCCCCCCTTTCAAACGGGCAGAATACAATTCTGATGAAAAATATACCTTAAAAGCTTTAAAAACCCTAAAAATCCGCAAAAAAAGGACGTACACTCTAAATTTGTCGGCCAATCTTTCAGTGGTATTAATTGTAATAATTAAAGCAAATTCACCATGTAAATTTACAATATTTTTTAAATTAACCTCAGTGTTACACGGTTTAGTAAATATCAGTTCTTTTCCTGTCGGTACAATAATTTTGTATTAAATTCATGCATGTGGTCTAAAAATCCGGCACTTTTACAGACAGTCCCAAAAATTATCATAATTATAGCTTACATTCTACAAAAGCTAGCAGTAAAATTACCAACATAAAAATTCACGTTTTTACACATAACAGTAAATTTACAGTACATTTAAATTTTCCACTTTGTTTGCTGTTAACATATGACCTATTTTATTTGCTGTGAAATTACCATGTTTTCATTTACAGTGAAATAGATGCCCTAGATTTGGAAAGTAAATACAACCATGAAATAAATATGCAAAAGGAAACAATTTCGTCACTCCAAAACCAGCTTAAAGAAAATAGGGAAATATGCAAAAAGTGCAAGACAGTAAAGAAAGAAAACAATACTTACATTGCAGATTGTGTCAACTAAGTCAAGGACTTATAGAAGAAGTACAAGAACTTAAAATATTGCAAGGGGATCTAAAATCTAAAAAACCATAAACAAAACAAAAAGAAAACAAAAAAAAACGCTTAAACTTCTAAATACAGTTGATGATTTAAAAGATAGAATACGTCTGAAAGGATTAACTAACACAAAATTAAAAAAAAGCTTAAACAAAGAAAGGAAGTAAATATTAGCTCACAGACGTCCGACAAAAAGTTTTATAATGAAAAATCCACCCAAGTGTCCATTGATTTCAGCAGCTTAAAGCAGGCTAACAATAATAATAGTAACATAAGCAAAATTAATAATAGTAACATCAACATAAATATAAATAGTAATAATAATAAAAATAATAATAATAAGAAGAAGAATAATAGTGAATCTCACTAAAAACATCCCCACTAAAAATATGCCTCCTGGCACACAAACCCAAACAGCCGAATCAAAAATATTATTAGTAGCTGGAAGAAGTGGGAAAGGTATGGGAACACATCTTAAGAATCTCCTACCATCAAGCCAAATGCAACCTCTAGAGAGCTACTAAAGACTGCAGCGAGCAGCTCAAAAATGTTTTCGAAAGCCGATATATTAATTGTTTGGATTAATAATAATGATATTAACAAAAAACTACTACACGAATTCTCCATTTTCACAAGACATACTAATACAGCATTTCTTACCTATAAGATTCCTCCTAGAAAAATGAAATTGACCTGTTTTTTAGATTTCTCAAATTGTGCTTAGTTTTCGAGATATTTAGGGTGGCTCGTTTTCAAATGATCACCCTGTATCTCATAAGAAAGAAAAAGTGTTTATGTTTTAATCTACTGTTATGTGCTTCACATTTGAGTCGGATAAATAATTAAATCTCTTAATGAGAATTCTTAAGCATTAAAAAACGTGATAATTATTTTTCCTAGACATAAAAAGAAATGTTATTTTAAGAACAGTGTTACCCCAAACATTGATGGGGTTAATGACAGTTACATGTGTTGAGATAAGTTTAAATGACACTAGTTATGACCTGTGAAACAGTAAGAGACTGTTTAGTGTTTTGCTGACAACTAGATCAAAACACTGCTACTTTAAATTAAAAAAAAAAATACTTTACTGATGTTTATTTTGATTATTTTCATAAGCAACTTATGAAGCATAAATATGGTTCGTATAATATAGTTTATGACGGGTGTATCATATATTATGTTTGTGAATTATCTTGTTATTATATCATAGGCCAGGCAAAGTGTGTTCAGATATAAATAAATATACACATTTTATTTATAAACATAATATTTAAACTTTTTATATTATTCTTTCACATGTGTATGGTTTAAGATTATATGTATATATGCATATAGAAAATGTCACTTTTTTGGTATCATTGTAATCAGAATGAAGCGTAGAATTGAAATATGTAAGAATATATAGGGTGTTCCATTTAAAAATTGAAAGTATTTAATATTTAAGTGACTTAATTGTACTTTTTATGTTAAAAGTTGACGTTCTATGGCAATAATAGATGTTCCAAAGTTGGAATCTCTGACTTTTAAAATAAAGAAAAAAAGAAGGATATGCCTTGGTCTTGTTACACCCGGTATATTGGTTTGGACTTTTTAGAATTATTCTAGCAGCTATCAATGAAAGCCTATCATAAAGATAAAAAACTAGTTAAGATATGTAGTCTACCAACATACACGGTATTTGCAGTCTTTTGTCATTAAATAAAGGGGATTTTCAATTCTACATCACAAAACATGAAAAACCAACAAAGGAACATATGTCTGGAAATACGCTGAGGGAGCTACTGCTTCAAAAATCGACATATTGAATTGGGAACAAAATCACCAATAAAATTTTAATTTTGCAGGGCAATTATTCGTTTAAAACTAAGCAAAAAAGTATTGTTCACCGAAATACCTAAATTTAATATTAAAGGAGCATTACCTTTAAAAAAGTAAAATTTTTGGGGACACATAATGTTCTAAGCTGTCACATTTTGTCCGTCTAGGCACGCCTCTGGATAGATTCAAAAAAATAAATTAACATAAACTAATTTCTCTTATTAATACTATTATACATTCAAAACTTCGTCGCTCTAGCAAAGGAGTTCTAGAGTTATTAATTAAAATAGTATATTCTATAACTAGTATGGAATAGACAATATTCCGCGCGAGCGGAAAGTTTGTCATCCGAGCCGACAGGCAAGTATGACGGTCCCTCGAGCGCGGAATGACTATTCGTGTTGTAGACTATACTTTTTCTTCGACTGCAAATATGAAACAATGTATGGCTTTAAACTGCGGACAAGGTTTAAAACAATGTTTTTTGTGACTCGATATTGTAAATGCCACAAAACACATATTTTTAAGTAAAGCAATTAATGTTCTTTAAAAATTTTATCAAATCAGTACTTAAAAAAGGTTTTTATTTAATTTTAGCACATATTTACAAATATTAATGAAAAAATTGAAGGTTATGTCAGACTGTTGTGACAAATATTGGTTTTAAATATTTAACAATAGATGGAGCAGTTTTAATTTTTTGAACTAAATTGATAAAAAACAAAAATATTAAAAAAAACTAATAAACTTTATGTAATTTTAACCCAACAGTTTTCTTTACTTTTATAAACAAGAGATGGCACTACATGTGCGGAATATTCATACCGTAAGCTAGAATGGATTCATTCTGTGTTTGAAAAGTGTGTTTATTTGCTTACATTCTAAAGCAGTCGTAGAAAAACCTTATTTTTAGTACAATTTTAAGTCGTCCCTTAGGGTTCGTTTCCGGAACTATGTTCCGATGTTGGTTTTTCATGTAGAATCATCCCCATTATTTAATGCCAAAACACTGCAAACACTGTGTATGTTTTACTGTGTTTTAGCCCGTAAGAATTAACATTAATAACTAAAAGAACTTACCAAGGAACAGTGATTCATGTTTGACTTAATAAAAACAAGCTTTCTTATAGATGTTAAACTTCTGAATCCATATCTGTTCTTAAAATTTAGTTACGTTGTGAAATTTTTGTGAAATATTATATTTTATATTCAGGGAGTTGATATTTTGCCCAAGTTTGGGAGTCCATAATTTTGAAACGGCCAAGTGTTTTAATACTTTTTCGCCATGTATGAATGAGTGGTATATTTAAGTTTATATGTATTAACATTAAAATGATTCAAATAAACCCATTTCAAATACCGCAAAACTGATTTTCTAAGTACCTGCAGTTACTTTAAATGAGGCAAAACATATGAAAGGTACTGTATAGTTTACATGTATTGTCATTATAACAATATTGATTATAATAAATTATTATCAGTAGGGTAAAACCCCCAATTATTGGCACTTTAAGAAATTTTCCACATATATTTTATTATAACTTATTAAATATTTCATGTTATCAAGAATAAAATATTTTACATCATTTTATCTATTTTATATATTATATAAAATTTAAACTGAGATCTTTATAATATTAAAGAATTTTTTTAATTAATTACAAGAATACACAATTTCGTATTATTGGCACCTTTTTGCTAATGATTGGCATCCAGATTTTCCTATTATTGGCACCTAATTTTTGCTTTGAAGCAACGGAAAAAAATTATTGAGTACCTACTTTTTGTTGAATAATAAACATTTTAGTATCAAAATAAAATATTTAAATTGGAATATTGCAGTTTTATACATATTAACTAAAGGCTGTAAACAAAAACTCAAATTTATTTTAGAATTACAAAATTTTAAATATCTCTATATTAAAATTAAAATATTAGTTACATAACACTAATTTGTATCCATAAAATAATTCCTATTTACCTAGGTACACTTATCTAAAAGAATTATTAGATTTCAAGACTAATTTTGATGCGCAAGTTTTGCATACAATAAACCTGTGCCAATAATAGGAATTCAATATAATTTGGACACCGTGATAAAAAATAAAATTCTAAAGAAAAATTAAGTTTATAGACAAAATTAAGTGTAAAATGTATATACGCACATATTTATTGAGGAAAAACTGTAAGTTTTTCATTAAACGCTGTTTAGAACTCATTTATTTGAAATAGGTTTTTGGCAAAAACTGTATCTTTTGTATAGTAGCCCACCCACTTTTAAATATGGATTTGGTTTTATCTTATATAAGATGTGGCAATGCGTATGTATATTTAACCGTACAAGTAATAAATCTATTCAATTTAATTTAATTTATTCTATTAATTTAGCATTTTAACTGGTTGCCAATAATTGGAATAGGATTTTTACTAAAGAAGCTAATTATTGGCACCTGTGCCAATAATTAGAATTTAGTATAATTTTGTATACCAATTGTTGGCACCGTCGAAATAATACATAAAAATGTAAAGAAAAATAAAGTTTTTAAGGCTAATTAATAAGTAGAATGCATATACTTACTAAAATTATCGAGAGAAAATAGTAAGTCCATCAATAAACGTCTTTTACTAACCTTCTATTTAAAGCACTTCCTTAGCACAAACCTTAAAAATTCACACTTACGTAGTTCACACGAAACTGCTAAGACTCTAGTGCCCAGGGGGAAAAAATATATTAATCGCATTTAAAGTATAATATTTAGAAATATTGCCACTTCGTAAAAAATATAGTTAGATTAAGGTACCAATGAAGATTTTTTTTATATAAAAGAACATATCACTCCAGTGGCAATAATTAGCGGAGTGCCAACGATTGGGGGTTTTACCCTATAACAATTATATATAATTGATATACCAAAGAAGTTAATCATGACTTCTACAGTAACTTTCAAATGTTTTAGCTAATTTAAAGCCAATACAGGTACTTAGAAAATCAGTTTTGCCGTATTTGAAATAAAACCTTAGATCATTTTAACGTTTATATATATTACAGGCAAAATTTGAAATTCCTGAATATAAAATATAATATTTCGCAAAAATTACACAATGTAACTAAATTTTAAAAACAGATATGGATTCTGCAGCTCAAAATCTATAAGGAAGCTTGTTTTTATTAGGTCGAAGATTATTTTTTACACACAATGCATAAAATACTTGACAGAATCATAATCAGAAAAAACATCGGAGTTTCCAGAACTTTTAAGTGAAACTTAACTGTAGCAAGGTGAAAGGTCCAAAACATACTCTCTTATGTATTTACATTTTTACATTTTGTTTAACCTCGTACTATTCTACTTAATTAAGCATCCCCTAAGTCCAGGACTTGTGTGGGCTAGTAGTAGAGGGAACCACCGGCTTTAATTGACTTTCGAACCAATTTATAGGGAGTGTCCGCTTCACTTACGCCTTCGCCAAATTTCAATTATTAATTAACTGAATAAGGCAAATCGGCTCCCGTGAGAAGCTAACTCACTCTATTTTGGATTTACTAATCTAAATCGTCAAGTACGACGCGGTATAGCGCTGTATACCGCGGTAGTCCACTACATCAATCCTCCCAATTTTTTGGTGTTCTTTCATTTAAAGTTACTCTGATTTACGTAATATGAATAGTTTTAAATATATTAATTAAAAACCCCATTTTAGTGGTTTAACGGGGTCCTGAAAAAATTAGCACAGCCCCTAGAGCGGTAATCGTGTTCTCCGCCCCAAAATTAGTAAAGTAACTTTACTTAGGTAGGAATTATTTCGAGGTTAAAGCTTTTTGTCTTCGGTGACGGTAGTATAAATATTTTCATCTAATAATTATAACGTAAGCTAAAATTTTAAATCATCCAATGCATGTAATGTATAAAAAAGCAGTATAAAAAAACTAGTAAAAAACTATAATTTATCAGCTTTTTATGTTATCTAATCAATACGCGACTGGATCACCCAGGTTGGTGAGATTTATAACGTTGTATTTAAAATAACCGTGAAAATAACTCCGCTAACTAATGAATGTTTTTAGTAGCTAGCATATCCACTCAATAAATGTCGACTTAAAACTTTTTGAACTAAAAATATATCAAAGTGTAATAAATTTTCTACTTTTCATTGAACATTAGGCTTAAATTAATATTATTTTTTGGCTCTTAAATATATTTACCTACTCGTTGGTAGATATACTAGAGACCCTCGATATTCTGACAGTTGCTGATTCAAAATGGCGGGCGAGAAAGGTACTCGCTTCGTTCCTTTAATTGTTTTGTAAAACATTGATCAATCGGTCCGGAAAAACAGTTTGATGGATTAATTTAATAATGTACAGAGCTATTGGGGTTACATTAAGCTGAAAAAAAAACTGTCTACATAAGTCCCCCCATCAATATTTGTAAAGTAGCGGTAAATTTACTAAAAAAACCATAAAAAGTAATTTTTTTTACTTTTTTCAAATTAATATTGAAAACAATATTTTCTAAACAAATCATGAAAAGGTCTTGTAGGATATTTATTCAAGTTTTAAAGCTGTCCCCAAATTTACTGTGCGATTATTGTTTGCTGAGGTATTTATGAACAAAGACAAAAGGATCTTTTATCATTTTAAGTCGGATACCTCAGCAAAAAATTGACGTAGAAAGACCAAAAAATAAAAACAAATTGAATATACAAGACAACTAACTCTAACATCTCGAGGCGATAATTTTTCACAAAGATACAGCTCTTTAAAAACACTAAAAAATTGTTCCCCTATTTTTTTGGAGTAGTGTATATAGAAAATTATCTGACCACAGAAAAAACTCCCAATATAAAATTCCCTATAACTTACCAAACCGTTTACCCCACCAACTAGTATAAAAAAATTAAACGATAATGTCACCATTTATGGTTATTGAAATCCAGTTTCCCCCACTCTAATTTATTGATTAAACTTCACCAATTTTTTTCATCTTATTTTTTTACCATATTTTTTTACCGCTGAAAAGCCTTCTCTGACTTTTAACACTTTGACTGCTACCATATAATCTGGTTGACGTAGAAAGACCAAAAAATAAAAACAAATTGAATATACAAGACAACTAACTCTAACATCTCGAGGCGATAATTTTTCACAAAGATACAGCTCTTTAAAAACACTAAAAAATTGTTCCCCTATTTTTTTGGAGTAGTGTATATAGAAAATTATCTGACCACAGAAAAAACTCCCAATATAAAATTCCCTATAACTTACCAAACCGTTTACCCCACCAACTAGTATAAAAAAATTAAACGATAATGTCACCATTTATGGTTATTGAAATCCAGTTTCCCCCACTCTAATTTATTGATTAAACTTCACCAATTTTTTTCATCTTATTTTTTTACCATATTTTTTTACCGCTGAAAAGCCTTCTCTGACTTTTAACACTTTGACTGCTACCATATAATCTGGTTACATACTATGCATAGCCTGGTGCTAAGATATTTGTATACACGGTGTATTTGAAATAGCGTAGGAAATTTTAACAGGTGATTCTACATGATAAAATATGACAAAAAGTTCCTATAACTATATGTCTAAAAATGCGTCATAAGGGAGCTACGCCCCTTTGAAAGTGGCTAAAAAAATCGGTTTTTATTTAATAACTCAGGAACCCTTTGAGATATATCAACAAAGTTTTGCACGTCAACTAATCCTTCCAGGGCCCGTTTTTATGTGTTATTTTTATGTACTTATTTCAACCAACCAATGTGCGAAACGGGGGGGGGGGTGCTTATCAGTTTTTTGTCCCAAACTTTTTTCTGTGTAACTTTTTTGCAATTTTGTTTCTGAAATATGATTCGTCAGGTCAAAATACATAAAAAAGGTACTCTTGTTGTAATGCTGTTGGATTAACCGTTTTCGAGAAAAATTCATTTGAAGGTGAAATTCCACGGTTCGAGGATGAAAAATTAAATACTAAAATGTTGAAAACCAAAATTTTAATGATCCAGGGCGAATGTACATTAAAAACTAAGAAAAAAACGTCATATACAGGTACTTCCAAAAATCAATCCTAATGGAGCTATGGTCTCCTAAATATGCACCATTTTTAAAGGGCTATGGTAGCTTTAAAAGCGTTTTTTCGACTTACATGTATGGAAACTTTTTTTCTAAGTTTTTGATGTAGAATAACATTGCATCATTAAAATTTTGGTTTTCGACATTTTAGTATTTAATTTTTCGTCCTCGAACACTGAAATTTCACCTTCACATGAACTTTTCTCGAAAACGGTTAACCCTACAGTATTACAACAAGAGTACCTTTTTTGTGTATTTGGACCTGAGGAATCATATTTCAAAAATAAAATTGCAAAAAATTTACACAGAAAAAAGTTTGGGACAAAAAACTGATAAGGCCCCCCCGTTTTGTGCTAAACGGGGGGGCCTGGTTTTAATAAGTAAGTGAAAATGACATACCAAGATGGGCCTTATTAGGATTAATTCACGTGCAAAACCTCGTTAATATATCTCAAAGGGTTACTGAGTTATTAAATAAAAACCGATTTTTTTAGCCAATTTCAAAGGGGCGTAGCTCCCTTATGACGCATTTTTAGACATATGTTTATAGGAACTTTTTGTCATATTTTATCATGTAGAATCACCTGTTAAAATTTCCTACGCTATTTCAAATACACCCTGTATACAGTCTGTTCCAGAACTCGCGTACAGAAATTTGAGGGTATATTAAAAACCCTCTGGAACATATGAAAAAAATGTTAAAAAAATCCATCTTTGTTAAATTCAAAACTAAGTACTTTAAGTGGACCAATACTGTTGCTGATGTTAAATTACCTTTAAAAGTTGAATTTGTAGCTATGGAAGCAAATTTAATTATTGCAGGTACATATTCTGTAGGTTGACATGGTGATTAATGTGACATAAATATTTATTAATGTCAAAAAACCACCGTCGGATGGAGTGACCCTATAAAAATAGAATATTTGATAGCCTCTGTCAGTTCTGTCAAAATATAATAACCTAAAAAGATTATAAAGTTGAAAGTCTTAAACAATGCACGCGTCAACAATTAAAATGTAAGCATAGTTACTAATAAGTAGGGAAAAACTAATTTGTAGGTGATTTAACATCAGCAACAGCAACATAGCTTCCTTTTTAATTAGTATTGAAGATGGATTTTTTTTGAAATTTTTTTCATATTTTCCAGAGGGTTTTTAATATACCCTTAAATTTCTGTACGCGAGTGCTGGAACAGGCTGTATATATTTTGTATAGATCATGCACACACATATCAGCCGAAGCCGACATGCGCACCCGGTAACAGTCGCTTATGTCTATGGATAGAGACTAGAATATAATATACTACGCCACACGCTGACACACGCGCATATACCTCCCTACAACTCTGCTTTGAAACTAATGCCTGGCTGCTATGACTCATCATAGTCTTGGAGAATCGTGCGCGCTGTACCAGGGACGGGGCCGACTCTCAAGAGAGTAATGGGCAGTGAAACTAATTAAGAATTTAGTCAATAAAATTTTACAAATAAATCTAAAATTTCATTGGTCAAATTTATAGTTATTTTAGCATAATTATAATTATTGGGTAAATCAACCTTTAAACAGTTTTTTTATTCGCTTGTATTTCAAAGCGACATTTTTCGGTTAGAAATGTTAAGTTAAAAGTGACACTTTTGTTAAGAGTTTGTCTTTTGTTTTATTTTGGCGGGCTACAGTCCACCAAAATACTTTTGAGGTCCCTTATCGAAAAATGCATAGCGGTTGTGTTTGTCTTTTGTTTTACTTTGGCGGGCTGCAGCCCGCAAAAATACTTTTGCGGTCCCTTATGGAAAAGTATCAGATAACTGACATAGCCAAATTAAAACTAATTTAACTTATTTTTAGTTTTTTTTTGTTCAAAATATGTTTACAAGCGAATAAAAAATATCGTATGATACACGGATGAGAAATAAATCTCGGTCTTACGCGGTTGTGAATTTCAGCTCAAGCCTCGATTCACAATCTCCGCATGGGACCGAGAAACATTATTTCTCGTCCTTGGATCATAATACTATTTTACTCTCAATATAAGATTACATATAGTCATTATTTAAAAAAAAAATATATTATCTTTAAAAAAGTTTTGAAAGAATTTTAATAAAATCGTTTAAGAAATATTGATTTATTCAAAGCCGTGACAAAATGCGTAAGAAATCCTACAAAATCTGAACAAATTACTTAAAAGTTAGGCGTTTAAGTCTTCGAAAGTTCAAAAAGTCTCCTCATTAAACAAAAGTTAAATAACCTTGTTAAATTTTATATTAAACATCACTTTATTGGACTTTTAATAATTAACTGTAAAAAACAAGCCTTAGTATAAAGCACTTAAATATTTACTTGATTACACATTTTGATTTACCCTAAAGTTTAAAAAGCATGGTTTGATCTAGAATCTTTTCTTGTATTTTGTTTAAATGTTGTGAGTAACGCGTTATATATCATAATAATAACCGTATAAAAATATTATTTTTTATACTTTTCTGTTATATTTAAATAAAAAAAGATTACAGTACTGAGTATGAAGTTTACTAGAAATATGGTATATTATTTATTACTTTTTTGTATGACGCGCTACGACGATTACGATGTGAGACGCTGACAGAGTAAAATAGTTTTTATCCAATACATACAGATAATAAGACAATTACCAGCATTATTTTAAATAGATAAACTCAATAATAACCCCGCGTGGCTTTTAGTTTATTAAGTGGATAATTATTTATTTTACCCACTTGACTGTCACTTGTCAAATTATTTTCTTGTAAATGTCATTAAAACTTTTAATAAAAATATGAATTCCTAAGCTATTTATTGGATAAAACCTTATATGGAACTCATGTGTAAACCGATATTGCTCTCTCGAAAATTAACCTTGGCTGACGCCTCGCAGGTTAATTTTCTCATGGGCAATATCTTACTTTACCCACTAGTGCCATAGATAACTATTGTTTCAGCATTCACTAAACTGTACGATAAGACGCAACTTTTGATTTCCTTTAGTCCCATTTTTGAATCGGTATGGGCCATTCTGGCGTTTTGTAATTTTATATTGTGAAGTAATTTGGTGCAGTTTTACTATGAACTGTATACTAAAACTTTTTAGGCGGCCATTCTCAAAATTATATGGAGGGTACAGCAATACCGGGAAATAACGATCAAGGTCATATGTGCATAAACTCGATTTTATAAAATCAAGAGAAACAATCAAAATACACTGCCCAGTAAAAGAGCTTTCCCATTTTCACCTCCGCGCTTGAAATGATTTTTTTTTCATCAGATTTAATTTTATCAACCTTAAAAATATACCAATTTTCACGAAAACTATCCCCCGCCCCTTACGTGATGGAGTTAGATTTTTTTACTATCAGATTCACTTTCAGCAATCTCAAAAACCCCAATACACCAATTTTCACGAAACCTAACCTCCGCCTCTTAGGGGGTGGAGTTAGAACTTTTTTATTATTGTTAGAATAAGTCCAAGATAGTTTTTACTTGTATCTTGTCTTCCCGTTGTTATGTATTATTATTATAAATAATTCAATTATTCTAAAAAGAAACATTCAAATATATTTCCTCCTCTTTCCACTGTGTAACGATATAAATCGTCACTTTGTAATATAGCAAGGGTTAATTAAACTATTCGTTTACTTACGTTATAATTTATGTTTATTTTGTATATAAATAGTTACGTACGTACAGAACTATTTTGTATCTGGGACTATTTTGTAGCAGGAACTGAATTCTAACCATATAAGTCTCTATTCCATAGTTCTACCTGAAAATAACATAAAGAAAACATAATTAGAATATGATTTTTAATAATAAAGAATCATATGACTTATTTCTCTATAATACATTTGTCTATGGACTTACCTGGTTTTTATATGTTTCAGAGTCTATTGAGGGTTGGATTTCACTGGCTTTCATCTGTAGCTTGTCTCTCCTGGAAAGTTTCGTATGCTCATTCCTTCGGGATAATCTAGAATTTGTTGAAAATAGTTTGCTGGAACTGCTCACTTAGATTCAGTATTTTGTTTATACTTAGTTCACAGGGCACTTAGTATTCTGTTCGTATTTTTATTAGTTTTGCTGATAAACAATAAGTATTTATATTTGTTTCTTAGAGTAATATTTTGAGGTTAGATATCACTAATACGGATTTATTAGGAAATATTCTTTTTGTTATTATTTTTGGTGTCGTTTCCGCTACCTTTATTAGGAATCCTATACGGTAAAACTGTAGTTGATAATGACTTGCATAGATGTCGCTAATAGTTCAGAAATAGGATTTTATTTACCTGAAGGGTTCATACCGGTTAATAAGGTCGATTTTCGTTCTTCTTGAAGCAACTTTGATACAAAATGGTGGTGTCGTATTGACGAGTGTTTATTTTCTGTAATCATCGAAGTAATCCTTCATATATTTTTATTTAAAGTTAGTGAAAATGAATATTTAAACAATGCGGAAGATATTGTAACTGTTATTTTCTACAATTACGCATTTATAACGTTTCGATGGACATCGAAGACTTAGCACGACACCACCATTACTAGACCATTACTACACTATTACTACACCATTACTCACCATTTCTATACCATTAATATGGAATTACATTAATTTAAGTTGAAGTTTATTTTGGTATATTTGATATACAAGTTCTCCGCATGGAGTGATGTTCTGTTGGAACATGGTTCTGTAATTTTCGGCATAGATAAATTCTATGTAACCGTCTAGCAGACAATTTTATATTGGACATAATTTTCAAAAGCATATTTTATCCCGGACAACATTTTCAATAGTACATTTTATCCTGGAAGATGATTTTTCCAAAGTAGATGGGACAGCCTATTTTTTTCTTTCATTTGAGAAATGAATACATCAGCATAGGGGAGACTTGTACAGATGGAGACGATGGAATTCATACCTTATGGATTTTGCAGAAACCAGCTAAGTACTCATTCTGAAAACTTTTGAAAGCAATATTTCATATTTTTAAATTCTTTTATTTCAATATTCTTATAACTGTAAACTTTATCAGATCTGATATAGTATTGTTTAATACTATATGCCCTTCTGGCTTTTGTTCATTTTTAGGTACTTATTTTTTTTAAAAAAACATTTAATCTCATTTATTAATTATTAAATATCATACTTTTGATTAAATGATTTCTAATTTAAGCATGACTTTTATACACTGCAATAATTGCTGTTTACATACTTTTCTTGGTGCTTGCTGAACTTCATGTTTTCTTTATACATTTAAGTCGAATGATTTCTGAATTTAGTAATTTTTATTAAGATTTCTATCATTATATCTTAATATAACTACACATATTTTTTATGTATATTAATACCTTACTTGATGTGCTTTCATTAAGTTTATTTATAATAAATTTCTCAAATGAATTATCTTATTTTATTTAGGGGTTATATTTTCTCAAACTGAAAAGCTTAAGTATTTACACTAGGTTGTTACTTACCTAAAAGAGTAAAAGCTAAAGTAACTGGCGCCCCTAACAACAATAATCAATTCTTTCTATTTTTCCCTTGCCCATACCCATTGCTCCGCTGTCAAAACTAGCCGTTGGCAGTGAACGTATTAATTACGGTACAACTGTTGTATACCTTTCTGTTAGGTTATGGGCCTTTGGACCGCGTAGAGGACTTCCCGAAGAGTATAAACCTTTAATATTGGGAATCCAAGGATCTAAACAGTCTACATCCACAGAATTTGTGAAAAGCTTATTGTTACAAGACAATGTTAAAGATATTTCAAATGTTGGTTCCTTAGATTCTGTTTTTCTCAGCAGAAAACCAACAGAAAATAATTTTAGAAGAAATTATAGGCGGCCAAGATGTTATAACTGTAATGAATATAACCACAAAGCAGATTCTTGCCCCAAACCAAGGAAACCCATTCAAGAAAAAGAAGAGAATAGTTAATTTGCATTCTCTGGTGCAAATGTTGGCGTAGACTTGAATAAGTGGATTATTGATTCAGGAGCAAGTGCGCACTTTACATCCAAACGAGAAAAGTTAAAATCATTTCAACCAGACTCGAGTAGAGACCTAGGAATAGCAAATGGTACAAAGTTAAAATGTACAAGAAAAGGTAATCTTGATATCCCTCTAAACAATAAGAAAATTGTAACATTAAAAGAAGTAGTCCATGCCCCAGATTTAGCAATAAATTTAATTTCTGTCAGTAAAATTACAAAAGCTGGACTTACAATTTAATTTGACAAAAACTACGGGTGTAGGATAACAAAACAACAAGTTTCAGTAAATAGTACATAAATCATGGCTACAGGAACCGAAATAAATGGTTTATACTATCTGGATCAATCTAAAACTAATGATTACCTAACTGCACACTCCGTGAAACTAGAAAATAGCTTTGACATTTGGCATCGTCGCCTGGGTCATTTAAATGAACAATCTATGTATATCTTAAAAAAGACCGCCACTGGAATCGAATTTACAAACAGTGCTAAATGTGAAATCTGCATAATAGGAAAACTACATCGAGAGCCGTTTAATAAATCTGGAGGTAGTAGAGCTGAAAATATTCTGGACTTGATTCATTCTGACATCTGCGGACCGATGCAAACAAAATCAATTGGAGGTGCAAAATATTTTCTAACATTCACTGATGATTTTTCAAGAAAAACAACAGTATACTTCCTCAGCGAAAAATCGGAGGTAACAGAAAAGTTTATTGAATATAAAGCACAGGTTGAGAATGAAACTGGTCGAAGAATCAAATGTCTCAGAACAGATAATGGAAGTGAATATTGCAACCGAAGCCTTACCAGAATATTAACATCTGCCGGTATAAAACACCAGAAAACTATCCCTTATACACCTGAGCAAAATGCAGTAGCAGAGAGACTCAATCGCACACTGGTTGAAAAGGTAAGAACTATGTTAAAAGATGCAAATCTGGGTTATGAATACTGGGCAGAAGCAATTAACACTGCAACCTATTTGAAGAACGTATCTCCAACCAAGGCGTTATGCAATAAGGTTCCTGAAGAAGCTTGGTCCGGTAGAAAACCAGATTTACAACATCTCCATGTCTTTGGATGCAAAGCGTTCATTCACATTCCAAAGGAGAAACGGCAAAAGTTGGATAATAAAGCGACTGAATGTATTTTTGTGGGTTATGCTGAAAACTCGAAGGGATTTCGATTTTTAAACTATAAGAACAAATTAATTTTATCAAGAGATGCCGTTTTTATAGAAAACCAAAATATGGCTAAGGGTAATATTAAAATAAATGAACAAATAGTAGGTAGTATCGTTGAAGTGGGGGAAGAGGTCCCACAATTACACTTCAATGAAGAAAGTCATGGAGAAGATGCCCGAGTATTACCAGTCGATGAAACAAACCGCGAAGAAGTGATATCTGGCGAAAACGTATCTGAAGAAGATTTCCCAGCAACTGTTGCTCGTGAAAAAGAATTAAGTATTGAGAAGGTATCAGAAGGTACCACAAATGCATCCGTTAATGGCAAATCCGGGGAGGATGTACTACCAGATAAACGTGAGCGCCAACCAAATAAGTCAATATTTAACTCTGATTTTATATATCAAGCAATGATTGACACCGCACGCGATCCTAAAACAGTGAGCGAAGCCTTGTCTTGTACGAATTCAAGTTATTGGAAAGATGCGATGGATGAAGAGCTCATCAGGAAAATAAAACATGAGTTCTCTGCGATGTTGCTCATCAAAGAAAAGCAATCAAGAGTAAGTGGACATTCAAGACAAAGTTAACTGCTGATGGTAGTGTAGAACGATATAAAGCTCGATTAGTTGCGAAAGGATTTTCACAGGTGTCTGGAATAGACTATGAAGAAACTTTTTCTCCTGTAGTGAAGTACAGTTCAATTCGATTACTATTATCTCTAGCTGCAAAATACGATTGGGATATAGATCAAATGGATGTAGTCACAGCATTCCTACATCCCAAGTTAGATGAAGATGGAACTTCCAGATGGACAGACCTGCAGACTTCTAAAAACTTTGTACGGTTTAAAACAATCAAGCCATGTGTGGAACAAAAAGCTTGACTCAGTTATTAAAGACTTGGATTTCGTAAAGTCTAAATTTGACCCGTGCATATATTATAGAGTTTCAGAAAACAAAATGATAATTATTGCAATCTATGTAGATGATATTTTGATATTTTCTCAAGATAAAAGGCAGAAAAGAGAGTTAAAGAATAAATTGATGAACCTTTAAGATGAAAGATCTGGGGGAGGCTCATTATTGCCTCGGAATGAAAATAGAACGTGAAAGAAAAAACAGTATTGTCACTTTAGACCAAGAAAGGTATATAGAGGACATACTAGAACGATTCAACATGTCAGAGTGCAACGGAATTAAAACACCCTTAGATCCGAATCAAAAATTGTCAAAGAAAAAAGAAACTGAAACAGTAGAAGAATATAGAGAAATTAAATATATTCCATATAAAGAAGCTGTAGGCGGTATTATGTATGCTGCCCAGTGCACTAGACCTGATATAAGTTTTGCAGTTGGAAAACTAGCAAGATACAGCAACGATCCTGGTAAAATGCATTGGATGGCAGTAAAGCGTGTTTTAAGGTACCTACGAGAAACTTCTAAATATAAACTGGTATTTAAAGCATCTAACTTAAATCTTTTTGGCTATTGTGACTCAGATTGGGCTGGAGATGTCGACGACAGAAAATCTACAGCTGGATACATATTCATCTTAAATGGTGGAGCCATCAGTTGGGCTTCCAAGAAACAGCCTACTATTGCACTTTCTACAACAGAGGCCGAATATATGGCAATGTCACTGGCAGCTCAAGAAGCTATATTTCTGAAGAACTTGGTCAGCGAAATCAAATTTCAAGACTCTAAAGCTGTGACTATTTGTTGTGACAACAAAGGAACAGCTGATTTATGCAAAAACGCAAGTTATCGTCCTAGAACTAAACACATAGACATAAGACACCACTTTGTAAGAGAAAGAGTTGAATGTGGTGATATACACCTTAAATTAATTCCTTCTGATGAAATGGTAGCAGATACCTTTACCAAACCCCAGTTTTATGAAAAACTCAAGTATTGTTCCGAGAGAATGGGAATAATACCACATAAAGTGGGGGTGTTAGAATAAGTCCAAGATAGTTTTTACTTGTATCTTGTCTTCCCGTTGTTATGTATTATTATTATAAATAATTCAATTATTCTAAAAAGAAATATTCAAATATATTTCCTCCTCTTTCCACTGTTGTATACCTTGCTGTTAATTATCAGATTCTCTTTCAGCAACCTTAAAAACCCCTATACACCAATTTTCACAAAAACTACCCCCCATCCCTCAGGGGGAGAAATTAGAAAAATTTTATTAAAAGATTCAGTTTTAGCGACCTCAAAAACCCCAATATATAAATTTTCAAGAAAACTACCCCCTGTCCCTCAGGGGGTGAAGTAAGATTTTTTTATTATCAGATTCACTTTCGGCAACCTGAAAAACCCCAATATACCAATTTTCACGAAAACTACCCCCGCCCCTTTGGGGGTGGAGTTAGAATTTTTTTATAATCAGATTTACTTTTAGCAACCAAAAAAACCCCAATATACCATTTTTCACGAAATCTACCCCCTACCCCTCAGGAGGTGGATTTAGAATGTGATCATGATCGTTACTCCCTTTATCCTCCATCTTCGTTCTTTACTCATTTTTTTAGAGAAATGAGTCAATTTCATAAGTATGTACCCAAAGTAAAACAAAAGACGTCTTCGTACTGAAAAAACTTCCGGTTTATGTATGAAACTTTATTTATAATACACGTTTTAGTAATTCCAGTCTAGTTATTTTAGGGCATTTGGACAACGTGGTAATATTAATAAAAAAAAATTGTTATTGGGGGGTAAAATATAGCCAAAAAATAAATAAAAAAATATATTTTTGACAAATTACTCCAAAAATTATTTAATGGTAATTTAAATTACCCATTTTTAAATGTATTATTATTATTTTTATTTTACAGGTAGACGGCATAGCCAGTAAACTTTACAGTTAATAAATAATAGAAAGAATTACATTGTACTATATTTTTAATATAACTTAAAATATCTTAAACTAGTTTTATTTTCTAATAAAACAGACAAGAGCCTGTTCTTTTTTTGTGATTTTGCTCAGCATGGATCACAAAAAAGAGTTCCAGGCTCTATCAAGTCTATTTTTAAAACACTTGACATTAGGTGCTGAAACTATATCTTCTATATCATTTACCACGCGATAACTTAGGAGTTTCGACAAAGATCTTTCTCCAGTTTTAGAGAGTGACCTCGAAGTCTTTGATTGGGGTTATGGTTAAAGATTTGATTAATTTTGTAGCACTCTATTAGGTCACCTCGTCTACGGCGGTTTTCCAAAGTGGGCAAGCGGATCACTCTTAGTCGTTCTTCGTAGTCATACTTCTCGTTTGGACTTTTCCATCTTGGTAGCTTTGCGTTGGACTCTCTCCATAAGGTCTTTGTCCTTCTGAAAATAGGGCGACCACACCACCATAGCATTTATGCTATGTAGTATACTCAACGATGGGTCTGACGTAACTTTTATAGAGTTTTATGAAATTCTCAATATTAATATCACTGGAGCTACGGTTAATTAGGTAGAGCAGAGTGTTGGCTCGGTTGACAGATTTCGCTACTTGATTTTCCCATTTTATGTTTGAATAGTGATACCAAGGTCAACATGTTCATCAATTTGATTAATTATGGTATCGTTGAGTGGTGGTTATTATTTCCAATGTGCAGCAAATAACACTTTTCTATGTTAAGCCTCAGTAGCCAGTCCTTGATCCACTTTTAAAGTCGGTGTAGGTCTTTGTACATGCTACCATGATCAACCGATGGGTTGCAGAAAAATTTGGAGTCATCTGCAAATTGGGTGCAAACACATAGCATGTTCAGTGCAATGCCTCCTATATATAGTAAGAACAGAAGGGGACCAAGCACTGAGCCTTGTGGTACTCCACTAATTACTTCATATTTGTCAGAAAGAACTCCTTTAACACTAGTCGCATCTGCACTTTTGCAGGTAAATACAGGTAAATAATCCCAAATTAAGGGAAAAAATAGCATTTTAAATGTATTCCCACATTGAGATGTAAATTTGTTCAAGGAGAATTAGCTAGCCAACTTTTAATCCGAAAGGGTTAGAAATTAACAAAGTTTTTTGCTTTGAAAAGCAGATTTTTTCAGCAAATACGTTATTTTGGGCCTTGGCATACAAATAACTATTTGGTTTTTGAAAAAAAAATCAGTATGGAAAGTATACCCTGGCTTATGTATACACGTTTAGTTTTAGTGCAGCATTCACTTGTTATTCAAGAATGCAGATTAATTAAAACACTGATAATACAGCAACAATTTTATCGTTTATCTCATTATTTTCATTGTGACCCGATAACAAACATTCTACAGGGATCTACGTACTTTGAAAGTTAACCGCATAAAAAAATTAAATAGCTAAAATATTTTAATACACCTACGAGCAGTAGAGTAGAGGTATTTAAAGGTTGCGAAAAGGGAATTTAAACGATTTAACAATTAATTACAGTTTCTTTACGTCCTTAATATCCTTATCAGTAATGTGTCTTGAAGAATAGGAGAAATTAGGCTAACGTGGGCAGTGGGTAACCATGCGCTCGACCGAAAATTCATATTACGCGGTGTTCTGAAATATCTCTGGCATCCATGCTTGAGGGACTTGTCTAACAATTCGCTAGCGTCAAGGACGGCGACGGACACATAACAGTTGTTTACAATATTGTAATATTGTAATATTTATTTGAATATATCTGAATCGAGGTTCGTTGTTATTATTTTGCACGTGTACGAAATAGGATGGTTAATTCATATCTTTTGTGCATAATTCCTCAAGAAGTGCGCACCATTGCCCCACAGAGTGGGGAATTGTGCCCAAATGTACTTTTGTACTTTTATATATTTTTTTTTAGTGATTATGGTAAAAGCTACTTAAATTTTGATGATACTCATTGATAGACTGCTAATTACGGCTTCTTTTGCCACTTACAAAAAATTCTGTAACATTCATAAGGTGCCAATCACATTATATTTTTTGCTTAGGTGTACACTTCCCCTGATAAATGCTGTGACGAAGAATACTCAACTCGAAAGTATATTCGGTAGGTATAGTCCTGTCAAATAATAAATGTAAATTGCAATAAATGTACAGGGGCTGATATTTTAAAGGGTAGTAGTAGATGGTAGCAGAACACTCCTACCAGTACGACGACGTATGTTGTTTTACTTTCAGTACATGCTTAGTACTGACTAATTTCTTTAAAACAATAAGTACTAGTCTAGTCAAATAATGAAGAATTTCTATGTTAAAATTGCAATGGTAACAGAACACTCCTGTTAGCTTACGAAAAAGATCATATTACCAATTTTGTTAAGGAGCAAATTTCCAACAATTTTTGCTAAGATATTTTTTTTATTATAATAATAACAATCGTGTTATATTCAAAAATAGTCATGTTGGAGATGAAATGGTTTTTTCGGTTTTTCAGCCAAATTAGTTATCGTTTATGAGCAAACTGGTAGCTCTAGAAATTCTCTATAAGTTTTATATATTATGAATTTTTATAGGTATTTTTGTATGGTTACATAGGCCGCAACTCAACTTTCAGTAACCACTGTAACCATACCAAAATACTTGAATTTTTATTGTAAGATGCATACTTAGCTAGATAACTGCACTAACCCCTAAAATTCAAGATAGCGGACATTTAGCATTTTAGCAAACCTCCCGGAAAAAACTAAGAGGAGTCTTTTGTTACTATCCACTACTGCCCCTTAAAATATTATCCCGTGTGCATAGGAATTCTTCATTATTTGACTAGACTAGTACTTATTGTTTTAAAGAAATTACACGGAAAAAAAGCTAAACTGAATTAAAGATTTATAATCTTGAATCCGCGCTATACTAGTTTCCCCATTCCGCAACTCTAGTTGTAGTTCTTTTCAAGAAAACCTTTTTCTTGTATGCTGAGAAGAGTTATATTTTGTTCAAGACTTAATTAGTATTGAAATCAAGAATATAACTATACTTTAAACAATTCTAGATACAGTCTTGTTCCAAGTATTACTTATACTTATTTAGATTAGCAAATTATTGCATCAAGTATAAAAATTCTTCTATATTGAAAACTCGAAGAGATATCAAAAAAATAACAAAAAAATCGATTCCCCCTGGACATACACACCACATATTAATTTATTTTCAAAGGCCAAAGGCCAACCCAAAAAAATTTACTACTACTACTAATCCATTTTCAACAACTTGAGGACACCGGAAATTCCGGTGTCCTCAAGTTCCAGGAACTTCCAGTCCGGAAGTAAGGTAACCGAAAGTGGGGATGTTCCCAATGGTAATGTTCCCCAAGATGACTTGAGGAAATAGTTCCTCTAGGCTAAAGCCTCCAGATATCTAGGGATCACCATACCAATCCGATAATGTGTATCGAATTAGCTGACTAGTAAGTTACTAGTTTTATATCCTTATAAAGACAGCTGTCTTTTAATACTAGTATCCCAAGAAGGACTTTATTCATTTAAAAAGTTTTGTTAATGGTAGAAAATAACATGTTCGCTAATGAATTTATTCACTTTTTAAGAGTGTATATTCTTAAATATAAGATTTTATTCTTTTTTTTAATACAAAATTACTTAAAGTGATGTTTGGAAAACAAGTATAGGAGTATATTGGCTTCAAATATTTGTTATAGCCATGGAAAGAATATTAAACATAGAACAAGTGTAAAATTTTAAGTATATGATTATTCTTGAATAGAGATTTGTTTTTTTTTCCGTGTAGTTAGTACTAAGCATGTACTGAAAGTAAAACAACATAGTATTATGTACAACGTACAACATATTACGTCGTCGTACTGAAATAGCAGTTTATGGTACAAGGACGAAAAATACCGTTTTTAGAGCGGTTGGGAAATTGCCACCCGAGTTTGGAGAGCGAGGTTGACATTTGACATTTTATTTATGGTATCATATTATCAATAATTATAATATATTAATAATATGTATAATAAAAAAACTGGTTCGAAAGTCAGTATAAGCCGGTGGATCCCTCTACTACTAGCCCACACAAGGCCTGGACTTAGGGGATGCTTAATTAAGTAGAATAGTACGATGTGAAACAAATATGTAATATATAATAATAGTTTACATATTATGTATACTACATAATATTAACTTTTTAGAAATTTAAATTATTTTGTGATGAACCTTTGGAACAATGCACTTTACTAAATAAAGCAGATTTTTTGAATAAAATCTAGTTAAATTTAATTAATACTTATAGTTTATATGCTAATTAAAATATTTTGCATTAAAGTGATTTTTTACACGATAAATCTTAATAAACTAACTTTATACTTCTCACTTTTTGTTTCCTAATAAAACCTTAAAGGTGATAAATTATAATCTTAGATTTCTACATTTCTATAAATGAAACAAGCCGTGAAGATATACCGTACTTAATAAATAAATATGTATTATTGACAAAAAATTGAGTTCATATACTGATTCAAATAGCTAAAGCGAATTGACCGTTATTTCAGGAGTGTGCCCTGTTGCCGGATTTATTTCGTGTAAACATAACCTAAAAACGTCAATTAAATATGGATAATAAAAATTGTTTTTGCATTTTAAATTAATGATTTAGAAAAAAATCGTTTTGAGTATAAATTTAGTGATAAAACACCCCCCAGCCACACCTTAATTGTGTAAATCTACTTTCCAAATAGGAAAATTATCAGCTAGGGTAAAAGTTGGGAAATTTGTTTAGGTGTTGAGCTGTCATCAAATGTAGTAGTAAAAAATAGAGTGTGGTACATACAGTTGGGAAATTGGTAGTATCAGTTGGAAAAATCAGAGACAAGTATCTTATGATCTTTTTTTTTAGTCGTAAAAAATTTCTGCCAGGGGCAAAGCTATTTTAGATTTGGGAAATTTTTCAATCTTTAGTTGAGAAATGTTTGTCCTGCCCTCCCCTCCAAAAAAAAAAATACCTCAAGAGCCCCCTGATAACATCACATCATATACAGAATGTGAATTGATACCATACCTACGGACTTTTCATGACAAAACTATGGACTCTTTTAGCCATGTATGTTGGAAGGGCCAGATGCAGGGGGGAAATTTCCCCAGGGCCCAGCATCAGAGGTGAGGACCTTTTTTTATTAAAATTTTCTGCCATGGGTAAGGTTTTTTTCCAGGTGTGGGGCCAGGGAAAAAAGTTTCCCTGGGCCCCAGCTGGGTCAGTCCAGCCCTTTATGCCAGCATACATATTAATTTTAGTGCCAACCAGTTGCCACACAACAAATAAAAATATATAAATTTTGAAAATGTTTATTAATTTTATTATTGAACATTTTAAAATATTAATTAACATATTTAACAATTTGTAGAAAAGAGGAATTTTGGTAATAAGACAAAAAAAAAACTTGTTTTAGTTTATCTCTCAACATTAAAACAAAATATATCTTGTAAATCTACAGTGCATGTCTGCTCCTCCTTTAACTTTTAAACGACTTAAGATATCAACTTGAAATTTGGAATACTTAAATAACCTAGCCCAAGTAATTTTTTGGTATATATTTTATGTTTAGGGGCACAATAAAGGTAGGGGGACAAGGAGAAAAAATTTTAAATAAAAAGAAGGGCCATGTGATACGTCATTTTAAATTTTATTAAATTCTGTTTTTGACCATATCATTTTCAACTTTATATTTTTTTTTGAAGGTGATTTTCATTTATTTTTTTTTTGTTGAAAAATACGGGTTTCTTGTTTTTTTTTTTTAAATTTATTTAAAAGTATAATTTACGTTTTTGTGTCATAAAATTAATTATTAAACTATTTTTTTTTGATATTTGTAAAGAAATTTTAAATAAAATTACCATTTTCAACACATTCTTAATCCCCTAAAAAAATGTAAAAAAGGTATATGGTCGAATGAAGAATTTTATGATGTACGAGCACACAAACCCCCTTTCCATAAAAAAAAATCCGCTTTTTGTGCCCCCAAACATATCAAATTAATACCAAAAAACTATTTGGGTTATGTTATTAAGGTTTTCCAAATTTAAAGTTGATATATTATCAAAAACTGCATTACTTATTATTCTTCTTCGTCTTCACTATCTATACTCTGTTCAATGACAAGGGGAGCAACATAAATATTTTTGTTCTCCAACCATTTCTGAATTTGTGGGATTTTCCGGTTAGTTGTTGGATTTTTTTCCAAGAATACATTATGATAAGAAGCATTGTCCAATACTATTACAAAAGGCTCCTCCAGGTTGGCAATTAGTTGGTTCTCAAACCAATTAAAAAAATTATCCTGGTTCATTTCACCGTCTTAATCCTGTTTTTTGTCTTTTGATGAAAATATTAGTTCTGCTCCACGTATAAATCCCCCTGCATTTCCAGCATTAAGAATTATATACCTAAAAAAACAAAAGGGTTTCAAAATCAAATATCAATTTGATATCAGAGGCAGATCCAGGGGGGGGGGGGATGGGGGCAACTGCCTCCCCCAATAGTCAAGCAATTTTTTTTTGTTTAGAACAAGTTTTGTGAAAGATAGGTAAAATCGGACAGAAATTGCCTCTCCCAGAGCAAAATCCTGGATCCGCCCCTATTTGATTTACTAATATTCTCTTGGGGGGCTGTTCAACAATGGTTTCACTGACCTGGGGGAGTCTAGCTGAAATTAACACCCTATATAAAATGTTCCAATTAAACGTGGCGAAATGTTACGGAGGCAAGGGGGTCTAAAAGAAAAAATTTACATAACGCCCAAAATATCCTTTTTTTACTTTTTAAGCCAAATTCGATGCCATGCAAATTCCTGTTTTTTTTTATTTACTGCAATGAAATTCCAGGTTTTTATAAGACATTTAAGATTTTTACAGGAAAATAAAAATCATAAAAAATGAGTTGCATACCTGCATAGTTCTGACGCTTCTTTTGTCACTATTTTGCCACAAATGACCTAGAGTGCAATTTTGAAAAATCCATGTTTCATCAAGAAAGACAAATTAATAGAATTTTTTTTTGAATTTTTGTATACTCCCTTAAAAATTGTATACGTTTAAGGGCTATGTAGGGAATTTCCATAAGTCCTCTCCTAGGATTATCCTTGGACCATTTAAATCCAATATTTAATAAAACAAGCCTGAGAGACTCATGGCTTCCTTAAAAAAATTCAGCTTCTTGCAGTTTCAAATACAGGAGGGACAATGTTAAATGCTCTTCTGTAAATAAAAAAATAGAATCATTGGTGTTTTAGAATTTTAGTGTTATTATCAATAAGAATTCCCGCCTGCAGCGATTTTTTATGCGTCAAAAGATTTTTAAAAATTATTTTTTATTTTGGTGAATGCGCCCAACAATTTTCAATTACCCCATATCTTGACTCGTTTTTCTAATGCCCTAGTAAATTGATCTTGGACAATTGTCTTGACCAGAGCACTTGACAAAGTTCTTTGTAAAGAATTGGACAATTCTTGAGAGAATTAATCAAGATTCTGTATCCAGACTTGGACAAGACTTTAGCAAGATTCTGGAAGCAGAGCGCTTAGCAATACTTTGTCAAGTTTGTAGCAAGCAATTTGACAAGATTCTTGTTCAAGAATCTTGACCTACTATAACAAGTACAATTTGATCATGATAGAGATTGCTTTTCGATTTCTTGTCAATTTTTCTTGCTACATTCTTGCTAAAGAAAAAGTCCAAGTATCTTGACAAAGTATCTGTAGCAATTCTTTGACAATTCTTGAACAAGAATCTGTAACGCGGCGAAACGTTTTGGAGACCCCCACCCCCCCCTCTAGCGCGTTATGTAATACTTGAACACTCCCATACTTACTTCTTTCATATGCAGTGTATATCGTATTCTTGATGGCATTTTCAGTAAACCCATCAATACCAGTAGCAGGCCTCTTAATGGTTTTATTTTTGACTGGTGGTTCCATTGCTACACCACTGTTTTGAAGTGCAGAAATTCTGTGTACAGTTCCTATGCTTATACCAAGAGCCATACTAATCTGCTAAAAATTAATTTTAAAGTTAATTTAAATATTTATATACAAAAATGTATTGCTTACCTCTCTCACATTGTTTAGAGGGATAAATGGACCATTATTGTCTCGTTCCTCCTCAAAAAAAGAACGTTTTAAAGAAGCCACTAACTCTTTGACCTCCACACTTAATGTTTTGGCATTTTAAAAATTGCAAAACAAACAAGAGTAAAACACACAACAAAATTCAAAAACTTAAAACAAACTTTAAACAAATATAAAAACAGAACAAAAAACACAACAGAAAAAACTGCTTTGAAAAAAACAGTTTTTGTCTCAAAAACACAGATTTGTATTTGGTTATTAAAAAATAACACAAAATCAAAAAAGAAATAGAAATTAGGAAAATTATTAAAATAAATCGAAAAATATAAACTTTAACCTCAAAATACTTTTCAAAGTTGATAGTCAAACGCCCAAAAGTCACCAAAAGTTACCCGGCAACGTTGCACAGGGTATGTTGCCGAGTCTAATTTAGAATCGCAAACTTCCTGTATCTTTCATAGCTTAAATTTTAATATATTTCAAAAATATACTTTTTAAAATTAAAATACTATTATTCCAAGTTATGTTCAATTATAAAAATTTAACAACATAATAAATTTTAGATTTTTATATCATATGAATAAAACTTTTATATAAAATTAATTCAATAAATATTTAATCTGGCAACAAGGCACACTCCTGAAAAAAACGGTCAATTCGCTTTAGCTATTTGAATCAGTATATGTCATTAGTTTCAATAGCAATTAACCAATCAAGGTCGGCTATTACACTTTTTGCACTAGTGCCAAAAGTCGACTTTTCTGTAAAGATTTTTTATACAAAATGTGGCTCTTTTAGGTACAATCGAATAATTTTTTTTTTGTTAATCTAATCCAAAATTAATTGATTTTACTATATTGTGTTGATTTTATTTACACACATGGGGATCAATTCTGAAAGTAGATGTGATGTAATACATTTCCGGCGAAATTATATTATCATATCACGCTTTTTTTACACATTTCAATATTTCGGTATTCAAGAATTTCACGAATTTAGTTCGTTGCTAAGAGTTTTCGCTAATCACAAACCTGAAAGTTGTTGTTATAAATACATTTAAATTTAAATGGAACGAAAACAAGGAACGTTTATAATTTTTTTTATGAATTTTGCCTCAGTAAGACTATTAAATGGATTTGCCCATTGTAAAAAATTACGTGGAGGCTCGTCGTTTTGGTTTTCAGCGTCTTGGAGATCTCTTATGACCAGTATGGCATCCAATACTTCTTTTATATAAAAATTATATTTTGTTTAAATTTTTATTTTGTACAAAAAAATGGTATGTATCATATTTGTAACAATAGGGCATACCTAATAATGCAATTTATTGTAAGATTTTTTTAAAACAGTAGTATAATACAAAAAAAAGGAAATAATATAAAACATATAGCTTTTACCTTATTTTTATTTATTTTAGGACGTAAAATAAACCAAGATTTTGTGGCTTTTTTTTTACGGCCGCACTGTTTACTTAGTTTAGGCATCTTTCATAAAAATTATAATTGATGAAGTTAGTGCCTTAAAATCCTGTAACATATTAGTTAACAAACATAATATAATGGTGAAAACTGATACTTATTAAATATTTTACATATTTTCTTATTTAATTGGGTTTGATACTCTGGTAGACAAGAGGTTAAATCCATTCTTAATAAAAGTCTGACAGCTTCTGTTGCAGTGAAGTGAAATGAACATACGTCTGGTCCTCGGTGATGTGGAAATATCAGAATACCGCTTTCACTGATTTCGGTGAATTTAGCTGAAGTGATATGATATTATCATATCACCTAAATGAGAATCGCTACCATGGAGTAAAATTAGGGATATTCGTAAATTATGAACCTAACTTACAAGTTAAAAGGAGGTACCGATATTGTACTCAACTCTGCCGTGCTAAGCTGAAAGGTCCTATCTACATAGGTTTAACATATTCAGATAGGACCTTTAAACTTAGAAAGTCAGAACTGTATAGTGTGGCTACGGGAAATATGTTTGGAATGTGTGTGCAAGTGGGAGGCCCGTTGTAAGCACGCACGCCTTATAACGCTCTTGAAGGAAAGAAGAGAGCGCGAATGATTCATCCCTCTTCCGTCCGAGACTTTCCTTCATGCTGAGAACTATACCATCTTTTGCTCACACCTCTAAACCTTTTTATGCAAAAAAGGGTACAGCGAAATACAATATTTATGCTTCCTTTTAACCATGTAATATTATTACATCCATTGTAATAATTCAGTCGCCAAGTGAATAAAAGCGGCTTGCTTAAAAATAATTTAGTGAGTTTTTATTTTGGGATTATTTTATAGGGTATTGGGCCGCAAATAAAAAAACAATTTTTTGACCTTGCACTCGATTTGGAACAGTCATTTTTTTGACTCATTCTTCACAAAAACCGGATTTTTTAAAATATCCGAAGATCGGTGCATCCTAGGACAACAAAATTTTAATATGAGAATAAACAGGACCAAACCAAATTTTTTGTCGTGTGTATTTTTTTGTACGACTTATAACTAATTCACGGCACCGCAACCATTTTCTTATTAGTCGAAATGCATGCCCTCTTAGAACATTTTGAGTGAAAATAAAAAAAAAATCTATCTCACGGTTTCTTTTAAATTTTTGTAGAATAATTTTTTTTTAAAATAATTTACTCATTTGAGCCCCATTATCTCGAGATTCAGTAAACCGATTTTCGATTGAAAATCACCATTGTATTAGGCATTAAGAAACTTACAACGACCTATTTTCTTGGTTCCTTAACAATGCCGTCATAGATTTTTCGAATTAATACGTTAAAAACGTGAAAATTCGGAAAACCTATGCCGGTATTTTAATTATCCAGGACATGTGAAATGTCATTTTAAAGGTTTTTTCATGCCTAATACAACGGTGATTATTAAACGAAAATCGGTTTACTAAAATCGAGATAATGAGGCACAAATGAGTAAATTATTTTAAAATTTGTAATTTTACAATTTAAAAGAAACCTCCAGATAGATTATTTTTAATTTTCACTTAACATGTTTCACTAAGAGGCATGCCTTATCGACTAATAAAGAATTTATAGGGTAAGGTTTAAGGCGGTGCCGTGAATTAGTTACAAGTCGTACAAAAAAATACATACGACAAAATATGTTGGAAATTTAGCTCTGTTTATTTTCATATATTTTAACTAAAAAAGAAAAAAATGGCACCCCAAGCATTTTAGTTTTTGGAAATTTTTATATATTCTATATAAAGTACCCTACACCCTACCCTATACCCTATAAAACAAACCCAAAATCAGAACTCCTTGAATTATTTTTAGGTAAAACTACCTGACCTCTGGAGTATAACCTAAGTTCATAATTTAAGTTTATACCTAATTTGTTTCCATGTATGTATTTCTTTTATTATCTCCAGAACAAACCAGTTAAGAACTATTTAACTCAATTATTAACATAAAGGTCGTTTTAAATAAATTATTTGTTCCCAAAATAAAAATCTTACTAAGGTTTCCACGCTTAAGGTTGATTCAGGCATAATTATCACCAACTACACTAAACTGAATTAATAAATTAAGAAATTAACAAAATTAAGAAACATAACCTCAAATTTTATAATAAATTTTCCGTGTATGCAACAATAAGGTAACTGCTAAATAGATAATAGGCATGTGTAAATAAGACTGAATAAGTAAAAAAAACAATTATCTATTGCGTAGGACGATTATTACTATATTTGCAGTTGTTGGGTCTAAAAATCGTGTTTTAAAACCTACTTATCTCCAAAAGTACCTTTTATTTTTTATGTAACTACTGTGTTTTTCCTTAAGTCTGAAAAAGTAGGAATTTTTAAAATACAGATGTGTCGCCATCTTCATTTTTATATTGATACTTGGATAACGATTGTTTATAAAATGTTGCACTAAAGTTTGTGTATTTCAGAAATTCTTTTTCTATGGTATATTTTAAGATTCGATTATTATTTTATGCTATATTTTTTCTTTTATCTTAATTGTTGCATACCACGGAAAATGTATTATAGAATTTAAGGTTATGTTTCTTAATTTTCTTAATTTCTTAATTTCTTAATTCAGTTTAGTGTAGTTAGTGATAATTATGCCTAAATCGACCTTTAAAAGTTAAAAGTTAATGAAGTCAGAAACTTCAGTAAATTCAAAAAAATATTTAAATATATTAACTCCAACTTATTTTCTGTTAGTACTTGAAATATTAAAATGCTTCAAATGTTTGAAAGCATTTGCCTTTTGATTTTCAAACGAAGTGGAAAAAATCGATCAAGCCATAAGTGTTTCTATAAATAAAACAAAAACATCTTGGTAGGAAGTTTATGTATGTGGGTAATATTAATTTAAACTTTATCGCTCATAATAAACGTCAAGATACGAACATATTGTGTTGAAATTAAGACGTTTTTGCATATAGTAAACATTAGACACATTAAATTAAGTGTTTTACTAGAACTATCTGATTATCTCAGTTTAAAAAGAAAAAATGCTAACCTACCTACTTACAAAAATTAAAAAAATGTGCCTTTAATGTTATTTTTTGTTCTAATTTCAATTCTCAAAATTAATCTAAAATAATGTAAAAACACCTTAGTTTACAAAGTGATTTTAATTTGGGTAAATCTGCACTAATGAAAAAAAAATTACCCAGTCGACCGTGAAGAATTCAATTGACATGGAAACGTGTTAAAAAGTGTAAAATTAAGTAAATTTTACCAAACAACGTGTTAAAATTACACATTTTTACACGATGTAGCACAATTTAGTCAATTTAGGTTTACACGGTCTACTGTTTAAAACTATCATCGGTGTGTTTAAACTTTATATATTGTAAAATAATATAAAAGACCGGTAAAACTTTATAAAGCGCTGTAAATTAATTTAAAATTACACAAAATTACAACATTAATTTAAAATTATTTAAAATTACACAAATTTATATTGATTTACACCTATAATAAGTTAGGGACCTTGTATTTTTATAGAAAATTACATGTCGGTTCATGAAAAATTTTACAAATCTATCTATGGAAACCATTTCTATCTATTTCTATCTATGGAAACCATTTGTCATTTTTTACAATTACAATTTTTGTTTAAAAAAGTGCAAAATTTAAAACAGAAATTATGAAAAACAGTTAACCAAGTTAAAAAAAAACAAATTTTTTATTAAAAAGTTGTTAACAATTTTTGTGTTATCGTAAACGTGACAACAATATTAAGGTGCTAAATGTCTTATCTTAAAAAAAGTGACGTTTTTTTAGTTTATCTGAATATCAACATAGTAAAAATACTGTACAATATTAATTATTTAATTTATTTAACACTACAGCTTAAAAGTCTCCTAAAACTTTTTCATAGAAATAATGTATATAATATTATGTATATTTAACACGTTGAAAGCTACATAAAATTACTAGTCTAAGGTCACACTGTCCAATGGAACTGCATGCTTTAGATTACTGTACTAAGACGTTAAAGCTGCTCGATTGCTTTAAAATATTATTAGTGTAAATACATACCTCAAAAACAACACAGCCCTGCAAGGTCTTGCTTCATACATTCGAATATATGATTTTGGATAATTCGACTATGCTGATTTCGATGCTGTACTTAGTTTTTTTCCATCACGTCAGGATTTTGGGCAATTAAAGGTTTAAAATGAATAAAAAAATATTTCTTTGCAAGGTATAATGATTTATTACATAACCCATTATAATTAATTAATTGTATATGATAATGGTTATTGTTGTATAAAGAAATTGCACTGCTCTACTACAGAATTTTCACAATCAATGAGATAATCCCTACATTTCAACCAAAACTAAAATTTACTTTTTAAAAAGAAACTGATAATAAAATAAATTATTTACATACCACATTAATTAGGCCAGGTAATCATTCTATTTTAATTGATTGATACCAAAAGCGCTTTTGTTCAAACAGATATATTAATTACAATTATTTTCAAAATCAATCCTTTAAATTAAATGAGATTAAAATGTTAAAAAATAGAGTTTTAAAATTAGGTGATGCGCAATTTCATAACAAAATTTATTAAAAATTACAAATATTCTTATAAATAACGATTATCCCGAAAATATAATAAACTCAATTATTTTTAATAATAATTATTTAAATAATAATATTAATAATCAAAATCAAATAAATTTAAAATATTTTGTCATTCCATACGTTCCTGCATTAGGTTTTAAAATAACAAATATTTTGAAAAAAGATCCATACAAAATAATAAATTATAACTAGTTTAATATTAATCAGTTATATACAAAATTAAAGGGTAAAATTCCACATAATTTAAAATCAAATTTAATTTATCAAATTAATTGTAAACCTTGCTTAAGTATTTATATTGGCCAAACAGGTTCTTGGTTAAAAATAAGACAATCGTCGCATAAGTCTTCGTGCAATAATATTATTTAAGACAAAACGGCATTAAGTAATCATCACTATAATTTAGGTCATTTTTTTTTTGACTTTGAAAATATTAAAATTTTAGATTATGAAAATAAGGGAATTTTCAAGTATTAAGTAACGTAACATTTACCCATTTTTGACCGAAAACCGGTTATTGGCTATGGTTTTCCATCTCTAATTTGTTTTTGTTTAGAGGATTTAGTGAACTGTTACAGGTGAGATAGTAAGAAAAATCTCACGCCGCCCCCCTAAATTTGGGAGCCCTCCCTAGGTTCAGATTCGAAATCAGCATGCTCATATTATCCAAAATCATATATTCTCATCCATGAAGCAGAAAAAAAGTTAAATTTGCAGGTCTGTATAATCTTACTGAAAAACTAGTCTGAAAAAATTAACAACAAAATATTTTAACTTTACCATCAAGCTGAGTTTACACATCAAAATAAACAGCCTTTGGCCCCACAGTAGAAATTATTTTTCTTTTGAGATGACATGACACTTAATACTAATGATCGTTAGGTGCCATGTTGCCAAATCGTGCACTGACATATGTCAAAATTCGTAATTAAAATAATTAATTAAGATATGTTCCGGGATATAAAAGGGCTGAAATTTTGGTATTTATTTTTTTAAGTATCTAAAACCATGTAAAGTCTTATCGTTGCATGCGATTTAGCCCAAAATACGATAAACCCCTTTAATTTATTAAAAAATAATGCAAAAGGCTAGTTAAATTTTGTACTCTAAATTAATTTAAAATTACACAAAATTACAACAATAATATAAAATAATTTAAAACTACATACCTAGATTTATGTTGTATACAACTATTATAAATTACGGATTATGTAATTTTACAGAAAATTAAATATCGGTAACTATTATCTTACAATGTATGTAGATTCTTACATATTGCTTCTATGGAAAGTTTTACGAATAGGTCTATGGCAACCAATGCCATATCTTACAGTAAGGTAATTTTTGGCGATTGAAAACTATTGTATCCAGCTAGATATAAAGAGTATAATAACTAATAAAAAAATCAATATAGAAAATTAAAAATTTATTTATTTAAGAATGGTTATTGCTCAAAGAAGTGAAACCGGTGGGTAATAACATTAAACGTTATTGATCATAGTATAGTTTTCTTTAGGTTTATTGAATTCTAGGTTCAAAGAAATTCGTAAACGATAATTGTTAAAGTTAAAGGAATAAAAGCAAATGGGCCAAGCCCCTTCAGGATAATGGTTTGGATTAAATTAGGCCAGAGTGTTTTTACAAGATAGGAAAAAATAGTAATAAAAATATATGCAGGGGAGATCGGGGCCAGTTGTAGCAGGGGTAAACTGAGAAACAGCTTATATACCAAAAAAACAGTTTTCAGCACCAAACCAAGATTAACCGCTGCGTTACAAAAGTGCAATTTATCGTCTCTAAACTTAGAAGCAATATATTAGAAGAGCAGCAAGGCAAACCACCAAATATTAAAATCAAAGCGCCCAGTAATTTTTTGTGGTAAATCTTTTTCTTATTTAGAGTTAAAACATTAAGAAAAGAAAATTTTATGAATAACAATAGTTTTTGTTTGTGATATTTGGTATATTCGTTAATACTTGTGACAACTTTAAATTGCCATAGATGATATCCGCGCCAATTCAGGCAGGGCTGAGGGCGTGAGTCACGGATTTGGCTGATTATTTTTTTATGTGTAGCCCACCGATATTAGAGAAAAACTTCCAAGGGATTTTTTCAAAAACCCCCACTTTCGAAAATATGACTTTTTTAATTTTTTTCAAAATTTTTAAATTTCTTAAAAATGTTACATTGACGCACAATAACTCAAAAAATATTTAACCTAATGAACTGCGGTTTTCGCATTAAAAAAAAAATCATATTTGTTTCTATCCAATTTTATCAAATTAGTTTTTACAGTTTTTTGTTTTTTCAAGATGAAGATTTTTTCAAAATTTTAAGGTTATTTTTCTCAAAAACTCCATTTTTTTTGAAAATTTCAGGATTAACTACTAATTATGTGTACTTTTAATTAAAAAAATCAAAAAAATACACTTTTTGTTATTTCTTTGCTAGAACCAATAATATGGCCAAAAAACAGAATTTTACCAACTTTTTCGAACTTTATTCGCAGCAGGCGTGGAAAATTTGTCGTTTACCGGTTAAAACTACCGTCTGCACGTCCCATTTTGCCTGTTTCATGATAATAGATTTGTAAGATATACAATAATATTGTATTTCAATATATTATATTGTGATTATATCCGGGCCGATTCAGGTACGGCTGACGGCATGGGTCACGGATTTCTCTGATTATTTTTTTATGTGTAGCCCACCGATGTCTTAGAAAAATCTCCACGCCATTTTATTCAAAAACGTCCCGTTTCATGATGATTTTTTTAAATTTTCTTAAAGTTTTTTAAATTTGTCAAAAATTTGTACATTGGCGTGCAATAACTCAAAAAGTATTTAGCCTAGAGAATTGCGGTTTTCACCATTAAAAAAAATTGTATTTTTAATAATAAATCGCATTAATTTAGTTTCGAGAGTTTTTTGTTTTTCCAACATGGCGGCAAAAAAATTTAAGGCCATTTTTTTGCCGCCATCTTAAAAAAAAACAAAAACTATCGAAACTAAATTAATCCGATTTAATAGAAAAAAATATAACTTTTTTTATTGGTTAAAAACGCAATTCTCTAGGTTAAATAGTTTTTGAGTTATTACACGCCAATGTCAAATTTTTGACGAATTAAAAAAAAAACAAAAATAAAGAAAAAAACTTTTGAATGAAAAGTGGGACAACTAACCCCGGTCTCCCAATACATTTCTACTACCTTTACCAAGTGGTTTAACTATAAAAACGAAATAAAATTTTAAAGTTTTAGGTAAGAACTTTGAGAAAAATAAAGGCTTGTTTATTCCTTTTAATTATAAACAGCAATTAAAAAAAATTGTATATTTAAGTACAAGTTTCATAACACCCGTTTTTAGCTCACGAGTACAAGTTTAGAAAACAAGTTTTCTAGAGTACTAGTGCGTAAAAATGTGTTATGAAACGAGTGCTTTATACTATTTTTTCTATTTTGGGAACGTTCAATTATTACGTAACGCTCCTAGGAGGGGGGTTCATTTTTGAGTGTTACGCCCATGTTAATGGTATAGGAAAATAGCGTTACAGGAGGGGGGGGGGGGTCCAGAATGATCAAAATTTGCGTTACGTAATACTTGAACCATCCCTTTGCTCTAAAATAAACTAAAAAAAAATACATTTAAATTGATGACCGACTTAGGGATTTTTTTTGGGTTGGGTTACAATTTTCGCTATGTTTGAAATTCATAGAACAAATGATGTTTTGATACCTTTTATAGTCAGCTCTTCTCTTTTTCACTGCAAGTAACCAAGCCACAATTTTAACATGGTAAAAATTAACTTAAAACAAAATTTCGTAGAAATCTAAACTTAAAAGCGGTATTGACATTTGCATGGAAAATGCCAAGCTATTATGTTTTGTCCTGTATTGCCAACACAAAAGAAAAAAGTACAGCTCTTATGGGCCTATGAGAATAGGCAAAATACATGTGATTATGAGCTTACAAGAGTCGCAAAACTGAAAAAAACAAGTTAATAATAAAACTATGGTAACCAACTCGGTAGTACCAAGACAAATGAGTCTTAAAATGTTTTCTGAACATTAAATGTCTAATAGACGGTTTACACAGTCATTAAAACCCAAAAAGAATTTATCAGAGTTATTTTTTATTAGTTTAGGCCCAGTTTAATAGTGTACATTTAAAACCTTATCCTTATCTTAGTATTAATGATTGGATAAACTAACCTTAAGTTAGGTATTCAAAAACATTGTAGAATTATTAACTTTTTATTTAAATTGACCATATTCAGGGCATCGTTGGGGGCGTAAATAAAGGTTGCCACCATTAAAAAAATTATGTGGATTTATTTGCACAAAAACTATCAATATTTAGTTGCTTTTCATCCGTGAAACGAGTAATATGTGCTTTCGGCAGGAATTAGTAATACGTTAAGCGCGTTTAATTTTCTAGCATCAAGTCTTTTAGTATTAGTTATTTATTTATTTATTTGCTATCTTAGATAGCATTAATAATGCTGATAAATTGTTTGATTAACGCAGTTGATTTTTAAACTCCATATAGAGATATATGGAAAGGATTTGATTTTCGTAGTTGTCCTTACTACCGATATGTGGCTCTGAAGAGTGCTAAAAAGCACGAAATCGATCAGTAACTTCGGAGGGACGACTGCGTTAATCAAACAAAAGTCGTTTTAAGGAATAGTAAAATATTTTATATAAATATTATTGTTTGGAGTGGAAAGAAAATATATCATTTTTGTGGCCTATTCGTTTTGCCGTCATTAAATCAATATTGGTCAAACTTCGGCAATTGATAGTCTTTTGCGAAGGTTAGGTCCTCGTCTAAACCCAATTATCATTTTCCAATACTTTTCCGCTTGTTTTTCATCCATTTTTCATCAAATCAAAGTTGGAAAAACATTGGCAGACGATTACCGTTTTCCGACGTTAAGCCATCATCGAAAATTTTGGGTCGTTTTGCCATCATCAAATCTGAGTTGAGCCAACCTCAGCTAAAAAATCAATATTTTTACTAACTTAACATTCCCACATATTTTTGTTAGGGGGAAAGAAAAGAATTCCAATTTGTCGTACCTTCAATCAACGTCTTAAGATCGTTCGTTCTTTTGCAAAGACAAAGAGCCAAAATCAAGATATATACGTCTATCAAGATATCACATATTTAGGTTAATTGAACATATTATTCAAGATAAATCTAGGATTCTAAGGTATTATTTTTAGCATTATTAATGGATATACATTATCTGGCTTGATTCATCAAGGTTTAACTGACTACTATTAACTTTTTTTTGCCATATATAGGTTAGGGTATTTCAAAAAACAAGTTGTTTTGAAGATTTTAAGTCACCACTTTGCATGTCCTAAAAACTGAAAAATTAAATTCTGTGCCAATTTTCAGGTCAAATAAACTAAAAATGGCACGTTTCCACTGCACCTACTTTCTCGCGAATATACACGAAAATGTTATCGGCACATTTTGAGATTTTGGTTATTTTACTATTTTTATAATTATTAAATAAAGTTTTACGAAAACATGCAAAACCCCCAGTGCGCACAAAAAAAAGCTGAAATATGAGAGAAAATTAAATTATTATATTTTTGATTAAGAAATTGCACAGAGATACAATTTATATACCTACATAGTTGTTAAAGTCATGAATTAAATTGCAAATACAGAGGTAGATGTAATCATTTTATAAAGTATACACTAATGGAAACATTTATTATACAGGGTGGCATTCCTCTGTTGAGAATTATATCAGATCGCATTATGTATTACTGTATTCAGAGTACATATATTAAAATACAGAATTATTATGACCTACAAAAATATTTTGCATTGAAAAAAAGGATCCTTTGCGGTAATGGCATATGAAATTAAGCCAAATGCTTCGCACTCTTGAATACGTCCAAAAGCGCCTTCTCTTAACATGAAAATATAATTCACTAAGATCTTTCTGATTCTTTAACTTAAAATTATTTGATCTTGTGTAAAATGCAAGTGGTCTTGTCTCAAAAGAAAAATTCTTGGGCCAAAGTATTTAAAATAATTTAATTTTTAACAATCTCAAAACAAGATAAATGGTTTTTGCCTCAAATGCGTCAGGCCCAAGAGAATTTTAAAAATATTTCAAGCGACACTTTTCATGGAACAAGATAAATACTTTTGTTTGAAGATGCACATCTTTTAAGCGAAAAGAATCACTGCCAAGAGTGTTTACTAGTTTGAGCCAAGAATGTCATTTTTTTCAGTGTGCTTTCTTAAAAAAAATAGTTTTTAGCTCGCCCTGTGAAACCTGCTAAGGGCAGAAAAATTACCCGTACTATCTGGAAGTATGGCTAATAAATACTAAATATTCTACCTGGTGTTTAATTAATTTTTGTGTAAATAACTAATTTTTTTAGATAATCACTTTCTTTAGGAAAAATCCTGCCTTAGTAAAATATACTGCTGCCAACAAAATAATACTTTCCCATATAAAACGAAAAACAAACAAAAAATAAAAAAAATTAAAAAAAATTAAAAAAAATTAAATTATATTTCAGATTTTTTTTTATTTTAGCCCCTTACCCCACCCCGATTTTTACCAAAAAAAAGTCCTAGCCTAGAACTTTGGATAATCAACCTATGTTCCAAATTTGAAGTCTTTAGCCCAAAGCGTTCTTGCGTTATCGTGGTCACAAATTTCCCGGACATAAAGACCGACAGACACTTTTTTTTTACAGAAATCATATTTTTGGATATAAAACGTCGAGAAACGTAAAAAAATCAATAAAACTTTTTTCAAAAAATATGTCGGCTAAACAAAACTTTTGTTTTTCGGTCGGTCAGTCCGTCTCTCCAGAAAAAAAAATTACCATGAAAACCAGAGGACGCTTAATGTTTAATGTTTATGAAGTAAAGAGCAGAAGTTTATAAAACTTTTGATGCACAAAATGACTAGTAAAAGCATACAAAAATAAGAAAATAAGTAATAACACAAATAAACTTAGATTAGGTAAGTTCAACAAGTCTATTTTTAAACATATTAGTTGATGTCGCACAAATAACCGATTCAGGAAGTCCATTCCAAGAATTAAAAATTCTGTTTGTGAAAAAGTGTTCTCGTACACATTTGTAAAATCTTTCTCTGGCCAATTTTAAAGAGTGACCACGGAGTCGTTGATCAACATCCAAATTAAAAATAAAATTGAGATTACAATTAAACAAATTATGTAGGATTTTGTAGGCTAGAATAAGGTCACCACGCTTGCGTCTATCTTCTAGTAATGGCAGATTTAGAATTCTAAGTCTTTCATCGTAAGGGACATTTTTAAGAATTTTGTAAATCTTCTTTGCACTTTTTCCATAAGCTCAATATCGCCAATGCGCCACGGGTTCCAAACTTGTATGCAAAACTCAAGGTGAGGACGTATATACGTTTTTTTGGAAAGGCTTTTTTAATCATAAATGATAAAGAATTACAACGCTTGACAGCTTTTAAAACTTGTGGAGACCAAGATAGGTCCTTTGTAATAGTTATGCCAAGATCCACCTGTTCTTCAGCCACGGCCACCTGAGAGTTAGCAATGTAGTAACTTAATTCTGGATTGTTAAAACCCATATGCAATACAGAGCATTTATTTAAATTAATTGGTATAAGCCATTTTAGGGACCAATTATAAATTGCATTTAAATAATCTTGGATTAGTTTAGCATTAAGTTTGGGATTAGCAAAGAATTTAATATCATCGGCAAAAAATAAAGCAAGTAACCTGAGTACAGTCTTAATATCAAGTGTATAGAGTAAGAATAGCAAGGGCCTCAAAACCGAGCCCTGAGATACACCACTAATAATATTAAATAAATCAGAAAATGAATTATTAATTTTAACCTGAAATGTTAAATTACCTAAAAATAGTTTAATCCAAAGAATCAGTTTGCCTCTTATTCCAAAATGATCAAGTTTCCACAGTAAGCGTGAATGGGGAACCTTATCAAAGGCTTTTTCGAAGTCTATGTCGACCGGCTCAGACTTAGCTTAAGGCTTCAAAGAACCACAGCTTCTTTATCCGAAGTCCTTGTCTGGGGCTGCATTTTGGTGGTCAAAGGAAAATTATTACTTTTGTGATAGATCGCTTAATTAAAAAATTTTATGCTAAAAAATTTTAATATAATTTTTAAAAATTTCCTGTCAGTTTCTGTAAATAATTACTATGTTATATTGTTGTATTATAACCTATTGTTATTTTTTTATTTTTATTGATTTTTTTACGTTTCTCGACGTTTTATATCCAAAAAAGATGATTTCCGTAAAAAAATATGTCTATCGGTCTGTCTCTCTGTCGGTCTATCTGTCCGGGAAATATGTGACCACGACAACTTGAGAACGGTTTAAGCTAAAGACTTGAAATTTGGACTTTGGATAAAATGGGGGTAAAAAACAATTTAAAAAAATCACGGCAACCATGAATTGCATTAAAATATTAAGCATGCTATGTACTTTAGTGGTACAAAAATGTGATGTTTTGTAATAAAAAAGGGATTCAAACGAATTTTCATTGATTTTAATATAGAAAACCTTTAAAAATAACATTGTTTATTTTACTTCAATTTTATAGTCCATTTTTTCGAACTGACGTTTGTGTCAACCATATTAAAAAACAAATGAAATCCCGATGGCCGTGAAACTTTCTTTTCGCAATTCACAGGTATCTTAATTCAATTACGAAAATAAAACACCTGATTTTAGACGCATTGTTTTTAATTTTAGTTTTATGTACCTACCTAAATTATGTTTGGTCATGCAAAAATTTGTGTATATACCTACCTCAGGACTAAAAGTGGCTGTTTTTGTCCCTTGTATTCCTGCAGCGGGAATAAAACAGCCAGTTTTGTCCCTTGGTATATAAATATTATATTTTTGATTTATTTATTAATTTTTTTTAAGGCCACTTGTTTACGATAACCATTTCAAAACAATATTTTTTTGTGTGAAAAAAACTGATTTTCTAGTAGGCTATGATCTGACTTAATTTTCCATATAAAAAAAGAAAATTAAAGTAGTGCGAATAACTCATACAGTAATGGATAAGCGTTCAGAAATTATTTATAGCCGTTAAAAGTGGTCGCCAACCCGTTTTCATATAATTTATGATTTTCAACCTGTAATTTATTTCATTGTCCTTGTTCACACTTTCAGGATATTGCATGTTGATATCATTTTTTTGGGTTAAACTTGATAACGTTTAAAACAATAATACTTTTTTAATTACTGTAAAATTATGGCTACACAGATAAATATAATATCCTAATCCAAATGAATATAAATTAAGCCAAGTGAATATTAACTTTATATGAACGCAATACCATATTTTTCATACACCAAATGAGGACTGCCGTATCAAAAGGGATACAGCATTAAAAAAAAGAGTTATTGATGGTTTAGGCATTAATAAATAATTCTGCAAAAAAAATTGCCAAAGGGCACTTTAAGTATTTCTAACTTACATTTAAAATACTGCTGCCGGATCAAAAGAAGGTCATCTGCACCTAAATTTCCGGATCAAAAGGAGGTCATCTGCATTAAATTCAAGTAGCTGTGTATTAAGCAAGAAATGACAAATTACATAGCTGCAAATTTCGAGTTATAGAACGGGCCCTGATTTTTTTTCTTCAAAATTGATGAAATTTTCAATCATAAAAAAATAATTTTGGAAATTTTGCTCAAAACGGTCAAAATAGTTAATACATGGTATAGGCGTAAGGCGTAAGTGAAGCGGACACTCCCTATAAATTGGTTCGAAAGTCCAGTAAAGCCGGTGGTTCCCTCTACTACTAGCCCACACAAGTCCTGGACTTAGAGGATGCTTAATTAAGTAGAATAATACTAGGTTAAAAAAAAAATTAACATATCGTCGGCTTACAAGTAAAAGGCACTAAGTCAACTTTCTGCAAAAAGAGAGTTACCCACTATACAAAATGCACCAATTTGATTTTGATTAAAATTTTATCTGGCAAAAGGCACTAAAAAATAATTATTGTTTTTGACTTGTATGCTGTTTTAAAAAAAAAAAATAAAGTAGAACGATTTTGTATTTCAGCATATATATTTAAAATTCACTATAGAACTAGAAAAAGACAAAAATCTTAACTTCTTAGACATTAATATAAAACGCAATTTAAATAATTTTGATTTTAATATATATAGGAAACCCACACAAACCAACCACATAATCCCCCCAGACTCCTGCCACGCCTACAACCATAAACTAGCTGCCCTTAATTGCTATGTCAACCGTGCGCTAAAAATTCCTATGTCCACCGAAAACAGAAATATAGAAATCAACACAATTAAACATATTGCTACAACAAATAATTTTCCTCCTTACATAATAGATAAAATAATAAATAAGATGAAATTTAAAAATTTAATTAAAAAAGCCTACCCATGCCCCCAAAATAATACTATAAAAAAATATGTTTCTTTGCCATACCTCGGCTCTTTTTCGTACAAAATTTCCAACATTTTTAAAGGTTGCAACAAAAAAATTGCTTTTAAAACCTCAAACACCTTAAGTCACAATCTAGTCAACACAAAAAATCCCACACCCTTAATTAAAAAATCTGGTATATATAAATTATCTTGCCATATCTGCGGAAAATTTTATTTGGGGAAAACCTCTAGATGTCTGGAAATTCGCTGTAAAGAACACTTAACTGGAAAATCTGTCTTTGGCCATCATCTTAGATACAATAATCATACTTTTGATATTACTAATGATAGTGAAATTGTTCATTTTCTAACATGTCATAAATATGACCTTAAAATGTCTTTATTAGAAGACTTAGAAATATATCTAGCTATTAAAAATAATAAAGAGTTATGTCTAAATAATCAAACCGAATTAAACCAAAAATTTAAACCTATTTTCAAAAATATAATTTAAAAATTTCAAACTTTGCCGCAATTTTCTGGTGTTTTAATTTGTAATGTTTTAGTTCCATAAATCTTAATTGTCATGTCAAAACTTTTTATTTATTTATCTGTTATTTTAATATGTACTACCGTTTAACTGTTATGGCCCCATATTTTTAAATTACCTCTCGTTTTATTGTAATAAGCTCTGACGAGTAAGTACCCCTTCTTAATTTTATTTATTCATAAACTTAACCTTACTTTATAACCCCTCTAATTCTTGTCTTACTTTTCAGAGCTAAGCCCTGATGATGATCTTTTGATCGAAAGCGCTAGGCCAATTTTAAATATATATGCTGAAATACAAAATCGTTCTACTTTAATTAAAAGGCACTAAGTCACTTAGTAGTTTATGTTTATTATTTGTTTTGTTTTTTATGTTTATTATTTCGAATATTTTTGTAAACGAATTAATAACACAGCGACATAGTACTAATTAGTTTGTTTGCCGAGACGTGCATTCTTGTAGTTTTTTTTCGTAGTTTTCTTTTTGTATTCTACTACAAAAAGAAATTTTTTTTTTTTCATTTTTTTTTTCGTTTTACAAAAAAAAACTTTTTGAAAAAAAAGCATTTTTAAAAAAATGTTTTTTTATTTTTTTATTTTTTTTTTCGTTTTTGGCTCTGGCTTTAATGAACCTAGGCCTATACTACCCCCACTAAGCTAAAAAGCGGTAACTCCAATTTTTGTGGATTTTTAATTAACCTTACTCTTAGTTGTGCATTTCCATGGGCTATTTATTGAACCAATCAAATTTAAGTAAATAGTTTTATTTATGCAGTTATAAACTTATGAAAATTGCAGTATCTCCGAAATAAGGGACTGTTACTAAGCTAAAAAGCAGTAACTCCAAATTAGTTTTTTATTATGAAAGAAAATATTAGTGGCAGACAGTTTTTTATTACCTACATAGAAAAAACGGATTCCTTGAACCAAGGACACGTGTCTTTGAACATATACAAAGACACGTGTCCTTGGTTCAAGGAATACGTTTTTTCTATGTAATATATTAAAATAAAATTAGAAGAATGTAAAGCATTAATAAAACAGTTTCTTTTTGCAGTATTATAGCTTTTGTATGAAGCTAGATTTTCGGAAATAGCCAAAAAAAAAACTGCTGCCAACAAAATAATACTTTTCCCTGTAAATGACTAAGGCAGTAGAGCCTAAACAATAAGTACTATTAAAATGAAGTTTTTACAAAAAATGTCCAGAGTTAAAAAGTTACTTTGATAAAAATAAAAAGGGATTGGGGTGGTGCAAAGGGGGCAAAATGGCATAAAACTTCAAATGGATAAGGGAGTAGAGCCTAAACCATTTTTTTTATCAGCAAAAAAATACCTATAAAAAATGCTCATTTTAAAAATATACCTGGTGTCCCAACTCTATTTACCATATAACCTTTTTTATTTAATATTTCTAATTCATCAGTAGCTCAAATTATTAGAAAATGCACATTTTCGGATTTTTTTGGGGCCTTGTTGGCACGGGACTTTTGATCAGGCTAAAATTTTGCAGGCTTATTTTGATACTGAAAAAGAAAAAATATAGATATCAAGGATATTTGCGTGATTTTAGGGTTTTTAGGGCCCTTAAAGTACCCCTTTTAAAAATAAACTCTTTAATAAAAAACATGTTAAGCCAAAATTTTGCAAAAAACGACCAAAACACGACATAAACAAAGGTGGAGGTGAATTCCTAAATTTAAGGTGAAAATAAATATTCTCGCTTGAAAGAACACCTTCTAATCCATAAAAAAAAGTTGGATTTAAAATAACAATCTAATGATTAAGTATTTGGTTTTAGTAAATAATTGTGATAAAACGCAAAAAATGAGATCTTAAAATCAAGATGGCTGCGAAATGCGAAGGTTTTGGTCAAAAATACTATTTTTACCTGAAAGAGCGTCCAAAAATGGGAGAATTAGCTTAGCGGTCTAAGGCATCGATATAGCATTGACACTGAGCTAATGATCGTGAGTTCAAACCTCACTGGCGCAGATTGCCTTTTTCAGTTAATTAATAATTGAAATTTGGCGAAGGCGTACTAGATATATTGGTTCGAAAGCCAATTAAAGCCGGTGGTTCCCTCTACTACTAGCCCACACAAGTCCTGGACTTATGGGATGCTTCATTAAGTAGAATAGTACGAGGTTAAAACAAACACAATATAAAAAAATCTATAGGTATGCAAATTTTCAGGTTTTTCTGACAGATTCCCGATTGAAAATCTAGAACGACTGGGCTAAAAGTAAAAATCGGAAAAAGCTGAAAGAAAATTCTGATTAACGTAATTTTTTCAAGAAAAATTACTTTTATTATAAGGGTAAATTCTACCAAAAGAAAAAAAAAATGAATTTTTTTTTGAATTTTTTTAATTTTTTTTTTCAATAGTTTTTTCTTTTTTTAAAAAAGATCTTTTTTAAAATTTATTTTTTTTTGTTATTTTTTTGAAAATTATTAGTTAAGTATTTGGGAAATGCAAAACCATTTACTGTGAATAATATTTAATGAAATGCGTGGCATTAGATATCTTCATGGCTGGTTTTTTTTTGCTATATTAACCTGGAAATTTTAACATTGTTGTGTCGAAAACCTGGAAAAAGTCTGGAATTTTAGGTTGGGATTTTAGTAGGCAACCTGTTAATAGATCTGTTTAGATGTTCTTAAGATAATTGAGTTTAAAAAAGTAAAGTTGCTAATTTCAAGATTTTTTTAAATTTTTTATTAACATGTAGGCCATGAAAATGTTTTAAACAAATTTTCATATTAGGATAATAATTTTGTTTAAAATAAGTTATACAAAGAAATAACTAATTTATACTTGACGCTAACAAAAACTAACCCCAAAACTCGAGTCTGCCAATGACGCGCTGGTTTAAGTGCTATCCACAGGCTCGCATAACCATAAGGCATAGCATAGAACGATACAGTGATTGGTTTCATGTGCCATGATATGTCTCATGAGCAGGCTTAAGGCCTATCCAGAAGCTTTCATAAGAACATAAACCATAAGAATACGGTGCCGTGATTGGCTTACAAGATACATGGCGGCACATCAAACTAATCAGGGCCTCGCATTGTTATGTTTTATGTTCTTATGCGAGCCTGTGAATAGGCACTTATACATCATGTAACAACGGTAACATTTTATACTATGTGTAATGGTTTTGCGAGCTTGGACAGAAAAAAAGGATTCCTTGAACCAAGGACAAGTGTCTTTCGATATGTGCAAATCCATATTCTCTTGTTTTAAGGCTAGCATTTCTTTGATCCAAAGTCAATGTCCTTAAATGAAGAGCACGAATCTTTATTCAAAAATTCGTGCTCTTCATACAAGGATATTGACTTTGGTTCAAAGAAACGCTAGCCTTGAATCAAGAGAATATGGCTTTGAACATATAGAAAGACACGTGTCCTTGGTTCAAGGAATCCTTTTTTTCTATGTGTTAATAGCTCTTAAACCATGACGTAATTTGTTTAATTGATTTGTAGCAAAATTATTATCTGAGTGTGAAAATTTGTTAAAAAAAAAATATACTGCCTTCATATTAAACAAAAATTAAAAAAAATCTTGAAATAAGCAACTTTACTTTTTAAAAGTAATAATCTTAAAAACCGCTAAACAAATCTATTAAGTATCTGATATCATTTTATGCATAATTTTATTCTACATTTAACAAGTGAATAAAAAATATAGCATTCTGTTTAAAAAAAATGAGTTTTTTATGTCTGAAAATCCATGTTTAAAAAAATTAAATGTTGAACCCCCTGTATAAAATATCTTATGTATTTTTTGCAAATACAGTAATTAGATACACCATTTTAAGATGATAGGATAATCAGATAAGCTTGCAAAATATTATTGACTTTTGACTAAAAATAAAGAAAATGGAGCAGCAACTTTTTCCTAAAAATGCATTTTTGCTCAAAAAAAAAAATAATATCTCAAAAACTATTAATAATATCTATACATACCATATAATATGACATTAAAATAAAGGCATTTTCATAGGATGAAATAATAAAAAATATATCATTCCATTAAAAAAAAAGTCAGATGTTACCCACCCTAAGAGGACCATCCTGTATATTTTTGAACATTTTTAAAATATGCGTTTTTTTAAGACCATGTAACTTTTCTATTTAAACTTTTTCTCTAAAGTGGATACTTTACTAAGTATATATCGACCGAGTCGGCATGGGTGAGACACCCTGTATATATCCCACTGGGTATAGTATAACATAATTGTTGTTTTGAAATAAAATTTTTATTAGGCCAAAAAATACAAAAGTAGCTTTGCCACTATTAAAGTTTCTTAAAAATAAATTAAAAAATTGTAAAGATTTTATAATATTTAAAAGTATAGACAATATTTTAGGGGGCGCTCCCCTGTTATAAGTTCAGGGGGGCCATGGCCCCCGCCCCCCCGGAATTGGCTCAAATGGTTAATTCCGTCCTTTTATTAAGCCAGTAGTAAAAAAGTTAATTTTATTAAAACGTTAAGGGTTTAAATTTATATGGCTACAGTTAAAATTTCACTTAAAATATTAAAGAAATTTTGTTTTTTAAAATGAAAGGTTGGTAACATAAAGACAGATAGAAAAACAAACTGAGGGATCTGCGAAGAAACTTTGTGGAAAAAAATGCGGAAAATAAAAAAAGCCAAAGGTCCCACCGAGATTTGAACTCGGATCGCTGGATTCAGAGTCCAGAGTGCTAACCATTACACCATGGGACCTTGCGGTTTCAGCAAGTTTCATGAAGTTTAGTTTACCTAGTTAATTATTTATAATTATATGTAATTATGATTAACCTAAAGTAACTGGAAATACTTTTTTCTACGACTGCTTTAATGTAAGCAAATAAACACACTTTTCAAACACAGAATAAATTCATTCTAGCTCTAGATACGGTATGAATATTCCGTATCAAGTGTTAGAATGAGCACATGTAGTGCCATCTCTTGTTTATAAAAGTAAAGAAAGCTGTAGCAAAATTAGCAAAAGCATATATATTTTAACATGAAATATTGAATAATTTAATGCAATTTAAAGATTTGCGTTAAAGTTACATATAGCTTATTAGTTTTTCTTAATATTTGACCAGTTTTTTATGAATTTAGTTTAAAAAATTAAAACTGCTCCATCTATTGTTAAATATTGAAACCGGATATCTGTCACAACAATCTGACATAACCTTCAATTTTTGCATTATAATTTGTAAATATGTGCTAAAATTAAATAAAAATCTTTTTTGAGTACTGATTTGATAAAATTATTAAATAACATTAATTGCTTTATTTAAAAATATATGTTTTTTTGCATTTACAATGTCGAGTCACAAATAACATTCTTCTTAACCTTGTCCCCAGTTTAAAGCCATACAGTGTTTCATATTTGCAGTCGAAGAAATGTATAGTCTACAACACGTATGGAATAGTCATTCCCCGCTCGCGGGACCGTCATACTCGCCTGCCGGCTCTTATGACAAACATACTAGTTATAGAATATACTATTTGTTTGGTTGAGACCATGGCTTCCCAACTAAATTTACTTCTAACCCAATTAGAGTCAGTCAAACTAGCGGTGGTTTGAGCGTCGTCGTAAGACTTCTCGGAAGTCACTTCTACGCCTCTACTAGCGGCCTGCTAGATGGGTTGACTCCAACCACATTTTTCTTGCAAAAAGGCCTGTAACCAGGAAAAAAGGCCCAGAGGTTGGTGGAGTTCCTCTCTGGTAGAATCGTCATATTAGCGTAACGGCTCGTATGCCAAACTTTCCGCTCGCACGGTGGTGGGATTTCCTAGATTGATGGCCAAAATAGGGGGAAACAAAATTAACGCAATCGAAAAAACGAATAATAGTTCGTTTATATAACACTTCAGTGCATGTCAAGATCATATTCCTAGTCTTCCTAAAGGCATAATTAATTTTTGCTGAACCTTAACCTTTTTTTAAGGAAAACATGATTTTATCGGCTACCAAAAAATACCTTACTTTTAAGCTGACAATTTAACCTCTTCCTGAAAATAATTACCAAATGTTATACTTCTTGTTCATTTTAGATTTATTAAGCTATGTATTCGAGAAAAAAAGATTAATATATGTGTAACAGTTTTTAAGCTATAGTATGTTTAACTTTAAGGTGAAGTAGAAGTAAATAAAAGAATCGAGCACGAGGCAGCTGGCGCGTTGTTTCATTGGTTAAAACACTCGAATGTTGCTGGAGTAGGAATGTAGAAAATTAAACAGGTCAGTACGTGAGCACTTGCGATGAAGCGTGCAATGCTAGGTGGAAGAATAGGCGGCTGGCAGCTCTTTTTTATCGACTTGCTTCGTTAGAAAATCTGTTATCTGCACTAAACCTCGCCCAAAATGCAAATACAAACTTATTGTAACTAAATTTGCTAAATAAAGACCTTTATTATTATTATTATTATGCATTGCAATGGACCGTTATATATAAATATTTTGTTTTGAATCCTACCCTGTCACTAAATCCGTCGTTGTCACGTGGGTTTGTTTACACTTACTTCATTTTGAAGTTGAATATACTATAGGTCAATTTAAATTCAGCCATGCAAATACGATTTTTTTAAAAAAAATTTATTTTCGAACAGGGATTTGGTTGCTGATTAATCGTGATTAAGTTAAGAGACACCGTTAGAAAGCCTGAACTTTTAGCTAGCGTCTGGCGCAAAAACTCGTACCCCGTTTTGTTCCCATTTTGAAAAAAAAATTAAAAAACTTTAACGATGCATTTCTGGAAAAAATATGTTTTTAACAAAAATTATTAAAAAAGTGACCAAATCCCAATCATAACTTCAAAATTGCTCAAAAATGATTTAATCACGAACGATATGATTAAATACTATAAACTGGCATGGGTTTTTATAAGTTTTCGATCACAAGTTTATTGATTTTAATTTAATAAGATAATATTATTTTATTATTTTCAATATTAGTCTTGCAAGTGTTTTGGTGAAAAAAAAAATGTTTTTAAACAAGTAAATAACCAGTGTATTAACTCAAAGGTAAATAAGTAAAGCATTTATTATACTATTCACAGCGCGTAGAGCCAGAATAGTATAATACGGTAGTTTCGAATTTCCCAAAATCGCCAAAAATGCACTAAATTTTTTTTGGATATAAATGAGTTTCCTCCATTTTCTTAAAAAAAAATATTATTTTCGTAATAGGCCACCTCAAAAATCCCATATTCATAATTTTAAACTACTTTTTTAAAAGTTTTGACTTTTATGTCCGCCATATTGGATCCGCCAATTACTTAAAAAAAAATAATACCACTTTCGTATTCAGCTACCTCAAAAATCCCCATATAGAGCTAAATTGAATTTTGGACAGCTTTTTGGAAAATTCCACCACTGTGGCTCGCGGTTTACTCCATACTAGTTACAGAATATACCCAGCAAACATTGGTACGTTGGCCATTGGTCGAGAAAGTATTGGCAAACTATCATCGATTGCCAATGTTGGTAATACGTTGGGCCGACGTAGGTAATTTTAAACTAATATTGGTCCAATATTGGCTATCGATCGTCCTTTGCCATCATTTTTCCGAATTACGGCCATCATACTGATTACCACTGTAACATTTATTTATTCGGGATTTGGTACAGTAGCCATATGATGGCTTTATGTTGATTTAAGATCATCATAATATCATATCATATCATATTATGATGATATTGGCATATACAGGGTTATTCAGAAATAAGTTCGAGAAATTTAAGAGGTGATTGAATTGATTGAATATGAAAAAAAGTTCCTATAAAGATTGGTCCAGAAATGAGTCCTAAGGGAGCTAAGGCTCTTTAAAATTGCAATAAAAATAAGGGTTTTAATTAATAACTTTTGTACCCTTTAAGCTAGAGCGACGAGTTTTTGCATGTATACTAGTACTAATAAGGGCAATAAGTTTATGTTAATTTATTTTTTTGAATTTATCCAGAGGCGTGCCTAGACGGACAAAATATGTAAGGATTAACACATTTTTGCCCCAAACTTTTTTATGTATATTTTTTTTGGATTTTTGGTAAAAAATATAGATTCCTTGAGTCAAAATACATCAAAATATCATATAATACTGTAGGAGCAAGCGTTAAAAAATGCAATTAAGAGGAAGTAACATTTTGTGCCACTAAAAATGTTACTTTTTAAAAGGCTATTACTCCTTTAATATTAAATTTAGGTGTTTTGGTGAAGAATATATTTTTGCTTAGTTTTAAATGAAGAATCACCCTGCAGCATTAAAATTTTATTGATGCCTTTTTTGTTCCCCATTCAATATGTCCATCTTCGAAGGGCCGCAGCTCCCTTAGGGCTTATTTCTGGACCAACCTTTATAGAAACTTTTTTTCATATGTTTTAATGTAGAATCACCTCTTAAATTTCTCGAACTGATTTCTGAATGACCCTGTATATGCCAAAATTGGCAATCGATGATCGTTTGCCAATGTTTTGCCGCTTTTCGGCCACCGTACCAATTATCGCTAAAAATCTAACTCAGATTTTAGTATGTTGGCCAATGGTCGCCCCAAAATTGGCAATCGCTCTTTGGCCACTGTACTAATTAGGGGCTGTCCTAACACCCCCCTATTTGGGGGGGGGTAGCCAAAATATGAAATCTCTACATCCTTTAATAACGCCAGAAACGGGGTATGAAGTGTATCTATTTTGGTACAATTTGCGTTACGTAATGTATGGACAGTCCCTTACCTCTAAAAGCCAACTATTAGATTTTAGTACGTTGGCCAATGGTGGCCCCGAAATTGGCAATCGTTCTTTGGCCACTGTACTAATTACCGCTAAAAAGCCAACTGTCAGATTTTAGTAAGTTAGCCAATGAGCGTTTGCCAATTTGTTTGCCGCTAGGTGCTCCAAATTATGTCTCTCCAAAAGTACCATGACAAAAATTAATAAGAACCAAACCAGCTTGTTAATTTGGTGCACTTCACTGGATTAGCGAATGGAACTCTCTATGCCCTTGGAAAAATTGGGAAAATTAGGAATATCCTACATTGGCCAACCTAAGGCATAGAGCATAAAATCCTATAAAAAACAATAACTAGATTATTCTGCTTTATAAAAATACATCGGTTTTGTTTTTAGTTAATTAGTGTCTAAACGTCAGTCGATTTCTATACCGATGTAAAATTTAATTTTAAATTATGCAGAGTTATTCTTTTAAATGGTACACCCCCCGTATCTTTTGAACGGCATGAGATCTTTCAATTTTCTATTCAGTAAGGCCCTAGATCTTGTGATACATCATTTTAAAAAGCATAAAAAAAATAATTTTTTAATGTTTTTTTTTATTTTTTTCTTTGAAATTGATGAAATTTTCAATATTTTGTGCATAAGTATTAAAAAAAATACACGAATATGATAAAAAATTAGTCAAAAAATGATAATAAACCTTATATTCATTATTTGGACTTGTTGTGCAAAATTTTCAAAATTATTTTTTTTCGTTTGGACTTTTGGACAAAATTTTCAAAATTATTTTTTTTCAAAATATTTAAAATTTTATCAATTTTGAAGAAATAAAATCTTCAAAAAAAATATTATAAGTATAAATGCACTAGGTCTTGATACATCATTTTAAAGAGCTTTATTTAACCATGTAATTTTTTATTTTTTAATAATTCTGTCCCATAAATTGAAAGTTATTCCATATGATAGTTTTTGTTATGTGATATACACATTCCAAATTTAAAGTTTGTATCTCATCCCGTTCGAAAGTTACGGGGGTGTACCATTTAAAAGAATAAACCTGTATACCGATGAGTGTATACCAAAATAGCATTTTTTCTTAACATACTTACGTTTGTTCACTAAGATTTGGTAATACCATTGTACAAACATAGCTTTAACCAATAAACATAATATTTAAGGTAAAATTAATTTCTAAGTCTTACTTTTATACTAAAGCTTTGGGCCATTTTTTACAAATAGTTGCGAGCGCACTGACGCGTATTTCTAATTTTTATATTAAAATGTTCTTACAAAAGTTGTCTAAATACTGTATAAATATTAGATAGCCAAAGTTAGACAAAATGAAGTTATAAGTATTTTTGTAGGAAAAAAGTCAAAATTTTTGATATTTTATATGATAAAATTTGAAAATTATTGAGCAGGCATTAGAGCGCATTTAAAGTTTATACACTAAAATGTTCTAATAACAGAGTTCCTAAAATGTGTAAATATTAGAAAGCTGAAATAAAATAAAAAAAAAGTTATAAGCATTTTTATGTGGAAAAATTAACATTATTCCATGTGTTATTGTTTAAAAATTTATTTTAAAAAATCAATTGTTTATATTGATTATGCTCTTAAATTAACATATATGAACAAAAAAATATTTAAAAGTGGTTTCTGAAATATCTCTGTGTGTAAACACAGTCCTTTAAAGAGGACACCTTAAAATTTGATTTTTAATTAATATCTCAGAAACCGTATAAGTTAATGATATCAATTTTTGCTCGTAATCTAACATATTAAATGGTTTTAATTAAATATTGTCCAAGAACAATACATTTATTCAGGGGCGTACGAATTGAGGGTTAACTATTTTTTAATTTTTAATTTTACCCTTTTGGCCCAGAACCCTTTAACTTTAAAACTCAAATTTGACTCAAAAATAGTTATTTATAAACCATTTAAGATATAATTCACCAAAAAAATATTTATTTTTAAACACTTTTTTTATTTTTGGCAACATAGTGCAACGTACGTTGGCCAAGGTAAGGCCAATCATAAATGTCTAGTTTCTAAATGAAAATTTATCATTGGCCTTAGCCAACAATAATTTCGATCTTAAAATCGTACATTGGCCAACATAAGGCCGCAGTATTATAAACCAGCTTACGTTGGCCAACCCACATTGGGCCTACATACGCTATAAGGCCGCATACGACGGGCCAATGTTGGCAAAACTGCATTGGTCCTAAATTGAATGCCAGAAGGCAGCTTTAAAGCAAACAATAATTTCGATCGTAAAATCGTACAATGGCCTTAGGTTGGCCAACGTAAGCTGGTTCATAATACTGCTGCCTTAGGTTGGCCAATGTACGATATTACGATCGAAATTATTGTTGGCTTCAAGGCGGCCTTCGAGGGACCAATGTAGGACCAATACAGTTGTTGGGTACTATTATGACAATCAAACCTTTATAAAATAAAATAATTTTAGTTATTCAAGTAAAACAAAGGATTTTACTCAAATCATTTCAGAATGTCATAATGGATGCGGAACATGCGTCAAAAATACCATTGTGGAAAAATGTAAAACTACACATTCTCTCATTTAAACATTGCTTATACACATGCAAATTCCAAGAAATAAAATATTTCACCAGCACTCTAGCAGAAAAAAAAACGCATTACAGTCGGACATTTCCGTATTTTACTTTAATATTTTAGCATTTAACAGTTTCAATTGTTTCAAATCGTTCTATTGTTTGAAATACTCATTCTTTAAGTGAATAAATTAAATTCAACATGATCGGTTCATTGTAGTTCATTTCGGTGGCTAGAAACAAACTAATTTTTATTTTTTGGATTGGCCTATGGCCTATGGCCATAACACTTTGAAGCCACTTTGGGCCAGTACACGGTAAAAATAAATTACATTAAATTACATAGTCCGTAAATGGTAATATGTTGCCATAGACCGGAATGGTAAAAATTACATAGTCCGTAATGGTAATGTTTTGCATAGACCGGAACAGTAAAAATTACATAGTCCATAATGGTAATATTTTGCATAGACAAAAAAAACATAGTCCAGAATGGTAATATATTGCATAGACTTTAGACGTAAAAAAAAACGATCAGCTTGAACGATTTTTTTATATTTGCCTACAACACTTATGGTGTGTTTAATAATTTTTTAAAAAATTAACACACAGTCATGTTAAAAGTGCTTTTAAAACAACTTAAACACTACGATATTTCAAGAACGCTTTGACATGGAGACTTGAAATTTGAAAAAAAATATTTACTACTTAGAAAATGTTTGTTCCAAATTACAAGTCTGTGTCAAAGCTTTTTTGAAATATCGTAGCGTAAAGTTCATTTGGTTTAATAAACCAAACGATTTGCTCCCTTAATACGAGTATATACTGCTTAAATCTTTCTTTAAAGATCTATTGGTTGATAAAGATCGTAATTTATAATGAATGTAAATTTTAGGCCACAAATATAGCATTTAAATATCGTACATAAATAATATTTACCTTTTTTTACACTTTTAACACTTTAACCTAGCAGCATGCGACGCTATCTCTCTAACAATAACAATATTAAACGTCCGTCTTATGATGCGACGCCTTCTTGGTTATTGTCCAAAGCGCACGCGCGTCTTAAAATAACATAGCCCGACATTGTAAAATAATGTAAAAATATGTAAATCAATGTAAATATATTTTTTTACATTATTTTACATTCTTTTACATTCTTTTACATTCTTTTACATTCTTTTACATTCTTTTACATTATTTTATATTATTTTACATTATTTTAGATTATTTTACATTATTTTACATTATTTTACATTATTTTACATTATTTTACATTATTTTACATTATTTTACATAAATTCATGAATTATGCGTAGTCCAGAATAGTAAATTTACTATTCCGTACTATGTAAATTCATGTATTTTTACTTAATTTTACATGCAGTTTTCACAGTGTAGACCTTCTTTTTTGGCGAAAACTCGGCTTTTGGCCGTAATGTCGTAAAAATTAGTAACAAGAGGTTTTCGAGGATGCTGAACCCGAATCTGTTTACAAAAATTTAAAATTCAAAATGGCGGATCCAAGCCAAAACTGTTAGATTTTATTGGATTCTGATGAAAATTGGTATGGGGGTTTCGAGGATGCTGAAACCGATTCTGTTTTTAAAATTCAAAATTAAAAATAGCGGATCCAATATGGTTGCAAAACCTGTAAAGTTTAATATGATTCTGATGAAAATTGGAGTTCAGGGGTTTTTGATGACGCTGAAACCGAATCTTTTTTAAAAATTTAAAACTTAGAACAGCAGATCGAACATGGCGGCCAAAGTATAAGTTTATTCTGTCAAAATCGAGCATTTTGCATACGTCGGCTATCTTTGTTTTACTATTTTATTTTATTTTTTTGAATTATATCTCAACATACAAAAATACACTGCCCAGTAAAAGAGCTATCCTATTTTCCCCTCCGCGCTTAAATAGGATTTTTTTTATTATCAGATTCACTTTCAACAACCTTAAAAACCCCAATATACCAATTCTCACGAAAACCACCCCCCGCCAAAAAAATCAATTTTTTTTTCACCTTACGTTTATATAATCCTATATACTATATTATAATTAAAATATGAATAACCACATGTGATAATACACTCCTAGTTTCTTTGCTAGGTGATAAAATGAAAAATTATACTTTCATATCAATTAATTATTCTTTATCATTTATAAATTACCTTTTTTTAAATTAATTAAGTGCTAGGGTAAGTTTCACCTAGGCAGTAAAGCTTTGGTTTAATATAAAACGTAGGGTTTTTAGTAAAAATAAAATATAATAAACTCAAAATTTTGAAAAAAATCCACTTTTTAAAAAATTGTATATAATTAAAATATTCATACAAAACTATATATCGTGCGGTCCAAAAGTCAACCAACCCCCCCCCCCTCTTAACTTTTGAACGAGTTAAGATATTTGGAAAACTTAAATAAGACAACAGCTCTTGAAATGGGAGGATATTTTTTTTAATAGAAGAGGGGTCTTGTGATATATCATTTTAAGCTTTTAAAATTTTCTATTTAAATATATATTTTTAATTTTTTTTTAAACATTTTTTGGGGGTTTAAAAAAGGGTTGAAATGGGTATTTTCGTCAAAATTTCTTTAAAATATAAAAAAAAAATTGAAAAAATGAATAATTTTATGTTGCAAAAACGTAAATTATACTTTTAAAGTTATTTTAATTGATATAAACCAAAATTTACAAAAAAATCTTAAAAAGTAGCATTTTTAGCAAAAAAATTGATAAATTAATACCTTAAAAAAATGTTTAAAAAATTAAAAAATATATAGTTAACTAGAGAATTTTATAAGTTTTAAAATGATGTATCACATGACATTCCTCTCTATTTAAAAAAAATGTCCACCCATGCTCCCCTGTCCACATTTGAAGGGCTGAAAATATCAAATATATTCATAAAAAAAAATAGTTTGGTTTGTCTTATTTAAGTGCTCTTAATTTGAAGTTGATATCTTAACTCGTTCAAAAGTTAAGACTTTTGGACCGCACTATATTCAAAAAAACGTAAAGACCTCATATTAAAAAGTTAAGTAAACAAGAAGTGTTTGAATGTTCTGCTGTAGAACTTATGTGTAATGGTGTCAAAAATGTTGTTATATGTGTCTATAACCATAGTTCAAAATCAAAAAGTACAAAAAAAATCTTTGTGCAGTTAGAGAAGATGATAAAATATTTAAGTTCGGAAGAAAATGTGCTACTTGTGGGTGATTTTAATATAAATATAAGAGAAAACTCACAGGACAAACGTAAGTTGCTTTCATTATTAAACTCTGTGAACCTATATCCTATAACAAACGAATATACAAGGGTTACAAGTACATCTAAATCATGCATAGACAATATTTATACAAATATTAAGTCATTTCAACCTCATATTTTAAACTGGAATGTCTCGGACCACCTGGGCCAAAAAATATCTTTTAATATTAAAAAAACTAAAGAGATCCCAGTGAAAAAAATAGTTTTTAGCTTAGAAAACAAAACCATTTTTGTAAATAAACTGAAGGAAAGAATTGGAAACCAGTTTACGATTGTCCTGTAACAGATGTAAATAGACAATATGAAACCTTTTTAAATTTGTTTGTGCCATTATTTAATGAATGTTTTCCTGTGAAAGTTATGAAAAATCCCAAGAAAAATATAATACAGTATAACTCGGCGGAGATAAGTGAATGTAAATATAGGCTTGATATACTGTACACCCTAAAAACCTGTGATAGTAAATTTAATGAACAATATAACCTAGTAAAAAAAGAGTATAATAGACTATTAATAGGCTTTAGGAAAAATTTGTATTCAGAAAAAATTAAAAATTCAGACAATAAAAGCAAAACTGTTTGGAACACAATAAAAGATATAAAAGGTCAAAAAATAAAAAAAGATGTGCAAATGCCAGGTAGGGCAAAAAATATATCCGAAACATTCAATAAATTTTTTGTGGAGTCAGTTCAGAAACTTCTTAATGACCTAGAATATGTAGACTTTGACTGTGATATAAAAATAATGTTAAATCAATGTATGTAAAACCTGTAACTAGTTTGGAAGTTGTAGATATAGTTAGAGGCTTAAAAATAAACTTAGCAGTGGGGTGGATGAGGTGCCTGTTGCGCTCATTAAGTTTTGCATCCATGAAATCTGTGAGCCCTTGCGGTTTATGGTGGATAATTCTTGTACATATGGCATTTTTCCAAATAAACTTAAAACGGCGCTTATAAAACCGATCTTTAAAAAAGGAGACCCAACATTAAAGGAAAATTATAGGCCTATAAGCCTATTATCTTCCTTTTCCAAAATATTTGAGAGTGCAATGGCAAGGAGAGTGATAGACTTTTTTTCGGAAAATAAACTTTTTGCTGACAGTCAACATGGTTTCTTGAAGGGTAGGTCGGTATCCACTGCAGTGCACTGTTTTACAAACGAAATTCTTATGGGCTTTGAAAAACTAGAATTAATCATAGGAGTGTTTTTAGATCTTTCTAAAGCATATGATACTGTAGATCATTCTATATTCTAGAAAAGCTCATAAGATATGGAGTGAGGGGACAGGCACTGGAGTGGTTTAAGTCATACCTGTCTGGAAGGACACAATGCGTGGAGGTCACTAAGGAGCAAAATACATATGTTTCAGAACCGGTCCAGATCACGGTGGGAATACCGCAGGGAAGTATTATTGGACCACTTATATTTCTAATATATGTAAACGACCTGTTATCATCAGTGGAATTTGGCACACTAGTAAACTTTGCTGATGACACTAATTTCATTACAAAAGCAAAAAATATAAAAGATATAATGTTTAAGTTTGAAATAAGTATTAAAAAAATTCTTCAGTGGTTCACTAAGAATAAATTAATACTAAATAAGGAAAAAACAAACATAATTTTTTTCAAAAATCAGCATCCAAACTTAAACACCCCAAACCATGTGAAACTTGATGATATCAGTATAAAAACAACGAATAACACAAAATTCCTTGGTTTATTCTTGGATGAAAATTTAAATTGGAATATCCATATGGAAGCACTAGCCAAAAAACTTAACACTGTCTTGTATTCCCTTCGTGTTCTTAAACCTTACGTAAACTTTGAAACCCTAAAGGCGGTTTATCATTCGAATTTCCATTCCATTCTCAAGTATGGGATTATTTTCTGGGGCCAAGCAACAAATGTGCGGGAATTGTTCGCTATACAAAAGCGGACTCTAAGATTAATATTGGGATTAAGATATAATGAGTCATGCAGGGGGCACTTTAGGCACAACAATATTCTAACGCTAACAGCAACATATATATATGAACTTTTAACCTTTATGTTTAAAAACAAGCAACTTTTTAATGACATGTTACCAATTAGTAAAAGGAGTATAAACTACAACCTCCGACGACATAGGTTAAAACAGTATGAAAAAGGCTGCTATTATTCATGTTTGTCTTTTTTTAATAAACTTCCAAACTCTATAAAAAGTACAGGTAATTTAAATTCATTTAAAAACTGTTTGTTTGTATTCCTGGTTCAATTAGAACCATACTCATTGTCTGAATTCGTACTATGATGTATGTTTATTTATTTATTTATTTATTTATTTATTTATTGTAATATTTGTTCAATTACCGTTTGTGACTACTTTTCGTGTTTAAGATGGTTTATTCCTTTTTGTATAATGGACATTTTGTTTTACCTATGAAAATAAAGGCATTATTTATTTATTTTATTTATTTATTTATTTGTATTTTTCCTTATATAATATCGCATCTGCAGACCTCTATTTCCAAAACGAATTTAGTCTAATATCAAATTTAAATTCAAATGATACGTAATATTTTATTACTATTTCCTAAAGGGGAGAGCATCTGTCAATACCCTTTGTGCAATAACCGAGTGGTAATATAACGGTATAATATATTACACACCTGATAATGTCATTTGAGCATAGTAAGTATTGATATATGGTAATTTCGAAAACTCTGTTATTGCAAAGCACTATAACTTGTTGTATAAGGACAACATATCGCAAAGTTTTAAGTAAAAAAAAAACGAAGGTTACTATACAATTTAAACAGTAAACTTTGAAAGGATAGTTGTAAAAAAGGTCCATAAATTTAATCAAAAGTCTGGAATCAAGAATCTCGGCTCTTGAATATTGTCTTATTACCTATACTATATTATACTATATACATATATTTATATATATATATATATATATATATATATATATATATATATATATATATATATACTGTACTGTACTGTACTCTACTGTACTGTACCGTACAGTACCGTACCGTACCGTACCGTACCGCATCGCACCGCACCGGACCGGACCGGACCAGACCATACCGCACCGCACCGCACCGTACCCTACCGGACCGTACCATTCCATACCATACCATACTATACTAAACTATTCTATACTATACTATAGATAGATGATGATAGATGATTAACTTAAGTGTACAGTAAAAATCGTTTAGTACTATACCATTAACATACAATGACAATACTAGGATTGTGTTTGCACGCATGTCTTTTCCATATAAATCATTATCACTCATTATCACAATGTAACTACATCCTGAAAGAGGGACCATCTGCATACGTACCTGTTTTCTTGAATATCTATAAAATATATTAAATTCTCCTATTAAAATTAAGAAATCTAAATTTGTGCATACAATCTAGGTATAGTCTGACAAAATCTCATAAAGACCCCGTACCAAAGATAGATAATTTCAGTCTCGAGGAACTGTTGAAATTTTTATACATGTACATTGAATTTACATCAAATGTATTAAAGGAAAAATATAATAAAATATCACACTCGGTGTCATTTGGTGAACTCTAATAGTACCCGGAGGGGCTTTTACCTTGTGATTAGGCGGATCCAAAATATGTAGATGATCAAAAACGGTGTAAGTTTTTTTTGTAGTGTAGATATTTCAAATAATAATGATGTCAACACAAGGGTGGTATTATCCTTATCTGCGTTCTCCCTTTTGAAATAATACAAAACTATGTTATTATTAGTTTTAGGTAATTAGAATCTAAAGATAAACCGTATGTTTATCCGGCATGCGTCTTGTGCCCACGTGACCTAACCGCGGATAACGTGAAATTTTGAGACACGCACCTAGGACTAAAGCACGAATGCTAAGGTGGTCTAAATTTAACTATACAGGGTATTTAAATTTAAACTTCGGATACACTGTTCTACTTCAAAAAAAAAAAACAGTCTTTATCAACTTGGATACCGAAATGCTTCCTAGGGAAGCTACATATTCTAAAGGAGCTCCAAAACCTGTTTTTGCATGATAACTCTAGAACGAGTTAAGTTGGAAAAATGAACTTTTTCTTGTTTTACAATGTTAAAAAGGGTTATAAGTTTTTGTAGTTTTGAAGTGGGCATGTCAAATGGAGAGTTTTTATAAGTTTTTGAGTGTACCTTTTTTTCGAAAGATAGATCAAAGTACCACTATTAAATAAAGTTAAAGTAATTTTTATTCATAAATCTAAAGAAGGGTTTATGGAGCTTGACTTTTATTGTTATTTCCACCAACCAGATTCGATGTTTTTTTTTCAGAAATTAGTTAGTGTAGTTAAGAAAAAAGCCTAATAAACCCTCCTTTATGAACATCTTGTAAATGCTGAAATTTCTATGATTAGACACTGCATGATCGTTGCACTTTGCCTGCAACTGATTTCTTTTCCTCGAGTTAGTTTAAAGGGTTTGGACTTTTAAATGGTAAAGTGCCTCTAACTTTTGAATAGCGTAGGATAACTTGAAATTTAAAACCGATATACTACATAAAATAAACTATCTTTGGCCTTTAAAAGTATATTTTTAGCATATAAATTAACACTAGGGTGTCGCAGGGGTCAAAATTTTAAATGGGGAGGGGACTCATGTTGTACATCGTTTGAAAGGTATTTAAATTGTCCATCCAATGGCATATTTGTTTTTTGATATCTTGTTAAATTGCAGTATTATATTTAACTTTTAAAATTTGAAAGGTGATCAATAGATTTCATTTGAATGTTATAGCCCTCCCCTAAAAACCTCAAAACTAATTAAATATCAATATTTTACAAAACATGCCAATTTAATTCATTAGAGTGACCTATAACTGTATACTTGGAGAATATAAATCTTACCTCCATACCGACAGCTACACCAATTCCAAAATTTATACAGCAGCCCCCTTACCTTAATGCCGTTTTATAAAGGGTATCAGGTTTGCTTTATGTGGCTGCTAAAAACAATTAAATCTCTTCACCTCTTTCTACTCTTGATTTATTTAAATAAAAAATTATCCAAGTACTTAAGGGGTGAGTCAGTTAATTTTTATTACTTTAATAATAAGGAACTTCGTTTTCCTTTTAATTTAGGGTGCAAATTTTAGAGTTCGGGTAGTTAGGGGTATATGATTTATATTATCCAAGTATGGAGATACAGTTTACCCTATTGATGAATTCAATCGACCTACTTTATAGAATTTTGATATGTTAGTTAGTTTTGAGTTATTAAGGGAGGAACATTACATTTTAATGCAATATATTAACGACTTTTTTTAAATTTAGATAGAAGCTTCTCTCTCAGGATTCCGACAAAGGAGAAATGGGAGAAAAAAGAAATACAATTTGCGCCAAATGCTTTGGTGTTCTATACAGACGGCTCGCGTATCCAAAGCTCTGGGGTAGGACTCTTCGTGGAGGACCTGGACTTGCAAAAGAGTTTTCCATTTGGCTGCTTTTCCACCGTCTTCCAAACTGAGGTCTATGCCATACAGGAAGCGGCAAATTGCAGGGAAATAAGGTAGTACCGGGGGCACTATATACACAACTGCTCGGATAGTCAAGCTGCTCTAAATGCATGGTGTAATTCCTGCACTAGGTCACCCCTAGTCAGCAAGTGTGCAAAAGCCTTAGAAGAATTAGCAGGAACCAAAAACGCTCTAAAGGCATTATGCTATTACAGCACTAGGTCAGTCAGGAACTATGCAGAAGCATTGGAAGAGTTAGCATAGACCAAAGACGTTCAACTGGTATGGGTACCGGGTCATAGTGGAATTCTCGGAAACGAGAAGACAGATGAACTTTCAAGACTCTGATCAGGGATGGCTTGTAGGGGACTGAAATTTATATTGGGTGTTACAAGGAGGCACGTAAAGGCCGCTCTCGATGAGTGAGCTTATGCCAAGCTAAAGGAACAATAGAGGGCGGTCGACTGTTGCGGTTAGAGGCACTGTACTATTAAAAAGAATTACCCTGTATATATATATATATATATATATATATATATATATATATATATATATATATATATATATATATATCCATGTACATATACATGGACAGCATTGTAAAGTTTCAGTGAAGTGTCTAACACCATTTATTCTAAATGATATTACTGAGTTTAAATATGTATTAAGATTTGTGAAATAAGAATGTAAGAAGAATTGGAGGTAGAATTTTATTTATTTTATACATTTGTCAGAAATAAACTAAATTAAAATGTTAATATTTGATAAGCTTACAACCTTATCAAACAGATACTATACAAGCTGTATAGTACAGCTTAAAATTTAAAACTAAATTAAAAATACAACTGTTCTGTTTTTTGTTGAAATGCCGGCATGTTGTCGCAAATCTATGTCTATTACATGAATTTTATTCTACATTGTTCAGAGCAGAGTGCGTCGGTCAGCATTTGAGATCCGAAAAAATAGTGCCTTCGGCGTGCCAATTTTATCCTGATGCACATGGAATGTTCTAAAATGACTGTTATGGTTTAGCTAGTACCAAAGGTTTTAGTAATATTCTATATAACCTTAAAGATTTTACTTTCTATAAATTTAGTAGGTATGTATAGTATAAACAATGTTTATTAATACTAAACCTAACAAAAAACACTCGTTTATTGACTTTATTATTTAAGTTATGAAAATAAAAACTTTACCAGTTAATATGGACCTAATTACCTAGAATTTTTCCTAGAAAAAAAGTTTTCTACTCTTTTTTGTTTTGGATCTAGAACTCCACACATTTTTTAGCATTACAACATTTTTAAATGCCAACATTTATATACAAATAAGTGCATGTTTTGCGCTCCAGTTCAAAAACTAAAAAGAGTAGAAAACTTCTGCCTAGAGGAAATTGAAGTTAATTAGGTAATTTCTGCACTGTAAAAAGAAAAACTGAATATTCAGTTACAGATGGATAGGAAGTTATTATCCTATACAACTGTACTTTTTTATTTTTGTTAAAAATACGCAACATTTCATATCCGTCCTTAAATATTGAAGTACGTGGCTTTAAAACTATAGTTCTAAAGTCACGAACTTTAATTTTTAGTGTCGGAACAAAAATTAAAGTACAGTTGTATGGATAATAACTATCCATTTATAACTAAATTTTGAGTTACAAATGGAGCGGAAGTTATAATTTAATTGTTGTTAAAAATACTATAGTTTTAAAGACACGTACTTTAATATTCAGTGGGACATGAAATATTTCGTGTTTTTAACAAAAATTAAAGTACAATTTTATAGAATAATAACTTTCGATTTTCTATCATTTGTAACTGAATATTCAGTTTTGCTTTTTACAGTGTAGTAAAATTATTATATTCATACCTTTAATATTAACGTCGAAAAACCCATGATTTGTTTTAGGTGAATCACGCTGTATATTCTTTTTCTACTACCAATTTGAAATAGCGTTATACTTAAATTGTTTTCAATCACAGAATTACTAGATTTTGGTATACTGTGTTAGAATATTATGTTCTCGCTTGTGTGGTGAAATTTCATTCTATTCTATTCTATTAATAGACACATGTGCGACATCTCATTGTTTATTAATAATAAAATTATAATGAATTTAAACAATCCAATATGACACTAGACTTAAGTGAGGACTTCAGTGGTATAATAAAAAAGCAATGAAATTATTAAGAAATGTGGTAGTAGAATAGAATGTATGGTCTGGAATACGTTTGGAATCCAAATTTTTTACAGAATATCTCAAAATATCTCAGAAAATCAATTTTGCACTAATTAACTCTGTATATGATGAATGGTAAAGTATATAAACTACAATTAACTAGTTTAGTTAGTTTATAAGTCACGTTACATTAGAGTAATAAATTGGAGATTGTAAAAGTCATGGACAGAAAATTGTTTTTTTTCAGATACGTGGTTTCAAAATTTACAAGTCGATATGTTATTCTACATTTTGTACCACCTTAACTCACTTTTTACAAATGCACGCATAGCCCTTTTTTACATACTACTTTCATGGAGAACGCGATTGTCACACGCAAACGGTTAACGAGCAGGTGACCAAACCACTTTATGATAGAAAATATTCCAATTTCAATGCATTTATTTATTTGGTTGGCTTGTTTAAGCCACAAGCGATGATAATTATTATCTATTTGAAAAGTAGGATTAAAACTATTATTTTAACGTTTATATTCAAATTATTCAAAGCAAAAAATATTAAACATAGTAAATACAGGAAGTCTTATTATAAAATAATGTATCTCGTCTAACTTTTATTTTTATTATGTCAATGTATTTAAAAAATACTAAACGGGCTTAAGTCCATAAATTACGCAATTTTTCGAAATTTTGGACTCCCCTCTGTCACAAGCTGTCACATTAACTAACACCCCTCTCTACCTCCCCTAGGGTGTCACGTAACAATGTTAAAATTACTAACTTTTTCCTAATATGCCTTACGGGTTAAAATTTCATAATTTCATAATGCAAGGCGTTATAAAATGTAAAAATTATATTTATTATGTACTCAAAGGATAAATTTTTATCGAATCACTTATTAAATTCAATACTAGAAAACTTTCAACCAAACAAAATATAGTCTTATTAATGGTGGAGGTCGCTTGCAAAATAACTTTCCACTATATTTCAAGAACGCTTTGACATAGAAAAAATTTTGGACCAAAAAAATTCTGGTCAAAATTTTAAATCTCTATGACAAAAACAGTTCTTGAAATGTCCTAGTGTAAAGTTGTTTTACAAGCGACCTGCACCATTAATACGACTTTATTATACATTTGTCCACAAACAAGTCATGTGTTTTTTCATGTCCACAAACCGCATTAAAAATCCCTCTATTTCCTCAACTCCTAAACATTGGCTCAAATTAACGTTCGTTACGTAACCCCCTCTATCCCTTCCCCCTGTCGCAAACTGTCACATTTTCTGTGACCCCCTTCCCCCTAAGGCTCGTTACGTAATATATGGACAGCCCCAAAGCAAAGTTTGAAAACCACGTATCTCCTGGAATCATGAGTTTTTATTGCAGAGGAAAGTATTAATTGAATCTCTGAGTTTTAAAAGGGGGTTATCTCCCGTTTTTGGTCAAATTGAGGTAATAACGGATATGATATCTTGGACCTTATACGTTTCGATTACTATTAGAAAAAAACTCAAAAGTTCTTGAGCCCTTGTTTAGGGCTAAAAGGGGGTTAATTTGTCCTAAGCGTAAAAAGCGTCTTATTTGAAATCACCACCAAAACTCGAGTATTTTAGAAACATTTAACTACATTAATCTACTAGAATAAAAACTGAAAAATTACGGCTTAAACCTTAATTACAACAGGAAAAAGTTTTGTTGAAAATTGCCTTGTATTTTGAATTATATTTAGAAATAATTACTAAATATTAAGTATTTAGTCATAATATGTAGTAGCAATATTATGACCAGAGCCCGGGCAACTGTGACCTATTAGTCATCTTTTTTCAGCTTTTAACATGGATAAGCTGGCGTTGCATTGTGGTAGAGTGCGGTCGCTTCCAATCAGTGTTGAAATTATGCTATGCTCATAAACGAAATAACAGCTCTCTTTTCTCCCAGGTCTGAATATGACTTTCATATTAAGATAAAGTTTTTATATGCTTTAAGCTAAGCTGAAACCATTATTATTAAAATAAAAATGATTTTAAAAACATTAATTAATTAATTTATTTATTTATTTATTAATAAGAAATATAACAAAAAATATTGGGCTTTTTGACAAAGGAGTAAAACGTTTTACTGTACAAGTAAAGCAAAACCGTGATAACATTTATGTTTTAAGCCTCCAGTTAAACATATTACTGGGTTATTAGAAACTACCCGACCCGACCCGACCCGACTCGACGCGACCCTACCTGACCCGACCCGACCCGACTCGACGAACCCCGACAAGACCCAACCCCGACAAGAGCCAACCCGACCCGACCCGACCCGAACTCAATGATCCCAGCCTAGAACTCAACGATCCCAGCCAATAACTTCACCAACCCAAGCTGAGAACTCAATGATTCCAGCCGAGAACACAATTATACCACCCAAGAACTCAATGATCCCAGTAAGAACTCAATAATCCAAGCCTAGAACTCAATGATCCCAGCCTAGAACTTAATGATCCCATCCGAGAACTCAATGCTCCCAGACGAGAACTCAATGCGTGAGTCACATATTTTGGGACACTTTTCGTAACGTTTTTTTTTGTAACGATTTTTTTCGTAACGGTTTTTTTCCTAACGGTTTCTCTTGTAACGGTTTCAGCCCTCTACCCCACATCTTAAAGAAATTAATGTTAAAAAAAAAACGTTAAAAGTGTACAGTACCCTTTTTAAGGTATATAATTTGTTTCTATTAACAATTTATAATTACAACAATGTTTTGTTTAAATGAATGGTTTTTAAATAAATAGGTTGTTGCTGTTTTCTCGAAAGTAACTTTTATGGACACAACCCTCTTTTAAAACTCAATTCTGTCTTCAACAAAGATCCAATATAGTTTGTTTGTTAGCATCAAATTAAGATGTTACAAACTTAATTAAAACCTCAGCAGGATAGGAATTGTTAATACTTCACACTGTGAAAGTTGTAAAACGGAATACAGTGAAACTCGTGCTTTACCAGAGTCCCGCACTTAACATAATAAGAGAGGCCAAGCTAAAAGAATACTAGAAGCCTTTTCGTTTTAGTTTTCAAAGTTTTGGTCATACGTTTGGTATTTACCGTTTGATTTCGAAATGCTTTGGTTACGTACGGTTGAACCAACTGGTAGTAAAATCTGTAACCGTGGTTTAGGAGCGGCTTTAGCATTTGGTTATAATTAAATCTTCTAAAGTATTTTTTTTAAGTTTTTTTTATTAGCCTTTGCAAATGCAAAGCTTTGCCTCAAAGACCGCTAGCCAGGTTCAAGTTTATTTATTAAATCAATAATACAATATTTATAAATATAGACAACATACTATGGGAGGCATAGCGTAGTGGCTAGCGCGTATGCATAGCAAGTCTACTACCGTGAGTTCGATTCTCACTGGCGCCGATTTGCCTTTTTCAGTTAATTAATAATTGAAATTTGGCGAAGGGGATAAGTGAAACGGACACTCCCTAGAAACTGGTTCGAAAGTCAGTATAAGCCGGTGGTTCCCTCTACTACTAGCCCACACAAGTCCTGGACTTAGGGGATGCTTAATTAAGTAGAATAGTACGAGGTTAAACAAACATGTAATGTAATGTAACAAACATGTAAACAAACATGTAATATAAAACCATGTTATTCTCTATAGCTGAAGACTTTTAAATTGATATTTGAATGCCAATAAATTTAAAATAGCCTCTGCTGCCTGTTTCTTAATGACAACCATGGGTTCAGTTTTGATAGGTTGAACCATTATTTTATCAAAAATCTATATTTTTTATTACTTTTTCTTGAAAACTTTGTAAAATTTTTCTAATAGCGTGCCACATTTAAAATACTAAGGCCATATTGGAAAAATTAATTGAAAACGCCATCGTGACATGTTGCGATTAGTGGATATCTTGATTCAATTAAAAAAAAATGCATAAATGGATCAGTTGGTTTTGAATACATGTTTTAATTTAAAATTTATGTCGGTCGTGGAAAAAATAGTGTATATACCTCAGGAATAAACTGTGTTTTAGCCATATATAAATAACTACTATTTTATATTTAAACGTTAAAAAATAATCATCCGAAGTTTTTAATCAAGTTTGTTGTCAAAAGAAATATTAACTGTATACATATAACAAACTGTTATGAGAACAGATGAATTATTCTCGACTTATTTCCAGTGTATTTTGTAATTATACAGTGTGGTCGAAAAGTCACCTACATTTGGGCTACTTCAAATTTTGAACACGCAACACATATTTATTTCCCAGGAAAATGAAGATGCACAAAATTGAGAGAAGGACGATGGATTCTTCTAGCAGATGGTCTGTATATTATAGAACCACTCACAGTGAAATCCCAAAGCTTTATACTTGGGAGATAATGGCTTAACATTTCTTTAGGATGAACCAGACTTAAACCAATCACTGATCCTACACAATTAAATACTGATTTTAATACAATTTTTTAAATATATTTATATTAGAAAAGTGGAAGAACTTCCACTTTTAAAATATTGTAAAGTAAAACACGAAATACTCAATATGAGTCCTCAAGGACCTTATATAACTCTACGATTTTTTTTATAAAAACTCAGAATTTTACTTTGTTGGCCAATTGATCTGTCAAACTTACTGTTTGTCAAATTAACAAGTACAAAATCAAATAAACAGCGCTTCCTAAAAATTAATAAGAAAAATGTAATATTCCAATATTTAATATTAATGTATTATAAGTATTAAATAATATTTTAAAATAAAAAATAATTAAATAATTTACATTTTACCAAAAACACCCAACAAAGTAAAATTCTCTGCAATGATTTCATAAAAATGTGTTTTTCTTCGTATCGCAAATAATTTTACAAACGGATTTAAAATCTAGTTGAAAAATAGTATTAAAATATATATTTAATTGTGGAGATCAGCGATTGGTTTAAGTTTGGTTCATCCTGAAGAAATGTTAAGCCATTATCTCTCAAATGGGAAGATTTGGGATTTCACTGTGACGATCCATCGAAAGTTTCTTTCATCAATTTTGTTCATCTAAATTTTCGTGGGGAACTATGTGGTAAATAAGATAACTTATACTATCTTTTTGCATATATTTGATATTTTCGACTTTTAGGATGTGGATGATTTTTTTTATAATTGTTTTAAAGCAAATTTATTCTCTTTTTAACCATATATTTTTTAATTTATTTGGACTTTTTTAACATTTTTTTTAAGGTTTAGATTTTTTAATTTCATTTTGATATCTCAATTGAAAAGTGAAGAGGGTGTGGATTACTTGTGGACTGCACTTGATAATTTTCTTTACAACATCAGGGATGTATTTAGTGTTTTATTTTGCAATTCCATTTTAAAATCTTAAAATTTCACTTGGAAGTTGGTATAAAGGTGTATTTAAGGGCGCTGAAACTAAATTTTTGCTAGGGCAATAATATTTACGTGATTATTATTTGGGGTTTGTGAGGTACAGGTACAGGTACAGGTATTTTGGTAGCTGAAATTGAATCTGATATTAAAAATTCTAACCCCAGGGGTACCTGGCCATTCATTTTAAATGTTTACAAAAATTGACTGGCCTATATGTGCTAAATGTAAAAATATTGCAAGAGATTCGTTTTCGCATTCCCGTGTGTATATTGTATAATCACGGGAATATTTTATCAATAGCAATTTTCAATAAAAGCTTAATTGTACATTCAACACAATTTTCTCTTTTATATGGGTCAATGCAGTGGCCCGATTGCAATTCAAACCGATTAAAAATCGGACATGTGCAATACTCTGATAAAACGGGAACAAAACAATGTGTAATCAAAGTAATGTACATTTAAATGTATTTAATAGCAAAATGGCAAAACTAGTCTGAAGTTGTTAAAATGGGTACTTAGTATATAGGGAGGCTTCCCAACCAGCAAAGTAATTTTATAATTTCATCGATTCGCAACTGTTTCATTTTATTCGTATTTTATTATTACTTCCAAAATACTAATTAATTTTATTAAAGGGCAAATCAACACTATTCTGTAGTTAAAGTTAAAGTGTTTTATAAATTTATCGTGAAAACGTTTCTACGAGCAACATAATAAAACAAACACAAAAGTCAAGCTTAAAATTGTTTTATAATTGTTGTTATTAAATTTCAGTGATATTATTAAGACTCTTATAAATATATTATATAATTATTTTATAGTCGCGTATCGTAGCTTTAATAAAACAAGCTTATTAACGTATCAATGAGAACTATTTCGTTTCTTCAAGTAAAGAGTTTCTTTAGTGATCCATATAAAACTGTTTTATATTATGTTCTTTAGGTTACAATATAAAAACAATAACAAAGTTCTTATAAAATTAAATTCTTTTCATAATTATCATTTTGCTTTCGATAACTACAATAAAACAAATTTATGTTGAATTAGCTGATGTAGCTTACAATTTTTATTAGTTGCGCCTAAAAGTAAATTATTTTCTAGAAAATCGCCATTTTAAAATGGATGCAACCCAAGGAATCGAAGTAAGTTGAATTGAAAATACTCAATTTCAAACGTGTAATGACACTGGCAGTAGGTAAAATACATAAAAATTATCAATAGTTATATCTACAACCAATAGGTTCAAGTTTTTCGGTAGAAAATTATCATATCGAAAAAGCTAATTTTTTTAGAAATATGCTAATATATCTCAATAAAATTTCCTTGGCATCAAAAATTTTGATCTCTGTAGCACAAATAAAGTGTCTAAATAATAGATGTAATATGTTTAATGCTAACGTATTATTCAAATGACCTCGTCCAATTTTCGTTTGTCCAAATCAAAATTGCTTATTGCAGATCATTCAGAATATATTTAAAAAACTTTTTAATTTTGTTATATAATAATACTGTAATTCTAATATACATTTTTGTTTTTTAGTATATTTTATAGCGCAGTATGAAAAGATTTAACAAAACTGTTTTATAATGCTTTTGTAAAGTTTATCTAAGATTTGCCAAAATGTTTATAAAATAATTTTATTATGTTTCCAAAAGCTTTTACAAAATACTAACCAAAACTGAAATGTTTTATAAAGTGGTGCCAATTTTACATTTATTGCTGTCTTATAAACATTTTAAAAACGTTTCTGGGAGTTATGTTTGTTTTATAATTTTTGTGTCGGAAGCGTTTTGGCTACTATTATAAAATATAAAAATGCTAGTTGGGTTTTCTTCTACTTAATTAAAAAAATTGTTCTATGAATAAAAAAAATAAAAAAAAAACATTTCGTTTTGTTATTAAATGCTATTATCCGTGCCTGAATTAGACTGCAGTGACTCATGCCTAAAACGTATTTTGCTGCTTTCGTATAAGGCATTCCCCTCGGACGGAGTTACGCGAACCGCACCCGAACTGGTATGATCCTCACTTTTTAGCACATTTTCGCAAATGAGTCACTGCAGTATAATTTAGACACGGATAATATTAGAATAACAAACCTAAGCATAGTAATCAATCAAAATAAATACTGTAACATAACATATAGTATGTATTTTAATGCTCACTTTAATAACCGTAATATATTAGATGCATATTAAAATGTAGTACTGAGTAATTTCCTTGATTCTGCAAAACCTGTTAGGGTTCAACCCCAAGATTTATTAACTTGGACATAATTATACTTACTGCTAGAAACAAAAATGGAATTTATTTTATTTTTTGTAACAGTTGCTGTAAAATTTTTCTCAGAGAATCAAATACTAGAATGATAAGAAATGCTGATAAATTTTCTAAGTGGATGAACTGATAAAACGGTTGGATGGATAAATGGCATCATAACGCGGGTGAATGTTTTGTTACTTTGCCAAATTAGACCATCATTCTCTGGCTTAGTGACGTCATACATCAATCACTAGAATTTATTAGATAGTAGGCTTACAACTTTTGCCTGCACGAATTTATAAGGGATAGAAAATTTAGTTTCCAATTACATTTTTGATTTTTAAATTATTCATGTATCGTCAACAGGGATTAAGTGAATTAAAAAAAGAATTTTCCCGAAACCACAGGGAGAAGAAATCTAAAAAAATCATAGATATTACTCTATCCTTTATAGGTCTTTTACATATGAGGCATTTCGCCACCAGGTTGCCAAGATTTTGCACTCATCTCACGGATTTTGATCAAACTTGGAATAGTTGTACTACATATACAATGGCATCATATTTTTCAAATCAATCTATCCGTTTAAGATATACAGGGTGTTTAATTTGCCCCAGTACCCCCTACAAACATACTTTAATAGCCCTATAATATCCTAGAAATATTGATTTTAAAAAATCAAATATGCTTTAAAATTTTCAAGTTTTTTTTTATTTTAAAATTCCAGAATATGGTCAATTTTGAATCGATCTTCCAATTTTTTTTCCTTAAGAACTTGTTTAGATTTGTACTTTCATAATCCAATGCTACAAATTTGATTTGAAGCATAACAATTGAGTGCTGAGAGGTTGTCATATTTCTATTTTTTCATTTATTTTACAGAAGAGTATTTATATATTTCTGGCGAAAGGGCTTTGAAAGCATTCTAATGAGGTTTAGAGTTTAAATACCCAAAATGTGAAATGACTTTTTGGGAGATGGGAGATTTAGCTCAGTGGTCAATGGCATCGATATAGCCTGACACTGATCTAATGATCGTGAGTTCAAACCTCACTGGCGCCGATTGCCTTTTTCAGTTAATTAATAATTGAAATTTGGCGAAGGCGTACTCCCTAGATATATTGGTTCGAAAGTCAATTAAAGCCGGTGGTTCCCTCTACTACTAGCCCACACAAGTCCTGGACTTAGGGGATGCTTAATTAAGTAGAATAGTACGAGGTTAAAAACAAACATAAACATATAAATACTTTAATAAGTATACCTTTCTAAAAATATATCGAGAAGTAGAGATTTTACCAGTAAATTGCACTCAATTGTTATGCCTCAAATCAAATTTGTAGCAGTAGGTTATGAAATACAAGTCTTAACCAATTTTGAAAAACATCGGGTAGTTTTAAAACGATTTTTATATTTCGCTAAAAATATTAGGTTATGTTTTTTGGTTATGCCAAAAATCAAAGTATGTCATAAGATAGAGCATAGAAAACAGATTTTAAAGCATATTTGATTGTTTTAAATCGATCAATATTTCTAGGAGATATATCACATATATGTGCTGTTAAATGTATGTCTGTAGACGGTACTTGGCCAAATTGATCACACTGTATATATTAAACGAATAGATGAATTTGAAAAATATGATGCCATACTATATACCTACTAGTACTAGTACTATTTATCAAAATCCACGGGATAAGCGCAAAATCTTGGCACGCTGGGCCCGAAATGCCTCATATCTCACTATAAGTACAATACCACCATAACACAAAATTTATAGATTTTGAGATTTTTGCTCTATTATATTGTTCTAGATGATATCTTTGATAATACAATACCAGCATATCTCTAAATCGAAAGAATGTCCTATAAATAACAGAAGTGTTACTATTGAATTTTTCCTGAAAATACTTTTCCTAATACAACATCAACATAACTAAAAACATTTTTTTAAAAGTTTAACCCCCATAACTTTTTTGTTTTTGCGGGGTTACTTTAAGAAACAACAAGGATCCTCCCCTCATAGAACTTGATTTTTTCTGAAATTTTTAATAAGATCGGATTATTCGTTCCTAAGTTATCGCGTCTACAAAAATTGTGAAATCGGACAGATGGAAGGACATTTGAAAAAACAAGTTGCTTATTTTTTCATGAATAAAAACAAATTTAAATCCAAGAATTTTTTGTCCAGGACAATTTCTGAAAAGTTTTGAAAATTCGAAACTACCGTATAATATTATTCTAGCGTAATTTCCGATAATTTCTTTCAATTTGTCAATAAATTTTTTTTAAATAACTAAAGAAAAGGTCAGAAATGAGGGTTTAAAGAACTACCAAATCCAAATAAATAAAAATTTAACAGATGGTAATTAAAAAACTGTAAAACAAAAAATCTGAAAACTTCAAACGCCAATTTCTCAGCTCATTCATTTTTGAGTTATGGTGGTCTTGTACTCATAGTGCGATATATATGTCAACATTTTTGAGTCTCAGGAACTACTCTTTTTTTGTCACGTCACAGGATGAAGTGAATCAGAGACATATTTTCCTTAATTCCGCATTTTGGAGTTAATCACGGTTCACCTGGGCTATTTTAAATAAAAATTTCGTGGACCCCTACATTTTTTGGACTAAAACATACCTGATGACATAAGAAATCAATTTCCATTTGAAAGAAAATCGTAAAAGATACACTTTTTTAGAAAGATAAAAAAACTTTTTTTTGAGTAATAGGGTGTGTCAAAAAATTCCGATTTGCGAAATCGAAAACGCTCTCTGGCTCAAAAGTTGCTCCTTAGTAAAAAACTGTGGCCACTCAAAAATGAGCCAAATCGATTAATTTTTAGAGGTAGCTAAAAGCACTCAAACTTTGAAAAATATCGGTACCTGTTTTTCGGGTAAAAAGTGATTGTATATAAAATTAAGGAAATTTTGGAGGGTTTCTTTGGTAATATTTAGAAACAATACTAATTGTGTGAAACTAAAAAAATTATATTTCCTCTTCCCTTAAGTCAGAACATAAAAAAATTGCCAATTATTTGAAGATTTTACGAAAATTTATTGAAAATGGGCATATTTAAAAGGACATAACTTCCTTAGGAATGATTTTTTGACCAAGGTGCATATAAACCTTTTCTATGTTTTTAATGTTAAATAACCATTTGTTTTTTGCTTTATGTTTTTTAATTTTTTTTATTTTTGGTTCTTCATGCGTAAAAATTTACTTTTAAATGCATTTATCTTTAAAACGGTTAAACCTGCGATGTTAAACCACAGAAACCTTTTTGTGTATTTTTACATAAAAAAGTAGTATTCCAACCAAAAAATCAAAAAAAAATTACACCGAAAAAAGTTTTAGGCAAAAAACAGAAAATCCACCCGGTTTCTAATAGAAATTAATTTTTTTTACTCAACTTGAGGAAAAAAATTATGATTTCTGTATAGTCATGTAGGTTAACATGTATATATGCTTATATACTAATATATAATTTTGCAGATTTTTTATTTAAAACTATTTTTTATGCAATTTTAAAAACTTACAAAAATTAAATTTTCGCGAAATCTTCAAATAATTGGCGATTTTTTCATGTTCTAACTTAAGGGGAGGGGGGATTTAATTGTTTTAGTTCTTATATTTAGTATTGTTTCTAAATATTACCAAAGAAACCCTCCAAAATTCCCTCAATTTTTATCGGTATCAGTTTTTATCCGAAAAACAGGTACCGATTTTTTTTTAAGTTTGAGTGCTTTGAGCTACCTCTAAACATTTATCGATTTGGCTCATTTTTGAGTGGCCACTGTTTTTTACTAAGGAGCAACTTTTAAGCCAGAGAGCTTTTTTTATTTTGAAAATCGCGATTTTTTGACACTCCTTATTACTCAAAAAAACGTTTTTTTATCTGTCTAAAAAAGTGTATCTTTTACGATTTTCTTTCAAATTGGAATTGATTTCTGATGTCATCAATTATGTTTTAGTCCAAAAAATGTAGGAGTCCACGAAATTTTTATTTAAAATCGCCCAGGTGAATCGTGTAATCTGAGTAAAAAACGATGCCTCCCCATCATTTTTTTGAAAAGAAAAAAATCAAAACTAAGCACAAAAAATACTACTATTCGTTTTAACATTGATTAACATTTGTATTAAACTGCCTAATCATTTTTAACAGTTTGATAAAAAAATAATTATAAACAGCCAACTTAAATTTAAATAAAAGAAAAATTTATTCTATATTTTGAAACTTTTCAGAGTAATTTTAAAAATAGATCTACCCCTTCTTTGGCTAGTAATTTACAAATTTTTAAGCTGGCGCGATTTTGTAACTAGTAGGCACCGAATAAACCCCTTATCGAATTTTATCTAAAACAAATCACGTTTAAAGGGCGAGACATGTCATTAAATTGTCAAAAATTAACTAAAAATTAAAATAAGGCCTAAAATTAAAATAAGACCATAAAATATCATATCAAGGGACACCTGATTTGAAAGGTCTTTTAATTTTGGTTTCAACATATACGAGTAAGTCATGTATTTAAAATGAGCTCCAAATAATGAGTCGATTGATTAACAATAAAAAAAAAAGTTGGGGGTCGTTTCAATTAGGTGGGTTGTGTTATAGTTCTCGAAAAGATGCAAGCCGCTTGCAAAACAAATTTACACTACGATATTTCAAAAACGCTTTGACCCAGAGACTTTAAATTTGGAACAAAAGTAGTACAAAACATTTGTTTTAAATTTCAAATTCTATGTCAAAGCATTCTTGAAATATAGTGGTGTAAAGTTGTTTTCTAAGCTACTTGTATCTTTGCAAAAACTGTAGGGCAGTGTTGTCTGACAATAAAACTGTTTTTTTTTTATATTCCTTTCAATAAAAAGGCCTATTAAAAAACCTTAAGAGTCACCCAATTTTAATTTTTTGATTTTCAATGTGTAATAAAAATAGTTGGTTAAAATTACTGCAATGTGTAATTTTAAACCTTTTTTAATTAAGTTATACCAATATCTTAATAGCATCGAAGGTACGCTTTATAGATACTCTTAAGGTAACTATACTAAAAATACTAATGGTCGCATCAGAATAATAAAGCTGTAACTGCATTTTTTGAAAAAAAATGTGCTGTTAGCATTTTTTTTGTCTGTATTATCATCTTTATCTCGTGTAAAAATATTATGTACTTCAGTATATTAAGCGAGATACGAATGTAATAAAGTTGTATCTGCTGGCTTGTTTATAAAACTTTGAGAATAATAAAACTGTATCTGCAAAATCAGTATAAAATACTGCTGCCAACAAAATAATAATTTCTCCTGTAGTTAATTCTTTTTTTTTTGAAAAACTAAACAATTTAGAAAAAAAAAACTAAAAATAATTTTTTTTTCAAAAAAAAAAGTGTTTAATTTTTTTTTAATAAAAGTTTCTTTTTCGAAAAACATAAAATAAATTAAAAAAAAATATTTATGAAAAAACTTTCTTTTACCCCATTGAACCCCCTTACTTACCCCGACTTTAACCAAAATAATCTTCTTGGACAGACAGACGGACAAACAGACAGACCGACAGATAGATTTTTTTTACGGAAATTATCTTTTTTGCATATAAAACCTCGAAAAACGTAAAAAAAATAAATATTTTTAATTTTTTTAACTAACTACATTTTTTAAAAGAATGGTTATTAATTTTGTATTCAGAAGTGTCAAATTAGTCTAAAAAATAATAATTTTCATATATGAGTCCCTCGCCGCAGAAGGTATTTGGTATAAAAGCAATATTCGGCAGTTACCAAGTTATTATTCCAATCGAAATTACGCTGTTACATAACATCGAAAGACATAGTTAGTCAAATAAAAATAGTCTTTTATGTATAAGTGAATCGCCGTAAAAGATATTTGACTTATAATATATATTTTCAGTTACAGCTTTATTATTCTGATTTAAAATACACTTAGTTACAAAACATCACATTTATAAATAATAAAAATTAATAGTATGAGTTAAAAACATGTTAACCCTTAACTGGTGAGGTGGTGCCATTCATGACCCCACCATATAAAAATTGTTTCATATCTCGAGTGCGCATGAGCCAATTTTCTTCTCGTTTCATGAGTGTTCAGGTTGGGTATTCTAGCTGCAGCGCCCGACGTGAAAGCACGCAGTAAGTAACATTACTTCTGATAAACATACGTTAATTTCGTGTGGGGTCCGTAGAGGTACCACGTCACCAATTATGTTATATTTTAGGTCATGGCAAGTTGTCGCAAATCTGTTCACGTTGACGATCCCAAGTTTGAGGAAACTGTCCTTGAATGGTTTAATGAACTAGAAACCGAAGAAGAGGCTATTGAAGATTTTACTTAGGATGTTGTCACAGATACAGAATTGGAAATGAGTAGCAGTGAAAATGGTGACATAGGAGAAAATCTAAATCTAGACATCAATGAAGAAATAGACAAAGCAGAAAAAGAAAAAAAGACAAAAGACAAAAAAAGACAAAAAAGAAAACGTTGTGGCATATGCCCTAGGAGGGCAGAAAAGAAAACCAACGTTCAATGTAAATTTTGTCACGTACCAATATGCGTCGGCTGTCAGGTAAAAATTTGTGTATTTTTAATTTTTTATATTGTAGAATATATTGTTTATTTATTGTTTTTTATTAAAAATATTTTTTTCAGCATTTAGTTTTAATTATTTGATACATAAACCAAAGTCATGCAAAATCACCTGTTTTTTTTTTGACTTAAATTGTATTTTATTTAAATGTCTCCATTTGATAATTTTTTGGAAGCTAATTACTATACCAGAATATTAAATAACAACTAAGGTGCACACTGTTACTAAACCATAATGAAAATTTTAAGTAAATCATTTTTTTTTTCAAATCTGAAATATGGGGTCCGTGGCACCACGTCACCAGTTGTGTTAAGTTTTAGTCAGGTCACCAGTTGAGGGTTAATTAAGAATAATGCAGGCACATTGTTAGTAGCTTTCATAAAAGTTATTTTGTTTTAAGTATAAATATGATTAAAACAAAGCAATTTAAATCTTTAAATCGCTGTATCTCAAAACTACTTTTGTGACAGATACAGCTTTATTACGCGACGTAATGGCATTTCTAATAGTAAAAAAAATCGTATTAAAAATACAAAATAAAATTTTTATTACTAACGTGATCATAAGTGAGTTGGTAAATATGATTAAATTTAAACTAGTCGAGCTTACATTTTTTCTAAAATGTATTTGAAAAGTCACGATTCTATAACAAATAATAATTATGTAAAGTACTATGTATTTTGCTGTTCACTTTAATAACCATATTTAAATGTAATATTGAGTCATTTCCTTGACCCTGCGAAACTCAACCCCAAGATTTCTGTGGCCTAACATTATGTGAAATGCTCGTTGAACCCTTAATTCTATATTATACCACTACAAATGGACATAGGCCAGGGTATTTAGTAATTGTGATTTACAGCCCTTTAACACGCATATTTATCACACTTTGTGAACATATACCGTGAAAATTATGTGTCAATTTTAATATGAGTCATAAAAGGTCGGAGTAAAAAGCAAATAAAAATACACTACTTAGATAAAAGGCTTTTCTTTCTATACTATAAAATCTCTAGGTAGATAATTTTTTCTTCAAGCGTACTAAAATGTTCATATTTTATAACTGAACACACTAGTTAGAAGTAAAAAAATGAGGTCATTGTTGTACGCCGTAAAAAAAAGATAGCAAAACCTCCACTGGCGGCGGCACTCTTTGACTTTGATGACAGCCATACTTCAAACTTGTTTGTTTATTATGTAAACAGGTGATTGACTCGAGATTCTTTTTGCAAAAACCTTGTGTGAAATTGATTAAAAATGATTGAAGAAGAATATATGGTTTGGACTTACTACAAATCTCTCCGAAATTGCAAATGCTACATTAGACAAGTTACCATCGAAATCACGAAAAGTGTACGATTTAGCCTACGAAAAAATTTAAAATGAGCTAAGGAAGGTTTATGTTTATTTCGCAAGGGTTTTATTTAAAATTAAATTAAAACATACTTTATTACTGAATAAATTAAATTCAAAAATTAATATTTAAAAAAAATATATAGGATGCTTGAAGAAAAAATAGTATGTTTCACTCAGAGGAAAGGTGCTTTTTTTTACTCGTCTGTAGTTTCCGGACTCCGCTTCGCGTCGTCTGTAAATTCTACATACTAGTAAAAAAAGCTTAACTTTTCCTCTTAGTAAAACAATATACTATTTTTCACTACTAGCTTTAGAACGTACTATTATTTATCATGTTTTCAGACTGTGTAATCAATTTTACCTATAGCAATATTTCTTTCTCTCCTAGTAGGAGTAAATTTTATAAACAATTGATTTCTGTCACTTTCAGTTCTTTGTGCAATTTTTACTAATTAAACCCAAGAAAATAGCTTTAATTAACTTTTTATTTATTAAATAAAATTAATTATAATTATTACCAAATAATACAATCAATAATTGGCTAAATATAAAAAAATAAAAAAAAAAACTAAATTTTCGTAAACGTCGGCTCAAAGTATTTATTTGAGCAAATGTCATTGATCAAGGCTACTTTATTTTTTTATGAAAATTTCAAGAAATATCATTTCTGTTAATAATTTATTTTATTATTTAAATAAAAATAGTTAAATAGTGCTAGTAGTGAAAAAACTAATATATAAACTACGGTATAGAAGACTAATATAGCCTCTTACTCTTAAATCCCTCGCTGCTATGCAGCTCGGGATTTAATAGGCTCGGCTATAAAAAATGTCTTCTCTACCTCGGTATATAATTACTGTTCTTTCTATACTGTAGAATCTATAGGTAGATAATATCTTTTCTGTTTACCCAAGTATACACATATATATAATTTTATTTTTAGTTACCTTCTTGCTATAAATCTGTTACACCGGTCTTGCCAGCTTGGGAAAAAATTGATTGTAACCAGGGCTCCAAAATGAAAAATGCAAGGTTCGATTGGCTTGCAAGTAGATCGTTTGTTTGCTGAGATTCTACCAGAAGCCTTTTACATTTATTTAAGGTTATTTAACTTTTTGTGGATGCAAGGATGTCCTATCGTAAAAACAGTTAATTTTCACCTAGAGCTGCGAAAATTAGAAACACCTTATTTGCCGGTATAAGCCCTAATAATTATTATAAAAATCTATATTTTGTATTAAGTGAATTTGGTAATTATTAATAAAAGCTAATATTTAAACTTTTAGGGTATTACGGTTTATATTAGATGCTTGTGTTTAACTCAAAACTAAAAGAGAAACCCCCTTTTTACCCCCCTCCACCAACAGATGCACCTTTGACTTTTTAATCCAAAAATCCATTTTTATCGTTAAAAAACAAAACTTTAAATAAGACTTTGACCATGCTGTGTACCTTATTTGATAGCCCTCGGAATGTAGTATAAAAATCTAATTTTTGAAAAATTTGGACTTTTTTATCCTACCTACATTGTATTACTGTAATTCATACTTATTACGAAAATTCATTAGTTTAATTCGAGATTTACTTTTTAAATTAAAAAAATAAAGGAAAATTAAAAGCAACTGCCATCCAAAAATATATTTAGTTTTCTAGATCCACCTTAATCTTTATCTTTATCTTGAATGGGGAACAAAAAGAGGCATGAATAAAATTCTTGATGCTGATTCTTCATTTAAAACTGAGCAAAAAAGTGTGCTTCACCAAAACACCTAAATTTAATATTGAAGGAGTAATAGCCTCTAAAGTAACATTTTTGTTGGCAGAAAATGTTACTTACACTTAAATGCATTTCTTTTGAAAAAGGTTGATCCTACAGTGTTACACTATATGACATTTTTTATGTATTTTTACTCAAAGAATCTATATTTTTTACAAAAAATCCAAAAAAAAATGCACATAAAAAAGTTTGGGGCAAAAATATGTCAAACCTCACATATTTTGTGGTTAAACTCAAAAAAATAAATTAACATAAACTTATTCTTCTTATTATTACTAGTATACGTGCAAAATCTCGTCGCTCTAGCTTAAAGGGTACCAGAGTTATTAATTAAAAACCTTTTTTTTATTACAATTTTAAAGGGTTGTAGTCCCCTAAGGGCTTATTTCCGGACCAACCTGTATAGGAATTTTTTTTTTATATTTTTGAATGTAGAACCACCACTTAAATTTTGGCATGCCGTTTATTGATCACCCTGTATATTGGGGAATAACCCACGTCTAAAGTTATTCTTGATATGTCTATAATAAATTATTGTTCCCTCATCTTCCACATATCGACTTTTGCAATATCCAGTTAATAAGTTTAGACTTAAGACATATCTCAGCCAAAAACTAAGAAAGGTACGAAAACTAAATTTAAAAAAAAAATCTTTAGAATGAAAGCTAAATTCAAAAAGAAATTTAACTTTTACCTTGGAAAGCTACTTGGGGTGCGAGGTTTAAGAAATGTTATGTTACTGTCACAGTTTCTTTAAACTTGTCAAATAACAAAAATCGGGTACAATTGCTATTTTTTTTTGTATATACAGGGTTATTCAGAAATAGCTTCAAGAAATTTAAGAGGTAATTCTATGAAAAAAAAAGTTGGTACGGAAATGAGTCCTATGACCATCCTAAGGGTACATCTTAAAAGTAGTTTTTATTTAATATTTACATTTACTTTACAGGTAGATAATTACGAAACAAAAACAAAAACACGTGTTCCTTTATTTTAATATTCAAAGCGCGTAGCGCTAGAGTAGTATTATACGGTAATTTCGAATTTTCCAAAATCGCCATAAATGTCGTAGACAAAAAATTCTTGGATACAAATGTCTTTCATGAAAAAATAAATTTTGAAAATATTCGTCTATCCGTCAGTCTGTCCTTCGTTACGTGCGTCGGTCTGTCCGATATCACGTTTTTCGTAGACACGATAACTCAAGAACGAATAATCCAATCGACTCGAAAATTTCAGGAAAAGTCAAGTTGTATAAGGGGAATATTCCTATTGAAAGTAATCCCTCCAAAAACAAACAAGATACGGGGGGTTAAACTTTTAAAAAAATCGAAAAAAGCTGTTAGAAAATTCCGTAACTTTATCAGAAAAGATAACAATTCTACCAATTTTAAAAGTAATCCCCCCAAAAATAAGTAAGGGGGGGGGGGTAAACTTTTTAAAAAAATTAAGAATTTATATTTTTTTTTGTTTTTCACAAAAAAAAAATAAAAAAAAAATGTTTTTTTGTTTTTTTTTTATTTTTTTTTAGAAATTTTTTTTCGTTTTTCGCAAAATTAAAAAAAATGGTTGATTTTTTTTGGGAAAATGCAATATACCATTTACTGTAATTATTATTCACTTAATAGTATATGTATAATGGAATGCGTAGTATTACATATCTTCACGACTTGTTTAAAATTACAATCATTTAGATGATAGTTGAAAAATTAGGATACTAACATAGAAATCCTGCAGATAATTCTGTCAAATGACATCATTGCTACAAAAAAATCCACTCCCTAAAGATAATGAAGAAAGTTTATTTCGTTCTTAGTCTGAGGTTATCAGCTCACTTGCCATTGACCTACATATGTCAAATATTTCTGAAGGGTGCGATGTAACGTATAGCTTCCCCGTTTTAGCTGATAACCGGGTTCGTCTAACGCCTGGAAACGACATGCCATAACCGTTCATTTCTGCACTGCACAGCCATTTAAGATTAACGCATCGTGGCTTAACTTAATTTTGCTTTTTTATATATTCAATATTCTTTTAGTATATTAATAGCTATTAACAGACTTTATTAATAAAGTCTACTTCTTAATATTAAAGCTGTTAAAGCTTTGGCTTTTTATTAACTAAATTAATTTATTGTTCTCATCTTACGAAACGAATATGAAAAATGTCACAATTTGCATGAGTTTGGAAATACATTTTTGTAAAATATGCTTGTAAGTAGGCATTACCGTTACCGTTACCATTATAGTTACCGTTGTGATTGTCGTTGTAGTTGTGGTCGTGTCATTACCATTATCATTGTGGTTGTCGTTGTCATTGTCATTGTGGTCGTGATCGTTGTCATTATCATTATCGTTATCGTTATCGTTGTGGTTGTCGTTGTGGTTGTCGTTATTGTTATCGTTGTCCTTGTCACTGTCCTTGTCGTTGTCCTTGTCGTTGTCCTTGTCATTGTCGTGGTAGTTGTCGTTGTCGTTGTCGTTGTCGTTGTCGTTGTCGTTGTCGTTGTCGTTGTCATTGTCATTGTCATTGTCATTGTCATTGTAATTGTCATTGTCATTGTCATTGTCATTGTCATTGTCATTGTCATTGTTATTGTCATTGTCATTGTCATTGTCATTGTCATCGTCATTATCATTGTCATTGTCACTGCCGCTGCCACTGCTACTGTCACTTTCACTGTTAATGTCAATGTCAATGTAACTTTACCGTCACTGTCACAGTCATTTCACTGTCACTTCGCTGTCACTGTCATTGTTGTCATTGTGGCCGTTGTTGTCATTGTTGTCATTATTGTTATTGTTGTAGTTGTTGTCATGTTTGTCACCGTTTTTCGTTGTCGTGGGCATTGGAATTGCTACAACATTAACTACATAAATAAATAATTATAATTAAATACATTACCGTTACCATTACCATTACCTTTCTTACTGTCATTGTCAATGTCATTATCGTTGTCATTGTAATTGCCATTGTCATTAGTAATATCATCATGACTGTCAATGTGATTGTCATTTTCAATGTCAATGTCATTGTCACTGTCACAGTCATTTAAACTGTCACAAAACTATTACTAAAACTGTCATTTTCACTCTCACTGTGTCACTTTCACAGTCACTGTGACTGTCATTATGTCATATATGTGTTTACATGTGTTTTTTTTTTCAAAAAAATGTGGAAAAGAAACCTAAGAACATAATCTGCCTACAAAAAAATATATTTACATTTGACATTAAATAAACAACTCGTTTGCGCATGATTAACCCGAAAATCCGCTGAAGGTCAAGTAAGATTTGAGAATACAAAACATGCATTTTCACTCAATTTCGTTTATTAAAAAATACACCAATAAACCATGGTACATGGTACATATCGACAAGCAGTTTTTTGAATATTGTTTCTTATCATATGATCATATTTCGAAGATGATTAGATTTTGGGGTAAACGATTGGTGGTAAGCGAGTAAAAATGGGTAAAATGCATATTTTGAACATTTTTTGTTTATAATCGACCTAATTATTATTGTATTTTAAAAATTTAATCGACTTAATTATTATTGTATTTTATTAATTTAGTACTTATATGAAAGATTTTTTTAAATAGCTCAAAAAATGTTATAAAATATTTTTTCCTAAAATACATTGTTTTAACGCCCTAAAATGATTTTTTTTTTCATAACTCGATTTCAAAAAAATATATTTCCAATGAAAGCTCTTTTTAAGCCCTACAAAAATGTTATATACAGTTTTTGCTAGAATATAACGTTTTGGAGATATAGACTTTCGAACTTTATTTTTTTAAGTTTAACCCCCCATAACCTTGTTGTTTTTGGGGAGATTACTTTCAAAATTGGTAGAATTATAATAAAAGTTAATTTTCCTGAAAATTTTACGTTTATCGGATATTCTTTCAGCTTTTTTCGATTATTTTAAAAGTTTACCCCCTATCACTTTTATGTTTTTGGGGGGATTACTTTCAAAAACAATAGGGAGCTTCCCCTCCTAGAACTTGATTTTTCCTGAAAAAAGTCAATCGGATTATTCGTTCTTGAGTTATTGTGTTCACAAAAATCGTGATATCGGACAGACGGATGGTCGGACATAAAAAAAAGTTGCTTATTTTTTCATGAAAAAAATTTATAACCAAGAACTTTTTGTCTAGGACGATTTAAAAACAAAAATAAAATTCGAAACTACCGTATAATATTATTCTAGTGCAGTCGCTGTAAATAATATAATAAAGGCTGAATCTTTTTTCAGATTTGGGCTACTTTATATACAGGGTGTTTTAGAAAAACAAATGACTGCAGAATTTGCTTTTATGAATATTTTGAATCAAATTCGGGTCAGTTATAAAAAAAGGATGTGCTTTTGAGACGTTGGAAGATTTTTTTAAATATCGACCTCCATTTTTTTTACACTGAAAAAAATTTTTTTTTGCTGTCAAATTTTCAAAAAAAGGATTTTTTTAACGTAATGGAAATTAAAACATTAGGTATTTATCTGACTGTATTTTGTTTTTTAAATTTTTAAAGAGGAGCTACATCAATTTTAGGTGAGTCGGAAATTTTAACAACATTTTATTTTTATTTGTTTATTTATTTGTAATATACTACAAAGATATGCAGAGCCTCAAATAAGCTGCATTGCTTTTGGCTAGGGGGTCTCAATTAATTTTGACAAAAAAATATCCAAAAAGTTCAGTTGACAGTATTTAAAATTTTGAATTCTTGAAGCTGGATGCTATTTTCTTCCAGCTATATAAGTAAACTTTTGACCAAAATAAAATTCTAAAAGGTTCGACATTGACATATTATGTCATATTATTAAATAACAACAATATGGCCCACCAAAATTTTAAAATGAAAAATTTTGAGGTCTCACCCCCCAAATTTGTTCACTGGGGTAAGAGTATCATCCCTGATTTTTTTCATAATTTTTTAAAAAATGTAGAAGTTGCTTACAGAAATTTTTTAAAAAGGTAAGTCTATTTGGTTTTCCTTTTTTTTTTAAGCACAAGTTTTTTTTTCAACACGGCACGATATAAATAAATGGACAACCTTAAAAAAAAATCAAATTTTTTTCTTTCAAAATGGCCGAGCTGCTTAATGGTTTGGACTTTTGGTTACCAAGTCAGGGTGCTAAAATAAAGAGCAGTTTTCAAATATTGTTACTATTTTACATTGTAAAACCAAATATTTAAATAAATATTTGAATAAAAAATATTAGTAACTAATAATAATTAAAAATATTTAAAAACCAATGTGGGCTAAAAATCCGTAGAATTCCATATTAACAAAATGCTCACATCTAAATTTTGCTCAATGCCACAGTAATGCACTGAAGATTCATCCATTCATGTTACTAAATTTTACTATGAATATTACTGCGGGAATAAAATAAAACAAAAAGAGTTGAATGTAATGATCAGTAATCGGCGAATTTCCAGTGCTCGCATTGGCGCCGCGTCGATTCTATCGTTGACGCGAGGTTTTAAATATTTACATTTTTATTTTCTTCGAAATACACCGATATATTTACATATTTATAGTTAATATGTATATTCAATATTGTTGTGTGTAACAAATTAGTCGTCAAATGTTTCGATTTAGTGACCTTTATAAAAATTTCCCTCATAATTCGGCAAAATTATTCCGTAAGCCTATGTTTCTGTGTTTATTTTCAACGTTGATGAGTCATAACTGAATTTATTCCAATTAATGGTAATGATACAATAATGTCAATTTGCAATAAAACAGCATTGGACTACAGTCGACTGGTTCCGAATTGAATCTCTTCGAAATGGAGACTTTATAACTGGAAAATCTGAAAAAAAAAACTACTATTTTGTTTTTGAATTTTACTCGCTATAATCATTAAACTCAGGGGTTTCACTGCAATTGTTTCTATTAATATAAGTAACTCGTTAATTTTGTTAACGGAATTCGAAATATATATCGAGAAGATAGGATACCAAGATCCCTAAATAGCTCACTGCATGGAAATTTGAACCTATTGGGAAAAATACATTTTTTTTACAAAAAATAGAAAATTTTTTTATAGGGGTTTTTAAGGTTGCTTAAATTGAATCTGATAAAAAAATTTTTCTAACTCCACCCCCGAGGGGGTGAGGGGATAAATCGAGGTAAATATTTTTAAATACTTTTATTATTTTCGTAAAAGTTTTTAATCTAAATCTGACAATATTTTTTTTATAATTTCACCCCCTGAGGGATGGGGGTGGTTTTCGTGAAAATTGGTATATTTAGGTTTTTGAGGTTGCTAAAAGTAAATCTGATAATAAAAAAAATATAACTCAACCCCCTGAGGGACGGGGGGTTGTTTTTGTTAAAATTGGTATATTGACAATAAAAGAAATCTAACTCCATCCCCTGAGGGGCGGGGGTAGTTTTCGTGAAAATTTGTATATTTGGGTTTTCGAGGTTGCTGAAGGTGAATCTAATATTAAAAAATATCTAAATCCGCACCCGAGGGGCGGGGGGTAGATTTCTTGAAAATTTATATACTGAGGTTTTTGAGGGTGCTAAAACTGAATCTTAAATACATTTTTTCTAAATCCACCCCCTGAGGGGCCAGGGGTAGTTTTCGCTAAAATTGGTATATTGGACTTTTTAAGGTTACTGAAAGTAAATATGATAATAAACAATCCATTTCACGCGTGGAGGTGAAAAATGGAAAAGCTCTTTTACTGGCCAGTGTATTTTTTCAAAGTTTTTTGTATTTTTTATGGACGTCCTTCCTGTGCCCCATTTTTATTAGAAATAAATATTATTTTACCTTTAAATTGACTATAGAATAGTCTAAATTTTTAAGTATGTACCTTTTAGTTTGTGATTTAGAATCACCCCCCCCCCCATTATAGAACTTTTGATTTTCAACATTTAGATGTGTAATAATTTTTGATCCTTGAAACATGAGATTTTACCTTGCACTTCTATCAAAAACGTTTAATCCTACAGTATTGCAAGGAGGAATCCTATTCTAATAATAAAACTACAAAAAAAATTGGTGCTGAAAAGTAATAAAAAGTTAAGCATTTACTTTATTTTTTTATGTATCAAACATATCATATAATATCCATTCACGAGAGATTGCGACTCTGACGTGACAGTGCGTAAACTAAATAGCACTCTGTAAGGTACTTGAAACTTATTTCTTAAGATTTAATAAATGAATTCTGTTTATATACATTTTCTATATAATAATTATGTATTAAGTCTTAATAAATAAGATTCAATTACGCTACAGAGTGCTTTTTAATTTAAGCCCTATTCCCCAAAAATCAAAAAGTTAAATTATACAAATCGGGCAAAAAGTTGACTGGCAAAGTTAACTGACAAAATTTTTCAGAAAATTTTCTCAAAAAAAGAATTGCATATTATTTGGAAAAGTTAAAGAAAAAGACATGTAAACAATTTTCGACGAAAACACTGAATTGTGCTCAAGAAACTACATATTGTATGGTGTATGCATTTACTTTTGTTATTTTCTCTCGCATTTTCCAGCGATATTGTCTCAAATAGAAGCTTTATCTTGTAATGTCCAATTCTCTAGGTGAAATTTTCAACGTTTATATAATGCACAAATAAAAAGAATTATGTATTATAACATATACTTTAAAACTCCTTTCTTAAACATATATTTTTATTTCTTGCAAAGTTATTTAATGTTTTGTTTTCCTTTCTATTTAAAAAAGAAAATTGTTTAAAGCTAGAGTTATTATACTACACTGATAAAACAGTATATTTGTGTCAACTAAATATTTGGTTGATATGGCCAATTGAATTATTTGGTTGTGACAAATAAATTTTATTTCTGCCAAATAAACTATAATGTTCCCATTAATAATAATTTTGAAATTAAAATATTTGTTTACATGATATAAATATTTATTTGACTCAAATAAAATTTGTTACTTACAACCAAATAATTTAATTGGCCATATCAAAATAAATTCTTTTTATCAGTGTATGCGGTCCAAAAGTCAACCCCCTCTTAACCACTGAACCAGTTGAGATATCGACTTCAAATTTAAAAACTTAAATAAGACAATTTAAACTATATTTTGACATATATTCGATATTTGTAGTTTTTAAAATATGGTCAGGGGTAAAGGGGGTATTCAAATGGAAAGGGGGCGCCTTTAAAGCAAATAAAATTCTCTATTCGATCATATATTTTTAAATTTTTTAAACATTTTTTTTGTAAAATTCTCTATTCGATCATATATTTTTAAATTTTTTAATTTTTTTTTTTTTGTAAAATTTTATTTATATCCGAGTTTATATCATATAAAATTAGTATAAAAGTATAATTGACGTATTTGCATCATGAAATAAACCATTTTTCAAAAATGGTTTGATTTTTTTAAAGAAATTTTGACAAAAATTCCCACTTTCAACCCTATTTAAAACCCCCAAAAAATATCTCGAAAATAAAAAAAATATATGTGGTCAAATAGAGAATTTTAAAGGCTTTTTTAAAAACTGATTTACACGACCTACTTTCCATTAAAAAAATGCTCCCCATGCCCCCTGCCCACAATTTAAAAAACAAAAATATCAAATATATCCAAAAAAATAGTTTAAGTTGTCTTATTTAAGAGTTATAAAGAACCTGGCACACATATAGGGGGGTTCCTGGGCCTCAGTAAAACTGCCTTAAATTTTGATATTTTGTAATTTCGGGGGTAAATATTAAATTAGGAATATTGCAGCCAAATTAAATGACCAGTTTCGGAGAAAAACGGTTTTAAAAGTCTAATTTTATGACAGATTTTTTGACGTATATTAAGGTTATTTTTTACTTACGTAAATATTAACTTAATTATCCGTATTAAGTTTATTATACTCTATTAATTAAAGAACAGGCAAGATAAATATTACATAAAAGGCTTTATTATCATTTACTTACATGTGGTTCTATAAAATTTTTAAATCTTGTGAAACTTCCACATGCTAGCATTTTCCACCTGTTTGCTAATTATCTGCATATTTTCTGTTAGATCTTTGCTTGATTATGTTGAAACATGGTTTGGTACATCGACAAATATTTTATAATTATATATTTTAGATTTTCTTGATATATTTTTTCAAAACAATATCTGATGGTTGACATATGCAAAACATATTATTGAGATTGCCTAGCAACAACTTAGTGAACCCTTTATAGTAATATTTATTAAAAGTTGTTGCTAGGCAATCTCAATAATAAATTTTACCTATGAAAATATGATGACAGATTTGTCAAGCCTCAGACGTATTTTTAGAAAAATATATCAAGAAAATCTAAAATATATAATTATAAAATATTTGTCGATGTACCAAATCATGTTTCAACATAATCAAGCAAAGAGCTAACAGAAAATATGCAGATAATTAGCAAACAGGTGGAAAATGCCAGCATGTGAAAGTTTCACAAAGATTTAAAAATTTTATAGAACCACATGTAAGTAAATGATAATAAAGCCTTTTATGTAATATTTATCTTGCCTGTTCTTTAATTAATAGAGTATAATAAACTTAAAACGGATAATTAAGTTAAGATTACGCAAAAATCTAACACAAAATATGCAGATAATTAGCAAACACGTGGATAATGGCAGCATGTGGAAGTTTCACAAAGTTTAAATTTTTTTATAGAACCACATGTAAGTAAATGATTATAAAGCCTTTTATGTAATATTTATCTTGCCTGTTCTTTAATTAATAGAGTATAATAAACTTAAAACGGCTAATTAAGTTAATATTTACGTAAGTAAAAAATAACCTTAATATACGTCAAAAAATCTGTCATAAAATTAGATTTTTAAAAGCGTTTTTCTCCGAAACTGGTCATTTAATTTGGCTGAAATTTTCCTAATTTAATCTTTACCCCCGAAATTACAAAATATCAAAATTTGAGGCAGTTTGACTAAGGCCCAGGAACCCCCCTATATGTGCGCCAGGTTCTTTAAAGTCTATATCTCAGGTCGTTCAAAAAAAAAGATAGGGGGGTGACTTTTGGACCGCACAGTATAACTTTTTTAAGTAAAATAGAAGCTTAACTCTTTACTTTCCAACAATATAGCACATGGAAGATCGCTTGCGAATGTGCCACTTTTGCTTTAAAAACTTTTCTTTTTTATGCAATAAATGCTTTCCATTTTATTCTATTCTAATATTATTTAACATTATTACTAAAATTGTTTACATTTAACTTCAAAGGCATAATTACTTCAAACGCAATGCATAATAAAAACACGTAATTCAATTTTCAATACTTCTATAAATTCTTCGTAATTTTAATTTTAAATTATGAATGACTTTAGTTTATTTGAGCGTATTGAATTTTTTTGAAAAGCTTTCAAAGGATTTAAACGACGTTTGTTATCTTTAAAGATCAAATTCTATACCTATTCGGTTCATTTGTAATTTAACGACGTTAAAAAAACAACAAACCACATAGAAACCAAAAAATCGGTATACCACTTTAAAATCAAAGGTCGGTTGATTCCCAAGACCGACAAATAAGTTTTACAATAACTAGTAGCATAAAAGAGAAACCGTTGCTATTTATTTATTTATTTACAGATCCTAACAGATCCTTAGGATCCAAAAACAGGATATATTTAAAATATATATCAATGGTGGTGTGCTTATCCCACAAAACTCAAATTTTACAGGGCGAAGAAATAACTGTTTATCTCTTTAATTTAAGGTACTAAGTTGATATACAATGAATTATTAAAAACTATTTTCGAAAATTTTATTAATTAATCAAAACGTAACTTCCTTGATTTTAATTATAAGTTATTATATATTATAGTTAAAGAATCACATAATTTGGATATGACGTATTTAAAATAAAAATAAAATTTAAGTGATTTGGGATTAACTGAGGCTTACCTTATTTTTTCACATCATGGCCAGTTGATCTATGAACCTAATGGCGCGAAAAAAATATTTTTGAAAATTTGTGGGATACGCCACATTAAAAGTAGACCAACGATATACATTATGCCCATTTCATTTTGACTTCTCACACATCAATGTAGTTATCATCAAACTATTCAAAATACTATCAGTAACTTAAAGTCCTTAAAGGAGGTCTTACTTTTCTCGTTTTCCCTCTCGTCGCATGTGACGAGAGGGAAAGCTTGTCAGTTTTTAATATTTTATATTACTTTTCACACGATAGGCTTTTTATTGTTATAATAAACAGGGTCCTTTAGGTGTATATTTCAAGATTTCAAGGATGGTTTTATATTAAAAAATATAACCCGCGAAACATATGTTCTAAAATAATTCTTTGTGGCGCGCCACCTTTAACTCCTTGAAGTTAAAACTCTGTTATGCATTTTTTTTTGGTCCTACGCTGCATGGTGCTGTTCACAAAAAAACGTTTTTATTTGCATGTCCCTGCGGAAATCTACTTTTTGCGAATTAAATTTGACAACAATACACCACTGATAGAAAACTCTAAAAATAGTACAAACAAACGTTGTTGTAACAAGTTTGAGGTATATAATTCCATTTTTACGATTAATCTAAAACTTTATAACGTTATATTAATACACTATTAAAATTGTAGATTCATATTGTTTAAAAATAAAAAAGTTGTTGTGACTATAATAGTTTTTTGACGAAGGTTGATTAATAAAGATGGCGACAATCAGCTGATTCTAACAAATATTTTACCAAAATATTGAAAGTAGGCATTTTGGGCTAACATTTTATGTGCGTAAGTATACCCAACGATAAGTATGTACATGTAATTACATATGATAAGTAGTTTCTATGTGAACATAAATTAATTTAAAATACATCACATAACATCCACATCAAAGCTCGTCAAACGTAGGAAGAAATGTGAGTTTTTAAATATGGACACGCCCCTCAAACCACGAGGCTGAATTCACCAGTTGTTAGAGGTACGCTTTCTGCCTATCTTTCTTTCTCTGAATACTTTCTCTTTCTATCTTGTACGCAGTCCGTCACATTTCTACGTCTCTTCCTACCAGGCTCTGCGAGCATCTCTGCGCGACAAAGAAAAACCTGATCGGTTAACAGTTTTGTTGTTGTAAATCAAACAACTGCGCTGTTTGTAAATACCGAACACGTTTTTAAATAAAAAAAGGGATTCTTGTACCAAGGCCCGAAAGAACGTCTTTGTCGGATGAGTCTGACGTGGCTTGCAAAAAGGAAAGCTCAGCAAAGTAGTTTTGGCCATGGCGCACACAAAGCTTTAAAAACGTCCACAATAAAATGAATGCATTAAAACTAAAAATAAAAATAATTTCTAATTGTTTATGATATTTCGTTACTATCTCTCAATTGATCCAGTCATTGATAGTAATAAAATATGTAGGGGAGACTGTTGTACCTTGTCTTTAATAATTTTGCATGTTTAAACGAAGTACACAATTACAACACTCGAAACAAGGATAATTTTCAAATAAACCAGTATAAACTTTAAATAGTGTTTTCGTTTAAGGACTTGATTATTATAATAAGTTACCAATTGTGATAAAAAATTTAAAGTAGAAAGTAGAAAATATATAGTTGAAATGTTTGATTAGAGCTTAAGTATTAAGTAGTATTATTAGGAAAATGTATTATATAGTAGCTATGCTAATTTGTTATGCCATATTTTAGTTTTAAACATATCCTAGAATGTTGAGAAGGTTACTTTTGGAAAACTGCACCATCATGTACCTTAAATAAAAACAACGTCCTGTACCACTGATCAATGATTATACCTAGACTTTTCTAGCTTTAAAGTTAATTGATTTAATTAATTAATTTTGAGTAAAATTTAATTTACATACCTAATTTTACTATTGCCTATTAAATTTGAGTTATAAATTTCATAATGTAACTTCTTGTAAACTATATACAAATGAAAATTAGGGTATACTTTAACACAATATTGCACAGCTTTTTGTAGTGAAACAATAAAATACAAATTTCTGTATAAAAATGTTGTTCTTAATACATATTATCTTTCTTGTAGGTACATAACGTTGATGATCCAAGGCACACTGGGATGTGATCAATGGTACATTATGGTCTTGTACCACATTACAATAAAATATAAATATATATATTTTTTCTATAACTGTTTAATTTTTAAATTCTCAAAAAATAAATAGTGTGTAGGAATATTGGTGTTATCAGGAGAGACTCTTTCCGTTGTTATATTTTAAAAAAATGGCGTTTAGAAAAATATAAAAGTAAATTGTGATCCAAGGTACAACATTCTCCCCTACTGTACATAAAGTTGCCTACGAATACATCTACCAATTTTTTTTTTTTTTCAGAACTATGACTTCTTTTGTTTTAGTTTCGGTACATGCGTAAGAAATTATCGCCTTTCTTCAAAGAAAGAGTACCGAACGAGAAACTATTTTTGAACTTTTAAATATTTATATTTATAAATATTTTTTTTAAACATTAGGTGTTGAAAATGATTATTTCTTAAAGAATTGCATTTTCTCGTAAAACTCGTATTACTAGCTTTTGGATATAGACGAATCAAATATTTAAGCAAAAAACATTTTCTATGAAAACTTTTCATTCATTCAGTTTTCTTAATCTTTTGATCTGGAGCGTATAATTTTTATAAGAGGCATCAGAAAATAAAAAATCATTTGACCTGTGCGACCTTTTTTCAAAACACAAAAAGTCCTTTTTCTATTATATTTAGTTACTTTATGGTTTATGTTTTGAAATAACATTACAAAGGATTGAAAAGGATAACAAAAGCGGTGGTGGTATCAGAAACCCTTTTTTCGGGTTATAGAAAATCTCATTAAATTATTTAAATTGCTCGTTTCACTCTTTGTATCACACAAGAAGAACATCATAGAATGGTCTTTAAATTTTTTAAATTCAGTAAAGATATTTCTTTTTTTATACCAATTGCACTGATAAAAAAAAAGATAAATTTGATTTATTTGGTTGCGAGTAATAAATTTTATTTGAGTCAAATAAATATTTAGTTCACAACCAATTTAATAGGCCATATCCAACCAAATATTTTGTACACACAATTAAACTGTTTTATCAGTGTGGTAGTTAATTATAATTGGTAATGAGGAGAAACATTATCTTGTCCAGGATAATGTTTCCTAATACATAACAAAAAAAATTATACATTACGTTTCACCCCTACCTTAACTTTTAACCTTAACTCATATTTTTAATATTTTTAGCTTTTAGCATGTGACCAGGGAGGATTTTATTTAAATAAAAAGGGAATCGTGGGGTACATCATAGTAAAGAAAATAAAATTCTTTATTTTACCGTTTTTCCTTTATTTTGTTTTTTTTTACTTTTCTTGTTTGATTTTTTTTTAACACGTTCGGCGCTGAATGTGTTAAAGAAACTTTGAGGAAAATTTTTAACCCTCAAAATATATCATAATATGATATATTTATATACATATTATGTATACCGGGTGAGTTTTATTTATATCCACCCTTAAAATTAAGATTATTCTTCATTTGATAAAAATGAAACATGATTTATATAATTTTATATTGGCTATAAAATGGCCGATTTATTTTTTTTTTGTTTCACTTCTGGTTTCACCGAAAGTGGCATAAATATGTTTTTTTTTAATGGAACACCCTGTAATTTTTTACATTTTTGAATTCTATGTATAAAATACTGATTGTGTTTTTTTGCTTATTTTTTTTTTTTTCGTTTGGACTGTTTATCGTATAAAAACGAGATAAGATAATTTACTTTCTTTTTACTTACTTAATCTTTAAAGTACATCATAAGTTTGGCATAAAAAAAATTACGGTAAAATACTCTACAAATAAAGTTTACATGGGCATTAAAAAATATTAGTTCAGGAAAAAACCGTTTTTTTATCTCTAATTCGCCGTCACTGATCAAATTTTTATTTTAATATTAGTTTTATATTTTTTTTTAAGCTTAAGTAAGTAAAAACAAGGTAAATGTGTTAATCTCGTTTTTATACGATAAAAACGAAAACGAAAAAAAAAAAAAACAGTTTTTTATACATAGAATTTTCGGCTGAATTCAAAAGTGTAAAAAATTACAGGGTGTTCCATAGAAAAAAAACACATTTATGCCCCTTCTGGTGAAATAGGAAGTGAAACAAAAACATTAAATCCGCAATTTTATAGCCAATGTAAAATTATATAAATCACCAGTTTCGTTTTTTATCGAATGAAGGTTAATCTTAATTTTGGGGGTGGACATAAATAAAATTCACCCGGTATATAAAAAAATAAAGTATATTTAGCCAAATAGAGAATTTTATGAGCTTTAAAATAATTTATCACACATCCACTCTTAAAAAAAAAATCCCTTTATACCGCCATCTCACATTTTAAAAGTTAAAAATATCAAACATGAGCAAAAAAGAAGTTTGAGTTGTCTTATTTTTCTGTTTCAAATTTGAAGTTAATAATACAAGTTCAAATTTTTAGAGGTGGGTTACTTTTGGACCGTACTGTATACTTTTTTACTGCAAATAACTGATTAAGTAAAGATCCTTTTTTTTTATTTATAAATCATCATAAATATAGTGAAAAACGTTTAGTTTAGTTTAGTTTAGTTTAGTTTATTACTTTATAGTGGTTCTGGGACCTCCCTAAGAGGTAGTTTATACCAATTACACTGTTAATAATACATAAAAATATATTTATAATTACGTAAGGGAACGTTCAAGTATTACGAAACTCTCCTAGGGGGGCGGTAGGGGTCATTTTGGAGTGTTACGCCCATGTTAACCCTTTAAGGACGGTTGACATATATCTGACAGTGGGAAAATTGCCACACAGACGGCTGACCGATATATAGGTCAGGCTTTTTTCAGGCTTTAAAGGCGGCTGTATGATAAATCAGCCAGAATTGAAAAATTGAATTGGCTGTGGGCCGACTGACTGATATATCATGACTGGAAAATTTGGCGTATGGACTAGCGCCATATATATCGGCCACTTTCCGATATATGTGACGCTCGTCTGTATGGCACACACTCAACAAGAGAGGCGCGCGCATTTCCCCACATTAGTTCCAGCAACTGAAAAGACAAATACTGCCTCTACAATGTGCTGTATGCTCACACGCAACAGCAAAAGAAAAACAAAGAAAGGTCTCCAGATATATGTGTAAAGAATGTGACAAAGGCTTGTGTGTAACTCCATGTTTCCAGATCTACCACACAAAGGAAAAATTCTAATAAATATTTTAGGCATTTTTTTCTAAAAGTAAATGAGTTTTATGTTTATATTTAGGAATATTTTGGATAAGTTTGATTTAATATTTTTCAAATGTTTATTAGTTAAAAAAATATATTTTGAATTAAAATAAAGTTTTTTGATTAAAAAAAGTATTTTTTTGCGTTTTTATAAAGGGTCCCACAAGTACATTTCTGTGACCGATATATATATATGACATTCGTCCACAGGGCACGTGAAAAACAGCCGTCTGTGTGACACTCTGCGGCAAAATGGTGCCGTCCTGAAAGGGTTAATTGTATAGGGACATAGCGTTACAGGGGGGGGGGTGGGGGTCTAATATTATAAAAATTTGCGTTACGCAATACTTGAACGTTCCCTAAGTGGTCACGCAAAAAGAGACCTTAAAATGATTTTTGTTTTTTTGGATGCATTACACATTTTTATAAAGTTGCTATTTCGATAGCATTTTCGATTCATCATAACATATGTTTGAAGAATCGAATTTGTTTTTATTTTGGGGGGATGAAAAGTAAAACAATATATTTTTTTAGAGAAATATCGAGTGGAAATAGTATACTGTGTAACACGAAGCAATTTATATCTCATGGATTGTTCATTTTTTCTGTTACGAATCTCTACTGGGATTTAAACACGTTTTGAAATTTTATCTTGGCAATTTTAGACATTTTTGTAAGGGAATAAAAGGATGCTAAATAACGCTTTTAAATTAATAGTTTGCTTCATTGAACAAAATGAATTTAAGCACTTTGAGTAACTTTTAGTTAGTCCTTTGTAATTTTTGCCAGATAAGTTGATGATAAAAAATATAAGAAGCAAGGCTTATAAGAATGAAATTTTATATAATTTTCAATTTTTAATTTTCCAATCTATCGGTTTTATATAACTTTAATATTAGGAAGAGAAATTTTGAATTAGCCTAAATAAGGTTTTCTTTTTAAAAGAAGATAATATTGTCCTAACGGGTATCTAGACTGTAACTTACCAAACTTAAAACAAGTTCTAAAAGCTACCTCATATTGAGTCATATACAGTGTTGTCTTAACTTTTGAACGAAATGAGATATCATTGCATATATTTTATATTTTCAGCTTTTAAAATGACGGCAGGGGGGCATAGGGGATATTTTATACGGAAAGGGGGTAGTGTGGTAAATCATTTTAAAACTATAAAATTCTCTATTTGACCTAGGGATGTTAAAAAAAGTTTTTTTTAATAAGTTGTTTTAAAACATTGTTGTTTTAAAACGTTGTTTTTTTGTTTTTTTTTTAGTTTTTTTTTTGTTTTTTTTTTTATTTAATTTTTGTACTCAGTTCTCAACAAAAAAAAATGTTTTTAATTAATATTGTTTTTAGTTGTCAAATTAGGGCAACTTGTATAATATATTATTTATAGTAATTTTTCAATAATATTAATAAAAATATAATAATTATTAATATTAATATAAATATTATTTATAAGTTCAATTTGGTTTGACTCTCAGGTAAAAGTCACAAACAAGTTAGGTTAGGATCTGACCTTTAATTTATTGCGTTCTACTTTTTGCGAATATTTTATGACTTTTTTCTGATAGTTAATACATATTATGGGTTTTGAATGTCAGGACGTGGACTTGGTTATCTATTGGGCCAGGACCTGGTTATCCATTGGTTGGAAATTTGTATATGGGTCAAATTTTTTAATACCATACCACCTTCACATGTCAATTTCACCGATTTTCGTCAAATTTGGTACACAAGTTCACTAATGCATTGTAACAACAAATGTAAAGTAAAAAAGCTTAAAAAATTTTTTTCGCCGATTTATGGACAAAACAAGTTTTCGTGGTTTCTCATAAATAATAAAATTTGTGAAATGCAATTTTTTCAAAACTCTTTTATAAAATGATTATTTTTTGTTAAAAATTGCTCAAAATTTGTGATATTACAAACACGTAAATGCTTTATAAAGAGAAAAGCGCAAATTAAAAAACTAATACATTTCGCTCTTCTTCTTCTTCTTTAAATATAAATTTTTCTCGCTTTTTAGGGTCGCATTCAATCCAAATTTTGAAAGGGGCCCCTAATTTTTTCCAGATGTCAAATAAGGCAAAAGAGGGCCCAAATATACCTCTATCGGTGATATAAAATTTGTTCTGGTATTTTGAGATCTAAACCCTCTACGAGCCCCTTAAAAATGGCTAAAAATAGTAAAATAATAAAATTTGTGAAATTCCACTCTTTTAATATTTTGTTATAAAATGTTTATTTTTAGTTAAAAATTTCTCAAAATTTTTGAGGTTATCAACACGTAAATGCTTTATAAAGAAAAATGCCCAAATTAAAAATAAAATACATTTGGCTCTTCTTCTTCTTCATTAAATATTAATTTTTCTCGCATTTCAAGGTCGCATTCAATCCAAATTTTGAAAGGGGCCCCTTATTTTTTTGAGATTTTCAAAGGGGCAAACTAGAACCCAAACATACCTCTATCGATGATATAAAATTTGTTCTGGTTGTTTGAGATCTAAACCATCTACGAGCCTTTAGAAATGGCTAAAAAATGGTAAAATAAAACTTGTGAAATGCAACTTTTTCAATATTTTGTTATAAAATGTTTATTTTTGGTTAAAAATTTCTCAGTTTTTGATGTTACCAACACGTAAATGCTTTATAAAGAAAAATGCCCAAATTAAAAAAAATACATTTGGCTCTTCTTCTTCTCCATTATGATTTATCCAAATGTTGAAAGAGGACTAATATTTTTTTGAGATGTAAAGAAAGGCAAATGAGAGCCTAAACATACATCTAACGATGATATAAGTTTTGTTTTTTAAGATCTAAACCCTCTACCAGCCATTGGAAAATAGCTGAAAAATGGTAAAATTTAAAAATAAGCGCCTAAGGGTATTTTACCTATTTAAGAGCTACCTTTATATTTACAATAATTACAAAATAATGTAATGATGGGCTTTTTACCACTTTTAAAAATCATTTAATTTATTTTGGATATTTTTTATTCATGGGACCAACTAATCCTTGGAAAAAAACTGCAACTGCAACATATAAAAATCACTTTTTAATATATATTAGTCATAATTTTTTTTTGACCTCTAGACCTCAAATATAGTATGCAAATGACTTTAAATAATACCTAGACATCTACCAAAAATAAAGTCTCTAGGTTAATTCATTCAAAATTTACCAATAAATGTTTTAAATATTTTTGAAATATTTTTTGAACTATTTGATCTAGAGACTTTATTTTTGGTAGACTTTTAAGCAGTACAAAAAGTAATTTGCATAATGAACTTAAAGTCTGGTCAAACCATTCGAAAGTAATTAAGAAAAATATAAAAAGTGGTAGTTTTACCCAGCTTTGATTAACTTTGATTTTTACAAAAATAAAACTAGATCTACTCCTGCATGTGGAAAAAATTAAAAAAAAAACGCTTGTCGATAGCTCATCTAGAAATTAAGATATAGTGCTAACATACATACAGACATACCGACAGACGATGTTTTTGCATATTTCGAATCAAAATGTTCTAAAACATCGAGAAAAGAGAAAAAAACATGATTTTTAAAAGGTTATTGCTCCAAAACTGTTAAATGTGCGACCCAGCCAGTTTTGTTCAGGGAACTAAGGACTACAACATACAGAAATTTCAGCCAAATCCGCTGAAAGGTACTTTCCTTAGTAAATGTCTAGATAAATGTGCACATTTTGTAAATTAATTAAATTATTTTTTTCTAGTAGGCGGCATTGACTTTTTCGTTTGGACTTTTTCTATATAGCTTAAGTATTAAAACAATTTGAATTTGCCGATTAAGCCATATTTTTTTGCGACAAAAGGGGCGGATATGCATAAATGTATGATCCATAAACATATGTGCATATACGCCAGTTTCATTGAAAATCTGTGAAATAACTTGAAGATTCCCTAAAAGTATGCCACAATTTATGAACTAAGCCTAAATTCTTAAAATATATAAAAAATTGATTTTTACATGTTACAATATTTAATTTTTTTCTAAGTGTCGTTTGGTCCCATGAACAAAATATATCAAAGATAAATGCTTTTCAAAAGGGATAAGGACCCTATCGTTACATTATTTTGTACTTAATGTAAATATAAAGGTACATATATTGAAAATAGCTCTTGAATAGGTAAAATGCGCTTATTTTTAAAATCAAAACAAATTTTATATCATCGATAAAGGTATGTTTGGGCTCTCGTTTGCTCATTTTGATATCCCAAAAAAAAAAACAGGGGCCCGCCCACTTTCAAAATTTGGATTAAATGCGACCTCGAAATGCGAGAAAAGTCCAAACGAAAAAATAAACATTTTATATCAAAACATTAAAAGAGTGGCATTTTACAATTTTTTTTATTTTACCATTTTTAACAATTTTTAAGGGGCTCGTAGAGGGTTTAGATCTCAAAATACCAGAAGAAATTTTATATCACCGATAGAGGTATGTTTGGGCTCCCGTTTGCCTTATTTGACATCCCCAAAAAATTAGGTGCCCCCTTTCAAAATTTGAATTGAATGCGATCCTGAAAAGCGAGAAAATTTTATATTTAAAGAAGAAGAGGAAGAGCCAAATGTGATTTTTTTTAATTTGCGCATTTCCCTTTATAAAGCATTTAATTGTTAGAAATATTACAAATTTTGAGCAATTTTTGACAAAAAATAAACATTTTATAAACGAGTTTTGAAAAAGTTGCATTTTACAAATTTTATTATTTATGAAAAACAACAAAAACTTGTTTTGTCCATAAATCGGCGAAAAATTTTTTTTAAGCTTTTTTACTATACATTTGTTGTTACAATGCATTAGTGAACTTGTGTACCAAATTTGACGAAAATCGGTGAGATTGACATGTGAAGGTGGTATGGTATTAAAAAATTTGACCCATATGTATTAAAAAAAAAACAGAATTCGTTGTTTTAAAACAAAAAAAAAAGTCCAACTTGTATTAAAAAAAAAAAAAAAAAACAAAACCAATTTTTATTATTTACATGCCTAATTTGACGGTAATATATTTAATTCTTCATAATTTTTTTTGGGATTAAAATAGGGTTAAAAATGAGAACAGTTTCTGAGAAATTATTAAATGAATGATAAGGACAGAAATTTTTAATTTTAAACAAAATTATAAAAATATTAATTTATTATTCCATCAATCTATTTTCTAATCATCGTACAGAGGGATACTCTTGGTACTGAAGAGGGCCAGCAGCCCGAAACTGTCAGTCTACCAATATCACTCTGTACGATGATTAGAAAATAGATTGATGGAATAATAAATGAATGATGTTACAACTTAATGCTGGTTTAGCTATTTTTTTTAGGTCGTACCCACCCTTCCACCACTACACATCCATGCCCCGGAATTCATACCCGTGACATTGACATTAAAAAGCGAACGTGCTCCACCTTACACCACCGAGGCCATAATGAATACTAAACTAAAAATTCAACCAGTGAAATGAAATGTGACAAATAAACCTGAAATTTCATAGTTAAAATTCTTAGTTGGTTAAGTCATAATTATAGTTATAAAATTCCATTATTTTTTAATTGTGAGTTCCACATCCAGGGTGGGATTCATGGGGGGGAGGGAGGAGCATTCCCTGGGGCCCGATGCAAAACCTCTGTTTTTTAACAGGGGTAAGGCTTCTTTTTCAGAGGCGATGGGGCCAGGGAATAAAGTTTTCCCGGGGCCCGGCCTGGCTCTGTCCAGCCCTGAACACATCACATATCCACAGTTGACCTCTCCGCGCTTCTGGGCTCAGTCTTGTGTTGCCTTGAATTTAAGTTTAACCCCTTCGCACCTAGGTTGCCACATATGGCAACCAGCTGAATATGCGTTGGTAGCCCTGGGTGCCACCTGTGCACAGCTGTGGCAATCAACATCCATTTTTTCACCAAATCTGGGATAATGCTGTGGACTTTTTCAGTCTGGGCGCAAAGGGGTTAAACTATATCCAAAAGGGATCGCCATTCAGTACGATTTAGAACCATTCATTATGTGACATTATTTATTTGATAAACTAACCTTAAATGATATAAACAAAAAAATTTAAGCAAAAAAGCTAAAAAATTGAAAACCTTAAAAAAATATTCTACAACTGTTTAGAAATATTTATTTCCTTTAACAACAAATTTGAATAAAAACCGTGAATTTATTCCGATAATTCGAAGAATAGTGTGTAATTCCGAAGATTATTTTTTAACGATTTTCAACATGTCAAACCAACTTTTATATTTGTTTCATCCGAAATTATATAAATTGATTTATTACTTATTTTAATATTTTTACAGGCATATTCTTTATTTTGGTTAATTTAATTCCATTCTCAGTTGCTAAACTAAAACCTTTTTTGTCCATTTTGAAATTGCAAATTATGGTTCTGTCAAAATTGTAGTCACTGACTGACTAGCGCGGTACCGCTATTTTAAAAGCTCGTGCATATAAAAAGTTAACTTAGAAAAACTGTTATTACATGTTATAAAAATTTTGTGGTATTTATTGGTAAATACTAAAGTAATAACAATAACTATAAATAGTAATATATTCACAATTAATTATTAATTATTTTTAGGTATGAAATTTTATTGTAAAAGAGAAATATTGAAAACCAATAAACTACAAATAGGGCTTCCAGTCCCGAAATTCAGGATCCCGAAAGTTCGGGATATCCCGAAGATTTTTGAATCCCGAAATCCCGAAAAATCCCGAAAATCCCGAAAAAAAATCCCGAAAATCCCGAAAAATTAAAATTTATTTATTCAACTCGAATCTCTTTACTCGATATGTAATTGTGATTTGCGTATAATATTATTTGTTTACGATGGTGAAAATGCACCCCTAAAGAAGGTCATAGTCTATGACTCATAGACCTAACGAAACAATTTCTTGGAAAACGGGCTGAGTTAAGAGTATTATCCCTGAATTTTTTCAGGAGTTTTGAAAAAATCTAGGTCGCTCATGACCATTTTTTTAAAAGATAAGCTAATAAAAAACATTAAGAAATTCTTGATCCTTACTCATATTGGAGTTGATTTAAATAAACCGTAGAAAAAATGTTATCTCTCCAAAATATATTTTTAGATTTGTTCTTCGTTCTGACTTGAATGAACTTAGGAAAAACTTTAAGCTTTTTGCAGGACTTTATAGTAATAGTAATAGTAATTTATTGACCAAATAAGATACAATGAGTACATGTTGGTAAGTCATCATTTAGGAACTAAATATCCAAAGAAACTTTTTTCCTGGCGTAGTTTAGTTCTTTGTACCATCGGATCTTTTTGCTACGACTAGCATTAATCAAATTAAGAAATTCTAGATCCTTACTCATATTGGAGTTGATTTAAATAAACCATAGAAAAAACATAATTTTAATTTAAAATTTTTAAGTTTGTTTATAATTACTTTTATATATTTTTTTATATGAATTTATATTTTAATGTTGTTTGTTTTGTTGGTACTACCAACTTGGTAGTTTTAGATGTAACTTTTTATTTAATTTATTTATTTTAACTTTTTAAAAGTATGTTTTTTTTTACTTTTTATTTAATTTATTTTAATTTTTAAAAAGTTTGTTTTTTTTAAACTTTTTATTTAATTTATTTGTTTTAACTTTTAAAAACTTTTTTTTTTAAACAATAAATATTTTACTAAATATTTGTTTTTTTTTCGTGATGTTTATTTTATTTTTTATTTTTCTTAATTTAGTAAAATATTACTTATTATACTGGTTATTTTAATAAAAGTTTTTGGTTTAAATTTTATAATTTTATTTATTTAATATAAGATAATTAATTTTTGATGAAATGAGACATTTTTAAATTTAGGGATCGGGATCGGGATCCCGAACTTTTTGAAATTTTCGGAATTTCGGGATTTCTGGATCGGGATCCCGAAACCTGGATTCCCTAACTACAAATATTTTCACTAGAATTTTATACAGTAGAAAACTCCCGATATAACTGCAATATGATTGGACAGAAATAAAAATGTGGTCAAAAATAATGTTAAATGACTGGTTGATAAAAAATAGTATTCGAAATGATTTTTTGACCTACTGACTTACGTCCACTAGATGAAAAATTTATATTTAGTTTTTCTTTTTTATCATTTGCGCATTTTTGTTAGCACGAAAAGCTATTAAAGAATTATTTAAACATATAAAAAGGAAAAATAAATATTAGATTTAGCGTGATTGCGAAAGTTTAATTCCAGCCTATAAATTATGTTTCTTCAAGAAGAAATTATTTTTATTTCTGTTTACGCGAGAAAATAATAAACGCTATGAAAATAAATTTGATATTATTTTATAATTTACGATTATAAACCATTGTAATAAAACTAACGCACTGACATAATAACATATATTTTAGGATTTTTGCTCCATTTATAAAACAAATATTGTTAAGTATTTTATGTAACATAAATTATGTTACATAAAAAAAGTAAAAAGCAAATATTTATAAATGAAAGAAAGTTTAGTGCCTTATGGACGGCAAACTATATAAATCTATACAGAAATTTCACTTCTCTACTACAGAATTTTGACAATCAATGAGAAAATCCCTACCAAAATGACATATAGCTGCTATTTCACGCTTTTTTGCTATCATCAGTGGCATCAGAAAATAATTAATACTTACCGCATCAAAAAAATTTTCTATCGAGATTGTAAAAATTGGTGACGCCATCTAATGTTGCACAAAAGTACTATATTTGGTGGTGGCGGACCTGTAATCTGATAAGAATGATCTTTATCCAGATACACAGGCGGACAAAAACTTTTGTCTCAAAGCCAGCACCTAGTACCAACAAGGCAAATCAAATTATGAATGAAATAAAAAGTTTAGTGCCTTATACTGCCCTACTACGCTAGAAAGCAGTACCTCGCATAGCAACGTTTTCACGTCAACTCTGATGTAATATTTTGAAAGTGCTGCAATGCGACAAATGGAGTTACTGCTTTCTAGCGTAGTCAGGCAGTATAGACGGTAAACTATATAAATCTAGTAAATAAGTAGTGCAATTTCTTTATAGATTTATACAGTTTGCCTTCTATAAGGCACTAAACTTTATTTTATTTATAATTTGATTTGCCGTATCGGTACTATATGCTTTGAGACAAAAGTTTTTATCCGCCTGTGTATCTAGATAAAGATAATTCTTATCAGATTACAGGTACACTATCAAATGAAGTACTTTTGTACAACATTAGATGGGGCCACCAATTTGTACACTCTCGATACAGAAACTTTTTGATGCGATGTATATTATTAATTAAATATCTGTCAGATAGGAAAGGGGTGGGGGTTGGAGTTCCCCAGGGCAGTATATTGGGGCCACTGCTCTTTATCATCTTTGTGAATGACCTCTATGCGACCCTACAGAGCAGCAATCAAACCCTTGTCAGTTTTGCAGACGATTCTAACTTTTTAATAAAGTCGGATGCTGAAAATATTATACTTGAAACTGAGGTATTATTTGAGTTGGTAAAAAGTTGGTTGGAAAGTAACAAGTTAATTTTAAATGAACAAAAAACAAATTTCATGATGTTTAGGTTAAAAGAACAACCCAATGAAAATAAACACATTAACATAAACAATACTGAGAGAGATCTGGTACAAAGTGTAAAATTTTTAGGAATCCAAGTGGACGAGACACTGTGCTGGGGGTCGCATGTAGGTCATTTATTGACTAGACTGAATAGAGTGTCCTATTCTCTCCTTGTTCTAAGGAGTTATGTGGACTGCAACATTAAAGGTAGGGTACCATTCAAATTTTCAAAGCATTATGAGGTATGGTCTTCTTTTTTGGGGTAAATGCTCCGAGGTTGAGTGTGTTTTAAAGGCTCAAAAAAGAGCTTTACGTACAATGCTCAAACTGAACTACAGGGACTCATGTAGAAATTTATTTAAAACAAATCATATACTTACTGTTATTGGTCTCTATGTTTATGAATGTATTTTATTTTTATTAAAAAAACTATATGAAGGTCTAAAACCCAAATCAAACAGAATTCTGGATTATAACATTCCAAAACATCGCTTAGCAATTACAGAAAAAGGTCTCTACTATTCTTCAATTAAATTATACAATAAAATACCCACTTGTTTAAAAGTAGATGCTAAAAAAAAATGTTTTAAAAAGAAGCTGTTTGAATATATTTGTAATATTGAGCCCTACTCACTGGAAGAGTTTTACTCTTTTTGAGCCTTTAAAACTCATTCAAAATTTCTGTTTAGTGGGTTGAGCTATCACCTTTTCATTTATTTTAATATCTTTGTATATTTATTTATTTATTTATTTATCGTTGACATTGTCATTGTATATTTTGTTTATGACAAATTTCATCCAATGTTTCTTTTAACTGTGTTATGAGAAATGTTTTTCTGAAATAAAGAAGTATTATTATTATTATTATTATTATATTAATGATTTTTAACAATCAGTGCGAAAGCCACCATACCAATATACATATGCCACTGATGATGGCATAAAACCGTAAAATAGCAGCTATATATCATTTTGGTGGGGATTTTCTCATTGATTGTGAAAATTCTGTAGTAGAGCAGTGCAATTTCTTTATAGGTAAATATTTATGTACCAAGGGTCTAATGACAGTTTTTGGCCCGTGGCATGAAATTTGTAGCTACATAACGCTAGGGCCAAAAATACACTTAAAACCTGCGGAATAACAATATATTTTGTCCAAGTAGATCCAAAATATAAAAATACAATTTTAATTTTTCACGAGCCCAGATATATTTAGAATTTTTTTTTAAAGCTTCGAATTACGAAAAATAATTCACATACTGTGGATTCATATAAATACACTGTAATCAAATGAACTCAAAGAACGTCATGTTCAGAAATTTTGTAAGAAATTAAATAGTTTAGTATTTCACCTGGTGTAATTGAAGCAGCTAATAGATCACCGTAAAAGCTTTCAGCAAAGTCAAGAGCGTTTCTTAAAAAATGGTTATTTTCTTAGAAATTATATTTCCTTTTAGACCCTAGTGTAATGTACTCTATAAACCTAGGGCTAAAATGACACTTTACACCCGTCAAATGAGGCGTAAACTATCACTTTCGTCCGGGAAGCCCTTATTTTTGGCATTAATTCGACTTAAAACTAAGACTTAAAAACTATGTATTTATAATTAAGGATAGTTAAACTATGTTTTGCATAAATATGAAATAAATTTAGTGAGTCCTTTATGCCTGAGACTTATTCAAACTTAAAAATTATTTTAAAAATTTTATTTAAAAAAAAAAGTCGTATATTCTCTTACCCAATAGCTGTACCTCCCCTTCTTCTTGTTGTAGACTTACATCATTATATGAACTATTATTTGCCGTAATAATATATATAAAAAGGAATTTTTGTACTTAATTCTTAGACTATTTCTTTATTGTCCCTTGGGGTTTTTAGCTTATGACATACTTTCGTTTAAAAACTACCCGAAGTTCCACAGGATTTTTTAGATTTTATTGCACCAAATTGTAGCTTAAGGTATGCAGTTCCTTAAAAAGATGTGGCTTTTTGTGGATTTTTTTGGTTTCGCCAAGAAAAAAAAATACGTAAAATGATGCACGGCTGAATATTAAAAAAAGAAACTAAGCATTTATCTTATATTTTTCGAAGGGGGGGTCGTAGAAACTTTAGTGTGTAGGGGCAAAATGGCAAACTAAAATCAACAAAATCAAAAAATAAGATGGCGGACCTGTGAAAGCCAGGGGTAAACCGCAGAGGAATTCAGGTGTACAAAATGGAGGTAATCTGGAGGAAATCTTTGAAGGTTACGAGGTAATCTGAAGCAAATCTTAGAGAGTCGAGGTAAACCTATAATAAAAAAATTATATTTATGTAAAAAAACAAAAAAAGTTTAAAGTTTATAGTTTAAGAATTATTGACGCCATATTGAATACGCCATTTTATATTTTTTATTCTTGTTGTCAAATTGAATTTAAGCAACCCAAAAAACATTACCAATTTAAAGTAAAACTTTATTTATAAATTTAACTATTATAGAGAGCACATGGGATCAGCCATTTTGAATTTTTAACTTTTAATGCTATATTCGATTTTAGCATTTTAAAATACCTCCCTATACTTCAAACCAATACCAATTGTCACTGTAATAGTTTTTGGAGGAAGGATGATTAATAAAAATGGGGACAATCAGCTGATTCTAATAAATGTATTACCAAAATATTGAAAGTAGGCATTTTGGGCTAACATTTTTATGTACATAAGTATACCCAACGATAAACATGTACATGCAATTACATATGATATGTAGTTTCTATGTGCACATAAATGTAATTAATATGTGAATTAAAAATACATTATAACTTTGCAAACGCAGTAGAGAGCCGACGCCGACCAGGCTCTGCTAGCCAGCCGGACTGACGGGTCAGGTGAATTTCTTATGTTTTGAAGCGAGTATCGTGACGTAGTAAGAAGTGAGAGGCCGAGCATGCAGATTTGCAAGCCACGCCTACCTCGCTCTCTGCCCGACAAAGAAAAACTTAATGGCTTAACAGTTTAGTGTTGTAAATGAAACGACTGCACTCTTTTACTTTTTGTTGTTGTAGGTGTCGTGAAAAATGACAATATATGAGTTACGGATTTGTTGCTTGGGGGTATCGATATTATCTTACACCAAGTCTTGGTTTAAGATAATATAATCTTGAATGAAGAGAATTATAATCTTGATTTAAGATTATAATTCTCTTGATTCAAGATCATATTATCTTAAACCAAGACTTGGTGTAAGATAAAGACCCCACAGTCAGGTTCCAGGGTTAATAGAATAGCCAGACGGACTGACGGGTCAGGTGAATTTCTTGTGTGTTTGAAGCGAGGATCGTGACTTAGTAAGGAGTGAGAGGCCGAGTCTGCATATTTGCAAGCCACGCCTACCTCGCTCTCTTCCCGACAAAGAAAAACTTAATCCCTTAACAGTTTAGTGTTGTAAATCTAACGACTGCACACGTTTGTAAATACAGAACACGTTTAATTTTTTGTTGTTGTAGTCTATGCAATATATAGTAGTTGGGGCATATACAACTATTCATTGTTGTTATAGTATACAACCTAATTACGTTATTGATTACGCTAATGTTCTGTGGTTCAGTGAATCACTGGTTTACCCTCGTGTATAAAAATTACTTCTTGCAGTGTGCTAGCTACCGAGATACAAAGACTCTTTGTCAAAGAGTATAGCAACGAAATCTAATCATGATTCAGCTCATTTCAAGTCATTAATATTTCACGTGTTTTTGCTGCACGGAAGACAATTTGTCTAGACATTCGGCCATACATACAATAATTTTTTGATACATCTCTAATAAAATTTAATGTGTTTTCTTTTTTTTTAATATTTTTATAAGATCATAAATATTTGGTGTCGACAATTCAAACCAAATAAGTCGAAAATGTCTTGAAATGTTAATTTAAATTAAATTATTTGATTAAAAAATATATAAATATATTGTTTACTCAAAATAATTTTGTTTAAAAAAATTTATAATCATAGTTTTTAATATTTGCAACAATTCTACAGCGAGCACTTTACATCTTAGACCAAATGAATTTTTTTAGAACTATGGTACATAAATATACTATACCGAGTCTAAAGTCCGTTTTTCCCATCACTATCTTATTAAATATAACAAGCCGTAAAGATATGTTATGCTACGCATTCCATTAGATACTATTCACAGTAAATAATAAATAATAAATAAGTCTAAAAAACAGAAAAAAATAATCTTTTTCGAAATTTCGAAAAATTTTCATTTTTTTACAGATTAAAAAAAATTTCAACAATTTTTTTTTCAAAAAAAATAATTTATTATTGTTTTTTGGGGGATTATTTTCAAAAAGATCTCCCCTCATAACATTTCAAGTCGATCGGATAATTCGTCTTGGAGTTATCGTGTTTACAAAAATCCTGAAATCGGAAGGACACACAGACGGACATTTTTAAAATTTCTTATTTTTTCATGAAACACATTTCTGTACCCCGGAGTTAAAGGACACCATGTCCATTTTTAGTGAAATAGAGTTAGCACCATATCCTTGTATCCTTGATGTGCATTTTTCGGTTTATGTGGCCATAAAAGGCTTAAATGAAAGAAAAAACAAAGTTTAATATCTTTGTTTCACTAAAAAATGGATAACTGTTTTTTTTTGTGCAGGGTCACATATAGTGTTTTAAAGCTGTACAAATATATCCCATTAGCAGCTTATAGTTAAGTATTGATATCAGTTGATATCAAGTGGACTATAAAATAATAAAATGTCCCTGTTCTGTGCATTTTAAATGTCCTTTATGGCTACAGGATTTTTTAAACATCTCCTGGAACATACATGTCCCTACAGGAGCGAAAGGTATTTTTAAACATCTGCTGGGACACATATGGACCAACAGGAGCGAAAGGGTTAAAATTGCTTTTATTTGAATGAATGTATAATATACATTCATTATATTTAGGATATATCATTAACGAAATAGATTTTACATTAAGAACACTAATTTTCATTGAGCTCAATGCTCTGATTTAAGCGCGTTATACTATACTAGAATACTATAGTACTCTAGTACTAGTTACGAGATAACACAGATTAAAACACAGAAAAAAACAAAGTCAAACGTCGAAATTTTATAAAGCATGATATGCTTAATAATAATATTCTTTTTATTCGATTGATTCTAAAAGCGTCACTTTTTGTTAATGTTTTGCGGGAGAAAAGTTGGAATTTGTGGCCCTAGGGCCAAAAAGTTTTTTTGGCCCCCTAACTAAAACTTGTTATTTCTAAGCTTTTTCAAATAAGATGCTTTACCTTTATTTTTTTTGATATTTATAAAGAAATAATTCATAAAGAAATATGACCTTTTGTTCAGTTTTGGTCTTGAGCTATATGTTCTTTTTGACCAGATACAAGTATTATAATATTATGATCATTTCATATAAATAAAATTTCTTCTATAACATAACCTCAAAACATATTAATCCTTTAAACTGGATTCGTCCACTAAAATAAATCACAAAAACAAAATTTCAACTGTAAAATCAATTTCAATATTTATCATATTTATAGAACGGTTTCAGAAGTTTTATTATTTTCACATTAAACACATTTTAACACAAATTAATTAAAAATGCTAAGCTAATTTGAAAATGAAACCGCACACAGAAAAAACGATTCAATTGTTTTTTTTTAGAGATTTGACTGGATAGCATTTTGTCATGGATAACTAGATAGATAATAAGACAGTAAGAAGAAATATTTTTTGCAGTTTAAAATTGAATATATTTTAACAATTTATTATATGTTAATTAGTAACAATCGAATAAAAAACATTGGATAATACACAGGCGAAAAGTTAAATTTTGATTTCGTAGGCTTATTAGCCTCGGGTCGGCTGGCCGGCCTGCTCTCTGCTTCTAAAAACCTACTCAATCGAAAAATTTAACTTTTAGCCCTTGTATTATAAATAACTATTATTTAATAAAAATATTTTTTTTGTCCCTATTTATATCTTTAAAAATTATAATAACTTTAAAAATATTATAAAGCTAGGGCCTTAAGGTGCACCCCGGTGATTTCGAAACAGGTGAGGCATGAATGCTACAAAATTCACCTCACCCAAGTAGAGTTGGACCCACAAAAAATGCAAGTTTTAAATATGCCAAATGTCAATTTTATTAATTATTTAAAGTTTAAGTAAGATTTTAAGAAAGAGGTTATAATAATTTGACATATTGTCGGTTTTATTAGTAGTCTCTAATAAGTTATTACAGATAATTCGTGAATGCTAGTAATGTTAAATAACAGTAACAGTGAAGCTGGAAGAAATGGAAAACTAGCAAATATAGAGGTTCCAGATCTGCAGAAGCAAGAAGTCTCCCCAAGTTGGTTATTTTTATGTTAATATTTCTCCATTTTTACAAAATTAATGGAGATTCTCTAGAACAAGCTAGAGGCTTAGTTGGGGCTTTCCATTAATCTGTATACCAAATAATTAAATAAATAAAAATAATATTTAATAAATACTGAAAAAACTATTTAGAATATTAAATATTATTTAGAATATTAAATTTTAATCATATAAAAAAATTAAACAAAATATTTAGTAAATCTTATCGGAAATAAAACTTTGAACTCCTTATTAATGAAATATATAATTTATGAAAATTATGGTTTTCGTTTAAAAAAGGTTTTTTTTGTTGCAAAAAAAAATTCCAATCCAGGAATTATCGATGCGGCTGCGGGCGGTGCTTTTCGACCCAGGAAAATTTGTATCGTTTATATCTTGCACCGCGTAATTAAGTAAAATTTCACTTCAGTGGAATTCCTTCTTCCGAGCCTGCACGCCTTTTAACCGTTTCCTCCTGTATCCATTTTTCCTTCATTCTGTAACACGCCAATTTTTAAAAAAACAGTGCAACTCTGTTGGCAGTTATATATTTTAATTATTCTTTAATTATTATTAATGTCAACATTGTTATTGTCTGTCAAAACTCCATAAAGGAATAACCTTCAATATATTTAGGGACATTTATTTGAGGTACCAACCTGACACTTGACATCTGAACTCCACAGCCTGTTGCTGCTTATGCTCAACAAGTGAAATCTTTGTTTTAATTATTCATCCTCAGGGATTTTGTACTTATTTATTTCTAAATAAGATCCTGGTGTTTAGGTAAGAACTACTTAAACCGTATTTCTTCAGTTTTACATTTAATATATTTATTTTAGTTACTTACATTTTACTTCGTGGAGTTTTGGCAGACATTTGGGTATTTGTCATCAATAAAGTCAGTGAAGAGTGCGAATTTATCTTTTGCTTCCCTACGAACCCAACCCCATTCTGGACCTATACGGCGCCCAACTAATTTTTTAAACCGGTCTATCTCAAATCTTAACAAAACTCTCCAAAACATTAAACTTTGGCAATTCCACTTGCACCGAGACTTGCTCACATCCTGCTTCCAATAACCCAATAGCTTGAGCTTTCTTAACATCATTTAATTCATGCATTTCTAATTATTTACTTAATTAAATTAATATTTTTATTGATTATGATTTTTTTAATTAATTTTGACAAAGATTGTCAACATTAACAACTGAACTGTTTGTAAACAATTATTCAGTTTACACAACTAGATTTTCTATTTTGTTTTTTTTTTTTGATGCAACTGTACGTAAACAAAATTACTTATTCGCTTTTATATTTTTGAAACCGTTATAATTAGAATCAGATCCTTTTACGAACTCATTAAACTGATTAGGGTTTCGTGATACCTACATTAAGAAAAAAAGTAATTTTAATAAAAAGTTATGTTATAGTCATTTCTATAGAAAATAGATATAAAAGTTTGATTGAATTTTACAATTTCGTTTTATACATGAATTTGTTTTTTCTTCACTTCACCTAAATTTAATGTTTTTAAAGTTTAGTAAGACTGAAAATTGCCCACCTTAGCGGAAAATATATATTGAAATATTAAAAAAAAATGTAAAGACATATTTTTATTACTGGTAAGTGGCAACATTTTGAAACTAATGTAAAAAACATTAAATTTTTACATAAATGTCCATTTTTAGAAATTTGTAAATTTAAAAATATTATTTATCTAATACATAGAGATAATGAGACAATTACCAGCTTTATTTTTGATAAATAAACTCAATAATAACCCCCGCGTGGCTTTTACTTTATTGAGTGGATAATTTTTTATTTTACCCACTCAACTGTCACTTATCAAATTATTTTCTTATAAATGTCATTAAAATTTTTAATAAAAATATGAATTTCTAAGCTATTTATTGGATAAAACATTGTATGGCACTCATGGGTAAACCGATATTGCCCTCTCGAAAATTAACCTGCTTGGCTGATGCCTCGCAGGTTAATTTTCTCATGGGCAATATCTTACTTTACCCACTAGTACCATAAATAACTATTTTCTATTATAAGCTCATAACCACAAACATTTTTTTGTTTTTGTTGTTTTTTGGACTTTCAGGATCCTGTGGACAAATTAATGACCTCTTCCGTGCAAATGTCAACAACGATTTTAAGTTTATTTTTCTACAAAATTGTGTTTTAAGTTAATTTATACGTGTTAAAATTATGGCTGTATTACTTGCAGTTTTGAATTTCAAACTTTGCGAAAATTGTAATGCCTACCCAAAACAAAAATTAAAACAAAAATTCCTAAATCGGTCATCAATTTAAAAGTAAGTCATCATCATCAATAGTTTGTTTGGGTCTTTAAGAGACAGGCGCAGCCTATGGCTCATTTATCTAAAAAAATACTTAATCTGAATTGATAGTTGGGGCAGTGAGTCTATGCTCACTGATGCGAGTTGCATCTGTCATAATTTAGGGGGGAGTGAGTCTCTGCTCACTGATGCGAGTTGCATCTGTCATAATTTGGCGCTGGGGAGTGGGAGGGAGGGGGATGAGGAGGGATGGGATAGGGAAAGGAGGGATGTGCGGGAGGAGTGAGACTAGCTCACTGATGCTGGGAATGCATCTGTCCTGTATTAGTGGGTACCATTACCGGTTGAGGACGTTTTTGATCTTTTTGTGAGTGTTGTGTATTTCGTGATCGTAATCTAGAAAGTTTGAAATGAGGGGGTTTGGGTGATCTAAATTGTCTTGTATAAAAGACGTGCTGTAGCGGATGATTTCCGTTTTTAGGAGGGGCATTTCGAGATCTCTGTGTATCTGGTTGTTCCTCATGAACCAGGGGGCATCGAGGCATATTCTGAGTGTCTTGTTTTGGAAGGCCTGAAGCTTTGCTGAGAGCGCTATGTTAAGGGTGATTTTGTTCCAGGCTGGGGCTCCGTAAAGAAGTACCGGCTTTAGGGTTTGGTTGTAAAGAAGAAGTTTGTTTTTAATGGATAGGGGACTCTTTCTTCCTATTAAGGGGTAGAGTTTGGAGAGGCGGCAGTTTGCTATTTGGAGGATGTTTTTGACGTGCTGATCCCACGTCAGGTTTTTGGAGATTGTAATGCCGAGGTATTTGGCATGGTTTTCCCAGTTAATGGGTTGGCCATTTATCTGAATGGGTTGGGGTAGGCCTCTTCCAATCCTAGGGATTAGAATGCCTTTGGTTTTATTGGCGTTTACTTTGATTTTCCATTTGGAGAACCATTTGATTAGGGCATCCATTTGGCGCTGGAGGGCGAAATGGATGCGCTGGGGGTTTCTGGCTTTTGCTAGTATGCCGGTGTCATCGGCGAACAGGGCTATTTCAGTGCCCTGTGTTTTTGGAATATCTGCGGTAAAGAGGTTGTACAGAAGGGGGGATAGTGGGGAACTTTGTGGAACGCCAGCTTTGATGCGGCGGGTGCTGGACTTACAGTCGCCTATTTTTATCTGAAAATCTCTGCCTTTGAGGAAGGAGGCTATGAGTTTGGTGATGCCTGGGGGGAGGCCGAGAAAGTGGAGTTTGGCGACAAGACCTTTGTGCCAAACTTTATCGAAGGCTTTTGCGATGTCCAGGAGGATCAGTCCGCGGCTTCGCGCCTATTTAGTCCGTCCGTTACAGAGTCTACCAGGCGAGCTACCTGGTGGACTGTGGAGTGTCTGCTTCGGAAGCCGAATTGCTCGTTTGGGAGGAGATTTAGTTCTTCAACTAGAGTTTGAAGTCTGGTTAGAATGACTTTCTCGGCTATTTTGCCTACGGAGGAAAGAAGGCTTATGGGGCGGTAGCTTTCGGCAAAAGTTGGATTTTGTCCGGGTTTTTAGATTACTATTACGTCTGCGTTTTTCCAGGGCTTTGGGAAGTGGCGCAGTCTGAGCATTGCGTTAACAATGTTAACGATTTCCATAATGGTTTTCCGGGGGAGTATTTTTAGGATTTTATTCGGTATTTGATCGGGGCCGGAGGCTTTTCTTTTTGGGAGATTTTTGATGATGCGTTTGATTTCCTCGGGGGATGTGGGGGTGATAATGTCGTTTTCGACTTGGTTAGTGACTCTATTATAGATTTGATTTATTTCTCTTTCATGCATGAGTTGCTCGTAGTTCTCGTCGTCAGAGTCGGGCTCGGAGTCGGTCTCTGATTCGGAGTCGGAGTCGGGGGGGATTGGGGGGTTTGATTGAAATTGTTTCCGCATCGCGTCAGCAAATGCTTCGGCTTTTTCGGGGGTGGAGTAGACGACTCCTTTTTGGCGGTGAATTGGGGGTCGAGGGATAGGGTTTTGGCCATTCTCCAAAGTGATCTATCCTGGGGGTTGAGTGATTTTATTTTTCCCTCCCAGCGGGAATTTGCTAGTATGTTTAGTCGGTCTTGGAGGGTGCGTGCACGACGAAGAAGTCGGTTTTTCTCTCTGATTAGGTCTTTGAGATCTCGGGGAAGGTCCTGTGGGTTTTGGATATCTACTTTTTTGATTAATTTGGCGCTGTCCATTGCGGATTTTATGGTATTGGTGAGGCTGATTACTGCGTTATCTAGTTCTTGGACGGTGTTTATTGGATTGATTTGGGTGTTGCTTTCTAGGAGTTCGGATATATAGGGGAAGTTGTAAACGGTTTTTTTGGTGTGATTTGCGGTTGGTATGCCTCCTGCCGTGATAATGATTGGAAGGTGGTCGGAGCTTAGTTCGTGTCTTAGTTCAGTGTTAATGTTTAGTGTCGTGTTTTTATACAAAACGATGTCAAGGATATCAGGAAGGCCGTGGCCATAGTGGGTTGGGAAATCAGGTGCGGTAACCATTATATAGTTACGTTGTAATATTTCGTAAAGCCTACGGCCGTTGGCCGTAGTTGTTCTAGAGTGCCAATTGGCGTGTTTGCAATTCAAGTCTCCTGCTAGGATTGTTGGATGATTGTCGTTAAAGTAGCCTTCGAAGTCGGCGGGCCTGACCTCCTTGTTTGGAGGTTTGTAGAGGGACACGATCCTGAATTTGGAATTGTCGTGCATGTTGACGAATATGGAGGTAGTTTCGACTTGATCGCTTTGTGTGGGGGGCGCGTGTAAAAGGTCGTGAGATATGTGTTTTTTGATATAGATTGCTGTGCCTCCTTTGCGGTCCTGGAGTCTATCGTTACGGTAGCAGGAATAGTTGGGTATGGTACCCCTATGATGTGGTTTAAGACCAGTCTCTTGGATGAGGGCTATATCTATTTGATTTTCATGTAGAAATTCTATGAGTTCCGGTTTTTTTGAATTGAGGCTATCAGCGTTCCAGGTGACTATTTTAAGGGCTCTGGGTTTTGTTTGTCTAGACATTTTGGGGGCCTAGATTGGGTAGTTGAAGGGAGCCAAAAGCCTGCATGAAGCTGGCGAATTCTTGCATGAAAGTGTGGATTTTTGAAATTTGAGATTGATCAAAAATATTGGGGGGATTTGCGCTGGGGCCTGGGGCCGCCTTGGGTTGTTGGGGGGTGGCGGCGTTAGTTGCTTTTTGGGCGTAGGAGATGCCCGGGGTGAATTTTTGGGTTGGGGGTATGACCCTTCTGCTGGGCGACGTCTATCTTCGCTGTCACTCACTCGACTATTATGGTTAAAAGTAAGTACAAAAAGTACCAATATAAAATAGAAACAGAAAACATACACAAGTCTTAACAACTCAAAATTTGCAGGCCAGTGTTACCGCCTAAATAAGTAAAATATTATAAAATGTACGTTTTAAGGATATTGAATTAATCACACTTTTTAAATATTTTTTTTAATCAACACTTACCAATTATATCTTAGAAAAATCTAGCACACACAAAATTATACGAACGCTCTTACAAACGTAAACAATTATAATGATCGACAGCCACCAGACTCTGGATTCTCGAGTCACGTGACTAGCTTAACGCCAGCGATTGGCTGGCTTGTACATCAAAAGTGTGCTTTTACACTTCGGGTGTATTGTTGCTAAAGGTATGTTTATAAAAATACACTTTCTTGAGCTCCGAGTGTATTGTTGAAGAAGGTATGGATGTAAAAATACACACTCTAGGTCAAAATCACCTCACGTGTGTAGTGTCACATCAATGTTGATGTACATTTATATAAAGGTGTAAAATTTACACATTTATAGAGTGTATTTTTTTACACTTTTTCAATGTAATTTCTTTTAGTGTAAGTTAAACCAACCAAAAGTCCAAACCAAACCAACCCAAAAGTCCAGACGAGACAAGCAGCGAATTGTCGAGAAATTCTCAAGACAAGATTAACCAATATCTTGTCTCGAAAATCGAGATCAGAAATTCCATTTCTTGAATCTCGTGAAACCCTACGGAAAGTTTAATCAGTGTTGAATGAAAACCATTAAGAAACATTTATTTGAGAAAAATGCTTACAATAAAAACTAAAAATTGGCTGTTATTTATGTTCAATGAATCGGAAAAATATGAATACATTTAATTTAATTTAATAAAAGTAAATAAAAAAAATAATAAACCGTTATATAGCAATATTTTAATTTTATAGATATTAAAATAAAATATTATATAAATCCGAGTTTTTAGCAAAACCTATGGTAGCCGAAAACTAAACCCTTGGGCGTGTTTCTTTTAATCGAAATTCCACACTGACTTGCTGATAATTCTTGAAAAAAAAAATAATTTTCTCACAATACAATAAGACACCAGGTAAAAACCAATCAATATTTTTTACAACTTTTTATTTTAATTAATATGAGATATGTTATTGATTTCGACCACCTGTATTTAAATTAAACGAATCCATTAGAGCAATTTCCGTTTTAATTGTTCAAACATTAACTAATGATGCGTTTGGATACTATACATGGTGTTAAATTAATTTTTTCGAATAAAAATTTATTACTCGTCATTAATTTAGGGCATAATTAGACAGCTAAGGGTATGTAGACTGTTACTGGTTAATTAATCAATGCCTTCTTTGTTTGTTTCTTATTTCAAACAAAATGGTATTCTTAAATAGTTTTAAACTTTAGAATTAAAGAAAAAATGTTGATGAAGGTTTTTTTTTTAATTGTGTTTTCCTTTAATACAGTTCTCTCAGCTTCACAGCAAAGGAGTATTAGGGACACTGAACATAATTTTTTTCATAATATGAAAAACATGTTATAATGTTTAACAGTTTTAATGTTATTATATTACAGCTTTTAAGTTCTCGAGTAAAAATAGTTGGTTGTGAAACCAAAGCAATCAAAGTTCTTCTATTAGGGCAAAGTGGGGAAAAACTACATAGAAATTAAAAAACTTGAACTATTCTCCCGAAAGTTTTTAATTTTCGATAAATGTTAATGGAAATTGGATTTTTTTAATTATTGTTGTTGATATAAGGTAGGCAAAGAACACACAGCCGGGTTTTGCAATTCATGACTAAATTCTGCATTCTAAGCTAGTAGAATAGACTCGTTCTGTGTTTTTGTCTTTCCCATATCAAAGAGAGTCAAAGCTTTATACGTTACATGGATTACCTGCAAAACACTTTCTAAAATAAATATTTATACCACCGAACCACGACTGAAGCGAGTCAGTACTCTTTATTGACCACCGAAGCAAAGTTGAAACCATCCCGTACTATTTGTATAAAACTGCAGCGGAACCGAATGTCCCCGTATTTTTGATAAACTCCCAAAACAAATCTAAACTTTAGGACCTGAAATAACCATGGACGTTCTATAAGTACCGAACCAGATCTGTAGCAGTCTTGCAACACAGGCATACCCGTATCTGGTTATTGCACCAGGTCAGTTCAGAGGTAATTGGTTAATGAGCACAGCTGCGCTTCATGTCTAGTTCGGAGGCTTCAGGTTTATTACGTTTTAAAGAACTAGTACGGAGTTATATTAAGTTTGCTTCGGTGGTCTATACATTTTTATTCGAGACAGAACTTTGATTATTCTAAAAAAAAAGTTAGACAGCCATCTATTTTTATTCGAAAACTTAAAAGCTGTCACTTAACTTACGTTATATTGTACTTATAAGTATTATTTTAAAAAATAATATTTATTTATTTATTTATTCAGTTATTTGGTATACAGATTCATGGATAGTCTCAAATAAGCTTTAAGCTAAATAAAAGATAAATATGAATTTGTCATCAAAATAATGTTTTTTAAAAAAGTTTTGAGAACTTTTATTTTTATAATTTTAGTCTATAACTTTTTTTATGTTTGAAAGTATTTTATTAAAAAAACAATATGATTATTTTTATCATATATCCTAATAATTAAATATCGATCTTTGATTTTCCTCTAAAAACAAAAGGCTTAGGTAGCTAAAATTGCTTTCAGTAGGAGCATGCGTAATTCGGCGGTCTAAAATATACTAATTGAGTATATTTTAGACCGCCCCCTCTCCCGAGGGTGGTTATATTCTATACTTTTCTTTATTATTGTGAAAACATAAAGCCTAAGATATTCAAATGTTGTAAGGAAGTAGTCCTACCTTCTAACAGTTGCAAAAAATATTAATGACTGCCCTCTCCTCCGGGTGGTGTTACCTTTAAGGACTGCTTAAGACACATTCTTAATATCTCGAAAAGAATAAGGCCTAGGAAGCTGAAGTTTTGTTAAAGTTTTCCTTACCTTAGACGGAAGCAAGAGTATATTTTAGACTTCCGCCTTCCATGCATGGCGGGTGGTGTTACTCCCGATTTATATTTAATATTTAATATATTGGAAAGCATAAACCACACATTCTTTTGGAAATAAATTTAGGAGCCCTAAGTTAACTCCGAATAAAGTTTACTTTTTAATCTATATATATATATATATATATATATATATATATATATATATATATATATATATATATATACACGTAGAACTATCAATAGGAGGCCCGATACATAGCATAGGTGATTCGAAGCCCGGGTTTAGGGGCAAGGAAAAAAGATATATGTGTAACGCTAATACGAGTCCCTATTATATTTTCCGGTCATAGCAAGCCCAAATGCATATTTTTTTGATTTTTCACAGTTATTTGAAGCCCTGCGATGTTGCCAATATTTCCTACTTATAAATTCGATATAATAATTATTTAAGTTGTCTTTGTATGAAAGTTTAACGCTTGTTTTTTAATGATAAATGAATAATATTGTTATAAAAGTAGTTTTTATTTTTAATATTTAAAATGTTTAAAATGTAATGAAACTATTTTGTTTTTTATTAAAAAAGTGATGTTTTGGTCTGGTGTAAAAAAATATCAACATAATTTGGAATAAATAAGGTTAACGTTTATTTAGAAAAATGTTTCAAAGGGGGAAGCCACCATTAAATATTGTCCGATGGGGTTCAAATTTTAGGATGGGGTGCGGGAAGGTCTCTTAAGTCAGCATACAAAATTTCAGCCCGATCGGATAATTTAAAGTTCTCGTTTTTTACCATTCCGCAGAAAAAAATCGTTTCGCAGACGTAAACCAACCCTAAATATTTTCCGATGGGGTTAAAATTTTAAAATGGGGTGCAGGGAGGTCCCTAAAGTCGCTGTAAAAAAATTCAGCCCGATCGGATAATTCAAAGTACTCTTTTTTACCGTTCTGCAGGAAAAAATTATTTCACAGGCGTAAACCAACCCTAAAAATTTTCCGATAGAGTTGAAATTTTAGAATGGGGTGCAGGGAGGTCTATAAAGTCAGCATACAAAATTTCAGCCCTATCGGATAATTTAAAGTAATCGTTTTTCACCATTCCGCAGAAAAAAATCGTTTCGCAGGCGTAAACCAACCCTAAATATTTTTCGATCAGGTTATAATTTTGGGATGGGGTGCAGGAAGGTGCCTTAAGTCAGCATACAAAATTTCAGCCCGATAATTTAAAGTACTCTTTTTTTACCGTTCCGCTGAAAAAAATTGTTTCAAAGGGGGAAGTCACCCTTGAATATTGTTCGATGGGGTTTAAATTTTATGATGGGATGCAGAAAGGTCCCTTAAGTCAGCATAAAAAATTTTATACCGATCGGATAATTTCAAGTACTCGTTTTTTACTATTCCACAGAAAAAAAAGTTTCGGAGGCGTAAACCAACCCTAAATATTTTCCAATGGGGTTGAAATTTTAGGATGGGGTGCAGGAAAGTCCTTTAGGTCAGCATAAAAAATTTCAGCTCAATTGGAAAATTTAAAGTACTCGTTTTGTTTCATTCCGCAGATAAAAATCGTTTCGCAGGCGTAAACCAACCCTAAATATTTTCTGATCGGGTTATAATTTTAGGATCGGGTGCAAGAAGGTGCCTAAAGTCAGCGTACAAAATTTTAGACTGATCGGATAATTAAAAGTACTCTTTTTTTACCCTTCCGCAGGAAAAAATCATTTCACAGGCGTAAATCAACTTAAAATATTTTCCGATCGGGTTATAATTTTAGAATGGGGTGCAGGGTGGTACCTAAAGTCAGCATACAATATTTCAGCCCGATCTGATAATTTAAAGTACTCGTTTTTTTACCATTCCGCAGAAAAAAATCGTTTCGTAGGCGTAAACCAACCCTAAATATTTTCATATGGGGTTGAAATTTTAGAATGGGGTGCAGGGAGATCCCTAAAGTCACCACAAAAAATTTCAGCCCAATCGAATAATTTAAAGTTCTCTTTTTTTACCGTTCCGCTGAAAAAAAAAATGGTTCAAAGGGGGAAGCCTCCGTTAAATATTGTCCGATGGGGTTAAAATTTTAGGATGGGGTGCAGGAAGGTCTGCAAAGTCAGCATACAAAATTTCAGCCCGATCGGATAATTTAAAGTACTCGTTTTTTACAATTCCGCAGAAAAAATCGTTTCGGAGGCGTAAACCAACCCTAAATATTTTCCGATGGGGTTAAAATTTTAAAATGGGGTGCAGGGAGGTCCCTAAAGTCGCCGTAAAAAATTTCAGCCCGATCGGATAATTTAAAGTTCTCGTTTTTTACCATTCCGCAGAAAAAAATCGTTTCGCAGGTGTAAACCAACCCTAAATATTTTCCGATGGGGTTGAAATTTTAGGATGGGGTGCAGGGAGGTCCCTAAAGTCACCACAAATTTTCAGCCCAATCGGATAATTGAAAGTTCTATTTTTTACCGTTCCGCTGAAAAAAAATGTTTCAAAGGGGGAAGCCAGCCTTAAATATTGTCCGATGGGGTTCAAATTTTAGGATGGGGTGCAGGAAGGTCTCTTGAGTCAGCATACAAAATTTCAGTCTGATCGGATAATTTAAAGTACTCGTTTTTTACCATTCCGCAGAAAACATCGTTTCGGAGGCGTAAACCAACCCTAAATATTTTCCGATCGGGTTATAATTTTAGAATGGGGTGCAGGGGGGTACTTGAAGTTAGCATAAAAAAATTCAGCCCGATCGGATAATTTAAAGTACTCGTTTTTTACCATTCCGCAGAAAAAAATCGTTTTGCAGGCGTAAACCAACCCTAAATATTTTCAGATGGGGTTGAAATTTTAGAATGGGTTGCAGGAAGATCCCTAAAGTCACCACAAAAAATTTCAGGCCAATCGGATAATTTAAAGTTCTCTGTTTTTACCGTTCCGCTGAAAAAAAATGTTTCAAAGGGGAAGCCACCCTTAAATATTTTCCGATGGGGTTTAAATTTTAGGATGGGGTGCAGGAAGGTCTCTTAAGTCAGCATAGAAAATTTCAGTCCGATCGGATAATTTAAAGTACTCGTTTTTTACCATTCCGCAGAAAACATCGTTTCGGAGGCGTAAACCAACCCTACATATTTTCCGATCGGGTTATAATTTTAGAATGGGGTGCAGGGTGGTACCTAAAGTCAGCATAAAAAATTTCAGCCCGATCGGATAATTTAAAGTACTCGTTTTTTACCATTCCGCAGAAAAAAATCGTTTTGCAGCAGTAAACCAACCCTTAATATTTTCAGATGGGGTTGAAATTTTAGAATGGGGTGCAGGAAGATTCCTAAAGTCACGACAAACAATTTCAGGCCAATCGGATAATTTTAAGTTCTCTTTTTTAACCGTTCCGCTGAAAAAAAAATGTTTCAAAGGGGAAGCCACCGTTAAAATTTTCCGATGGGGTTAAAATTTTAGGATGGGATGCAGGAAGGTCTGTAAAGTCAGCATACAAAATTTCAGCCCGATCGGATAATTTAAAGTACTCGTTTTTTACCATTCCGCAGAAAAAATCGTTTCGGAGGCGTAAACCAACCCTAAATATTTTCTGATGGGGTTGAAATTTTAGAATGGGGTGCAGAGAGGTCCCTAAAGTCGCCCTAAAAAATTTCAGCCCGATCGGATAATTTAAAGTTCTCGTTTTTTACCATTCCGCAGAAAAAAATCGTTTCGCAGGCGTAAACCAACCTTAAATATTTTCCGATGGGGTTGAAATTTTAGGATAGGGTGCAGGGAGGTCCCTAAAGTCACCACAAAAATTTTCAGCCCAATCGGATAATTGAAAGTTCTATTTTTTACCGTTCCGCTGAAAAAAAAAATGTTTCAAAGGGGGAAGCCACCCTTAAATATTGTCCGATGGGGTTCAAATTTTAGGAAGGTCTCTTAAGTCAGCATACAAAATTTTAGTCCGATCTGATAATTTAAAGTACTCGTTTTTTACCATTCCGCAGAAAACATCGTTTCGGAGGCGTAAACCAACCCTAAATATTTTCCGATCGGGTTATGATTTTAAAATGGGGTGCAGGGTGGTACCTAAAGTCAGCATAAATAATTTCAGCCCGATCAGATAATTTAAAGTACTCGTTTTTTACCATTCCGCAAAAAAAAATCGTTTTGCAGGCGTAAACCAACCCTAAATATTTTCAGATGGGGTTGAAATTTTAGGATAGGGTGCAGGGAGGTCCCTAAAGTCACCACAAAAATTTTCAGCCCAATCGGATAATTGAAAGTTCTATTTTTTACCGTTCCGCTGAAAACAAATGTTTCAAAGGGGGAAGCCACCCTTAAATATTGTCCGATGGGGTTCAAATTTTAGGATGGGGTGCAGGAAGGTCTCTTAAGTCAGCATACAAAATTTCAGTCCGATCGGATAATTTAAAGTACTCGTTTTTTACCATTCCGCAGAAAACATCGTTTCGGAGGCGTAAACCAACCCTAAATATTTTCCGATCGGGTTATAATTTTAGAATGGGGTGCAGGGGGGTACTTAAAGTTAGCATAAAAAAATTCAGCCCGATCGGATAATTTAAAGTACTCGTTTTTTACCATTCCGCAGAAAAAAATCGTTTTGCAGGCATAAACCAACCCTAAATATTTTCAGATGGGGTTGAAATTTTAGAATGGGTTGCAGGAAGATCCCTAAAGTCACCACAAACAATTTCAGGCCAATCGGATAATTTAAAGTTCTCTGTTTTTACCGTTCCGCTGAAAAAAAATGTTTCAAAGGGGAAGCCACCCTTAAATATTTTCCGATGGGGTTTAAATTTTAGGATGGGGTGCAGGAAGTTCTCTTAAGTCAGCATAGAAAATTTAAAGTACTCGTTTTTTACCATTCCACAGAAAACATCGTTTCGGAGGCGTAAACCAACCCTAAATATTTTCCGATCGGGTTATAATTTTAGAATGGGGTGCAGGGTGGTACCTAAAGTCAGCATAAAAAATTTCAGCCCGATCGGATAATTTAAAGTACTCGTTTTTTACCATTCCGCAGAAAAAATCGTTTCGGAGGCGTAAACCAACCCTAAATATTTTCCGATGGGGTTGAAATTTTAGAATGGGGTGCAGGGAGGTCCTTAAAGTCGCTGTAAAAAATTTCAGCCCGATCGGATAATTTAAAGTACTCTTTTTTTACCGTTCCGCTGAAAAAAAATTGTTTTAAAGGGGGAAGCCACCCTTAAATATTGTTTGATGGGGTTGAAATTTCATGATGGGGTGCAGAAAGATCCCTTAAGTCAGCGTACAAAATTTCAGCCCGATCGGATAATTTAAAGTACTCTTTTTTTACCGTTCCGCAGGAAAAGATCGTTATTTCCCACTGTGAATCCCACGAGAGTCCGTTAACGGAACTTGATAGACAGTTTTTTTCTTACAATAAAAACTCTTTGAAATATAGAAAATATTTAAAGTTATTTATTGAATTTAGGTATGTTACGTTAACTTACCTTGAGCTTTTAAAGCAAGCTCTAATATCTTCTTAGACCTATTCATTTCTTCTTTAACAAGCACATGACCACAAAAGATTTAGCGCCAATTAATACTACAGTGCTGAACAATTTAAGTTGAAGTAGTCAACAACGTTGCCAAATCTTAGGGACTCATATCATATGACAACTACATAAAAATACATGCAACATACAGTTCTACTGTGTCGCCATCTAGTTCAACTTCCGTGAACACAGGCGCGTATATTTTGATGGGTATTAGAATAATAGGAAGCCCTGGGCAATTTTTCAAGTCTTCTTCTTCTACTATATTTAAGGTCCAATAAAACGATATACACTATAAAAAATTCGAAGCCCAAAACCGGGCCTCGTATGTCGGTAGTGGGCTTCGTATCGCAGGTCGAACATGCAATTTCGGGCTCCCTATTGATGGAATATGAGTATATATATATATATATATATATATATATATATTTTAAAGGGAATTTATTTTATTTTACATAAATGGAAACTTATTACCTACCTGCGATTTTCAAAGAAAATTATATGTCTCAAAAACTCTTTATAAATGGAAAATTTTACTGTATTAAAAAAATATTTTGCTTGGCAAATGTTTGAGTGCATTTTACAAAATTCCGAGACCGCAGGTCGGGGAATTTTGACGAAAAATGCACGAAAAATGCACGAAAACAATTTCCTTAAGCAAAATGTTTTTTTATATAAGCTAAAAAAAATATGTAAAATTCAACATGCATGAATGGTATTTTGAAAGACTATTTCACAAACAAAATAAGGAAGTATATAATTTTACCATGTTTAATGTTGTTTCATATTTAAATTAAAAATTTAAGAACTAAACAACAATATTACTTTACAACTATAATTAAAAATTTAAATCTCAAATTTGCCGAGCTTTTTAAAACCATTATGTTCACTTGTTCGCGAATGTTGCCAAGTCTAAACTTTGCTTGAGGGATGTTTTATGCTTGAGATTATTCCAATAAAATAGTTGTTATAATATATTTTAGCATCAAAATAAAGAACATTGCTGTTTTTGTTTAAAAAGTTTAGTCTTCAACTGAACAGAAATAAAATAACGGGTGTTTCCACCCGAAAAAAAAAAACAATTTGTGATCAGTTTCTAATTAAGTTTGGCAACGCTGTACTGGTACCAGATCAGTCATTTGCAGTCATCGGCGAATTTCCAGTGCTCGCATAGGCGCCGCGTCGATTCTATCGTTGACTCGAGGTTTTAAATATTTACATTTTTATTTTCTTCGAAAAACACCTATATATTTACATATTTATAGTTAATATGTATATTCAATATTGTTGTGTGTAACAAATTAGTCGACAAATATTTCGATTTAGTGACCTTTTTAAAAATTTCCCTCATAATTCGGCAAAATTATTCGGTAAGCCTATGTTTCTGTGTTTATTTTCAACGTTGATGAGTCATAACTGAATTTATTCCGAGTAATGGTCATTTGATGTTTTGATTTCCAACATTTAAATAACCCTTTCCACAAGATAAGCCTTTACCTTTTATGTCCTTTAAGAGAAAAATTGTTAAAGTTTTTTACCAAAATTAAAGCAGTTGGTCCTTTAACCGGAATCTAAAGATGCATTTATTTAAAGATTAAATGATTATTATTCATTCTGTACACTGCATACTGCATCTGTATCAAAAAAAAAACTTTCCCAGGGTTAAAAAAATCAGGTACCTGAACTACAAAAAATCAATTTTTATCGCTACATATGTATTATGAAGGTGTTAGCACCTGCCCAATGATTTTATATATCACTACTTAATTTTATTGATTTCAAATACAAAAAAAAACTTGGACAACTGTCGACGTAAAAAATTAATTTAGTTTAAGTAGATTTACATATTTAATAGTAAAACTATGATTTGGTTTGGTTTCAACACACAATACACCTTTTTCATTTTGGTCGTTAAAAATTTATAAATATATATAATTTTTGATAAATAATTAATTTATTATTTATTTACGATGCAAAAACGTAAGTTATAATTTTAAACTACTTTTAAATAATATTAGCAAAATTTCATAAAAAAAAATCCTAAATAATCGCATATTTTTTGCAAAAAAAATAAAATCAAAACCTTTAAAAAATGTTAAAAATAAAAAAAAAACTAAAATAGCTAAATATATATATTTTTATTTGCTTTAAATCCTCTACCAAAAGACCCTATTTAAAAAAATCCCCCTGACCACATTTTAAATCCAAAAATATTAAATACGTAAATTATTTACGTGTTTTATATATGAACTTGATATCTCAATTCTTTCAAAAGTTAAGAGGGGACTTTTGGACGGCACATTTTAAAATTTAAATTAGTTTATTTGTGTTTTACACTTTAGTAAAATACATAAATAACTGTTTAAAATAAGACGAACGTAATTTTGGACATTAACAAAGTAGGCGTGTGAAACCTACGCTATAGGGTGTGTCATAGAAAAAAGTCTGTATTGTGATGTCAGAAAAAAACTTGAAGAAGAAGAAGAATGACTTTATTGAAAAGCGGCTTCGTGAGCGATTTCAATTTTTGTCAAAAACTGTTTGGAAATGTACCAAAAACAATCTAAAATCAAAAAATCCGGGGTGGTTTGACTTTCCATTTAATTTTGTTTAAGGCTACTCATGCCGTGTTAGTATTACAATGTTATATACTTAAGAGCAAAAAAATCGATCCACCTAAAAAATTGCCTTTTTTAAATTCAAATATTTCGAAAACTAATTAATAGATTTGACTGATTCTTTTTTGTTTTAAAGCTTAAACATTCTCTGCTTTTATTTTTATTTAGAATTATTAAAAAAAAGTACTTTTGTATTAACAGCAACAAAAAATATACAACTATGTTTTTTGCCCCATCTTCTAGGATTTGCATGGTACGCCACTGCAACTGTTTATCAAGTTGTTTAAGTCTCTCTTATTGCCGCAGTTTTAATGAATGTTTGCTTTTTTATTTTTTTATATTTTTACTTCTGGTTCATGAAAATTGTCATTTTTTCAGTTAACCCCTTCCGCTCCATTGTATCCACGTATAGATATTCTTGGGTATTGCAAAATATACCACAATATCCACAGTTAGATGTTCATTTAAGGGTTCATAGTGTTCTACAGGCGACTTTGCATTCCTCGCATTCTTTACAGGTTGGATGTTTAAAATTGGAAAAATCAGACAGTATATACTTTTATTTATGAATCCTGCGAAGTTTTGATTAAGTTTTAATAATATCCAGGTATGGATATTTTGGTATACACATTATATTCAAAAGTGGATATTTTGGTATATACATTATATCCAAAAGTGGATATTCTGGTAAATACTCAAAATTGTTAAACAAATTAAAATTGTTTAAATTACATATTTGGGGTAAATATATAAATATTACTTTTATTCTAAAGTATATCTTTCTGACATTAATTTTTTTCAAAAATTTAGTCTGTTACAGAAACCTATACCTCGAAAAACAGCCTGGAGTGGAAGGGGTTAACTCAAAAAGCGCTAAATCAGTAGAGTTGTTGTTTTTTATTTGAAACCCAAGTCTTTTACTTCTTCTCCTAGAGAGAGAGTTTCTTCATCCTATGACCGTAACTCAAAATAGATAAATTTTGAGTTATGGTTTTACTGCGATTTGAAATTAATGTAAAAATGTCACACGTCATTGTAATTCAATTTAAGCTTTTTTTACTTCTGTTAAATGACGATACGCGATATTCCAATATCACAGAAGATATAATTAAAATTAGTCAAGTATAAAATTTCAATATTTTTTTTTAAAAAACTTTCATATATTTGGGGATTTGCAGCTAGTTACCCGGTATGTTCTTTTTTTATTTTTAATTGACGAGCTAAAAGAAGAAGGAAATACTTAGTAAGCTACTTTGCTGCAAATTACCTATTGGCGCTGCCAAAAAAAAAACAATCCGATAAAGCTAAAAAAAAAAAAAAAAATGGCCAACAAATGTAGGAAAAGTGACGAATTCGTAAAAAATTAAATCTAAAAATTCTGGAAGAATTAAACTTTTACTATTAGATTTTGAATTTCGTGAACTCGAAAGCAACAGAGACAAGAAACTTTCTCATTTTTCTACTCATCTAGAAAGGGTACCCATTTCAGATTTTTAATATTATAATTATTATTATTAATTTATTGTTAACATTCTATCCAACTTATATAAAATACTTGACAAAAAAACACTGACACACACAATTATTATAGTGATTATCTTTTAAACGTTTTTATCAACCAATCATTTCAACAATATTTCGGACCACGTGGTTATTTTTGTCCCATCATATTACAGTTATATCGGGAAATTTCTGCTGTAGAAAATTCTAGTGAGAATCGCTGTAGTATTTTGTTTTTCAGTATTTCTCTTTAACAACAAGATTTCATACCTAAACCTAATTAATAATTAAATATGTATATACCGGGTGTTTCAGGAAGGTGGTTCAACCCCCTTAACTTTTTTATACTTTGAGCTATCCAAATGAAATTTGGAGATCATGCATAAGACAAAATTTGCGATTTTTTGACATATCAAACAACTTTTTTTCACTTCCGGTTTCACCGGAAATGACCTTAACTTTCGATTTTTAAATGGGACACCCTATATAATTTTACATATTTTACCTTAGAAATCAATTCTGAATACAACCATATGTCACTTGTTAATTTTTGATAGGTCATGTCATTTTTTATTTAAATTTTCATTTTAAACCTAGAGTGTCTTGAATTGGCTTATTTGCTTAATTTCTGGTCTAGTTTCTTAAGAAAAACACTATTTTGATTTTTTTCCGAAAACTCTATTTTTGGTGCGTTCTTAAAAGTTTAAAAGTTACACTTTTGCCCATAAGTCATTTTTTTTTAAATGGGAAGAGGGTGGCTCATTACTTTTAAATGATGAGATTTTTTTGCCAACATTTTGATACTACACATGCATTTTATTTTTATTTATTTATTTTAAAGAACTTGGCCTTAAAATACTAATTTTTACTATTCACTTTTTGTAATTGCATTTGCATTCAGATTTAATAAGACAAAACAAAAACTGAGATGGCTTTGAAAAACAATTTTTAGAAATGTCATCCTTCAAGTTTTAGTTTTGACAGTTTTATAGTTCGTACTCTGATAGGTTAAGATAAAACTTTCAAAATGTTTTTCAAAGCCCATTAAAAAAAAATTACGTATGGGCAAAAGTGTAACTTTAAGAGCGCACCAAAAATAGAGTTTTCGGAAAAAATCAAAATAGTATTTTTCTTAAGAAAGTAGACCAAAAATTAAGCAAATAAGCCAATTCAAGGTTTAAAATGAAAATTTAAATAAAAAATTGACAAGTGACATATGGTTGGGTATATGTAAAAATATATAGGGTGTCCCATTTAAAAATCGAAAGTTAAAGTCATTTCCGAAGAAACCGGAAGTGAAAAAAAGTTGTTTGAATATGTCGAAAAATTGCAAATTTTGTCTTATGCATGATCTCCAAATTTCATTTGGATAGCTCTATGTATAAAAAAGTTAAGGGGGGTGAACCACCTTCCTGAAACACCCGGTATAACTATTTAAAATTATTGTTATTACTTTATTATTTACCAAAAGATACCACAAAATATTCTTTTTATAAAATGTAATAACAATTTTTATGGATTGACTTTTATTAACGTGCTTGCAAGCCTAACACAGTACCGCGGTAGTCAGTACTATAGTAAGCGACTAAAGTGACAAAAAAGGTTTAGTTTAGAAATTGAGAATATAAATAAATTAACCAAATCAAAGAATATGCCTGTAAAAATATTAAGATAAGTAATAAAACAATTTATATCATTTTGCGATGAAAAAAAATATAAAAGTAGGTTTGACATTTTATAAATCGTTAAAAAATAATCTTCCGAATTACGCATGATTTTTCAAATTATCGGGAAAAATTCACAGTTTTAATTCAAATTTGCTGTCAAAGGAAATAATTAGTCCAGGAGCATCGCCCCGGTCGTAATTATTTCCAGACAGCAAATTTTCATGAAAACAGCGAATTTTTTTGGCATAATTCTTAGCCTCTTGTGTAATTATATATGAAAATAAATTGGTTTAAACAGAAAAAAGCGCCTAGTATAGTTAAAAAAAGAACAATGGTTCTTTTAAAAATATATCATTTCTGAAAATTTTGATTAATTATATATTATTAAAGTAACCAATTTATATAAAAACAGCCACTTTATTCTAAAGTTTGCTACTGTTATGTGTTTAAAATTTGAATACTTAGAAGAATTCTATAAATAATGACATAAAATATTAGAATGATAATAGTTTTCTGAGAAAAAATTTAAATTTTCTATTTAACAAAATATTTAAATTTGCCTAAATTTGACCAATTTAATTTATTATTTTTTAATGATACAAAATAGGGAGCGGCTATTCATAAAAACAGTGTGTATCAATCGTGCTGGAGCTACCAGTATCACTTTAAGGTTTTTAAGTAAATTTTTCTCGTCCAGAGGGGGCAATATTTAAAATATAAAAATTAATTGTATAGACAACATATATTTATGGCTCGTTTACTCTCTGAAAATTAGTTAATTATAATTATTACTGTACTCGTGTGAATTTGGTATCCGGTCTAATCATGAGGCATGCGCATTTGGCTGATAATTTAATTCATTTCGTTTATTTGTATGAAAATTTTTACAATTATTATTTTACAACTTATCTTACTCTACACATAGTTTCCCAGGAATTTAGATGAACAAAATTGACAAAAGAAACGGACCATGGATCCTTGTAGCGGACGGTCTGGACATTACAGAACCACTCACAGTGAAATCCTAAAGGTTTATATTTGGAAGATAATGGCTTAACATTTCTTCAAGATAAACCAGACTTAAACCACTTGCTCCACAATTAAATATTAATTTTAATACTATTTTTCACCCAGATTTGAAATCCGTTTGTAAAATTGCATTACTAAGAAAAACACCTTTTTATAAATTGTTAAAAATGTTTTAAACCCCAAATAGATTTTTATTATGTAGTTGCAGTGGAAATGTTTTATATCCTATCATGACTTAAAATAGCGCAAAATATAATTATATTCTTCCACTTTTAAAATATTGAAAAGTAAAACACGGAACACAAATATTAAAAATTATAGTTCTTAAGAACCTTAAATAATTCTACGATTTTTTTTTTCATACAAACTTTTTACTTTTATGGTCAATTGATCTGTCAAACTGTTTGTCAAATTAACTTAAATACAAAAATAAATAAACAGCGCTCTCCAAAAAGTTATAAGAAAAATCTAATGTTGCGATTTAATATGAATATATTATAATTATTAAATAATAATTTAAAAGTTAAAATAAATGTGTAAAAATAATTAAAAATTTGACCTCTTACCAAAACCACTCAACAAAGTAAAATTCTGCATTTGCATTATTTCATAAAAATGTGTTTTTCTTCCTAATGAAAATAGATAGCTCAATTTTACAAACTAGTTTGAAATCTAGGTGAAAAATAGTATTAAAATGAATATTTAATTGTGGAGGATGAGGATGGTTTAAGTCTGGTTTATCCTGAAGAAATGTGAACCCACTATCTCCCAAATGTGCCTCTTTGAGATATCACTGTGAGTGGTTCTATAATGTCCAGACCGTCCGCTACAAGGATCCATCGTCGGTTTCTTTCGTCAATTTTGTTTATCTAAATTTTCCTGGGGAACTATGTGTCTAGGCTTCTGTCCGTTTTGGGAAAATTATAATTTAAATAATAAATCTTTGCAGTATTATAACATTGATCGAAATGCATTCGTATGTGAAAAAATAATGATTAAAAAAATATTCGTTAATTGGTTGAGTGAAATGGTACCATAAATGCAGCATTGCTATTATATTTTATTAATTAAAATTATTTAAATTTTAAATACAAATATGTAAAGGTTTCTAATTGTTTATTTGTAAATTGTAATTACATGTCAATCAGTAACATGAAAACATTGTGACATCCTCAGACATATAAATGTGTGCTTATATATGCAGAAGATATTCACTCTAACGGAATCCCTACTGGTCAGTCAATTAAATAAATATTTTCTATGCAAAAGGCCTTAGAATAACATAATTTAACTTAACCAGGTAATAGGCAGTTTAAAAATTAATTGACATAAATTGCTGTTATTAAAGTTTTACAATCGTTTTCAAACAAATTTATGCTTATTTTTTTTCATAAAGAGTTAATACCTAAAAATATTAAAATTATATAATACAATAAATTATTTATATTTATATAAAAATATATTATTAAATTTGCCTGTATAACAATTGATTTAAGGGATAATGTAAAAATATGCATCGCACTAGGCAAACTGGTACAAAGTGATTCATTACAAAGCAAAAATTCATTAGGAATTTAGCCACAAAAAGTGGATCTCAGTTTTTCAACTTTTTTTCAACGCAGTTAATTAGAATCTACGCTGCCCTAAATTATTTTATTAAGTTCATAACGAATGTCTTATTGCTACCATTCAAAGTCTCCAGATTAGGAGAGGTATGAGTAGTTGTCTACATCTAGAAATAGATGGCGCACAAGTCTACATTAATCTAATGGCTATATTCCTTTTGCGAGTAAAGTCTAAAAACGTTTTCCTAATCAGCTTGCAGAGTTGACTCTTGGTACTGAAGAGGGTCAGTAGCCCGAAACTGTCAGTCTACCAATATCACTCTGTACGATGATTAGAAAATAGATTGATGGAATAATAAAATAAAAAAATATATTAATAGGCATTACATTACATGTTTGTTTAACCTCGTACTATTCTACTTAATTAAGCATCCACTAAGTCCAGGACTTGTGTGGGCTAGTAGTAGAGAGAACCACCGGCTTATACTGACTTTCGAACCAGTTTATAGGGAGTGTCCGTTTCACTTATCCCCTTCGCCAAATTTCAATTATTAATTAACTAAAAAAGGCAAATCGGCGACAGTGAGAATCGAACTCACGCTAGTAGTAGTAGGCTTGCTATGTGCACGCGCTAGCCACTACGCTTTGCCTCCCATAAAAATAATGACATTACATGTTTGAAATAGTAGTTCTCAAATTTTAATAAACTTTAATAAATGGTTACAGAATTTTTACTGAATTTTAAATTATATTTTAATTAAAACACCTTATGGAAACTCTTTTAATCAATTTTTAATAAATTTCTATTAAATTCCAAATGAATTCCTAATTATTTTATTTCATATTAACAAATAATCTTTGTTAAAAGTTTTTTATTATTTCTCTTCATCATTTTGCACTGTTTTAAACAAAAACATATTTTTCTCCTTTAGCTCAAAACTTACCTTTAATACGATATCTGCTTTATTTTCCTGTTAACTATCGAAAAATCAATAAGTTTGTTTGATGATGAATCTACTTCCTGCACTCAAATACACCTAACCAGTTAAGTATTGTATTTGTTTTTTACTTCTTAAACATGACAAATTACTGTGTTCAAATTTAAAGTGCAAGAGTGCAGAAACGAACAAACATATAAAAGTAACACAATAGCTAATATGGCTGTAATTTTGCTGCGAAAGAGCTATAAGAGATACTTTACAGCTATTCTGTTACTTGGGTAGTAGTTCAGCGCCAACCAACACTTTATCTACCTGATTTTTAACAGTACCTTAAAAATCAAGTCCTAAGTAATCTTATTTGTTAAAAAAATTACAATGGTTCAGTGCTATACATTATGGCGTACTGGATGTGAGTTACGCGGTTCTTCGGGGATGTACGACTTTAGTTATTGTTCTCAACTTATCGTGAGAACAACCACAGTAAAGTTTTAGTTATTTTTATCAGTTAATCATTTTAACACATTCGGAATAAATCCTACCACCTTATTTTCAATTATCTGGTTCGTTTTGCATTGTTTCTGCAATATCTAGCGCATAAATAATTCTATTTGAACTGCCGTAAAATACCGTTTATTAGCTCGTAAAAGATACCATTAAAAGTTTTCATATGTTCCAGGAAAGATATAATTACAAAACTATTCTCAAAGTAACTATTGTGCTTTAGATTATACGCCAAAGAAAATTAAGTATTTTTTTATTAAAGAGTAAAAATTGACGTAAATTTTAGATTATATTATAGATTATTATACTATTCACCGCGCAAGAGCTGGAATAGTATTATATTAAACAAAATTACATATTTATGAATAAAAACTGTTTAGTCCCATACATAATTTATTTTTAATATTTAAGAAAGAAAAATCATAATAGAAAACATCTTAATGGGTCCCAGAAAAAAAAACAAATGTCTGTTTTTTGCATAGGACCATTTTTTGCACCGGTTATTACGAAAAAATAACAATCTGAAAAAAAAAATAACATAAATAGAATAGAAAAATTGCTCATATTTTGGCAATTTTTTGATATTTTTTTCAAAATTGAATAAAAAAAAACAGGCCAGTATAAAATCATTAAATTTTTACAGTAATTACTAGTGCATATAAGGAAAATAACCTATAAAAAATGGGCTGAAGTTTTTGTAATTTTTTGTTTTGTATTATATTTTCGTTAATTTTGGAAAAATTTTAAAAATAAATCGGCCATATTTATTTCGCCATTTTGAATTTTTAGTTTTAGGGTATTGTTCCGCATTAAGGTTATTAAAAGAAGCTTTTAAACCGAATTTCAGCTAAATCGGACATTTTTGAAAACTTTTGAACCATCAATTTTTTTTTTTTCAGATTTTTTTTACTTTTTTTTCTGGGACCACTGTGCCTGGTTATTGATGACCAGTATTGGCGTATTTTTTACTTCGGCTTACTTTAAATGAACACTTGAAAATCACAGTGTTAGGGGTTAGGGCTTAGACTGAATGTCCGAAAGGTACTGAGAGTGGAGAGAAATCATAAATTACATACTATCCAGGTGTAAAATCTATGCCCTGTTTGTAGCTATGGGTTAAGACAAATGATGACATCAGGCAGGGCTCAGGGCTTGGGTCACGGATTTGGCTGATTACTTTTTTATGTGTAGCCCACCGATGTTAGAGGAAAATATCCACGGGATTTTTTTTCAAAAACGCACGTTTAAAAAATATGATTTTTTAAATTTTTTTCAAATTTTTTTAATTTCTCTAGAATGTGACATGGACGTGCAATAACTTAAAAACTATTTAACCTAGAGAACTGCGGTTTTCGTCATTAAAAAAATTATACTTTTCTATCAAATTTTTTTAAACTAGTTTTGACAGTTTTTTGTTTTTTCAAGCTGCCAGCGAAAAATTTGAGGCCATGTTTCTCAAAACCTCCATTTTTTTTATTTTTTTTTGTAAATTTTAGGATTAACTACTAATTTATGTACTTTTGATTTAAAAATCAAAAAATAGCACTTTTTTGTTATTTCTTTAGAACCAATAATATGGACAAAAAACGAAATTTTACCAACTTTTTCGAACTTTATTCGCAGTAAGCGTAGAAAAATTCTTGGTTACCGGTTAAAACTACTGTCTGCATGTCATATTTTATGCGCCTTTCATGATAATGGATTTGTAAGATATACAATATTATTGTATAACAATATATTATATTGTGATAATATCCGCTCCGATCCCAGTAGTGCTGACGGCATGGGTCACGGATTTCTATGATTATTTTTTTATGTAAGACTTCCAAGGGATTTTAATTAAAAACGTCTCGTTTCGAAAATATGATTTTTTTTAGTTTTCTTAAAAATTTTTAAAATTGTCAAAAATTTGATATTGTCGTGCAGTAACTCAAAAACTATTTAGCCTAGAGAATTGCAGTTTCCACCAATAAAAAATCATATTTTTTTCTATTAAATAGCATTAATTCAGTAGTCATAGTTTTCTGTTTTTTTAAGATGGTGGCACAAAAAGTGGCCTTAATTTTTTTTTTCTGCCATCTTGAAAAAACAAAAAATTATCGAAACTAAATTAATGCAATTTAATAGAAAAAAATATGATTTTTTTATTGGTAGAAACCTAAATTCTCTAGGTTTAATAGTATTTGAGTTATTGCACGCCAATGTCAAATTTTTGACAAATTTAAAAAAATTTAAGAAAATTTAAAAAAATCATATTTTCGAAACGGGAAGTTTTCGAATAAAATCCCTTAGAAGTTTTTCTTAGACATCGGTGGACTACACTTAAAAAACTAATCCGACAAATCCGTGACCCATGCCGTCAGCCCTACTGGGGTCGGCCGCGGATATCATCACAATATAATTATTATACAATATTATTGTATATCTTAAATATCTATTATCATGAAACGGGCATAAAATATGACATGCAGACAATAGTTTTAACCGGTAAACGAGAAAATTTCCACGCCTACTGCGAATAAAGTTCGAAAAAGTTGGTAAAATTCTGTTTTTTGGCCATATTATTGGTTTTAGCAAAGAAGTAACAAAAAAGTGCTATTTTTTGATTTTTTAAATCAAAAGTACACATAATTAGTAGTTGATCCTGAAATTTTCAAAAAAATAAAAAATGAAGTTTTTGAGAAAAATGGCCTCAAAATTTTTCGCCGGCATCTTGAAAAAATAAAAAACTGTCAAAACTAATTTGATGAAATTTGATAGAAAAAAATATGATTTTTAATGGAAAAAAAGCAGTTCTTAAGGTTAAATAGTTTTTGAGTTATTGCACGTCAATGTCACATTTTTGAGAAATTTAAAAATTTTGAAAAAAAATAAAAGTCATATTTTCGAAACGGGGAGTTTTTGAAAAAAATCCCTGACCAAAGCCCTCAGCCCTGCATGAATCGGATCATCAAATATTAAATATATTTTTTAGATTTTGGACTTTTACGGCCACTAAGATATAAAAAATACTTTAATCAATTAATCAAATATCACTATAGAAACATGAATTTATGTTTTTGCATAATATGTCGATGCATATTGAGTTTTATGAAGCCGTCACATTTTATCGGGATTTTGTAATATTTATTATCTATCTTCAATCAAAACAAACACATTTAAATGATCGTCCTTGAGTCATAATGAAATAATCTATTGACTTCCAACCCTTAGTCACATAGTAAACGTCGTACCAGAAAGTCTATATTGGAGACCAAGAGTTTTTCTTTGACGTTTTCTGTTTTGAGAAGACGTCAAGCTTCAAATCAAAATTTAATATAACTTCTCTTGTATAACTGGCCAAGACGGACCAGGCGTCTTTAAAAGACGCCTGGTCAAAATTTGACGTTAATATTAAAAGCTATTAAAAAAATTAAATCTTCTTTCTTAGCTTATTTCAATCTGAAGTTAAAATTATTTGACATTTAAAAACAAATAACTATTATGTTATTTCTTAATCTAAATAGCCAAGAAAATGCGGAACGAGATCAAAATGGTTACTTCTCGATTGTTTTTTTTCACCAGTCGCCAAAGTAAAAAGTTAAAGAGCGGCGATCGTATCGACGGATTGAGACAAGAACTACGTTGACAGTTTTCTTGTTTTTATCTATACGATGGTAAAAGGCGAAAATAATTCCAGATTTTTAAATTTAAATAACATTAAAGCCTTTTTTTTTATGTATTCGCATTTAATGAGTTTTTTCTTTGCTGCTAATTAATTATACACATTCTTTTTAGTGGCACACGGTAACCGAAGCATTAAGATATAGACGCGTCGCAACGGCTTCGTCCTTAAATATTTTGTTTCGAAATAGAGATTTTGTTTTTAAACATTTCCTGAACTTCAAAAAACTGTTTAAACAAACGCTGAGCGCCGCGGCGTGCGCGAGACCCAGCTCGCGACTTCAAATACGATTTACCTTTGATCTCAAGGATTTTGACCAAAGAAAAAATGCTAATATCAAATATAATCTAATATCTAGTTCATATACAAAGTGTTATATTAGGTTAATTTATTTTATTGAATCTATCAAGAGGCGTGCCTAGACGGAGAAAATGTGTGAAGCTTAACACATTTTTCCCCAAACTCCTTTACGTGTATTTTTTCTGGATTTTTGGTAAAAAATATGGATTCCCTGAGTAAAAATACATAAAAAATGTCATATAGTATAACTGTAGGTACAACTATTAAAAAAATGCAATTGGGAGGGAGTAAGACTTTGTGCTACCGAAAATGTTACTTTTTAAAAGGCTATTACTCCTTTAATATTTTTAGGTGTTTCGGTGAAAAATAATGTTTTGCTTAGTTTTGAATAAAGAATCGCCCTGCAATATTAAAATTTTATTAGTGATTTTTTCTTCCCCATTTAATATGCCATCTTCGACGGGTAGTAGCTCCCTTAGGGCTTATTTCCGGACATATGTTTCGTTGCTGGTTTTTCATGTTTTGTAATGTAAAATCCCATTTATTTTCTGCCAAAGACTGCAACAAACGTGTATAATGTATATGAAGTATGTATGCTATAACACAATTTTTTTCAAATTAAATAATCTGATGTATTTTGGGTGTTGATTTAACACTGTTGAATATATAACGAACCTAATTTTTATTATTTTTAAGAAAGTCAACTAACCAAAATAGAGTACTTTTATGAAAATATAGAACAGTATTTTTACTTTTCTATGAATGTAAGACAAGCAAAGGTCTTGGATGAATGAAAAAAGAGTTCGACTGCAAACCTTTATGTAGTTTTTTGTATACATATGTAATCATCAGTGGCGGACTGGGTACTTAAGGCCCGGTAATCGAGGGCAAAAAGCTTAAGGAGGGGGCCGCAATATATATAAATATATATATATATATATATATATATATATATATATATATATATATATAAATAATTAAAATTGTTTTCTTTTATATGACTATAATTAAATAATTAATTTCTCAAGGCCGCTATTTCTTTTTTTTGTGTATTTCATTTTAAAAGTAAAAATTGCTTAATAAATATAGATTTATTTTTTTTTAAATAGTCAATGTCCTTCTCAAAAAAAAAGTACAAACACATGGAGCCACAGTCTTGCTGTGGTCCACAATATGGAGCTTTTTATCTACATTGGACTGACTGACTAATTTGGATACTTTATTTAGAAGGCAGGCTTAAGGCCTAAGGCTCATTTTTCTGAATGTTTATTTGAATGGAGATTAGGGAGGGTGGTGAGTGTAGCTCCCTGTTCAGGTATATTCTGAAAGGCCTGAATAAAGGCTGGATGCAGGTTGGGGGTAATTTTATTACATTTCGCGGGGCTGCGTATAGAAATTCTAGTTTAAGGTTTTGGTTTTCCAGAAGAAGTTTATTTTTAATTGATAGAGGGCTAGCACTAGTAGGTGGTATGGTTAATACCTAGATATTTAACGTTGTTCTTAGAACTAAGAACTTTAATATTTTGATTATTTACTTAAATGGGTTGGGATGGGGCATGTCTTTCCTTAGAAATTATGGTGTATTTTGTTTTTTCTGCATTTAATTTGATTTTCCATAAGAAACCCATTCGGTTAGGGAGACAATTTGGTGCTGAAGTATGTTAATGGTACGTGTTTAGCTTTTGTTAATACACCTGTGTCATCGGCGAACAGGGCAAGTTAGGTTGCATTTGTTTAGAATGCCCGCAGTGAAAAGATTATACAGAAGTTCTGTTAAATTTTTAATAAAAGGAGAGATGGTGGCAAACCATCAGCTAAGATATCTGAGATGCTGCATTGGATAAGCTATAAAAGAAATCTGGTAACCGGGAATGATCATGACTGAGCTACAATAGTATACTTAAAGTTACGTATAGTAAAGAATAATAAAATAAAATTTTTCGTCAAAATACAATTTTGTAATGTAATGAAGCAAAAAAATTGGTTTTAGATTTTTCACTATTTTTTTCGTAATCAGAGGTGGAAAAATAGCCATATGCAAAAAAACAGACTTTTGTCACTTATTTTATTTTTCTGGGGCCAATTAAGATTTGCTATTACGATTTTTTTTCGTAAATATTAAGAATAAATTATGAGTTTTTCTTCGCAAATCTGTAATTTTGTTTAATATGTGAAAAAACCAAAACAATTACTTGTAACTGTTTTGCCAAATTTTAAATAATTTGTTTTTTCAAAATAAATTAAATTTTAAAAAAGGGCCAGTATAAAATTATGAAGTTTTTGCACATATAACGAAAATAACCCATAACAGATTGGGCTGAATCTCTCATTTTTTTTTGCCATATTTTCGCTAATTTTGGAAAAATTAAAAAAATAAATGGGCTATATTCCGCAATTTTGAATTTCTAGTTTTTGGATATTAAAATTACCAAAAGAAGACTTTACATCAAATTTAGGCTGAATCGGACTTTTGAAAAAAAAAATTAAACACACTAATGAGGTATTTTTTTTTTAATTTTCACTAATTTTTTTTGTAATCGGCGGTGCAGAAAATGCCACCATGCAAAAAAAACAGACTTTTGTCACTTTTTTTTTTCTGGGACCACTGTGCAGTGGCAAATAAACAACAAACAAAATGGTTATTCGATAGACTTTAATTACACGTTAATTACGTGTTAAATGTGACTCAGCCTGTGAGAAACAAACTAAATTTGCCGCTGGATTAAAGGAATTATGTACGTGTTTTAAGAACTACAAGGTTGGTGACAAAAGGTATTATCCGATACGTACTAAATAATTAGACATTATTAACAAAAATTTTTTTTTTTCACTTATTGCACTAGGTACTATTTCACTGAAATAGAAGGAGTCATAAAAATATCAATTGAAAATACACACATAAAATTTTTATTTAATTAAAAAATTATATTCGATTATTATTAGCAAACGGCTTATTGGTTACTTGTTTAAGAGGTTTTCCAAGAGGTATTATTATTAGGGTATGTTTCCATAGAAACCAATTGGGCGATTTACCCACTATTATAGGTAATTGTAACAGCTACTGGGATTGGTGGAAACAAAACGTTCTCATCTCAAATTTTCATACATACACCCCCTCTCAAATTTTGCTCAATTTCTTTTTATTGCTGTATAAGTACATATGTAATTTTTTTAACGTGAGTTCTGATACACCGTGTATTTAATAAAGAAGGTTTTTATTGTATTTTGTTATATGGGCAGTATACATTTTCCTTTGTATGTATAAAAAAACCTTAATATGTATAAAATGACACCAGCCAGCCGTAACAACTACGTATGTAATTATCATGTGCACAAACAGTTACTTTGCTCTTTGAAAACCCATAAAACTCACTTTATCTTTAAATGGGTGAGTATAATTACCGGGACTAAGATTTAATTAATGGTTTATGGTGCCAAAGATGGTTCTATTCCTAAAATGTGAAAATAGTAGATAGTCATTTACTCGTATGTGCCTTTTATTTTTATATTTTTTATTACGAAATATCAAATGATTTTACTCGATTTTTTTATAAAAAGAAAGACTAAACTTTAAGGGGTTATTCTGATTTTTGAGGAGAAAAATTGACGATTTTTGGATATTTTTTTCAGACGACCTATAATTTTTATGTATTAGGCAACTCTTAAAGTTTTTAATTTTTAAAATCGGTTCACTAGTTTGAAAGATATTGGACCAGAACAAAAAAATAATGACAACTATTCGGAATAACGTATTCTTTAAAAAATCTTATACATGAGTGTACATTACTTAAATATAATAAATATACATATTTTCAATAAAATTGATCATGTAATGCACGAATTACATAATAGACCTGTATATGTATAATTTAGAAAAAATTAAATTCATGCTTATCTTTCTGGTCCAATATATTCTAAAATAATGAACCGATTTTAAAAAGTAAAACGTTATTTTAATTTTCATTAAATATCGTTTAAAATGATATGTAATAAGATGTATCTCAGATTTTACCAATAGTTGTCTTTATCATAAAATTAAATATGTGACCATAATTATAATTATATAAAGTTAAATATTTCGAGAAAATTTGCAATAATTTTGAAAAATTTAACATCATCATAATCAGTATAAAAAGAGCTTTCAAATGAGTTATTAAACGTCCTACATTACTTTTTTTCAATGCAAATTTTTGAAAAATTACAAATTTTAAAAAACGGGGGTGGATTTTGAATTTTTTTATTATCAGATTCACTTTCAGCAACCTCGAAAACCCCAATATACCAATTTCCACGAAAACTACCCCCCAACCCTCAGGGGGTGAAATTAGAAAAAAATATTATCAGATTCATATTCACCAACCCCAAAAACCCCTATATAGGGGAAAGTGTCGTACCTTGCGACCACTTTTGTAAAAGTGTCCCTAAAATGTTATTAAAATGACATTTCGGTAATATGATTGTTGCTGTCATAACATTTGACTATTTGTCTATACTATGATAATATAGTTTGTCGGAAAACATTTTGGGGAAAAATCTTATAGAATAATGAAAAAAAAGTGAAAAGTGGCTCAAGGTACCTTGAGCCAATATAAAAACAGCAATAACAAAACAAAATTTTATTGTTTTACTTAATCCAAAGTATAGGGGCTAAGATCTACTGAAAATCTGAAATATGACTGCTGGCGAGCCGATCCTCCCGTGGTCATTGGAGGGGGTAGTTTCAAAATCACGTCTTTTTCATCAACAATATAACTTTTGGCCGAATTATTCAACAAAAATTTGTTTGTTCCAGGAGCTTTTTTTAGGTAAGTGATATACATTTCGGGTTTTACTTTCAAAACCTTGGCCACATAATATCTGAAGCTTTTTTTACCGGACAATCTAACCAATAGGTATTCACCTTCGCTGATAGATTCAGTTTCTAATTGCTTTTCCAGTTGCTGGGCGTTTACCTCGTCAGTCAAACTAATATCGTCATCAGAATTGGACGACAACTCCATCTCATCTGATTCGTCTGAACTGTCTAAGTTTTTTTCCAGTATTGGTGCAGGTTTTTTTTTGAAAAAGTCTCTCTTCACTGTTTCAACTTTCTTGATTTTTTTCAAATCCTTTAACCGTTTAGCCTCTTCTAATTCTTCTTTTTCGGGAGTGTCGGTAAGGATTCGTGATTTTCCCTTTGGTCTCCCTCTGTTCGTGGATTTTCGAGAAGCGCCCTTGGGAAATGGTTTCACAACTTCAGGGGACACAAAACTGGTAGTGGAAGAAATTAAATAATCGTCGACGTCGAGTTCTGCAGGGGTTGGAGTAAATGAAGTGGACGGTCCAGCTTGAGACTCTGCGTTCGCATTAGGTGTTTGATTTAGGTTGTTGTCTTCTGGTATAGGTCGGTCAGTGACACTGGAGGGAAGGAAGTCCTCATCGCCAAAAATTTCTTGATTTAAAGGAACAATTCCAGAAACTCTAAATCCACTAATAATGTTCTTTGGCACAAAACTCAGAGGGTAGGCCTTCCCTACCATCTCGGCGATTTCATAAATTGTCAGAGGATTTCCGGAATTTTCTGGACTCATCATCCAGTCATTTACAGCTGAGTTATAAAAAGTCTTGAAAGGGCCAAAAACACTTAAGTCGAGTGGTTGCATCTTATGGCTTGTATGTGGATGAAATGTGAGCAAAATAATACCCGCTTCTTTGCATTTAATTATTGCAGGGATGGAGACGTGACTCTCGTGATTGTCCATTATCAGAATCACAGGGTCATCAGTAGAGGGCTTCGAATGCCTAATGAAGTGATCCAAGAACTGGAGAAAAAGCTGCTCATTTGACCATCCTGAGGGATTCGCAGCTCCAATTGCACCAGGGGGGGCTCCTTTCATCATAAAATCCTTAAACTTTGCCCTTGGAAAAATTAGCATTGGAGGCACACTGTTGCCGATGGAACTGATTGCAGCAATCATGGTTACAAGGGTTCCCCTCTCACCAGATGTAATACTACCAATTTGCTTCACTCCTTTTTGTGCCAACACTTTGGGTGGGACGTGGACGGTGGTAATTCCTGTTTCGTCGCAGTTCCATATTCGCTCTGGGGCTATTGTAGCTCCTCTTTACAATTTTTTTTTGTAATTGGTAAAAAATCTAGTCACGCCCATCTTGTTAAAACCTGTTGATCGCCCAAGGCTGGTTGCTTCCGGCTTACGTAGTGATAATTCATTATTGAATCTTTTTCTAAAACCTCGTAACCACGATTTTCCAGCCAGTTGCTCCGCGTCCCACTTATCTGGATATTTTTTCATATTTGCTTTCGCATATTGAAAGGCCAATGATCTAACTTCGTGCAAAGTCAGACCATAATGCAACCGTGCTGCCTGCTTTAAGTACGAGACAAGTTCAGTTTCTTCGTATTTAGTGAAAACCTTATTTACATCATAGTGGGGGCTGTATTCGAACTTTTCCTCATTGGACCCGCGAAATTTTTTGACATGCCTCATGAGGGTATGCCTTGACACCTTGTGTATTCTAGCTGCTTCACGATATGATACTCTGTTCTTCAAAATGTCGTCGACTGCCCTTTTCATATCATCTTTTGAGACTAAGGGCCGTTTTAAACCCCGCTTACTACGTGGCATTATCTAAAATGAAGTAATCAGTAATAATTTTTTTGATATCTGTGGTAATAAGTTGTTATACTCCGAAAGTGATGTACCTTGAACAGGTGCAAGGTACAGCACCAAGGTCTGGCTCAAGGTACAGCACACGTCGTGTCTTGAAATAAATCAACGTGGGAATTTTTAGGTTAGGAGATGACTAAATGTAATATTACGGTTAGATGGCAAAGACCACATTATATTTTTGGTTGTCATCACGGAACAAGTATAAGTAACAATTAACATATAATTACACAAAAACTTACCTTGTTTTTTTTTCACTTTCTTGCAGTAAAACAGTTTTCATAAAAAATCTCACAAACCACGCTTTACATTTAACTGATTTTCGGGTAGAGCCATACACTGAAATATGAGAGTACTAAAACGTACGCATGGCTGATGTGCGACTAAAATTGGCGCGAAAATTGAAGGTGGGTCAAGGTACAAACCTGTGCAAGGTACGTCACTTTCCCCTACCAATTTTGAAGAAAATATTGAAAATATTTAAAAATATTTACCCCCTCGGGGGTGGAGTTAGAAAAAAATTATTATTAATTTCAGCAACCTCAGAAACCTCTATATAGCAATTTTCAAATTTTTCTAAAAAAAATGTATTTTCCACATTTGCCGCACCCCAATGTTCACCAAAAACAATCCCGAGCTAGAACTTTTGGTAACATACCCATATGTCAAATTTCAAGTCTATAGCTCGTTCTTAAGTTATCGTGCCCACAATATTTCCCAGACAGACCGATCGACCAACCGACCGACCGACCGACCGAACGATCGAAAATTCATTTTTTTTTGCTTGAAATTGATTTATTTCGGCATAAAACGTCGTAAAACGCAAAAATAGACAAAAAAAAATTTAAAATTTTTGCACGAAATTTAAAAAAAAATTAAAATGGGAAAGCAATACAACTATTAACAAAAAGAGTGAAGTTTTGAATGCCCGTAGAAATAAAAATCTACTAAATATGTTCACACTGAAGTAATCACTTGTTTACGAAGCAAAACAGAGTGAGACAAGAGGTATTTACAAACACGAGCAAAATATTTGTCAAAAATTGAGACACAAATAATATGATACAAAATTTATATAGCATGATTTAATGTCAATAATATAATAAATAAAACCTAAGTGTAATATTTGTGTCAGATTTACGAATAAAGAAATATCGTAAACAATTTACTTAAAGTCAATAGATTCTAAACCCATAAATTTTGTAAAAATAGATTGAATTGCTATTCTTTCAGTAAGGAATATTTTCAATATTTTCCTTATTGAATGTGTACCAATTTTCAGTAAATATATTAACTTTATAAAATAGTTTATTTTATAAAAGAAGCTTCTATTTTATTCTTTTTAAACAGTTTATTTTTGAAAACATCCTATTGTTCAATCAATTGATTAGTATAATACGTTGAATTTGTTACATTGCGCAACACGGTTTCTCGCACGATTCACTCACCGCAGTAATGAGAAGAATCCAGCGCACTGATTTTCTTATTTTTGTTTTGACGTAAAATTATTTTAAGGTTATTTAAAATTCTTTTGCAGAATTTTACAAAAATATCTACTTTTTTCTTTGCGAGCTAACAGTTTTTTTTTTAATTGGCTAAAAGTACTCGCTTTTAATAGTATTTTCGTAAAAAAAAAATTGCGGAATATTCATTAATAAACATTTGATTCTTAAAATATATCGCCTTCTAAATTCCGAAATATCGTATCTGAAAAATCCCATTAAAAAAGACACCAAACCAGCAAACTACCAAACCACACCATTATTAAATTATTAAACCAACGTCTCCCATTAAAAAAAAAACACCAAACCAGCAAACTACCAAACCAAACCATTGTTAACGTAAACCAACGCCTCCCATTAAAAAAAAAACACCAAACCAGCAAACTACCAAACCAAACCATTGTTAATGTAAACCAACTCCCCTATTAAAAAAATCAAACAGAAATTCTTGAGTATTTTAACAATCTTTTGCAATATATTCTAACAAAAAAATGGATTTCCGCACCTAATTATATTCAAGACAGTAAGTTTTAGTAATGAAACCAGAAATCAGTGCAAAAATATAGTTCATTTTTGTGGACCTGATACGCACCTCAAATTAAACTATTTGATAAAACTACAACTGCCTAAGCGGAAGCTACTTTTGACACCCGTCAAAACAAAAATAAGCAAACCAGTGCGCATGTGCTAGATTCTTCTCATTACTGCGGTGAGCGAATCGTTTTTTCGCCCTGATTGTAGTCATGTGTTTTTTAACTAATTTTGGCTCGCTGAGACCGAATCTGGCCTCAAAATGTTTACACTATTTCAGGTTTTTAAGAAAAGTGAGACAAATTTGTAAAAAATCATTATTTTAGCCCTAATTTGCTCTAAAATTATGCGAGAGAAAAATATACTGAGAACAAATTTGTATTTGGCTACTCAATATTAGTTAAAAAAAAACCTAACTAAGATTATGGAAATTTTAAATTCATAGTTAGAATAGGGTACGGATACTAGAAAAAAAAATATGTAAAAAAATTGATCCTGTGACACAACTAAGCGAGGGTGGGTGTAAGGAGAGGGGTGCATAAGAACACAAGCCACGTACTCATGCTAAAAAGTAATGAAGTAATATTTTTATGATGTAAAACAATTAAAAAAATTAGCAATATTGTTTTTAAAAATTATTTTTAAATTGGCATAATTGGCTGTGCTAAAATTTAAAAAATAAGATGTGCTGGATTTTTTTCAAGGTCAATTTCGGCTTCTACGCCTTTAAATTGATAAGAAAAGAAGTTTACACTGTGTACTTTAATGTTATTGCTTTTTCATTTATTTACTTTTTACGGACAAACTAAGCAAAATAAATAAATATTTTTATAAATATTTTTGTAGAAAATTTTATAATCTACAAATTAAGTCCTATAATTTTTTTATGCATATTTGATAGTTTTGCCAGAAATGAGCAATTAAGTAAACTCTGCAATTTAATATTAAGCTTTTTATTTTTTTTTTGCGTTTTTACTGTGACAGTAGGTCCTTCCCATATATATTTTTGAATTTCTCGTATTTTTTTTTAATATACCTAAAATTTTCAAAATCCTACTCGTTGTTTTTAAGATTTTGAAAAAAAGTCATTATTTTCTGGACTTATATCTCAAAAATGTGAGGCGCAGATTCGGATTCTACGCCCTCGAATTAGTAAGAAAATTTTACATTCCGATCGGAGCAAAAAAAAGTTGCGATTTTTGCCTAGTGTTATTAATAATAATAATATTAGTTATTTTCATCCTGTATTTTTTTTAGAATATTAATTTTTTTAACTTTCACTCGGTATGCCGTATAACTTATAAGTTATAAGGCATTTTACTAAATGACGTTGTAGCTCAGTAAATTAAAATTAAAAATATAATTAGTAATAAACACAATGGAAACATAAATTTTCAAAAAACTAAAAAATTTTTATGACTCGTTTTTATTCTTCCTAATTTTAAACGAACACGTAAACAATTGCTATAGGACATACAGACTTCTCCGTTCCGATTTAGGGCTTAAACTGAATTTGTTATAGGTACTAAGAAAGGCTTTAAGTAGCAGGATTTTTTTGTTCGGTACGTATTTTATATGTTTAGGGGGCACAACGGAGGCAGGGGTAACATTTTTGTAAATGGAAAGAGAAGTCGTGTGATACTACATTTTAAAGCTCATAAAATTCTATATTTGACCATATATTGTATATATATTCTTTAATTTTTTAAACATTTTTTAAGGTTTTTCATTTTTGAATTTTTTTGCTAAAAAATGCGATATATGTAAGAATATTGCCAACTTGAAGTTATGTTAGTTTTCCAGAACATATTCTGTATAATTGCATAATAAGTTATGTGAAATAAAATTTAGCGGGACATATTCTGTAAAAATTTATGTGAAATAAAATTTTACAGAACATATTTCTAAAAATTTATGTGAAATAAAATTTTACCCAACATATTCTGTAAAAATTTGTGTAAAATAAAATTTTATAGAACATATTCTGTAAAAATAACATAGTTTAACGTTCGCAATATTCATACCTACATTATGTTCTATGAATAAAGCGCCCCAAAAATTACATAATATATTATGTGAAAATACATAATATATAATGTGAAGCTTAAAATCTACATAATAATTTATGTGAAGATACATTATATATTATGTAAGTTTTAAAAATATAGCAATAAGTTATGTGAAATTTTTCATAACTTATTGTGTAATTGTGTGATTTTTACCTGTGTAGGCGTAAAATCTACGCCGAGTCTGTTACTAAGGGTTAATAACCATAACATTACTAAAATTCTTAGCCATAGTTAATAAAATGACTTTGATTTACTTTTTCGCATCTTCAGGACTAAATTTGATACTTGATAATTCTGTTTGTGTGAGTTTAGTCACCAGGTCGAAACTACACTGATAAATATATATATATATATATATATATATATATATATATATATATATATATATATATATATATAAGAATATTGCCAACGTTAAGTTATGTGAGTTTTCCAGAACATATTCTGCATAACTTCATAATAAGTAATGCGAAATAAAATTTTACGGAACATATTCTGTAAAAAATTATGTGAAAATTTTACATAAAATATTCTGTAAAAATATATGTGAAATAAAATTTTACGGAACATAGTCTGTGAAAATAACATATATTAACATTGGCAATATTCTTACCTACGTTATGTTCTGTGATTAAAGCGCGGCAAAAATTACATAATATATTATGTGAAAATACATAATATATTATGTGAAACTTAAAAATTACATAATAAGTTGTGTGAAACTTAAAAATTACATAATGATATTATGTAAATTTTAAAAGTATAGCAATAAGTTTTACATAACTTATTGTGTGAATGTGTGATTTTTATCTGTGTACGTTATGTTCTGTAAATAAAGCGCGCCAAATACTATATAATATAATATGTGAAAATACATAATATATTATGTGAAACTTAAAAATTACATAATAATTTATGTGAAGATACATTATATCTTATGTAAATTTTAAAAATATAGCAATAAGTTATGTAAAATTTTACATAACTTATTGTGTGATTGTGTGATTTTTATTTATGTATCCCGGGATTAAAAGTATCACTTTTGTCTCGGTATCTATTTTATTCTCTAGAGACTAAAGTATCGCCTTTAGTCCCTAGGTAATGTTTACCAAAGTTTAAAATATTGTTTGTACCGCGGGACTAAAGTGGGCCGAAATCCCGAGGGTGTAGAGTGATAGGCTTCATTTAGCTTTCCTGTTAAAAAAGCTTAACTGTTAATATTTAATACTTTTAAATTAAAAATAAAAAGAACAAAAGGACAATGAGCAATGCCAATTAGTATATTACCTAACAAGCTAAGGAAGTGAGTCATCTCCTAACAAGTTTAATATAGACGCACGTGCGTAAGCCGAGTGAGTTTATTGTAAACCATACTTTCTTAGTGAGTTAGGTAAACGTTCTTTCCTAAGCCCCGTCCTCCCAAAAAATATATTAACAAAAAATATATATTAGTTAAATGATTTTTTCCCGTAGTATAATATTGTAGGTTAGGTTTTTGGGGTATCGGGGGGTATTCAATTAAAAAACTTCTTTTGTCTAAATTGTGACGTTTCGGTAGGGCCTTTCTATTGTTTTCGAACCTTTAATTAATAAATACTGAATTAGCATAATTAACAACAATAAATTAAGGTATGAGCAAAATATTTTCTGCCACTATGCAAAAAAAAATTAATTTTTATACTTGCAAATTAAAATTCAAAGTCTCTCATTTGTCAACACATCTACAAACATTTTACCATAAAGTTGGACTTTATACATTCTATTTTCAATACATAAATACAATTTTCTACATAAAATTACAGATATAAACAAAAAAAATAATTTAACCTGTCAATGTCAATTAATAATAGAAAGTTTGAGATGGGGGGGTTTGGGTGATCTAAACTGTCTTGTATAAAAGACGTGCTGTAACGGATGATTTCCGTTTTTAGGAGGGGCATGTCGAGATCTCTGTGTATTTGGATCTTCCTCATAAACCAGGGGGCATCGAGACATATTCTGAGTGCCTTGTTTTGAAAGGCCTGAAGTTTGGCGAGAGCTTTTTGTTAAGGGTTATTTTGTTCCAGGCTGGGGCTCCGTAGATGAGTTCCGGCTTTAGAGTTTGGTTGTAAAGAAGAAGTTTGTTTTTGATGGATAGGGGGCTCTTTCTACCTATTAAGGGGTAGAGTTTGGAGAGGCGGCAGTTGGCTCTTTGGAAGGTGTTTTTGACGTGATGATCCCACTTAAGGTTTTTGGATATAGTAATGCCAAGGTATTTGGCATGGTTTTCCCAGTTAATGGCTTGGCCATTTATCTGAATGGATTGAGGTGGGCCTCTTCTAACCCTAGAGATTTGAATGCCTTTTGTTTTGATGGCGTTTACTTTGATTTTCCATTTGGAGAACCATTTGATTAGGGCATCCATTTGGTACTGGAGGGCGATATGGATGCTATGGGGGTTTTTGGCTTCTGCTAGGATGATACTCAATGAACCCAATGAACAAATTTAAGGGGGTCACCCTAGTATTTATACTCACTTATATCGTCTAAAAATAGGCGAATTTTGCAATAGCATAACTGCCTGTAAAAAGCCGTATCGTATTTCATAATCAGAAAGTCGATATTACATTGCATTTTTTGCTTTTAGCTGTCTGCTTCGAAAGTGTTGCAACAGGGGAGGCAACTCTGTATAAGAATAAGGGTGGATCGTGTTTACTTATCTTATCAAATTCACATTATTGACATCAGCTTTCGACGTTATATGGATTGTGTTATGCAATAATATGTTAACACAAATTGAGAGATTAAAAAATTAAGTTAAGCCTTTGCTTCAATTGTTCCTGTAACATAACCTGTAATCTTTATCAAATTATTTAAAAGATTAAGTAAAATGGTCAACAATCTTCTCTCATTTCAAAATGTTATTGCAAAACACAGTCCATAAAGTGTTAAGTTTTCCAGGGCGGTTTCTTTATCAAAGTTTTATCCCAACCTGTAGCCAGGAGGAGCGTGCCTTTTACCCATAGGGCCCACCCTTCTGATGTGAATATTTTAAAGAATTGATTGGTTTTGCTTAGTTGTATAGCTACTTTTTGACGCCCAGTTTGCTTTTTGTGACGCACTTTATATTTCATTCCCTTCTTCCTATAAATTATTTTTAAATATTGCTTTGTTTTATTGACAGTCAAACAAATGAAGTTATTTTATTTGTGTCAAACTAAACTGTATAGCTACACTGTATTTAATTGAGTTTTATTTGTTATTTTTATCGTTTGTGATCTAGTTGCTGGTATATTAATTGGCAGTGTCAAAGGGTGTTTGATATCAAATGGATTATGTGTATTTTTTATTTATTATTGTTAGTTTTTTATAGTACGTTAACGAGGTAAATATTTTCTCTCTCTTCTCTCATTTAAAGATATAAAGTATATATAAGTTGATAAGTTAATATAGACCTAATTATCTTCAATTTACTTAAAACAAAAGTTCTCTAAACTTTTTTGTTTTTGAGCTAGAGCTTGACACATGCATTTACATCATTTATGTTTGATACATTTAAATATTACATTTGACATTTAGTTTATTTTAAATAAACTAAGTATATATAAATACTAAACGTTTTTGCCTATTTGGAACCCCAGGCAACATTTGTTAATAAATAAATTAAAAAACATGAATGAAAATCTAAATTTTTGCATACGAGTATTATTGATACCTCTAATTTCGAATATAATAGTGAAAGAGCTGAAATAAAATTTTCCTCGCCACTAGGGTGGTTCATTTTTTTATTTTATTTTATTTTTTATTTTGTTCAAATTTGGTATACAAGCTCTTTTTAGGTAAATTAACGTACACCAATGGTTAAAACACCGAAAATCAAAATGGCGCATCCAATATGGCTTATCGGTTTTTAGAATGTTGTCATAATTAGGCGAAATTAGGCTCTAAAGTAGTCCAAGGTCATCAATTTTAAAGAAAGGACTAAACTTAAAACACTTAATATGACAAAGCTTATATGAAAGTTAAAAATACATTTTTTTATCCATTTCAGTTAAAATATTCATTTTAAGGTCGTCAGAATTCCGTGAATTGAATTTTATTGTCAAGGTATAAAAAATATCTTATATTAGCCCTAGTGATTTCCTAAATTAAAATAAATTAAAGATAAGGTGGTTTTAAGTATGCAAAAGGTCATTGAAACCTAAAAATTTAAATAAAATTGTAAAATTGCCATCATTTGCCAAACTCAATATCTTATACATCTTTATCTTTACTTATAGAAGTAATAAACTATACAAAAAAAGTTGCCAATTTTTGCCTTTTTATAAAAAAGTAACTAAAATTTATGTTGGAAACAAACGCTATAAAAATCATTTAAATGGTTAAATTTTATTAAATAAATAATTATAATTTATAAATTATGTATATTCCAGGTTTCAGGCCCCTATAAAAAAAAGACGCACGCCTATTCCCCTGAAGTACTGAATCTAATTATAAAACCGGATTTAGCTATTAATACTGGTGATGAAGATGATGACGATAAAAGCTCTGATGAAAGTCGGTGTCATACACAGGCCCACAAAAGAAAAAAAAGTGAGCTGTGCTGGGGTTGAGACCTAACTATTCTTATGTATTTTGGGATACTGAATACGAATCTGTCATAAAAAAGGCACTTCGTGGGCTTATTTTGTTTCTACACTGAAAAAACTGTCTGGACTCACAAAAAAAAAGTGGTCTGTGCTGTGGTTAAGACCCACGGATTCTTATGTATTTTGGGATGCTGAACACGAATCTGCCATAAAAAAAGGCACTTCATGGGCTTATTTTGTATCTACTCTGAAAAAACTGTCTGGGCCCACAAAAAAAAGTGGTCTGTGCTGGGGTTGAGATCCAGTTATTCTTATGTATTTTGGGATGCTGAACACGAATCTGTCATAAAAAAGGCACTTCATAGGCTCATTTTTTTTCTACATTGGAAAAACTGTCTGGGCCACAAAAAAAAAGAGTGGTCTGTGCTGGAGTTTAGACCCACCTATTCTTATGTATTTTAAGATGGTGAACAAGAATCTGTCATAAAAAATGCACTTCATAGGCTCATTTTTTTGTTACACTGAAATAATATGAGATTTTTACCATTTTAGACAGTTTTTTCAGTGTAGCAAAGAAATGAGCTCATGAAGTGCCTTTTTTTGACAGATTCGTATTCAGCATCCCAAAATACATAAGAGCAGGTGAGTCTCAATCCCAGCACAGACCACTTTTTTTATTTTGTGGGCCTGTGTAATCTTTAAATTATAATTATTTATTTAATAAACCTTGGACTACTTTATAGCCTAAATTTGGCCTAATTATGACAACATTCTAATAACCGATACCCCATATTGGATCCGCCATTTTGATTTTTGATGTTTTAACCATTGGTCTACGTTAATTTCTCTAAAAAGAGGCTGTATACCAAATTTGAACAAAAACGAAAAAAAAAATAAAAAATGAACTTCACTAGTGGCGCAGAAATACTCTGTATATTTAAAAAAAAATAAGATACATACAAAAAAAATGTAAATTGCAATCAATGTACCATATTTAGTATACTTTTGATGCTAGTAAAAAGTCTGCCTGACTTTCCGCTGCAAAGTTTGCAGGACACGAAAATAAATCCGCACAAATGCCAACCACAATGATTATTTTATAAGCTTTATAAAATTTTTATTTCGGAATTTCGGGACTGTTTGTATAAAAAAAAAATAAATTAAAGCTAAAATTTAAAATAAAAATGTCAAAAAGTACAATACATCTCAATTCTAAAAACGAAATAAAAATAAACGGACAATAAAAAATATATGTTACGGCACTATTAAAATTTAATTTGAAAGATCTTTATCAAATAAAAACACAAAAAAATATCTATTATTCGTATAAAATATAATAAAACAATAAATAAAACGCATTTGTGTGTAAAATTTAACTTCCATATAAACTGGATACAACTGTATAGTTTAAACTACACCTATTATAGCTATGTCCAGACATTCGTTTGTATAATAAGGTGGAAAACAATCAAACCTTTTTGAATATTTAAGGTTTTACATATATTTATTATAAATTTTAAAATCCCAATACTATCTTACTTTGTCTTGAAATAAGATTTTTTAATACATTAACCAAATAAATATTTAATAGTTTTTTATTTATTATTAAAAATATTTCACGTGTATATGATACATACACCGTATGTGTATTTAGAATATTTATTAGATCGGGGCCTAAGATAAACGATGTATGAAACTTCCAGAAATATACAAACACATACAATTAAATAACTTGATGGCAATAAACTTTTTAATTACAACCCTTAGTTATACCATATCTCACGACTTTTAAAAACGTTAGAAATGGCTCACCCTATTACATTTATTGTTTAAAAATGAGTTGCTTAAGCAAGTTAATTTAGGAAACAGAAAAAGTAATAGAACCACTAGAGAGAATTAATAGACAAGTAAGAATATATTATTTTATTTATTATGACGGTTTCATGTAGCAGTTACCACCAATGAAGAGGTATAATGCACTGGCCGGGGGGTACATTGACATTATGATTCTCCCAAGGGGTGGAAAGGAGGCTTTCTTGCCAGAAAAGCAGATGCAGTGTCAACTTTTAAAATATTACTGGGCGTTACGTTTACCTAGTATTTGGAAGGAAGGTGGGCTACCGAAACATGAAAATTACGATAAAATCACCAAAATTTAATTTATTATGTGCTGTATTCCTAAATTTTTCAAAAAGGCAGATGTATTTTTGTAAAAAAAAAGATAATATCAATTTAAGCAAATGTTTTTCAGGTGACAGTTGATATATTATTTTTATGGATTGATGGGATATTTAGCACATTATACAATAAATATCTGACTTTTGTGGCGAAAACATTGTAATGTAATGGTAGGCAGGTTTTATTACCAGTTTTGAAATATCAAAAATATTTTTAATTTGTATATCTGATATACCTGGTGAGTTTCAGTCCGTGGACACCTAAAATTAGGTTGTTTTCAATCCAATCAAAGCATTTTTTTATACCTTATATTTCTCAACAATGCCTACTAAATAGCATACAAAATTAGTTTTTTTGTACTTCCGGGTTCCTCGGAAACTAAGTAATTTTTTTTTAAATGACACCCCCAACACTATTTATCTTGCCTGTTCTTTAATTAATAGTGTATAATAAACTTAAAACGGCTAATTAAGTTAATATTTAAGTAAGTAAAAAATAACCTTAATATACGTCAAAAAATCTGTCATAAAATTAAATTTTTAAAAGCGTTTTTCTCCGAAACTGGTCATTTAATTTGGCTGCAATTTTCCTAATTTAATGTTTACCCCCCGAAATTGCAAAATAACAAAATTTGAGGCAGTTTGACTGAGGCCCAGGAACCCCCTATGTGTGTGTGCCAGGTTCATGCTAAATCAAAGGCAATATGTTGCCAAGCAGGTGAACGTAAAATTTACGTGATTTAACTTGTAATTTTATATTTTTTTAGAAGTGCAAGTAATATTCCTAAAAAATTGTAAAATTACAAGTTAAATATATCTCGTAAATTTTACGCGCACCTGCTTGGCAAAATTTATCATGTAAATTTACATATTTTTTGCATTGTATATATTTTTGCATTTTTGGGTCCAGAAAACAAATTTACATTAAAAAATTCATTTAAAAGGTTTTTATTTTGTTTAGTAAGTTTATTTGTTATTTATTTTTTTTTAAACATACAAGATCTATTTTTTTGTAAAAAAAGTTATTTGCAAAATGAGGGAAAAATACAAATTTTTATAAAAAACAAAATTTTGTTAATTTTTTTGCACTTTATTTATTTTAACGGGTTTTTCTTCATAACTTAATTATTTCAAATGTCAACCCCTTAGGAAGCTCTTAACTTTTTGGTGCGCTATTGCAAGGGCTACAAAATGGTGTACTTTTTTCTTTCGTTTCCATTTTTTCAGGAAAATAAGTCAATTAAGTTTTTTTTTTACAAAGAAAAAATTTATTAAATGTTTATTTTTAGATGCAAAATACTTTTCTGAATTTTAAAAATGCAAAAATATTCAGGTGGTGTCATTATAAAAGATTAAATTGCCTTAGTTTTAGGCAAAACCGGACGTGAAAAAAATAAGCAATTTTGTAGCCTTTGTTAAGAAATATAAGCCACAAAAAAATGCTTTGAGAGGATTGAAAACATATCCATTTTAGGGGGTGTCTATGAACTAAAGCTCACCCGGTATACTTAAATGTAACAACCGTATACTATGAGAAATTATTGTCATTTAGGATCGTCAGAAAAGGTAAATTTTCTTTCTGACGTCTATAAAAATCTGTCGTCACAAATACAACGATCGTCTGAACGAAATGTTGCTTTGTTTTACAATTAGAAATTGATTTCAGTTATAATTATTGTCACTGTCAAAATCGAACTTATTTTTTTAAATGATGATTTATTTCCACTAAACTTAAGTTTTTATATTAAAGTGTTTAAAATTATGGTTTTTGGGTGAGTAGAAAGTGCAGGAAAAAAATGGTACAAAACATAGAACGCTGGCTAAAAAAATGGAATGGTTATTTAGTTGTGAAGAACCTATTTTTTTTTTCACTCCGTTATGTCCCTAACGAGTATAAATAAATAAATAAATAAAATAAATATCATAATATCATTAATATCACAATTTTGTGATCTATGGAAAAATATGTTTTGTCTTATACATTAAAAATATGATATTGTTAGGTACTTAAAACAATGACAATTTTCATGATGACTCATTATGGCTATTTTCCTCACCAGTGCGGAAAAGCCTCTTTACGCATTTGTTAGGAACAATATTTTTTCTACAAGCGGAGTTAAAATAAAATATTCTTTTATATTTTATTAAATAAATCTTATTTTTATATTTTTTTAATAAGAAAAACAATTAGCAGTTAAGAAATTTGAAAATTTTTATAATATTATGAATAAATATAACAAGCTTGTTCTAGAATAACACTACGCAGTTAAGAAATTAAAGAATATTTAGCGTGCGAAAAAGGCCTTCCACACGCATATGCGTGCGAAAAGAGACATCTTTCCGCACGCTCTTAGGAAAAAAATATCAATGGTTTAAACGACTTCCTCCCTTTCTGGCGCTCCTAATTTCGACTGTCAATTATATTTTACCATAAGGATATTTTAAGGCCTATCCAGAAGCTTGCATAAGAACATAAAACATAAGAATGCGATGCCGTGATTGGCTTACAAGATACATGGCGGCACAACAAGACTATCACGGCACCGCATTGTTATGTACTATGTTGTTATGCGAGCCTGTGGATATGCCCTTAGATAGTCCAAACTTTAGTTTTGATTAATTAAATGCTATATCGTAGGCTCCCAGTACAGTGATGATATAACAAACATAGAACACAATTAATGCCTTTTTTTCCTAAATAAAATAGTTTATCTTTCTATAATTAATCTTAAAAGTAATAAAAACACAAAGTCTATTGACTCTTGATATTAACCTTTTTATCTTTAATTTATATAAACTAATTAACACATGTTTTCTTGCAACATAGTGTCAATAACAATTAATTTATATCGTAATTGTTTTCCTTCTTTTCCTTTTTTTCATAACATCATTTTGTAAAGAAATATCTCTAATAGTGTTTGACATATCGACGATAAATGTTTAAGACCCAAGAAATTAATGTTTTCAGTAGAATAATCATATCTCGTAGATAAGCGATCTGTTTTTTTCGTTTATGACTAACATAAATTCAGCACTGATTAGAGGCGACCGCAAGACGCCTGTTTCCACTCTACAACAACGCAACGCCAGTGTATCTATGATAAAAGATAAAATAGATGACAAAAGATGACTAACAGCTCGCAACTCCCCGGGCTCTGATAATAATTCAAGTGAAGTACTAATGGGCTATAGAAAAAATCAGTATGAAAAGTGGTAATTAAGATATTAACGAAAATATGTTTTTTTTAATGTTTTTTCAAAAATAATAACACAGACCTGCAAAAAAATAAAAGTGGTCTGCGCCATGGATAGGACCATGATATTCCTATGTATTTTCGCCCGCTGAAACCGAATTTGAACTCAATTTAGCCCATACAGGTCTGGATTTTTCTCTACAGCCACACTATGCTAGGGAACGGGAAATTATTTTATTGTTTATTTTAACTTTAAGGATTAGTAAGACATAAAAAATATGTTTTTTTGTTTTTTTTATACAGGGTGATCCATAACTGGCATGCCAAAATTTAAGAGAGGATTCTAGATCCAAAAATATAAAAAAAGTTCCTATAAAGGTTGGTCCGGAAATGAGCCCTAAGGGATCTAGGGCCCTTTAAAATTGTAATAAAAATAAGGTTTTTAATTAATAACTCGGGTACCGTTTAAGCTAGAGCGGCGAGCTTTTGCATGTATACTAGTATTAATAAGGGCAATAAGTTTATGTTAATTTATTTTTTTAATTTATCCAGAGGCGTGCCCAGAAGGACAAAATATATGAGGCTTAAAACATTTTTGCCCCAAACTTTTCTATGTGTATGTTTTTTGGATTTGTTGTAAAAAATATAGATTTCTAGAGTAAAAATACATATAAAATATCATATAGTGTAACACTGTAGGAGCAACCGTTATCAAAAAAAAATGCAATTAAGAGGAAGTAACATTTTGTGCCACCAAAAACGTTACTTTTTAAAAGGCTATTACTCCTTTAATATTAAATTTAGGTGTTTTGGTGTAAAATACTTTTTTGCTCAGTTTTAAATGAAGAATCACCCTGAAGCATTAAAATTTTATTGGTGCTTTTTTTTTGTTCCCCATTCAATACGTCATCTTCGAAGGGCCGTAGCTCCCTTAGGGCTCATTTCCGGACCAACCTTTATAGAAACTTTTTTTCATATTTTTGGATGTAGAATCACCTCTTAAATTTCGGTACGCAAGTTCTGGAACAGGCTGTATTTTCCACTAAATAGTTTGGAAAAGAAGGAAAAAAGGCGGAAAAAAGTAAACAAAATTATGTTATTGTGTATTTAAACTTTAAAAGATTATTAAGACGTAAAAAATATGTTTTTTAATTTTTCAATATTTGTTGTTATTATTAATATATTAAAAAAATTAAAAAACATATTTGTATGTATATTTAAAGTTAAAATACACCATAAAATAATATTGGTTTGGACTTTTTCCCTTTTTTGTCCTTTTTACTCTAAATTCTTCAATTAAAAATATTTAAAAAAACAAAAAAAAATATTTTGTATGTCTTACTAATCCTTTAAAGTGGAAATAGATAATAATATTTATTTGCACTCCTAGTAGAGGTAAAAAAGAATTTTTCTGTGTGAGGTCGTATTTTCTGGACCGAAACGCAGCTGAGGTCCATAAACACGACCGAAAACAGAAAAAAACTTTCCTACGAGTAGCGCATTCGTTTTTATCACTACCAAGGAGTTAGAATCCTATTTTATTAATAATATTTTTGACATTTATATGTGTGACAATTCAAGAAATATTTTTTTTATGGAATCACTCTATGAAATTAGAAATAGTAGTCTTATGTCTAGATGTCCCCCTGCTGTAAATGTAAGCACACTTAGTGTCCTTGTGCGGTAAATCGTTTTTTCTGTCTTTAGTTACAGTTTTGTTTGTATTGATTTCATCTATCACTAAGTGTGCTCGATACAGTACTTTCCATTACTGTCGACTTTTTGATTAAGTAATGTCAACTTACCTAGTTGGTAGTGAGAAAAATAATATTGGTAACTTTTTCTCCCATTTGGTGGAATAGTGCGGATGTAAAGAAAAATCCAGAGGTCTATGGGTTAAACTGAGTACAGATATAGTTTCAGCGAGCAAAAATACATAGGAATTTCATGGTCCTATCCATGGCGCAGACCACTTTTATTTTTTTGTGGGCCTGTGTAATTAGTAAAATTTGTCATTTGGATGTTTGGACTTTTTATAATTTTTTTCTAACATAACTACAAAGTTCAAGTAAAACCTCTGATTTTAATTTTCAGAACATATTGCTGAAATTGGATAATTTAATGGAAATATTTGCATAGTGGTTTCGTTGTGGTTACCTCCCAAAGCACTAAATTATTTGATGCTTTATTAAAATGTAACAAGTAACAATTGTAATAACATTAAGAAATTCTTGATCCTTACTCATATTGGAGTTGATTTAAATAAACCATAGAAAAAATGTTATCTCTCCAAAATATAAATTTATTGTCTATTAAACAAACATTACAGCGACAATTGTTTCGACTTTTTTAACATAAAGTCACTTTCAAGTTAATTTGTTTATATATTTAAAAACTTGAAAATGACTTTATGTTAAAAAAGTCGAAAAAATTGTCGCTGTAATGTTTGTTTAATATACAATAAATTTATATTTTGAAAAGATAACATTTTTTCTATGGTTTAATTGTAATAACCAGTACCCGGCGTGTTTCTAGTTATAGTTCAGTCTTCAAGTTAATAAAAGAGGATTTACCTGGAAATAATTCAGGGAGTTTAGATTTTTGGTTTATTGGGTAGGGCTTAGGGCCGCAAATAAACAATTTTGCGACATTGAACTCCATTTGGAACTGTCATTTTTTTAACGTATTTTTCACAAAAAACGGACTTTTTAAAATATCTCAAGATCGGTGCATCCGAGGACAAAAAACGTTGAATATGAGGACCAAATCTTCAACATTTTTTGTGTCATGTATTTTTTTGTACGACTTATAGCTAATTCACGGCACCGCCTTAACCGTTACACTGTAGGGTCTTAGATTTTTCTTTATAACTTGGTTAGGAGGGTTTTTATGCTTAATACAATGGTGATTCAATCGAAAATCGGTTTACTCGAGATAATGTGTGAATTATTAAAAAAAAAATAATTTTACGTAAATTAAAATGAAAGTGCCGGATAGATTTTTTTAATTTTCACCCAAAATGTTCTAAGGGGCATGCCTAACCGACGATAAAGAAAAATTTTGATTTTTCAAAAAAAAATTAAAAATCTAAAAACGTATAGTGTAACGTTTAAGATATATTTTAAAAATCTGTTTTTTGTGAAAAACACGTTAAAAAAATAACAGTTCCAAATCGAGTTCAACGTCGCAAAATTGTTTCTTTATTTGCGGCCATTAACCCTACCCAAGAAACCGAAAATCAAAACTCCCTGAATTATTTCCAGGTAAAGGCTCTTTTATTGACCTAAAGACTGGACTATAACTGGAAATATGCCGGGTACTGGTAATAACAGTCTACACAATCAAAAAAGTAGAACAAAGATCAATAAGTAATAATATTTTTAGAGTTATTTAGTAAAACAGATTTAAACATTTATTTCTGCATAAATTCCACCCGCCCTCGTTACCTACATAGATTTTTTTTATCTCAAATTGCATACCCTTATTTTCAAATAACTCCAAAATTTTGGGAATAGTTAGTTTAGTAACTACTAGTAGTAATAAATAAATAAATAAATAAATAAAATAAAATGATTAAATAAATGATTAATTAACTTTTGATTAATCAATCTGAATTCAGAAATATTTTTTTCTAAGCGAATAAAAAAATGTACGAAAAATTACCATACTGGCAGGTTAATTATAATTAATAATATTAGTGGCCGACCCCAGTAGCGCAACGGTTAGCGCGTTTGATTACGGATCCGAGGGGTTGTGGGTTCGAGCCCCACATAGAGCATGGATGTATAGTGGTGTAAATAGTCGGTAGATAGAACTACGATGACTAACTGTAATGTGGGTTGCAGGTGAAACTGTAAACACATTTCAGGGTGGATGCGAGTTCTGTTGAGGACCGTGCTTCGGAGGGCACGTAAATATGGCGATCCCGGCAATTATGCCATAGCAGAGAAAAACGACGTTAAACAGTAAAACAAACAAACAATAATATTAGTGCACATGTTTATATTATAAGACAATTTACCAGAAAAACTAAAAAAAATATATTAAAATATTTTTACTTTTTCTAGTTTTTCGGTTAATAATACAAACATCAGTTACCATCCTGCTACGGTTTATCGTAGATTTTTTCTTCGTGTAACAGTAACAAATATACATATGTATATTTGAATAACATCCTGTTTTAAATTAAAGTTGGAAATATTTCTGAAAAAAACTGGAAGTGGCGGGTTTTATAAAATTATTTAAAGAAATATTGTACAATTAAAAAAAATACAGATATATAGAAAAAAGTGTTACTTCTTCGGCAACGATATGTAACCGACTCCTCGGTTCAAAAAAGCTATTAAATTTGACCTTTCAATTTCAATAAATTATATTTTTTTGACCCCGATTAACATATTTAAACGATTACTAGCTATTACATTATCATGGATAAATGAAGTTTAATTGGATAAAAGCTAAAACCGCGCATGGTGAAACCCGCATTCTTAACTATATAACCCCGAAATTCGGGATACCAAAAATTTCAGAAGCCAGTTTTATTTTTTAGGGTTTTTGGGATGCAAAAAATTCGGAAAAAATTCTCAATCTCAATTTCGTTTTAATAATTCTCTAAAAAAGAGGGGGCGGTTTCTTTGGTATCTTTTTGAAATTTTTCTCATAATTTTAATTGATGGGTGTTTAAATTTTCCTACTATCCAAAAACGACGGCTATAAATATATTTATTTTTTGTTAATTTTTTTTTTTTTTTTATGTACGAAACATTTTGTTCAGCTATACAAATAAATCGGTTCATTTATGTGATATTTCCTTTATTTTTCTTATAGATTATTTTATCCTCTTTTGAACGAATGTACAATTTATTAGGTATTACCCTATTTTTAAGAAAAACTAATGTATATCTTACTAGGTATATGCTATTAAGTTGTCACTCAACACATCAATATGGTTAGAAATATTTTCTTTTTATTATAATATGTTTTTTTATTTTGTTTTCAGTACAATACCATCTTATCTTAAACAAAAAATCATTGCCTTAAAAATAAAAGAACAGGTAGTTTTACGACAATAGTTACAATTGTTAAGCACATGAGAATAAATAAATAGGAAAATATTGGTATTTTAAGAGTGACAGTTATATATTTAGATACAATGAAATATACTACGATAAATAAAATATAAACTTTTAAATGTTTCCCTATCATAACATCAAATCTTTAAAAAATATGGAGTGCCTTTAATTCCCAATGTTTTGTTTAACTTAATATACACAGCTCGTCAAAAGTCCTCCCCCCCTTGAACTTTTGAACGGCTTAAGATATTAACTTGAAATTTGGAAAACACATATATTTTTTTGTTATATGTTTGGTATGCTTAGGGGGCAAAATGGAGACAGGGGTCAAGGGGGATTTTTTTAATAGAAATGGAGGTCGTATGATACATCATTTTAAAGCTTCTAAAATTCTCTATTTTCCCACTTATTTTTTATTTTTACTGAGAAATTTTTGGGGGTTATTTTATAGCCCCAAAAATAAGCATTATCGTTATTTTTTTTAATCAAATAATTTTTGAAAAGTAGTTCATTTCATCATGCAAATACATTAGTTATACTTTTAAACTAGATTTGAAATATAAAAATATTATTTTACAAAAAAATCGTAAAAAATTTTTTAGCAAAAAAAATTAAAAATGAAAACCTTAAAAAAGGGTTAAAAAATTAAAAATTATAACGTCGAATAGAGAATTTTGCAAGCTTTAAAATGATGTATCACACGACCCTCTTTTCGATTTACAAAAAATGCCCCCTAAGCATATCAAATATATACTAAAATATTTGGGTTATGTTATTTAAATGTTTTAAATTTCAAGTTCAAAAGTTAAAGGGGGGGGCGGACATTTGACACGCTAGGTATAATATAATATATTATATAAATCACATATTTTAGAAACCCTACATGTCCAAAAACAGAGGACTTGTGTTGTTTCCGTTGAAAAGAAAGATCTATATTAAAGAAGTAGATTTCTGGTAAAAACCTCACATGCCCAAAATTGTGGGGTTTCTGAAATATGGGATTCATATATAGTATATACATATTTTTAGTAGTTCCAAGTGTTTAACAGAAGCAGGGCCTTATAGTGATTTTTTTACTTGAAGCAAGACCAAAATTTTACCCTCTTGGTAAGTATACGCCCACTAGAGTGTCAGTTAATGACAAAAAAAGTCAAACAGCGTTCCTTTATTTATGACTCCAAGCTTAAAAAGTTAACTAAAAAAAAATAAACAACTATAGACAAAAACGCCCTGTAAACTTTGCCCCCTGAGACAGCGTCCTCGATACTCACACCACCATACGGTGCTGAACAGGAGAAACTTCTTCTTCTTTTCTTCCTTGTCTGCATTATTATTTTTTGTTTGTTTAATAGTTGAAGTTAATATCTGTATAATGTAGTTTTTATGTTTACGTTATTCACAAGGTTTAAGTTTTTTTTATTATTCTTTTAAATAACATAATGGCTTTAGTTAAGTTATTTTTATTGATGACTAATAGTTGGTCAAGTAGCTTATTTTAGTCAGAGCAAAATTGACGTTTTACGGCAGCACTAAAACTTATTATTTTAAGCAATTAATTTTTAACTCTTGGAAGACGTGTGGTATCTTTTAACGTCACTTTTTAAAACTGGCTGATTTTCTTTTAGAGGTAAATAAATTGAAATTGACATATATAATATAGAAAATATTATTTTCTGATATGGGGAAACTATCCAAAGGGATTAAGACGATTCATTTTTATACCTTTACTTAAGCTTCGCTTTCCTCCAAAATTCCCAGTCGCTGACGACTGTTACTTTTTAACCTACTTCCAAAAAGGAGGAGGTTATAACCTGATAATTATCAATTCGACGTGTGACTTTGTTTTTTTTATGTTTGTTCCCGCATAACTTTGAAACGAATGAACGGAATTTGATGAATCTTTTTGCAACTTAAAAAGGGCATTCATAAGGTGGTCCCGTTTCAATTTGACGCTCGGATAATGCCGGGTAAGCCGGATAATTAAGATAAATCTTTAAAAATGAAAACCTTAAAAAAGGGTTAAAAAATTAAAAATTATAACGTCGAATAGAGAATTTTGCAAGCTTTAAAATGATGTATCACACGACCCTCTTTTCGATTTACAAAAAATGCCCCCTAAGCATATCAAATATATACTAAAATATTTGGGTTATGTTATTTAAATGTTTTAAATTTCAAGTTCAAAAGTTAAAGGGGGGGGCGGACATTTGACACGCTAGGTATAATATAATATATTATATAAATCACATATTTTAGAAACCCTACATGTCCAAAAACAGAGGACTTGTGTTGTTTCCGTTGAAAAGAAAGATCTATATTAAAGAAGTAGATTTCTGGTAAAAACCTCACATGCCCAAAATTGTGGGGTTTCTGAAATATGGGATTCATATATAGTATATACATATTTTTAGTAGTTCCAAGTGTTTAACAGAAGCAGGGCCTTATAGTGATTTTTTTACTTGAAGCAAGACCAAAATTTTACCCTCTTGGTAAGTATACGCCCACTAGAGTGTCAGTTAATGACAAAAAAAGTCAAACAGCGTTCCTTTATTTATGACTCCAAGCTTAAAAAGTTAACTAAAAAAAAATAAACAACTATAGACAAAAACGCCCTGTAAACTTTGCCCCCTGAGACAGCGTCCTCGATACTCACACCACCATACGGTGCTGAACAGGAGAAACTTCTTCTTCTTTTCTTCCTTGTCTGCATTATTATTTTTTGTTTGTTTAATTGTTGAAGTTAATATCTGTATAATGTAGTTTTTATGTTTACGTTATTCACAAGGTTTAAGTTTTTTTTATTATTCTTTTAAATAACATAATGGCTTTAGTTAAGTTATTTTTATTGATGACTAATAGTTGGTCAAGTAGCTTATTTTAGTCAGAGCAAAATTGACGTTTTACGGCAGCACTAAAACTTATTATTTTAAGCAATTAATTTTTAACTCTTGGAAGACGTGTGGTATCTTTTAACGTCACTTTTTAAAACTGGCTGATTTTCTTTTAGAGGTAAATAAATTGAAATTGACATATATAATATAGAAAATATTATTTTCTGATATGGGGAAACTATCCAAAGGGATTAAGACGATTCATTTTTATACCTTTACTTAAGCTTCGCTTTCCTCCAAAATTCCCAGTCGCTGACGACTGTTACTTTTTAACCTACTTCCAAAAAGGAGGAGGTTATAACCTGATAATTATCAATTCGACGTGTGACTTTGTTTTTTTTATGTTTGTTCCCGCATAACTTTGAAACGAATGAACGGAATTTGATGAATCTTTTTGCAACTTAAAAAGGGCATTCATAAGGTGGTCCCGTTTCAATTTGACGCTCGGATAATGCCGGGTAAGCCGGATAATTAAGATAAATCTAATCATTTTAACGAAATTTCACTTAAAAACGGCTTAATCTGGTTCTAATACCAACCAAATTTTTAGAGAAATAACTCGGATAAGCCAGATAACTTGATTAAGGAAGTGATCACTTAAATATTACGGCACACTGAAAATTTTTTAAATACCGCTAAACTTGATTCTCTGGACCTGTAATATTAAAATACCAAGAGAAAATTATAAATGTTGTGATTTTACAATAAGGCGTTATTTGATTATTACTTGACGATTAAAGTTTAACAAGATTTTCTTTAGTATTTCGTTTAAAATAAGGTTGGTTGGACTCTAAATATTGGTTTTATTTTTTAGAAACTTATCTTTAAGATAATGACGTCAAAACGCGCTAACAGTGCGTTATGACGTCAGCAGCTTGCCGAGATGGAATAATTTAGCTTAGATTACTTTACAAATCTACAAGTTCTGTGTCTCTAAAAAGTAAAAAATAAAAACTTTTCACAAAAAAAAATTAACCGACTTCTATGTCTCTAAAAAGTAAAAAATAAAATAATAAAAAAATAATTGTTAGTAATTAATTTAGGGAATGGTAAAATTGGCACCGATTTAAGTATTTTTTCGGTTCATTTTTTTTACGAAAAGTTTTTGGAGGAAACCGAAGCTTTAACATGGCGACTCGCGTGATTTCGATTCTCACTTGCACTCTTTTCAGTTAATGGAGCTCTCTACAACTAGAATTATGAAACAAAAGACGTCTACCCTATCTCTATCTCATTTGTGCTACACTTTCCAGCCAACCAAATAAATACTGTATTTGTTTTTCATACAACAAATACAGTATTTATTTGGTTGGCCGGAAAGTGTAGCAGTGAGCGGCATGACCGAACATAGCTAATGTGAATCTGTAGAATAAGATAATTCTACTAAAATTTAGATGGCGCCAGTAATAAGAATAATATAGATACACTTTTCGCCCGGCCAACAAAGAACCAATACAGAATTTGTTTGGTTGGGTGGAAGTGGGAGTGTATGTATGTCTTCTATCCTTTTTGGGTAGAACTTTTGTCCCTGTTTAATCTAACGGGAGAAATTGCCATTAATAAAAACAGGCAAACCCCTAAAAATCGGTTTTAAAGTTAAAGCTAAGATTTAATCTTAACAATAAATTGAAAAAAATAATTTTAGACAAAATATTATTAGACCAAAAGCAAAAATTTATCAAACTGTACTTTATCATTTTTAAATTGCTAAAATATTTTACACTGAAAGATTTTTTAGAGATGAAGTCTGTTTATAAAAAAAGTATCAATTGTTAAATCAACTGCTTTTAAATATTTATTTAGCAATAAAAAGTATTGTGTTCATGATTGTATTTATATAAATTTTTAAAAACTTTTATGACAGATAAATTGAATATATATGTATAACAATTTTGCAATCCAACAACAGTGTACCTATTACAATTACATAAATAATAAATTTGTTTAAAATTGGTTTTATATTTATATAATCACATCACTTAATGACAAAAATAATATTCCCATTTTATTAAAACCTTATTACTTTTTTTTTATTGGCATGTATTAAATAAATAAATAAATAAATTTTATTATATAAAAAATTTAAAAATAACGTTTTATTTCAATTTCATAATCAAAAAAATAATGAATTTATAGTTATTAAAATGACTTAGCAACTGATGGTTGGTTGATATACTGCTCATAAGACTTTTTTCGGAAAAAAAAATTATTTTTTTTTATTTATTTATTTTTATTTTAATAAACCTAGACATATAGGAGAAAGTATTATCTTGTTGGCAGCAGTTTTTTTCTTAGTGGAACTTGCAGAGATATGTTTAAACCTATTTTTCTCGAAAACTATTGACCTTTGATCAAAAGGTCCAATATGTTTTTTACGTAAAATTAATCAACAAATAATAATTTTTTATCGAAATTGTAAAATTCTTAAACATAAATTTGTTGAAGAAATATATTACAGAAACACTTTAGAACGCATTCACACAATTGTATTTTTGGGTAAGTAGGGGAATAAATAACTTATATTACCACTATTAACCGTACTTAATTTTAATGTGATAAGTCAAAGCATTTTCTTGTAATTACACAAAATCGATTTTCCTAATTTTAACTTTTTTTATGATATCAAAAAATTTGAGGGTGATGGAGACAAACGCCCTTCGGATTTGCATTCAGCGACCCAAAATTAGTATAAACCTATTTCTGGAATCTCAGTTAGAGAAATCTTCAGATTTGTCGACCAGTGTTATTATTTAAAATAACAATGTGTATAAATAACAATACATTACAATAGTGGATATACAGGGTGGCCCAGATATATTATATAATTTTGATCTAGGCTCATATTTATTGACATGTAGAGTCTTCATAAGAAATTTGAGATAATCAAGTCAAACAACACACATATATATATATATATATATATATATATATATATATATATATATATATATATATATATTTTTTTTTTTTACACCCAGAGAAATAATAATCAAAATACATATAATTTTAAAGAAATTTTAAAGAAAACCAATATGTTTTTGCATCTACAGGTTTTGTTTAAATCAAGAAGATATTTTTTAAAATTTGTAGGTCCTAGTCAAAACAAATAATTTTAAAATGATTCCTTTAAAATTATGGGTAAAAAATTTATTGGTATATTGGTTAGCAATGTGCAAAAAAATATATATTAAAATAAATGTTCTTTAATAGGCTAACATAAAAACCGTATCTAAATTTAAAATTTTAAATAGCACTCTATTTTTTTACATATACAAATATTTTTAATTCTCCATAACCAAGAAAAATGCATTCAGTCAAGATATCGACTGGCTTTTTTTTCTGGTTATCAAGGATACATTTTAAATTTGTATTAAATAGAGAACTGAATACTTTTACTAACGATTTAAATTGAATTTGGGTTTAAACTTTTACTAAATTATCGAAAAATTGAGAAAAACTGTATGTACTATAGTTTTACATAAAAATATATACAGGGTGTTATACATACTTTTACTGCGAAAACATTGTTATTGTGCATTTTACACAGAAAAATATTAACGCATATTTATATGACCCAAGAAGAAAATAGGTTTTGAATATTCTTTTAATGAAGTTATATCTTAAGGCTTTAAATAGTTAGCTTAGTTCTCTATTTTTAAGAAGAGTATAATTATTTAATATTATCTATATTATAGGCAGTATAGTTTCATTCATTCAGTTTTTTTCAGTGTAGTTCCTGTAGCCGTATGTTCATCAACAATCGCTAGGTATTGTTTTCTATGGATTCTTTTATACAGAAAGTTTTATCTACTTCAAAAATCAATCGCTTGAAGAACGAAAAACCTAAAGTAAAAGAAAATAACGTCCCATTAAAATCAGGTAGCAAAACAATTATAAGAAAAAGATCTTGATCTATACCAATATCGGTTAACCACATAATATATGGTTTGTGTACATACCAAAGTTAATGCTATTCTTTTAAATATAATGTCTTTGTGAACCTAGAAAAACCGTAGATCTTCTGTGAACTATAAATTCAGACTTTTGCAATGAATAGATGACAATGGGCACTAAATAAAGGACAAGAATGAAAAGTAAAGTGGGCGTAGACGGATATGGGAGGCACGCAATGATGCACAATATCTCGAAGACGAGATGTTTTTGGTAACCCTAAGGGAACATAAAACTACCCACCTATGACATATTTAGTGGTTTCCCTTCATTGATCTGATCAAAAAAAGCGGGTAAGTAAACCATTGCGCGCCACGAGTTTTATGTTTCTTACATTTAACAGTTTTTATCAGAATTTATAGCAAACATAAAAATACGGTGGTAATGCACAACCTGTCTGACCAAGTTGATCATAGATATTAAAATGTCTTTAAAATAAATTTAAATAAATAGCAAAAATAAAAAGAGTTCAAATTAAGACCACCAATCTTTGCTATTAATAGCAAATATAATATACATATGTATATTATATATAGGAGACGTTCTTTGTCAAAAGAACAAAGCTTCGCCCAAAATTCCTTTTGACGGCGGCTGGACTTTTCGTTTTGGGCTCAAATTGTTGGTATTTGACGTCCCCAAAAATGTTGTAAGGTAGATTGGAGAAAGTCAACAATTTTCTGCCAAAACTATAAAAATAGGTAAAGCTTATAAGTATTTTCTGCGAATTTCAAATATTTTAGAATTTTTTCTATTCCAAAGGGCTTTAGCCTAAAAAACAAAACCATTTTTCAAACAGGAATCTGCAGAAAAAATAGTATAAAGGCACCTATTTTTTAAATTTTCGGATTTTTAAAGTTTGAATAGGTAAAATGATTTGGGTGGTAAAATAATTCTGGAGAATTTTTATCCGGCCCTCAGAAAGGAAATATGTGTCTCGAATCAGTGAATTCTGAAAAATAAGACTAAACAAGGGAAGAAATTCCAACTTTTTTTTCCCTAATCTGAAGTAAAGGGGGTGTAAAATACGAATTTAACCCTTTGAGACCCAGTGGGAGATATGTCCCACCCTGTTCCACTTGTGCACTGCATGTCCCATTTTACTTTGTAAAATTATTATTTAAGGGTTTTTTACTTACTACCAAATTTTATTAAGAGTGGTAAAGCTACTTTTGAATTTTTTGTTATAATAAAAATTTTATTTCAAAATAACAATTACGTTATACTAAACCCAGTAGGATATATATATAATCCGAATAAGATGCCCACTGGGTCATATTTGAAGTTGCGCCCCCATTGACGAAAAATTAACTACTAAAAAATGGTCGTCAGCCCTTCGCAGGACATTTTTTTTACGAATTTCGTTAATTTTTGATTGTTAATTTATTATTGTAAAATTTTACAACGTAAATATAAATAAAACTATATAAAAAACAAGTTTTTAAACTTAAAACCCTTCTATTGATTACGTATTATGTATAACTAAAAAGTAGAAAACAAGATATACCAATTTACAAAAACGAATTTTTTAAAAGAAAGGTTTTGGAATTTGTGATTTCTTTATTTTTGCCAACATTTCCAAAACCCTTCTTTTAAAAAATTCGTTTTTGTAAATTGGTATATCTTGTTTTCTACTTTTTAGTTATACATAATACGTAATCAATAGAAGGGTTTTAAGTTTAAAAACTTGTTTTTTATATAGTTTTATTTTCAAGTTTTTAGTTATAATTTATTAATGTGTGAAGCAACCCGGGAGTGAAACAGAGATTTTATGTAAAATTATATTGTCACCGGATATAAGCATATGTCCCGAACTTTAGCTGTCTAAGTGGGTAAAAGGAGTTAACTTAGCCGCATGGGGGGTGATGGGGGGGTTGACGGTTGTTTTTTTTATAGTAAAATTTTATTATTATGGGATGAGTACGTAACTCAATTTTAATTTTAAATTAACTCACGTGGATAAAAAAAAAGGTTTTTGATATTTTAGGGGTTGGGGGGTAAATTTTATATTAAATTATTTTTTGAGGGTAGATAAGCATGTGTATCAAATTTCAGTTCAAGTTTATTATAAGTAGGTATAACAGAGAGGGCCCTTTAGAGTTAACTTAGCCGCATGGGAGGTGATGGGGGGGGGAGTTGACCGTTGTTTTTTTTTATAGTAAAATTTTATTATTACGAGATGAGTACGTAACCCAATTTTAATTTTAAATTGACTCACGTGGATAAAAAAAGGTTTTTGATATTTTAGGGGTGGGGGGCTGGGGGGTAAATTAGGGTATATTAGATTATTTTGTTAGGGCAGATAAGCATGTATACCAAATTTCAGCTCTCTAAGTCTATTCTAAGTGGGTGAAAAAGCATTTGGCAAATTTGAGAAAAAAATATACCTATATATATATATATATATATATATATATATATATATGAATAGAAGGGTTTTAAAAAATAAGAAAGCCGAAGTGGATATTGTTATTTTCATTTTAAAACTGTGTTATAATCTCAAATTTCGTAAAAATGCAAGAAATCTCTAAGGCCCCAGGCGAAAATAAAAAGAAACACGCTTTTAAGCGTAAATTTAATTAACTTAGTTAATTTTTACAAACTCGAATAAATAAAATTAAATCGTAAAAAAGCCCTAGCGCCCCACGAAAAAAAAATAACAATTTTGATAGCCTATTTTAATTTTAAAACAGTGTTACAATTTAAGGTTTCACAGAAATCTAAGAAAGCACTAGCCACAGGCCAAAATTTCTACAATGTTTTCATTTTTGATAGCCTATTTTAATTTTAAAACAGTGTTACAATTTAAGATTTCACAGAAATCCAAGAAAGCTCTAGCCACAGGCAAAAATTTCTACAATTTATATTTAAATTTTACAAAACAAAATAAATCCCTATTGTCGCGGCTAAACTTTTTACGGAATTAAAGGTCTCTGGCCCTGCATATGTGCTCCTTTTGTAGCCCTTATCGTTCTGGGGGGGGTGTAAAAAAATAAAGTATAAACTGTTGCCCTCTTTTAACTAGGGCCCTGGGACAGGGACGCTCCTAGGGGAGGGGTTGTGTGGGGTATCACACCCCCACGAAATGACACAGTCTGCAAATTCAGTAGATAAGTCGGTAAATTTGAGAGGAGTTAACGTTTTTTCCTTTTTTTGTAAATGTTTTTTTTTTTTTGGTTATCATTTTTTTTTCCAGGCGTAGGGGGAGTTTGGCACCATTCGTACACCGGGCACATTCGTACATCTTATCTTACATGAAAATCAAAAGGTTTTATTACTCGAATTTGCGTCAGCACATAGCTCTTTTCGTGCGAGATCTGCCAGTGAGTGGCAGGCGTCCTTAGCCGCCATCGAGAAGTAGTACAGTAAAAAAACTGTTTTACAATCTTAAAATTACTTTACTGCCTACAATAATTGTAGGCGCCAAAGTAATTTTAAAATTATTATATTTGGTGTATGTCGGATATAAAGTTCTTTTTGTTTCAGGTATTTTTTTGATGGTGAGTAAACATAGTAAAAATTATGTTTTGCTAATAAATTAGAAAGTATTTATACTTGAATCATGATTATTGTTACAAAATATATATAACTGCATAAGAGGCAGATTCATAAGGTGTCGAAGGGGGTACATTCGTACAGGTCTGTATACATGTACCTCCTTCAGACTCAGCAAAACTTTACCGACGGGCCATCACTGGGCCATCACACGGATAGATGGCCCAGTGATGGCCGGTCTGTAATGTGTTGCTGGGGATTGTAGGTTTATTTTTCATTAACGTAATAATAATTTGGATAATAATAAACGTACTAGCTACACAGATTTTTTTTTACTATACAAAGGTACAGAGAGGCACACTCATACAGTTTGCATAAGGTTTAAAAAAAATACATTTTTTCGTTTACATTTCTATCTAAATTGTCTTTAATATATTTTTTCTAAAGCTAAATAAATGTTAGTTTGATTGATATAAAAAAAAAATGAATTGACCTTTTTTGTTAGTTATCAAAATTTTTGGTAAGGGTAATTTTTTTTGTAGGAAATATTCTGGTAGTCGGAAAATCTTCAAACCACCTCACAACAAAAAAGCTCGGATTGTCCTTTTCCTGGGAGGCTTTCCCCCTCCCCCCCTAAATTCGGTCCTGCGTATTATATTTTTAGTTTAGTTAATTTTGACCCCCTAGTTATGCTATTTGACGTTTTTTATCTTAATTTCGTGGCGCTAAGCTTGACCCCTTATGCACCTCTCTCCTCATCCCTCCCATCACCTACTTAGTTGTATCACAGTATCCATTTTGCTTTAAATATTTTTTATTGGGTCTCATAGACCGAAAAGTAGTTAAAAAAGGTATGATTGCAATCAGAGCAAAAAGCCGTGTTGCCTAATCACGGCATTCCTAAAGGATTAATGAGATGTACAGAAAAATGATTATGGATCATGGTAGCAGAAGGTATTTTAAAACTATTTTCAAATTTACCACTAAACATTGTGTTAAGGTTTTCTTGTACGATTTTAAAGAGTAAGAGTCCCCCTCTAATTGAAGCCTGAATAAAAGCTTTCAGGTACTATGATAATTTTTGTACAAGCACTTGAAAAACGTAAAAAAATATTTTCAAGAGCATTTTTCTCGAAAACGCAAAAATATAGCAATTTACTTTAAAGATATTCGGAATCAGGTAAAAAAATACTATCGGAATCGTTCAACAAAATATGCAATTTATTATCACAATTATTCTGCAGAAGATTATTTACCATTATTTACCAAAAACAAGTTTTCTAGATTTAGCAGTAAATGGTTCTGTTATGTGTAGACCTTCTGCTACCATGATCCCATGATAATCAGATTTTTCTGTAGAGCTACTTTATCTCATTAATCCTTCAGGAATGCCGTATAATGCTATTAAAAAAATGAAGTGTTAGGTATAATTATTTGTTAAAAAATAAATAAAACTGATATTATACTCTATAAAGTTAAAGTTCTTCTCTACTCATCAATATTATATTTATTTAAACATTTTTTTTTCATATTCTGCATGCTTTGTGATATGCAAAAAAGAGTAAGTAAAAATACGCGTATACGCTGGATATTTCCATTTCAAAAGAAAAGTTTGTATTAATTCCAAATGATATTTTACCATCAGAATATCTTCAATGTATATTCACCTGGATATCAATAGAACACTCTGCTTTTCAGACGGATTTATGGAAATTTTTAAAAGCAAACCTAAGACGTATTCATAATAAATTTGATTGTTATTTAAAATATTGTTTTTCAGACAGTAAATATCTTATAATATTTAAATAAAATAGTTTTTTATATTTTATATAATTTTAATCATTCGGTCTATATACAGGGTGTTTACGGTTTTCTGGTACAAATTTAAAGGGGTGGTTCTATATCCATAAAATGACAAAACGTTCTTATAAACATATGTCTTAAAATGCTTCCTAAGGGAGATAATCTACTCTGAAAGTGGCTAAAAAATTCCTTTTTTATTTAATAACTAAGGAACCCTTTGAGATATAGCAACGAAGTTTTGCACTTGAACTAATCTTAATAAGGCACATATTCATACGTTATTTTCATGTGCTTATTTTAATCAGGGCAGTGCCAAACGGAGGGTAATTTTATTATAGGACCTTGATTTATCAGGTCAAAATACACAAAACAGTTACATTGTAATGCTGTAGGATTAACCGTTTTTGACAAAAAATCATTTGAAAGTGAAATTTGACGTTTTGGGGACGAAAAATTACATACCAAAATGTTAAAAACCAAAATTTCAATGATTCAGGGTTATTTTACAGAGATATTTAGAAATAGAGACATTTATTTTAAGGGGTGATTCTAAAAAGAAAAGAAAAAGTTCCTATAAACATATGCCTAGAAATGCGTCGTAAGGCTTTAAGGGAGATAAACCCCTATGTATACATTTTAGTAAGAACCCAATCATGTTACATACTATTTAAAATGTTTTTGGCAATAACTTTCTTGAAAAAAATACATACTTATTTTGCTTTCCCATTTTGAAAATTTTCAAAATTTCGGAAAGCCTTGTATTCGTGCAAAAGTTTTAATTTTTTTTTGCTTATTTTTGCGTTTTATGGCGTTTTATGTCGATATAAAAAAATTTCAAACAAAAAAAAAATTGTCGGTCGGTCTTTCCGGGAAATATTGTGGGCACGATAAGTTAAGAACGCTTTGCTAGAGACTTGAAATTTGGCATACAGGTATTTTACCAAAAGTTCTCGCTCAAGATTGTTTTTGGATAACATTGGTGTGCGGCAATGGGAAAAATACATGTTGAAAATTGCTATAAAGGGGTTTTTCAGATAGCTGAAATTGGTATATTGGACTTTTTCAGGTTGCTGAATGTGAATCTGATAATGAAAAAATTCTTACTCCACCCCCTGAGGGCAGGGGGTAGTTTTCTTGAAAATTTCTATATTGGGGTTTTTGAGTTCGCTAAAAGTGAATCTTATAATAATATTTTTCTAATTTTACCCCCTGAGGGGTGGGGGGTAGTTTTTTAGAAAATTGGTATATTGGGCCTTTGAAGGTTGCTGAAAGAGAATCTGATAATAAAAACATTCTAATTACACCCCCTGAGGGGCGGGGGGTAGTTTTCGTGAAAATTGGTATATTGGGGTTTTTGAGGTTGCTGAAAGTGAATCTGAAAATAAAAAAAAATCTAACTTTACCACGTAAGGGGAGGGGGATAGTTTTCGTGAATATTGGCATATTTTTAAGGTTGCTAATTGGGAAAGCTCTTTTACTGTGCAGTGTATTTTGTATTTATGTTTAGAATTTTACCTTTATATCGAAACCGTAAATCAACTATTCTTATGGTTTATTAAGGGTGATTGTGGGTACTGAAGGGTAACAAAATAAAAATTTAAACAAAATGCAAAAAACTGTATCTTTCGTAATTGTTTTTTTCGCCAAAATTAGGTTGCCACCCCCAGGGTATCTATTCTCGGTCTCGAGAGAACGTAAACAATTTTCATAGGAAGGGAATTGATCACATCATATCAAAGTTCCCCAAAGTTAAAAAATGCTATTCTTGAACAGTAGTGAGCGTGATGGGATCTCTGCAGCCGGCTGCAGCGTTGCCAAGTATTTTAGCGGATTTTAACCAATCAGATTATGTGACACGAATTTGCGTGCTCAGGCTGTCTTTATTTTTATTATTTGTAAGCAAGTTGCTATGGTTTGAATATTTTTTATAATTAATATCCAAAAATTAAAGTGTAAGAAATGACTGAAAATGAAAATAAAAACAGATAAAGATCTGCGCCCACCAGCAGTCAACAAAAAAAATTGTTTTAAATTTTATTCAGGACCAGCCTCTTGTTATTAGTGGGCTTTTTAGTCCTGAATTCACTACAATTTTTTTGTTAGAAAGTTGGAAAGGGTCGGTCCTAGCCAACACTTCCCGTTCTTAGTTCTCCATTTGGTCTTCCGCATCTTGCAGATCTCCCAAAAGGGTAACAGCCCCCACAATTTCCAAATCGTCCATCGTTATGTTATTATTATTATTATAATATGTATAATAATTTCTAATTATAAAAAAGCTTCTTTCATTAACTATTATAAAATAAAACGGTATTCAAAATAATAACACAAAACCAAAGCCAAAATAGGGTTATATTTAAATGCGCGCGACTAACTTATACGTCAAAATATCCGTGAACGCTCGCTTCTCAGGCTCCCGAGTAGTAGAAGTAAAGTTCCTCGATTTTCGTGCGAAGTGAAGTTCAAGAATAAGTAGTTTTGCGTTTCGAGAGAAAGAATATGCAACCCACACTACCTTTCTCCCGGGAATGCGTTCTCTCGAGCCCGAGAATACATACCCTGGTAGGGTATGAACCGATTTCACCTTTTGTTTGATATCACTAAACAGCATTTTTATGGTCTTTTTAATAGGAGGTTTTCAATTAAGATTTTAAAGTTAAGATGTTTGGAAGGGTTAATTCTGTTCAAATTGACCACCTTTTTAGATTTTTAATATTTTGTACGGTTCTCGGAATATTGTCTATTTTGCCATTGTTGGGCCACCCCATCCCTGTGACACCCCACAGTTTTAGCTAGATTTTTCGTGCTACTTATTTACCAGAACTTCCAGGAGGAGAAAATGTCTACGAGCGTGATTTAAAGCCTTTCTTGATTTTTGTAGTCCAAACATTGTTAAATATAGAATAACATATCCAGGTCAATCAGACAAAGCAAATTTTGGCATGGATTTCGACAACTGTTACAAAAATTTGACCGATAATCACGATCTATCATACCATATCGCTTGTCTTTATAGTCTTTGTTTGTGGGCCACCTGTATTTTCATAAAAAATGTACTATACATTTTAGTAAAACATAGTAATATATACATGTTTTTAGTTGTAATAAATTAAATATTAAATGAAACTCTAAGAATTTTAATTTTCCTTCCTGATATTAACGGTAAAGAAAGAATGCACGTATTAAATAAAAATACGACAAAAACACACAAGTTTATTTTGCTATATACCATACAAAGGATTTCCTGAAAGTTGTTTATCTTTGAACATCTTCCTGTAGTTCAGTGATCTAAAAATATTTCCTTTTATCGGACATTCACTGTGTCACCCTTTCACTCCTGCATTTGCCCTCCAGTGGATTCTAATTCTTTTAGTGCACTGTAAAAGTTTAGGTACCTAATAATATTACGTCGATATCCATAAAAGTTACATTTAGTGTGAGCCGATTAATGTTTTAAACTGTAACAAAGAAAGTTAAAAATATGAATATATTATAATAAGTTGTTACTAATAATGTTAAATTTATTTAAATAATGAAATTTCGTTAATATAATGGTTTTATTTATGAAGGCAATGAAATGCAAGCACCGATACAATAAAAGTGATAACCGGCTAAAAAAATATGGTGGCCACAGACTTTTCTTAGCCATCAGTTTTTTGCTTCACCTGTTTAAAATATTTCAAAGCAGCGTCCGCGGACGTCCGGTCCTCATGCCCACCTTGTATATGAAATATATGTCAACTTTTTGAAAAAGGATACAAAAATTAAGTGTCAATGAGTGGTTTGGCAGTTTTCTACTTTTTTCAACCCTAAACAAACCTATTTAAAGGGCAGACAAGCTTAGAGATTTGTCTTGTCACTTTTTGGCCATTCATTTGTTTAAGTTATCTTAAGAAAAAAAGTGACTTAGTTTATAAACAGCCCCTTAGATAATTGTTTTTAAAGTTTAAATTATCCTGAGTGAAACTGCACAAAAAGATGGCGCCACCTTTTTGCATCTATAACTACTAAAATATTCTGTATTCCAGTTTGCTACTTTTTTCAACCCTAAAAAAACCTTCTATTTAAAGGGCATACAAGCTTAGAGATTTGTCTTGTAACTTTTTGGCCATTCATTTGTTTAAGTTATCTTAAGAAAAAAAGTGACGTAGTTTGTAAACAGCCCCTTAGATAATTGTTTTTGAAGTTTAAATTATCCTGAGTGAAACTGCACAAAAAGGTGGCCTTTTTGCATGTATAACTACTAAAATATTCTGTATTCCAGTTTTCTACTTTTTTCATCCCTAAACAAACCTCCTATTTAAAGGGCAGACAAGCTTAGAGATTTGTCTTGTCACTTTTCGGCCATTCATTTGTTTAAGTTATCTTAAGAAAAAAAGTGACGTAGTTTGTAAACAGCCCCTTAGATAATTATTTTTAAAGTTTCAATTATCCTGAGTGAAACTGCACAAAAAGGTGGCCTTTTTGCATGTATAACTACTAAAATATTCTGTATTCCATATAAAATATATAACTATTTTTAATTTTATTAAAAAATGTGTCCCGATAATGGCGAAAGGGCTAAAATATTTTTCTATAGAATTTCTTATCGAACTAAATCAATGGCATGCTAATTTGTTATAAAATTGTCATTAACCAATAGTTAATTAATAGCATGCCAATTAGATCTTTTAGTATGCCTATTTATTGAAAGTTAAGACAATGCGTAAAGGAGCAATCAAAGATAGTATAATTAACTAATGAATTGTAAATACTATTTATCTTTTATAAATGTAGGATTACATTCGGTCCAAAAGTCAGCCCCCCCCCCCCCCCCCACCTCTTAACTTTTGAACCAGTTGAGATATCGAGTTCCAATTTGGAACTTTTAAATAAGACAACTTAAACTATCTTTTAGCATATGTTTAATACTTTCAATTCTTAAAATATGGGCAGGGGGCATGGGGGTACATTTTTTTTAAATGGAAAGGGGGGTCATGTAATACATCATTTTAAAGCTAATAAAATTCTCCATTTAACTCCATATTTTTAAATTAAAAAAAAATTGGGTTTAAAATGGGGTTGAAAATGGGTATTAATGTCAAAATTCCTCTAAAAAAACAAATAATTTTTTTAAAAATGCATAATTTCATCATAAAAAAATGTTAATTATACTTTTAAAATAATTTTAGTTGACATAAATAAAAATTTATAAAAAAAAAACTTAAAAAATCGAATGTTTTAGCACAAAAAACATTTTTAAAGAATTTAAAAATGTTAATTTAAATAGAGAATTTTATAAGCTTTAAAGTGATGTATCACACGACCCCCCTTTCCATTTAAAAAAATGTCCCCCCATGCCTCCCTGCCCACATTTTAAAAGTTGGAAATATCAAATATATGCTAAAAGATAGTTTAAGTTGTCTTATTTAAGAGTTCTAAATTTGAAGTCGATATCTCAACTCGTTAAAAAGTTAAAGGGGGAGGGGGGGGGGTGACTTTTGGACAGCACTGTATATATTTTAACCCTATATTGCACATAATTTTATTTTGCAACAAAAACAATTCATAAGGGGTCGTCCTAAAAATACGTCACACAAATTTACCAAAATTGATACACTTAATATCCCGTTTCTCGCGTTATTAAAGGTATTAGTTAATTATACTATCTTTGATTGCTCCTTATACCCCATTTCTCGCGTTATTAAAGGATGTAGAGATTTTATATTTTGGCTACCCCCCTAACACTGTCCCCCCTATTGGGGGGGTAGCCAAAATATGAAACAATAACGCAAGAAACGGGGTATGAAGTGTAAGAATTTTGGTCAATTTGCGTGACGTATTTTATGGACTTCATTTGACTTGCATAATTCATAAAAAAAATTGAATTTTTTTCTTTTATTTCAAAAATTTTGCAAGGTTCTTTTTTTTCAAACCCATCCAAAAACATCGTACCCGTAAAGAACAAAACCGGATACAAAACAAAAAGATACTAACATCAACAAAATAATTTTTAGAATTTTTGAGGACTCAAAAACACGTTTTTGAACAAAAACCAAAACACTAACAAAATTTCGACTCCAGCTAATCTTAAAAGTGTGTGACATGATCAGCTGTTTAAATTTTTACCGGCAATATTAGATATTGCCATTTATCAATGGATAATCCAACTTGAAGACCAGTGTTCCCAAGTCAAAACTAGGTGCCCATAAAGTTTGTAATTTGATTATTAAAGAATCCAGGTGTTTGATGCCCAGCTTTCCCAAATGGAAACTAGGTGCAATATAGGGTTAAAAGGTACTATTGGTAATTATACAAATCCAGGACACTCAAAAAATTTATCGTTTATAACCTACTTATCTCCTAAGTTAAGTTGACAGTGTGTATGCTAAAATTTAAAAAATAAAAAAAGTACATCTGGATTAAGCTATTTTTTAAATTCTCTCCAAATCCGAATCCGGTTCCATTGGCTGCTAGAAGCTCCAAAAGCTATGACAATGAGCTACCAAAAAATCTATTTTTAACTTGACGGTTATATACAGTTAATTTAATATTATCAGATTAAGCTATTTTCATAGTTATACACAATAATTCTGGGGCCAAGGGGTGAGAACAGTCTTTAAAAAGTGCCTTTAAAATATGTAATACCTAATTTTTTAAAGAAATGAGAATTTATGAAATGACATGTTGATTAAATAAAAATTAAAGAGAGTTTTTAGTGTTGACATATGTCAGATAAAGTTTTTAAAGTCTTTTTTTTAATTAATTAATTAATATTAGCAATCTGCTTTTGAATTTTAAAATTGCAAAAAATACACATTACCTACGATATTCTCAAACCGGATGTCTATGCTATTAGACGCATCTCTTGGCCTCTTTAGATTTTATCTTGATTATAATCAATTATTATAATATTATAGTATAATATGGTGGAAAGAATTATTTAGAAATACAAGAGCTTCCCATTACCCGCTTAATTAATTAAAAATTCACAGTATATAATTACCAACGAACTAATAATTCTTCTCTCTAGAATAGGCATTTCATTTGTAAAAACTGACAAAAACGTAGCCAACATATACATTTGTCTGTTTTACTCGCACAGCTTTGTTCTAACAGAGACAACAATGACAGTTACTGGTAATTGTTATTATTCAGGCCTGAATATATCTACTATTTGTTTACAAACAAACCGAGATGTTGGCGATACTTTATATTAACGGTATGCGTATTCTAGAGAGAAGAGTTGTTAGTTCGTTGATAATTACTATCATAAACATTTAAACATGTATACATTTAGGTAGTTTTCTACTGTTTGGTAGATGCATGTTCTAATAGGCTTTAATATATGTAATATAAGTTTTTTTACGAACTTCTTTATAAATGCCTGTTTCTGCACTCCTTTTTGTTTTTGTAAACAAGTGATGCTTAATATTGTGATAGTCACGGTTAGCAAATTTAGTTGCTGCTGCAAAATTTATGTTGGTACTTAAAATGCTTTTTTTTGTTAATTTATTAACTATAGGTACATAAAATTAAAGTTAAAATCATGCATCTCAAATCAGGTGTTTTATTTCGGTAACCAGGTTTTATCAAGATACCTGTGAATAGCGAAAAGTAAGTTTCACGGCTGTAGGGATTTTAATTGTTTTTTAATATGGTAATTTAAACAATATTTTTTTAAAAGTTTTCTTTGTTAAAATTAAATAAAGCCGTTTGTCTGAATTGCTTATTTTATACAAAACATCACCAAACCTAATTATTAAAACAGTAAAGCACGTAGTATCTTTAATATTGATAAGGTGAGGGAGCCAAATACTGCCAGGTTAAGACATTTTATTGTTTACTGCATTCAAATTTATTTGTAATCACAGGTTACTTTACTGCATTAACAATAAACATATCTTTATTATAATGGTTAAAAAATGAACAAATTGCAAGAGCTTAAAAAATATAAATATTATCGAATTTAAAAAAAACATGCGTACTAAACTCATATCTCAAATAGGGAAAGAGTACTTAAAAAAAAATTAACAAACTAATATGAAAATATTGTGGCACAATAACAATTTACTAACTGTTTTTTAGGTATAATTTGGGTACTTAAATAACAATTTTTCGTTTTTAGTAAACCCCACGCACTCCATGTTGATACCAATTACAAACTAGGCACAATCTCATTTTGGCCTGGCGATTCTCTCGCATAAAAAGCCTTACCAAAATTCAGAATACAAATGATTTCTTCATTATTTTCTTTTCTTGTTGTTTTTGGTTTTGTCAATTTTTTGTCTACTACTGCGCATGGCAATATTAGCAACACAGCAAGTAGCTGTGTAGACAACTTGTGTGTGTGTGGTGGATGCCCAAAAATTTAAAAGAATATGGAGAAAACGTTTTACTAGTATATTTTGTTGTATTCAATAAAAAGTATAAGGCATCCACATAATGGTCAATATATTAAATCACAAGATAAAAGTTAGAATTTATTATTCACTTACAGTTTCTATTTTTATATTTTTGACTTCTGAAAATCTACTTTGAGATCTATTTTAATTATAACTATCAAGGAATCTGCCCTTAAATCATAGAAATCTGCCTTAGAGCCTAAAATAGAAAATAGGATGGATAACATCATACAGATGCGGGAGTAAAACAGTAGGTTTATTCCTGCAAAAGAGGGAGTAAAATAGCGTTTAGTCCCGGTCGTGCAAAATAGTTATAAAAACCAAGGGCTATTTTAGTCCCGCTGCATGTTTCCTAAACGAGCGTAGCGGTCGAGGGAAACAGAAATGCAAGGGACTAAAACAGCCACGTTTAGTCCTGAGGTATATAGACTATTTTTTGCAGGACCAAACATAATTTAGGTAGGTAGATAAAATTAAAAACCATGCATTTAAAATCGGTTGTTTTATTTTTGTAATATAATCAAGATGCCTGTAAATTGCGAAAAGTCAGTTTCACGGCTATCGTGATTTCAATTGTTTTTTAATATGGTTGTCACAAACGTCAAAAAAATGGACGAAGATGATAAATTTTAAGTTATGTATAAATTGTTATAATAATGTTATTTTTAAAGGTTTTCTTTGTTAAAATCAAATAAATTGGTTTGAATCGCTAATTTATTATTAAAAAACATCACCAAACCTAATGTTTGTACGAGTAAAGCACATAGTAAGTATAATATTTTAATATTATCAAGGTTGCCGTGATTTTTAAACCCTTGGGAGAAAAACCGCAAGTTTAGTCCTGAAAATGAAAGCGTAAAATTAGGTTTTAGTCTTGGTCGTGCAAAAAATATATTATTAGTTTTGTCCAAAAAGATAAACGAAAAACAAGAATCTCTATATTTTATAAAAAAAATCTATTTGGTTCCATCCAATGTTTCACTGAAAACGTTTTATCTTTCATAAGAACTAATAATCGGCTGTGAGATTATTAGCAATTACCATTTTTAGTGATCTTCACGTTTTTTTTTTATTTTTTTTTATTTCGAGGCTTGTCAATCATGGCCGATTGTTAAAACTTTATAAAATATAAATATGTAATTAAAAATAATTTTTAGATATATGATACGATGACTGAGAATTATTAATTGAAAGTAATTTATACCTAGTACAGTGTATAATAAAGACTGACCGACAGTTTTGACAAGATTATTTTTTACATTACATTTTATGCTTAATTAACAGCTATGTCTATTTATGCAAGAAAACTTTGTAACTAAGAGTTATAAAAATGTAAGCAATTAAAATTATAATAAATAAATCTATCATTGATAAATCTCATATTATATAGTTATTAAATTCTCAATTACAGTTACATGGTGTTTTTTTTTTCAAATTGTAACTTTTTGTTTCCGACCCCTGATTATTTAAACTTACCATAAGAAGTAACTTAGGCTAATATCAAAAAAAAAATCTTTCCGGCCGATCGTTTTTTTACGTTTTTTCTAATTTATTATAATATTACATATTACCTACTTGAACTTCAATATATATTTTAGATATAATAATAAAATTATTATTTATGAGCACTAGATTACAAAAATGCTTATCTCCAGCGCCAAAGGGATGTTTGGACTTTTTTATTCTTTTATGGGCGAAGTCGACCAAAAAATCAATTTTTTTGGCACATTCGGACTTAAAATACCATGAAACATCGGGAAATTGTGAAAAAAGTGGGTGTTAAAAAAATATCGGTTTGTCTGTCTATATACTATAAACAGGACCTTCGTAGTTTACCTGACGTCAAATAGGTTAACACAGGTGAGCAGCAAAGGGGGAAGACGTATTTAAAACCAATATTTTAGGCGATAACTGGCTCATTCTTGATCTAAAAATAACAATTCTTTTTATCTGTGCAAGAATTTTTATCATACGATCAATAATAAACGTTATAGCAAAAAGTATTAGTTTTTGTCCCCTTTGTCCCCTTTATACCCCTAACCTTAACCCAAGGTTAACCGTATTTGACATCAGAAAAACTACGAAGGTCCTGAATCGTACAATGAAAGATTTTTTTTAATCGGACTTTTCGTTTAAAAGTTACAAGGTTTATAGTCAGAGGACAGACAGACCGATATTTTTTAACACCCAATTTTTTACGTTTTCATGACATTTTAAGTCCGAATATGACAAAAAAAAATTTTGGGTTGACTTCGCCAATAAAACAATAAAGAAAAAAAGATACGCTCGTTGGCGTTGGAGATAATTATTTTTCTAATGTAGTGATCATAAATAATCAGTTTTAAATTATATCTAAAATATATATTGAAGTTTAAGAACGTAATAATACATATTACATATAATGTACATATTATAAATTACAATATGTACCTATTATGTACATATTATAATATTATAATATGGACATATTATGTACATATTATGTACATATTATAAATTATAATATGTAAATTAGAAAAAAACGCGAAAAAGATTTTATTCGTTAATTTTTATTCAAAGTAATTTTTTTGTATGACAGATTTTTTATAATTACATATTATTTTTTTGCTCTCAAAGAACTAGGTTTGAGCTGAATTTGCCTTGCAAAAATTATTATTTATTAAAAACATTGCTAAAATATAGTAAATTATACTTCTGCATTTAAGGGCATATCCACAGGCTTGCATAACAACATAACATAACAATGAGATGCCGTGATTGGCTTGATGTGCCGCCATGTATCTGGTAAGCCAATCAAGGCATCGCATTCTTATGTTTTACGTTCTTATGCAAGCTTCTGGATAGGCCTTTAGTATTATGTTATTATAAGTACTATATTATTATATTATTCATAGAGCCTGAGCTAGAATAATATTATACTATATTTTCCAATTTTCCGTAATTTTCAAAAATCGCCCTAGACGACAAATTCTTGGATATAGAGTTTCATGAAAAAATAAGCACGTTTTTTAATTGTCCGTATGTTCGTCTGTCTGTCCGTCTGATATCAAGATTTTTGTGGAGACGAAAACTCAAGAACGAATAATACGATCGACTTGAAATTTTGAGAAAAAATCAAGTACGATGTTTTTGAAAGTATCCCTCCAAAAACAAAAAAGTTATAGGGGCTTTAAAAAAAATCGAAAAAGACTGAAAAAAAATTACGATTAACGTAACTTTTTCAGGAAAAAATACTTTCGTTATAAGGGGACGTTTAAGTATTACGTAACGCTCCTAGGGGGGGGTGGGGGTAATTTTGGAGTGTTACGCCCATATTATTGGTATAGGAAAATAGCGTTACAGGGGGGGTGGGGGTCCAAAATGATCAAAATTTGCGTTACGTGATACTTGAACGTTCCCCAAGGATCAAATCTTTCAATTTTAAAACTAATCCCTGTAAAAATAAAAAAGTTATGGGGGGTTAAACTTTAAAAAAAAAATCGAAAAAAGCTGAAAGAAAATTCCGAGTAACGTAACTTTTTTGGGAAAAATTCCTTTTATTATAAGGATCAATTCTACCAATTTTAAAAGTAGTTCCCCTAAAAACATAAAAGTTATGGTAACACCAAAAAGTCCAAACTAAAAAAAATTAAAAAAACAATCAACCAATTTTTTTTTCGAATTGTTTTCGTTTTCGCATAAGAAAAATAAATAAAACAAGAAATTTTGATTTTTTTATATTTTTTTGATTTTATTTTTTGAAAAAAATGTTTTTCTTTTATTTAAATTTTTCGTTTTTCAAAAAAAAATTAAAAACAAACATTTACTATGAATAAAATATAAGGGAATGCGTAATAACATATCTTCAGCTTGTTTATATATTCATATTAAAATATGAAAAACTCCATGAATAATTGTTCATTTTATACACGATTGTACGTTGGCGTTACAATGTTTGTGAGTACAATAGTCATCCTTTACGGTAGTGTTTGTAGTAAAAGGCTTTTTGGTATTATACCAAAGAACTTCCTCTGTAAATAAAAAATACGATATATAGTTTACCACAATGTATTGCTGGCCAAATATTTACCTTTAATATATCATAAAAGATGGATCATTGATTACATAAGATCTCGGCAAAGAAAAGAAACACTTCAAATTGTACAAGCTTTGTGTCAACGAGGTTTTTGCCTCTCCCAGCTGTCAGTTGCAATATTTAAAACCAAATATTTTACGCTTTAAATTCATAAAGTGATGTCAGCTTGAGTTTTTCTCTAAAATATCTTCAAAAATAAAGAACACGGTAAAAACCATATACACTGAAAAAAATACACATTTTAACTCAAATTAACGAGGAATGTGAATACTTAGAAGTATAATTTAAAAAATGCCACTACGAAAAAACTAGAAGACTTTCTTAACTTTAAAACATCAAGTTTTGTACCCAGTGTTTCAGCTTGGTTCGATTTGGTTTATAGAAGCTAAAAGTAAAAGGAACTTTGTGTGGCTAAAATGACGCTTTAAAAGTATTCACATGGACATAACTGACAAACGGTTAAAGTAAAATTGCAATATTTGGGGTACAATTAGTTAATAATTATAATTATTTAATAAGTATTAAATCGATCAGCGAATTTTGGGCTTTTTCAAAAAAAAATATAGGGTTGCCAAAAACAAAAGTTGCACTTTCGGTTTAATCCAAAGAATATTTGCTGATCTTAAAAAATGAAAAAAAAAATAGGAATAACTTACTAAAAAGAGTATAACCTAAATTATTATTATTAATGATCAAACCAAGCCAATCGGTTGAGGTGCAAATTGTAATATTTGGGTTAGAATTAGGTAATAATATTAATTATTTTATAAGTTTCAAATCGATCAGCGAATTTTAGGTTTTTTCAAATTGTGAGAAAAAAATATAGGGTTACCAAAAACAAAAGTTGCACTTTCGGTTTAATCCAAAGAATATTTGCGGATCTTAAAAAATGAAAAAATTTGGGTATAACTTACTAAAAAGAGTATAACGTAAATTATTATTATTAATGATCAAACCAAGCCAATCGGTTGAGGTACACATTGTAATATTTGGGTTAGAATTAGGTAATAATATTAATTATTTTATAAGTTTCAAATCGATCAGCGAATTTTAGGTTTTTTCAAATTCTGAGAAAAAAATATAGGGTTACCAAAAACAAAAGTTGCACTTTCGGTTTAATCCAAAGAATATTTTCGGATCTTAAAAAATGAAAAAATTTGGTTATAACTTACTAAAAAGGGTATAACCTAAATTATTATTATTAATGATCAAACCAAGCCAATCGGTTGAGGTATACATTGTAATATTTGAGTTAGAATTAGGTAATAATATTAATTATTTTATAAGTTTCAAATCGATCAGCGAATTTTAGGTTTTTTCAAATTGTGAGAAAAAAATATAGGGTTACCAAAAACAAAAGTTGCACTTTCGGTTTCATCCAAAGAATATTTGCTGATCTTAAAAAATGAAAAAATTTAGGAATAACTTACTAAAAAGAGTATAACCTAAATTATTATTATTAATGATCAAACCAAGCCAATCGGTTGAGGTACAAATTGTAATATTTGGGGTAGAATTAGGTAATAATATTAATTATTTTATAAGTTTCAAATCGATCAGCGAATTTTAGGTTTTTTCAAATTCTGAGAAAAAAATATAGGGTTACCAAAAACAAAAGTTGCACTTTCGGTTTCATCCAAAGAATATTTGCTGATCTTAAAAAATGAAAAAATTTAGGAATAACTTACTAAAAAGAGTATAACCTAAATTATTATTATTAATGATCAAATCAAGCCAATCGGTTGAGGTACACATTGTAATATTGGGGTTAGAATTAGGTAATAATATTAATTATTTTATAAGTTTCAAATCGATCAGCGAATTTTAGGTTTTTTCAAATTGTGAGAAAAAAATATAGGGTTACCAAAAACAAAAGTTGCAATTTCGGTTTAATCCAAAGAATATTTTCGGATCTTAAAAAATGGGAAAATTTAGGTATAACTTACTAAAAAGAGTATAACCTAAATTATTATTATTAATGATCAAACCAAGCCAATCGGTTGAGGTACAAATTGTAATATTTGGGGTAGAATTAGGTAATAATATTAATTATTTTATAAGTTTCAAATCGATCAGCGAATTTTAGGTTTTTTCAAATTCTGAGAAAAAAATATAGGGTTACCAAAAACAAAAGTTGCACTTTCGGTTTAATCCAAAGAATATTTTCGGATCTTAAAAAATGAAAAAATTTGGTTATAACTTACTAAAAAGAGTATAACCTAAATTATTATTATTAATGATCAAACCAAGCCAATCGGTTGAGGTATACATTGAAATATTTGGGTTAGAATTAGGTAATAATATTAATTATTTTATAAGTTTCAAATCGATCAGCGAATTTTAGGTTTTTTCAAATTGTGAGAAAAAAATATAGGGTTACCAAAAACAAAAGTTGCACTTTCGGTTTAATCGAAAGAATATTTTCGGATCTTAAAAAATGGTATAACTTACTAAAAAGAGTATAACCTAAATTATTATTATTAATTATCAAACCAAGCCAATCGGTTGAGGTACAAATTGTAATATTTGGGTTAGGATTAGGTAATAATATTAATTATTTTATAAGTTTCAAATCGATCAGCGAATTTTCGGTTTTTTCAAATTGTGAGAAAAAAATATAGGGTTACCAAAAACAAAAGTTGAACTTTCGGTTTAATCCAAAGAATATTTGCGGATCTTAAAAAAATGGGAAAATTTAGGTACTTAACGTACAAAAAAAAGTATAACCGAAATTATATAGCGTTTTCATATTTTTTGTTAAAACACAAAAAGATTTAGCTAAATTATATTAAAATAATCATTTAAACGTGTTAAATTTAGCACTTTATTCTTTCAATTCTGTGTATAATAATTTTCAAGGTAAGTAAAGAAGAAAGGAATAATAGCTTCAAATTTACTATTGTTGACAATGGGGAACTGACGAGAGTTGGTAAACAATGTTCTTAGTATATTTTGATTTCTGAAACAGTTTAAAGCGACATTGTAATTTTGCTAGTTCAACATAATAATAGATTTAACTGATTGGGGTGGTCCTTTAGTAAATACTGTATACTGGGTGGCTTTTTTAAAAGGTATCCTGAATATTTGAGGAAGGAAGCTTTTCCTTAAAAAAAAAATATCCCCTCTCCTACCCCTTATTTTTTTACATGTTTGTTTAACCTTGTACTATTCTACTTAATTAAGCATCCCCTAAGTCCAGGACTTGTGTGGGCTAGTAGTAGAGGGAACCACCGGCTTATACTGACTTTCGAACCAGTTTATACGAAATGTTCGTTTCACTTATCGCCTTTGCCAAATTTCAATTATTAATTAACTGAAAAAGGCAAATCGGCTCCAGTGAGAATCGAAGTCACGCTAGTAGGCTTGCTATGTACAGGGTGATCCAGAATTCCCGCCCTCGTTATTTTTCTCGAAAATGGTAAGGGATATTAAAAAAAATCAGGAACTGTGTTTTATAGTCTCACCTATACTACAAGTTAAATACCATATGACGTTTTCATAGTAATACTCGTTGTCCCTGTAGCGACCTCTATATTTTTTCCCCATGGTAAACCGTTTTTATTTATGAAATTAAAAGATCTTTAAATTAGATTAGTTCAGTTTCATGTCTTTTTTTCTGCGCTCATTTGTTTTCTAGTTATGGCCTGTCAAAATTTACTTCATTAATTGTTCCAAATTTTTTAACCATTGCAGATATTAAAAAAAGTTTAAAATGTGTTACTTTTAGCTTTATATATACAAATTAATTTTAATAAGCAAGGAATTTAAAAAAGGTCCTAAGTGCCATCACAACTCTTATTAACCATTATTTAAAAACTTGATTACTATATTTGTGATTTGTGAGATGCAGGCTAGCATTTTATTAATTTTTGGCTATTTTTTTTTTTGGGCGACAGACTTTCCTTTCTCCTTAAATAAAAGTAAATTTTTATAAGCTTAAATTTATTAATAAACCTTATATATAGTATCAACAATAAACTGTTGTCATGGAAATATTTACCAAGAATTTGACATGACATTTAAATAATAACCTAGTAACAATCAAAAATATATTAAGAGAATAATACGGGGGCATATCAAAAAATTTAAAGAAATACATATTTATTTTATTAAAAATAGTTAAATAAATATAAGGCACAAAATGAATATGCAAGAATTAATATAATACATGCCTGCATCTTACAAATCACAAATGAAGTAATTTAGTTTTTAAATAATGGATAATTGGAGTTGAGATGGCGCTTAGGACCTTTTTTAAATTGTTTGCCTATTAAAATTAATTAGTATTTATAAAGCTAAAAGTAACACAATTAAAACTTTCTGCAGTGGTTAAAACATTAGGAACAATTAATTAAGTAAATTTTGACAGGCTATAACTAGAGAACAAATGATCCCAGAAACAAATTATTTAAAAGTGAACTATTCTATTTTAAAGATCTTTTAATTTCATAATCGGTTACATGGGGAAAAATATAGATATCGCCACAGGGCCAACAAGTATTATTATGAAAGCGTCATACGGTATTTAACTTGTAGTACAGGTGAGAATATAAAACACCTGGGAGGGCGGGAATTCTGGATCACCCTGTACACGCGCTAGCTACTACGCTATGTCTTCCATTAAATTGGGGACCGGGATCCCCGGAGCACTATGTTAAACAGAAATTATGCTATACGGGTTTAGAATTCTCTATTTTTAAGGAATTTGGTGCTATATTTTTATTTTTTCTTACTGATTACCCATTAAAAATTAAAAAAAAAAAACAATTTTTTTAATAAGATCTTAAAAAAAAACAAAAGATTCAAAAAAACATCAAAAAATTATTTTTAACCCCCCCCCCCATAACTTTTTTGTTTTTCGGGGGATTACTTTAAAAATTGGTAGTATTATCCATATAATAAAAGCAATTTTACCTGAAAAAGTTACGTATATCGGTACTTTCTTTTGGCTTTTTCGATTTTTTTTTTAAGTTTAACCACCCATAATTTTTTTGTTTTTGGGGGGATCACTTTCAAAAACTATATCGATCTTCCCTCATTTTTCCTGAAAATTTTAAGTCAATCGGATTATTAGTTCTTGAGTTATCGTGTCCACAAGAAAAAAACGTGAAATCGGACGAATGGAAGGACGGACAGATAGACGGATATTTTCAAAGTTTCTTATTTCTTTCTGAAACACATTTGTATCCAAGGATTTGTTGCCTAGGACCTTTTTTTGGCTATTTTGGAAATTTCGAAACTACCGTATATACCTATTCTAGCGCAGGCGCTGTGATTAGTATAAGGGACTGTTTAACAATTTTGATAACCGCACTCGCCCCTAAAATTTAAGATAGCGGACACCCCTTACGCAAATCACCCGGTGAAAAACTAACAGGAGTGTTCTTACTATCCACTACTACCCTTTAAAATATCAGCCCGTGTACATTTATTGCAATTTAACCTAGGAATTTCTTGTTATTTGACTGGACTACAGTAACACTAGCATATTTTTGGACTTTTTTAACTGATTTAGAATTAACCGAAAATTGTCAAAGAATTGCTCTGAAAGAAATCAGTTTACAGAAGTGTAAACTTTGCAAGAGGCAAAAAGAAACTTTTTTTTGTTAATTATGCTTTTTATGTTTTTAGCATCAAAACATATAAATATGCAAAGCTTAACCCAAGATAATTTTTTTCCGAGGAACAAAGGAAAATCGTATAATATTAATATTTATTAGACACATCGTCGGGTTAGAGTTACAAGGTTCTATTTGCCACAACCACGTTTCGAGTAAATCGAAAAAGAAAACTTCGCATTCTACTTTCCTTACACTAAATAAAGATATGTTTGTTATCTTTTAATATAAGCTTTTTTAGGTAAGTCTTATTCAGTTTTTATTAAAAAATCTTAGAATACGTATTTATTTTATTTAATAAATAAAATAGAAATCACACAGGACTTTGTAACTGTACTAAAAATATTTTTTGATAAGCACATAGAACTTTGTATTTCTGTAAGAAAATAATGAAGTTAAATTTTTCTAACTTCACCCCGGCGGAGCCCCCGCGGGGGTGAGGGGGTAAATATATTTTAAATGTTTTTAATATTTTCGTCAACATCGGTACATATGCGTATTTGGGGTCGCAAAGACTAAATCTATAAATATATATTTTTTTAATTCCACCCCCGGGGGTGGGGGGTAAATATTTTTAAATGTTTACAGTATTTTCTTGAAAATCGGTATATAGGGGTTTTTAAGGTGGCTAAAACCGAATCTTCAAATAAAAAATTTCTCTCTACCCCCCGAGAGGGGTGGGAGTAGTTTTCGTGAAAATTGTTATATATAATTGTTAAAAGTCGCTGAAACTGAATTTTGGAATAAAAAAATCTAACTCCAGCCCCTGAGGGGTGGGGGTCGTTTTCGTGTAAATTGGTATATAGGGGTCTTTAAAGTCGCTAAAACTGAACCTTAAAATTAAAAAATTCCAACTCCACCCTCTGAGGGATGGGAGGTAGTTTTTCTAAAAATTGGTATATAGAGGTTTTTAAAGTCGCTAAAACTGAACCTAAGAATTTAAAAAATCTAACAACCACCCCCTGAGGGGTGGGGGTAGTTTTCTTAAAAACTGCTATATTGGGGTTTTTGAGGTTGCTGAAAGTGAATCTTATAATAAAAAATCCATTTAAGGCGCAGAGGTGAAAAATGGGAAAGCTTATTTACTGGGCAATGTATTTTTTATTAAAATAATTATAAAAAAAATATATTTGTTTTTGTCCAATTTTGTGTTCGCTATTTTAAATTTTGAATTTGTAAGGCCACATTCTGTTTCAGCGGCACAAAAAAACACTATGATACAATTTTATAGGAAAATTGTCCTAAAAATTAAATTTTACCATAATACGCCTTTTTTGGTCATTCGGAGGGGTATCTATATCTCGAGAACGATCTAGAAATACCATTGAAATTTGGGTTTTAACTAAAAAGTCAAATGCAATAATGTAATACTTTCTGTTTTTAATAACGTTGTTGTTAAATATCTTTAAAAGTACCTGTAGGTGCTAAAATACACTAACCACATAAAGAGAGGCCGGAGATGGATTTTTTTATGTTTTCACGAAAATATTTAATAATTATCGTCCTCGGCACCGTGGGTGTGGATCTATAAGGTTAGAACATTTTTATTATCAGATTCATTTTCAGCGATATCAAAAACCCCAAAATACCAATTTTTACGAAAATATTGTGAAAATTTAAAAATAATTTCCACAGCTTCCTGGATCCAGGAGGTCTACTTACAATTTTTTTTATTATCAGATTCAGTTTCATTGACCACAAAAACAAAAACAAAAACAATCCTGAGCGAGAACTTTTGGTAACACAGCTGTATGCCAAATTTATCTAGCTTAAAGCTTTCGACCAACCAACCAAGCTCTAGATGAAATATTTAAAACTCAAAAATAAGTAAAAAACAATAAAAGTTTTTCACGAATACAAAGCTTTCCCCAAATTTTTAAAATGGGAAAGCAATAATATATTAAATATATTATTGTCCTTTTTTAGGACATAACTGATATCTATATAAAAGAAAAACAGTAAGTAAATAACATACAAGTTTGTAACTCCAAAATAAATTAATTTTAACTACATACAACTATGTAATTCTTGCTGTATACTTAACACAAATCATTGATAAAACGTTCTGCAGGCAAAATCTAACTTAAACCAAACCAAAGTATTAAAATCTTTAAAATGACAAAAAAAGCGCATAGAACTTTGTAACTACATACAAAATGAATTTTAATCACATAATACTATGTAATTCTTGCTATATACTACAAATTATTGAAAATACATTGATATAACGTTGTATAAGCAAAATCTAAGTTAAACCAAATCTAAAAGTATTAAAATCTCCAAAAATGAAAAAAATGTCGAATAGAACCTTGTAACTCTGACCTGACGACATGTCTAATAAAAGACTATTTATTTTAAATAGGCGTTTAGTAGTAATTAAACTCGTCAAAAATTAACTAGAATATTAAATAGTTTAAATGTAACTAGTTAACCAGTTAAAAACAAATTTATCCCACTATAGAATATCTAGTTAAAACTCTAATTTACGGCTACCCTTATAATATAATAAATGGTCTTTATTTTATTACTGAATATCTACAAATTCATCCAAATGCACACCAACTAATCTGAATTAAGAATCATTACTAATTAAAATTACTGATGGATGGCATACCCACACTCAAAGAAAAATCGTTGTAAAATCAAACAAAAGTCATATGATTTAAAAGGAAACCCATATGTTTTTGCTCCGACAGTGTTTTTTGTTAATTCAAAAAGATATTTTTAAATTTTATAAGCCATTGTAAAAATAAAAATATTCATTGTAATTTGAAAAATGTTTCCTTTTAAATCATTTGTAAACTAGAAATGATTTGAATACAAATTAAATTATTTTAAAATTATTGTTTTGATATATTAATATTTTTTAACAATATAAAGGGAAATATTATAATTTTATTAAGAAAACATTAAAATAAGAAAGTTAGGAACAATACTTTTACTTTAAAGTGAAAAACATTTTGGTGTATAAATTATTTTTCTAAATTAATATTATTCATAACTAAAATGTAAAGTTTTTACTTTTAATATTTTAAAAGGCAATTTTTTTAAATTAAAATAATTTTTTATTGATTTTACAAGATGAGATTTTTCTGAGTGCAGTGCAATTTTATTGAAATTTTCCTATTACCAATATGTCTTATAAAAAGAGGCTTGTTAAAACTGATTTTTAAACAGTATGATTTATGGGTACTTCTATGAAAGTCGGGTAACTTTTCAGATGAATTGGAGTCGCACGGTTTATATTTATAATTCTGTTCTTTCATAACATTTTTAACAGAAAACGGGTTGGTTATAATGTATTTAAAAGGAACAGATACTTATATATTTTTTTTGCCACACAGTGATTTTTTTTACCCAGTGATTAACACTAAACTAACTAAGAATTTGACCAATGAAATGTCAAAATTTCTTGTCACATTTTATTTTATTGTTTAAATTCTTAGTTTAGTGTTAATCAATTTTACTGAAATTTTCCTATTATTACCAATATGTCTTATAAAAAGAAACTTGTTAAAACTGATTTTTAAACAGTATGATTTATGGGTACTTCTATGAAAGTCGGGTAACATTTCAGATGAATTTGAGTGGCATGGTTTTTATTTTTAATTCTTTTCTTTCATAACGTTTTTAATGGAAAACGGGTTGGTTATAATGTATTTAAAAGGAACAGATACTTATATATTTTTTTTTACCACGCGATAAATTTTTTTTACCCAGTGATTAACACTAAACTAACTAAGAATTTGACCAATGAAATGTCAAAAAATTTTGTCACATTTTATTTCATTGTTTAAATTCTTAGTTTAGTGTTAATCAATTTTATTGAAATTTTCCTATTATTATCAATATGTCTTATAAAAAGAAGCTTGTTAAAACTGATTTTTAAACAGTAGGATTTATGGGTACTTCTATGAAAGTCGGGTAACTTTTCAGATGAATTTGAGTGGCATGGTTTTTATTTTTAATTCTTTTTTTCATAACGTTTTTAATGGAAAACGGGTTGGTTATAATGTATTTAAAAGGAACAGATACTTATATATTTTTTTTTGCCACGCGATGAATTTTTTTTTACCCAGTGATTAACACTAAACTAACTAAGAATTTGACCAATGAAATGTCAAAAAATTTTGTCACATTTTATTTCATTGTTTAAATTCTTAGTTTAGTGTTAATCAATTTTATTGAAATTTTCCTATTATTACCAATATGTCTTATAAAAAGAAGCTTGTTAAAACTGATTTTTAAACAGTATGATTTATGGGTACTTCTATGAAAGTCGGGTAACTTTTCAGATGAATTTGAGTGGCATGGTTTTTATTTTTAATTCTTTTCTTTCATAACGTTTTTAATGGAAAACGGGTTGGTTATAATGTATTTAAAAGGAACAGATACTTATATATTTTTTTTTGCCACGCCATGAATTTTTTTTACCCAGTGATTAACACTAAACTAACTAAGAATTTGACCAATGAAATGTCAAAATTTCTTGTCACATTTTATTTTATTGTTTAAATTCTTAGTTTAGTGTTAATCAGTTTTATTGAAATTTTCCTATTATTACCAATATGTCTTATAAAAAGAAGCTTGTTAAAACTGATTTTTAAACAGTATGATTTATGGGTACTTCTTTGAAAGTCGGGTAACTTTTCAGATGCATTTAAGTAACATAGTTTTTATTTTTAATTCTGTTCTTTCTTAACATTTTTAATGGAAAACGGGTTGGGTATAATGAATTTAAAAGGAACAGACACGTATATGACTTTTTTTCCAAATGCACCCCAACTAATCTGAATTAAGAATTTAATTACATCATTACTAAATAAAATTACTGATGGATGGCTTACTAAATTAGCTAAATTTAAATTCTTAGTTTAGTGTTAATCAATTTTATTGAAATTTTTCTATTATTACCAATATGTGTTATAAAAAGTAGCTTGTTAAAACTGTTTTTTAAACATTATGATTTATGGGTACTTCTATGAAAGTCGGGTAACTTTTCAGATGAATTTGAGTCTTATGGTTTTTATTTTTAATTCTGTTCTTTCATAACATTTTTAATGGAAAATGGGTTGGTTATAATGAGTTTAAAAGGAACAGATAATTATATGATTTTGTTTGCCAAATGCACCCCAACTAATCTGAATTAAGAATGTAATTATATCATTACTAATTAAAATTACTGATGGATGGCTTACTATACTAACTAAGAATTTGACCAATGAAATGTAAAAGATTTTTGTTACATTTTGTTTCATTGTTTAAATTATTAGTTTAGTGTTAATCAATTTAATTGAAATCTTCCTATTATTACCAGTATGCCTTATTAAAAGAAGCTTGTTAAAACTGATTTGCAAATAGTATTCTATGAAAGTCGGGTAACTTTTCAGATGAATTTGAGTAACATGGTTTTTATTTTTAATTCTATTCTTTCATAACATTTTTAATGGAAAACGGGTTGGCTATAATGAATTTAAAAGGAACAGATACTTATATGATTTTTTTTTCCACGCGGTGATTTTTTTTCGGTAATTTTATTTCTATTCTTTCATAACATTTTTAATGGAAAACGGGTTGGCTATAATGAATTTAAAAGGAACAGATACTTATATGATTTTTTTTTCCACGCGGTGATTTTTTTTCGGTAATTTTATTTCCCTCTTATTTTCCAAAATATTAATCTGAAGGGTATTATGTGCCTATATTTTTGGAATCAGAGCGTCGACCAAGGAACTGACCACAAGGACTGATGAATTTCTTGAAAAACAAAGAAAATCTTTTAATTGAAACGAAATACTGGCGTTTTAGTTTCTATACTAATTATTCACACAAAAAACTTAAATAAAAATTAATAAAAAACAGTTACCAATAAATTGCAACAGAATTACTTACCAAGGGACTGATATATTGACCTTCACCACCTCGTGTTCTCAATACAAGAACGTCTCTAGCACTAAATTCGAAATGGCTGACTCGCAACAAATGGTGTTTACTGCTAAATTTAAGTCGTTCGTTTATAGGGAATAGACTATTAACTTTTGAGCACTGCAAAAAACCGAAATGTGTCAAGGGGCTGACGTCCGATGTTGAGTACTCTACTTTAACTTGAAAAAAAGTGATAAAAATTATTTTCGAATTTAAAATAATTGATTCTTAACACTTTAGAGAGTATTATTATTAAAAATAATTAAAAGTAAAACGACTGTAATTTTATATTATGTTACACACTTTTAAAAATAAAAAGAATAAATATTACTATTTTAAAGCAATATTTTGTTCCAGGTATAAATTAGTTTAGAATACCCATATTTTTTAAAAAACCTAATATATATTTTAAAATAACAACACGGATAAAAAATCAAAAACCAGCAGACACATCAGATACTGGAAAACATTGAATTTTCAAAGTAAAACCATCAAGTTCGACTTTTGTTCTAAATATAAAAATAAAAGAAAAGAAACTGATATCCATCGAATCTACTGGGTATATATTTTTTTGTAGAAAAAAATATAACACGATAGATTTCAGTTACAATTCTATTTTGTTTCAATTCGGATAGTCACTACAAATAAGAAGAAATATACAGTTAGAACAGTCGAGATATTTGTCAGTATAGTAGCTATATAAGTACTTTAATACTGGTAGTATAACTGATGAGTAAAATATAAGAATAATTTTTAGTCAATTTTTTTTTGAAAAAATATAGGTTATTATTCTTATCGCAGCACAGGAGTATTAAGGCCTAACCAAAGGCTCGCATAACTAGCATAATACATAACATACGATGCCGTGACTGGCTTGATGTGTCGTCATGTATCTTGTGCGCTGGCTTATAATGTTATGTTAGTCTCTCATAAGAGCCTATGGATAGGCCCTTATACGTGTACTTCTAACTCCGAAAAAAGAAATTTCGTGTACAAAATAAAAAAATATATAAGAAAGTGTGGTAGTACAATTATAAACAACTTTTAAAACTATTCGTCCGTCTGTCCGTCGATCCATCTGTCAATTGAGAGCGTCTGTCTGCCCATCCGTAACGTTTTCTTGTCCACCCAAAAGAAGAATCCGATCGACTTCTGAAATTAAAAACAACCCTCCAAAAATAATAAGATAATTGGGGCTAAAGTGTTAAAGTGTTAAGATCGAAAATATTGGAAGAAATCTGCGATCAACATTTTTTCAAAAAAATCGTACCAATCACATGTACTTTAAATGGCTTTCGACAGGTTTTGCCTTAAAATTAATATGATATTTAGCACATTAAACTAAGTATTTTTGAGAAGTATGGCACTTCGCAAGGGTCTGGTTTGGCCACAGTTCTTAGATTCGAGCAGAATTTTTGACACATTTTAAAAACAAGTTGTCAAAGTAACAATTACCACCACTACAAAATCTAAAAGTTTAATAAGAATTTTAGATGCTCACTAACTTACTAACCTACCTTTGTGACAATAAATAAATAGGTTAAGAAACTTGTCAGTTTATAACTAAATTTAGTAACATATACTAATGAATATTTTTCAAAAGTTAAAAAAAAACTCATGTACAAAATCAACATTATAATTTCAATAAAAATACTTTGTTTTATTCATTGGCTTTTCTTTAAACTCTATAGTGGCGAAAATATGTCTTAGGACCACTTTATCAATAAAAATATATTTAAAGAATGCTTCACAAATATTTGTGTTTTTTTTTTTGCTTCTTTAACACGAAGTCCAAATCATAGTTTAAACTTATTTTACTCTATTAAAACCATTTTAATCTTGTACTAATGAGTTGTATAAAATTATTAGAACTTGAAACATTATTTTTTATTGAATAAACTTTGTTTATAAATTAATAACTATAGTTTTTGTATTAGTAAGGTTCTTTCCATTTGTTTCATATATTTTGAAAATTGTATGTAAATTCGGCCCAATTCTATTTAAACGATACCATATGTGATATATATATATATATATATATATATATATATATATATATATATATATATATATATATGTATTTGAAATAGCGTCGGAATAAAAATACACGAATAGCTCATGGTATAACTAACATTTTCCATAAAAATTAAAATATGTGCAGCAGTTTCAGAATGGGATTTTTTTGAAAAAAATGTACCTTTTAGCCGTACGTCAATGTCACGCTGTGAAATTCTCTAAATTAATGGTGACCTTGTAGCAAATATGTATGAAATCTTCCCAACCTTGCCAGATTCACTCGATGAGAAAAGTTTTTTTAAACTTACCTACCGTAGTAAAATAGGGGCATGTTTTCATGAAGTAAACATATCATTATCACCTAGGTAATAATAATATTTTAGGTATCCGCTGGATGCCATCGAACTATTTCGCCAACCCTTGTTTTTTATCTTAACAAGAAGTTTTCACTGATTTTTTTAAATTATCAACCACAGCAATCACTATAAGATTTATTAAATAATAAAGTAAAAAAATGTACACAACACTTTGAAACACTTTTTTGCATTAGAATGGTCGGGATAGGTATTAAACTTGAAATATTAAACAAAAATTGTCTAAGGGCCACTTGCACCAATTTTATTTTGATCAAGGTTTAATTAATCTACGTTTAAAAAATAATCTCTGGTTAAATATGTTTGCATTGCACCAATGAAAGTTAAACAAAGTTTAGTTAAACCGAGCACACATCTCTAATTTTAGTGTTATTTGAATGTAGCTAACTTCACATTATTTTGACGTTTGTTGTTTATATTATTTGGTTTATTACATTTTCAAAAAAAGCTGTTAGTTATTGACAGTAACTTATTGTGTTATGTGTTATTGTGTTCTGTAAGCTAAAAAGTAGCAATGGATATGCTTAAAGAAAAAGATGAAAACAAAAAAAAACGTTCGCAGAATTATACTATAAATGATGAAGCTTTATTAATTAAAATTGTGGCACAATACAATAGTGTTATCGAAAACAAAAAAAACGGACGCAATTGGGATATTCCAGATGTTCTTCAATACGTACAAGAATATTGGCCACTATTTCTTTATATAACCTAAATTTTTGAAAAAATGTAAGATCATCCATACTTTCAAAATAGTTTTGTCGCTCATGATAGGTACGGAAACCATCATCCAATATTTCCAATTCCAACAAGTCTTCATCTAATAAATCGGCTTCTGCCATCATTGCAGGTAATTTCGTAAAATCAAAGGAAAACACTCACGGATACGAAATGACAGATAAAAACCTAAAGTTAGGTTATGTTTTGATATAACCCAGGTTTAAGTGACATAAACCATCAAACTCGAACGATTACATTTATTCTGAGATTAAGACAAATAAATTTGGTTTAAAAAATGGTGCAACAGCGAAACGTCAATTAACTCTTAAACCATTAACTTAATCCGAGTTTAAGCTTAAATCATGTTTGGTGCAAGTGGCCCTAATCACTACAGGAAAATAACGCACATAAACCACTGCAATGATTATTAACTATTTATTATTGACACTACGATTTATTGCAAAAAATACTGGTCAAAATAATTTTCTGAGAATCGAATTAGAAAAGTCGTAGCTCTCTCTATCTCTCTCACTTCAGATCTGTGGTTTGAGCTGCCAGGGCTATCCAACCAGTCCTCGTCGGTTACACTTAAACGAAATGGACCGTCTGGTTTGTACCATGCCTTTCCGTCTGTTGCAACGAAGTTATTCTTTTGCTGTGAAAAGTCTTCTCTGATGATTTCTTTCTTTTAAAACACAATCACAAAATACTTTTTATAGTCACTAAAGTTTAATGTTTGATTTATTAAAAAAAAGTCGTAGCTTCATAAACCAAATCCAGTTTTTATATTTCTACAGTTGGCTACACTTTGTTTGGTATTTTTAGGTTATATCATTTATTTTTTCGTATTGTTTTGACTGTAGCAAAACTGTTGTTTTCCCTTAAAATTTCTATAATTTTTGGTCGTTATACATCTGGCTCTCACTACTCCTAGTTACTGATGTAACCACCATGCAACCCGATGGCTGAAATGTAAAATACAAAGCCAAAAATCGAAGAAGAAGAAGAAGAAAACTGTTGTTTACATCCCATCAGGGGGCTATTTTTACGTGCAATGGGAAATTTGGATTTGTGCTGTATAAAATACTGATCAAAATGTGAAGTGAATCGCCCAAAGATTTTCAACAAATTTAAAGTTAAATATCTCCGAATATAATAAAAGGTACACATTTTGAAAAGATTACATGTATTTAGAGTTGCCAAAAACTTTACACTACTAGTGATATGGTATTTTTTCTACTAAAAAATCTGCAAGTGTGAGTTAAAGTTGTGTGAGTGAAAGTTAACCCATTAAGTTTCAGCATCTGTTAAAACAACATCTGTTAAATAGTTTGTAGGTGAAGATTATGAATATGGCAAGTACATCTTTGGTTATTATTTTAACATTTTTTACGGTACTTTATAATTATTGTTGATAAAATTCTATGATGATTAAAAGACGATAAAAGTTATTTTGTCAAACAGTAAATACGGAATCGACAAAATCTGACAACGTTGCATTTTGCAAATTTGAAGCGCGATGATAAAGCTTACAGATGCGTCGTCTGTAGGCTGGATTTAAGGTTTTCTAATGAATTTTTTTAGATTTTTTTTTCCAATTTTTTTCATTCTGAATCGATTTTTGGGGTCACAAAGATGATCTGGTTTTTTTTTCCGACGCTATTTCAAATACACCGTGTATATATATATATATAGATAGTCAGAAAATTATTCTTTTTAAAGAAATTTTTCTAATCCTAGTGTTTGGTATAAAATATATGAAAAGTTCAAGTAACTGCAACATAGTAAATTTAAATTAGTAAATAGTGAGTTTTGTTATGTATGGCATTTTGTTAGGACAAATAGAAACCTCAATGCAATACTGTAAAATGGCTTTTATAAAAATGAATGAATCCCCTTAGAATAAATCTTAATAATATCATAAAAATCGACACAAATTGGCCAGACAAATATATCATCCAGGCACTTTTTTCTAAATTTATACTAAATTTATACAGCATTGTAGAGTTTAGTTTAAGTCAATTTGTCGTGTTTTCCTTTGTTTTAGCCAAGGGTTTGTCGATTTGGGTTTGGAAGAACGGCCTACTTGTCTACAGTAAGAAAATTTATGTAAAAAGTGCTTTGGGAGCGTTCAAGTATTACGTAACGCGCTAGGGGGAGGAGGGGTCTCGAAAACCTTACGCCGCGTTACAGAGTAACAGTTACGTAACACTCAAAAAATTATAAACTTATAAAATGTTTATTGGATCACTTTTTTATAAATTATCTAGGCCTAAAGAGACGGATTCCTTGCAAATTTTATTGCAAGTGAGGCCAAAGCAAAAAAAGGTGTCCAAAATTATTTTATTATTAAAATAAGATGTAAACACTTTAATATACATAAAAAAATAATTTAGTCATAATTTTGAGTTTTAATATTGATGTTTTAGGACTAAAAAAGTTCATCTGAGGAGTGGGGGGGGGGGGTGTTAAATAATTATATTTTGCTTAGTTAGAGTAAGAACTACCTGCATACCAAATTTTAGCTTCCCCGGCCCAAACGTTTTTAAGAAATAAGTACCCAAGCTTAAAAAGCCGGCTGGAAAATTTTCATAAACATTTTTAAAAAATGTTAAAAAATATCGCAAAAGAAATGCTTATATCTTCCAATGAGCCAAAATGGGCAGTCTAATATTTATACTGTATTATCATTACATATTTAAGAATAGTTTTATGTATATATCTAATGGACCACGATGGACGAACCAAACTATTCTCAAATTTTATGCGCCACAGACATGTAGAAAGAAGGGCCTCAAATTTATCGCTATAATTTTACGTAAAAAATGTTTTTTGGTTTATATTTGATAATATATCTTTAAAGACATATACTTTCTATGCTTCTTCCAAATTTTAAGCAAAAATATTAGTTTATTTAGAAATTAGGATGTTTTTTGTGTAAGCATGTCAAAATAGGTTTTTGAGCAACCGTTGTACATCGATATAAATATCGCATTGGCGCATATTCCCAAATTTATTGCAAATAAAATTGATGAGTTTTTCTAATGTCGAAAAGTATAGAGAAAAACTTTAAATGGTTTTTGATCCTTATTTCTTAATTTCATTTGCCTATTTATGGACACTTTTTTTTCCCGTTGGCAACATAGTGCGGCGTGGTTAACATTTTACTGAATCCTTTAAACAAAAACAAATTAGAGATGGAAAACCATAGCCAATAACCGATACACATACGATAACTTTTCTTGGTCGGCCACTAACGTGTATGACATCGGAAAATTGATGATGCGCACACGTGGAGCTAAAAGTTTATGCCCTCCGCAATGGGTTGAATGCGGCAATCGGTTATATTTCATACACCGTTGTATTTGACAATTAGTTGATAATTTAATTTTAAAAAGCATTGATTTTCAATGCTATATTGTACACAGTAAAAAATGAATGTAAAATACCTAAATTTACATAGTTTAGTAATTTAACTAGGTATATTTATTTCAAAAATTGGTTTTAAAATACTTTAAAACATTTTTTCGTAAATTTTTTTAAAATTACATATTTCTACAGTACTTAATGGGAAAAAACAAATCGATTTTTGTCCGGTAACTTTTTTATCACTAAAATTAGTTGAAAATTAAAGAAAATGGTCCCAACCCTTTTTAAATGAAAAGAACACTAATCATTTCGAAATAAAGAAGCTAATGTTTTTTACAAGGTACATATGTTTATATTTTATTTCCTGAAGCCAAACGCTTTATCCGATATCGACTTCAAGGTTCAGCTTATTTCGGTAGTATTCTAGGCGACATTAATGTTGAAAAAAAAAACAAAATGGCCTCATTTTTTTATGACAAAAAATTAAAAAATTAAAAAATGTCAAGTTCGGTATCAAATTAAAGGATTTTTTTTGTAGGTTACTGAATATTAAATTTGGTTTGCAAAAAAGCTGCTACTTGTTACCTCCAAATTACCCATTGAGCCAAAAAACTTTCATTTATTGTAGTAAAAACTTGTTTTTTTTTATAATTCTTAACCTTAAATCCACCATCTTAAATCCGCCAATTACAATTTTATAATACTAATATCAGAAACATTTATTTTTAACGCTCCCGAAACCGCCCAATGCTATTATTTGTAGAAAAATGAAAATAAAAAAAAGTCCGCCATATTTAATCCACTTAACACACATTTAACACCAGATTTGAAATCGGCACTCCAAAAAAACCTTAACAAGTGAAAAAAACCTAATTAATACTTTTCCAAAAAAAAAGTGTTTTATAAAAATGTGTGGCAGAAAGGTATATGACGCTGGCAGAACGGTGTATGACGCTGGCAGAACGGTGTATGACGATTTTTAAAATTTAAGGCCCCTCTTAACGTGATAAAAGTATTTGGTCTTAGTGTTGGTACATCGAATGTACAATATTACTGTTAAAAATAATATAAGGATTGGATTCACTTCTTCAGTGGGTAATATATAATTAAAGTAATTTAAAAATTGGCAGAAAGATGTATGCCAATTTTACTGACACTCCAATATATTAATAACAATCGAGTTCAAATATGGCCATGTTGGATGTGAAATTGTTTTTTCAATTTTTCAGCCAAATTATAAATTATAGGATAAAAGTGGTTATGATCGTACCTGTAGCTCTTAAAATTCTCTATAAGTTTAATACATGATGCATTTTTTCATAAGTATGTTGTTAAGGTTACAGTGGGCACTGAAAATCGAGTTGCGCCCTCTGTAACCGTACCAAAGTACCTATGAAAATTTTTAATATATGAAACTTATAGAGAATTTCAAGAGCTACAAGTTTGCTAATAACTACTTTATTCGTCCGATGAATAATTTGGCTGAAAAATGGAAAAAATATGGCTACTTTTAAATTAACTCGATTGTTACTAATATATTAAAAAAATGATCCCAACAAAAATTGTTGGAAATTTCCTCCTTAACAAGATTGGTTATATGCATTTTTATCGTAAGATGCATATTAAGCAACTCACCCCTAAAATTCAAAATAGCAGACACCCCTTAAGCAAACCACCCGGTGAAAAACTAACAGGAGTGTGCTGTTACCATCCAACATTACCCTTTAAAATATTAGCAATTTACATTTATTATTTGACTGGACTAAGTATATTTAGTTAAGTAGTAAAGAAATAGTTAATAAAAAATCACAATGCATAAAAATGGTGTAAAAAGTTCATTGATTTAATTCGTGTTTAAACCTGTTAACCAACAAATATTTGGGCGTATTATACCCTATTCCAATCTTATAAAATCTTCTAAACATCAAAAAACGCAAATACATAATAGAAAAAAAAGTTTTGTTTGATAAAAATTTCGGACACCTAAAACATACACGATTTTCGAACTATTTCTATTTTTTTCCTACAAAAGCAAAACCTTACGTACTTTATTACATGTACATTGTAAATATTTAATACAAAAAGATGAGTTAAACAATTTAAACAAAAAAAAGTGATGCGTACCTTTTCTAGACGGGTAGGAATCTTCTTATTTATTTTAAACTAATGGTAAAATTTTGATTCTATCAAAAAATTTCTTGTTTTCGTTTTTCACGGATTCCAAACGTATTCGTTAATTTTTCTGTATTTTTTGACCATTTCCTTTTATTATTGTTATTTTTTATTTAAAGGATTGTTTTTTTTTTGACAAGGCAATTATCAGATATAAATTTATTTAAAAACATCAAAATGTTATTTTACAGGTAAATTTAACTAGTGTCAAAATTTGACATCTAATTAAAAATATATTAAAATATATTAAAATGCCTATATCTCGGAAACTAATAGTCCTACGATCAAAATGATAACATATGTTTTTGTAGGGAATTAAACATTATTTTCATTTATGTAAAAAAAATTGTTCTACTATAAATAATAAGTGAGATATCGCTAAAAATTATAGTTTTTGTCAATTTTCACCTCCTTACGCTAATGTTAACCATATTTGATGTGACCAATAGAAAAAGTCCTCAATCCTTTCGTGAAGGAATTTTTCAAATCTAAACAGACAGACAGACAGACATTTTTTTAACACCCATTTTTTTCACATTTTCTCGACGTTTCATGACATTCTAAAATGCAAAAAAAATTGATTTTTGGGTCGATTTTAATAACGCGTGTTTCCAACCTTAATAAAAAAATTATGTATTATAATTTTTTTTTTCGGTCCGGATATGAAATTTAGGATTTTTAAATTTTAGAGCAAACTATAAAAAATTGTATAAAGCACTCGTTGCATAACACGTTTTTAGCGCACTAATACTTTAGAAAACTCGCCGTAAGCGTCTTGTTTTCTAGACTTGTACTCGTGTCCTAAAAACGTATGTTATGAAACTAGAACTTTAATATACTATTATTTTCTGGCTATCTAGCGAAACATTCGAAATGTAATAAATTATTCACTATAGGTAGCTTTGGTCTTGATATTAATATAAACATGCACTTTAGCACGATATTTAAAACGGTTTGGGAAAACGACCGCTATCCGAAATTAGGAAACTATCTGAAAATAGCTGTCCTTCCTCTATGAACGTAAAACCTAACATACGTTTTCAGCTTTATAGCTGCGAGTGGTATAATAAGGGCACATGATAAGCAATTAAAGTAATAATAATTTCATTATAATGCTTCTTAGAAGGAGGTTTTTAAGAGATGTCTACATAGATTTCTTAAAACTATTTAAACTGTATCTTTTATTATCTAATGTTAATCTCAAAGACAAAACTGCATTTATCTTTGGCACGTGATACTAAAAAGAGCAATATTTAATACTTTACAGCGGTAATCAACAAAACCGGTAAGTCTATCATTTGATGACAGAGTAATTTTTATGCCAGTTTGTACCAAACATTGGTTGCGATATAACAGAAAATAGCCTAAAAATATAAAAAAAATAATTTTGACTATCGGCTAAGGGAACGTTCAAGTATTACGTAAAGCAAATTGTACCAAAATTCATACACTTCATACCCCGGTTCTCGAGTTATTATAGTTTATAGAGATTTCATATTTAAACTATCCTCCCTAATAGGGGGTGTGTTAGGGGGGTAACCAAAATATGAAATCTCTACAGCCTTGAATAACGCGAGGAGCGAGGTATGAAGTGTATGAATTTTGGTACATTTTGCGTTACGTAATACTTGAACGTTCCCTAAGGAGAAATCAAAGTATTATTTTTTTAATTTTTTTTCTTATTATTTTCGTCTGTTCTTCCGTACGGTCTATTCGTATGTTGGTCTGTCCGTCCATCCATAAGTGGGTCCGTCCGTGGGTCGGTCTGTCAGTCCAAAGGGCTACATGCTATACCGTTTGGCAAATCAAAACCAAATTTTAAGCCCTTAAGTTTTTAGGGAATTCCTAAGGGGTTGTTCCTACTTTGTCTGTACTCCTCCTAATAGGGATAATTTACTCATGAAAAAAAAAAAACGATTTTCTTAAAGATTTTGCTCAATTTTGCTTTCCCATTTAAAAAAAATTCAAGATTTTGGGAAAGCGTTTTTAAATAAAAATTACAAACAACATGTTGTTAACAATCCATTATTGGTTTTTCCCGGAAAACGGAAAATTTACATAAGGGGTCCGTATGTCGGTCCGTTCGTCCATCCATACGTGGGTCTGTCCTTACGTCGGACTGTCCGTCCAAAGGGCTACATGCTATACCGTTTGGCAAATCAAAACCAAATTTTAAGCCCTTAAGTCTTCAAGGAATTCCTAAGGGGTTGTTCCTACTTTGTCCAAACTCCTCCTAATAGGTGTAGTTTACTGATGAAAAAAAATCGATTTTCTTAACACAGGCCAACAAAGATTTTGTGATCTGATGTTTTTTATTTTTGTGGCTTAGTTAAGACTCACTGATGGCCAAACAAGCATTTTTTTGTTTACATCACGTATAAATTTTTTCAGCTATGAACCATGCCAAAAATCTCATTCCTTAACATTAAAGTGTGGATTTTTTTAAGTTTTGGACATTGGTCTATCTATCACCATCCCTACCTACTGTTTTTGAAAGTAATCCCTCCAAAAATAAAAAAGTTATTCGGGGTTAGGCTACCATTTTTAATTTTTTTTTCGGTTTTCGCAAAAAGAAAATTTTCGTTTTTCAAAAAAAGATATTTAAGAAAAAAAAATGTATTCCTTTTATTTTTTTTTTGTAAATTAATTTTTCGTCTTTCGCAAAAAAAAAATTAATTTTTTTTTTTTTAGAAAAAGATCTTTTTTTAAAAAAAAGTATATTTTTTTATTATTATTTGGAAAAATGCAATATACCATTCACTGTGAATGGTATATAATGGAATGCGTAGCATTACATATCTTCACGGCTTGTTTCTTTTCGAGATATGAAACCCTAAAAATTAAACTTTAGGAGGATCATAAACCTAATTCGAATTATTCGACAACCCTGCTTAGCGTAATCTTAATGCTCGATCAGTGGTAATTTATAAAAAAAGGACATCATCAGATGCGGGCATATGCGATTATGCCATGGCCATCATTTATAATAGATGTCAATGGTAATAAAGTCTACATTGTAAGATTTGATTGATGCTGGCTTTCTGAAAATAAATTTTTTGGCAGTGGCGGAGGCCAATCATGGATTACCGACAATATCCTGAACCAAAATATCCGGCAACAAAACTCACACTTTATTACTGTAATGTCATTTAACCAATCCTTTCACAATCAGCCATTTTTAAATCGAAAAAATTCCTAGTATCCGAAAAACAATTGTTTCAGTTTTCGTCATAATATGACATATTATGTAACTAAGGAAATATCTGTTTGAACATTATGACGTCTATTTGGTTTGGATGTCAAATTAGTTTTAGAATTCGTTTGACCATAATGAAAGCAAATTTTTAACACCAGGCTATAGTTTTATTACCATCAATATGCTTGAAAATTTTAAAACACTAAAAAGCCCATGGACATGCTTACATACATGTATGTATGTATGAAGGGTCCAGTGAAAAAACGATGAGGTTCCATTTTTTTCGAAATCGACATTTTAGCGGCATCTGTTAGCTTGTAACCTGAAAAAAGAAAATACAAACCTTACAATGATTCCACTAAAAACTGCAGTTGAACATTTGAATTTTAATGTTTACATATTTGATATGAATAAAACTGTTGGGTATACATATAAGTTTTTATTCGTGCCTGGATTTAACATGGGGTTCTAATGAATTTTTGATCAAGAAAATTACTCAGAAAGAACTCTAAATGTCATTAAAAACTATTTCACCAGTAGATGCGAAAATTTAAATTTGGTTTTTCCAAGTTTTTAAAAAATGGAAACTCATCGTTTTTCCACTGGGCCCTTCATAAGGATCCATATGGATCATTTTGGAGTGTTACGCCCATGTTAATGGTTAAGGAAAATAGCGTTCCAGGGGTAGGGGAAGGGATGTTTGTCCAAAATGATCAAAAATTGCGTTACGTAATACTTGAACGTTCCCTTACTTAATAATTTCGTTTATTTGAATTGTGAATTTTTCTTAAAAAATTTAACACAACCTCATATTTTTTTGTCGAATTTTGCTGTTTGTTCTTACGAAAACGTTGTTTATCAAGTACCTGTCCAGCGAATAAAAAAATCCCTCCCGCTACGCGGTCGGGCATTTTTATGTATGTATTTCTCGTATGTTGTTTATCAAAAAAGCTTTGGTAAAATATTAAAAAATTGTATAAAGCACTAATTTTATAACACGTTTTTAGCACACGAGTACAAGTTTAAAGTACAACGGGTATTATGAAACTAGTACAGGGTGGCCAATATATGACTGACTGGTTTGCTCTCTTAAATATTTTTAAAATAAAATAAAACAGGTCACTGTTTTCATCCTAATATTTTATTTAAAGTTAGAAATTATGTCTGAAAAATAATATCATACAAATGGCCGCCCCTGGAAGCCCCACAAACCTGAGCCCTCTTAACTACATTTTCCATCACTTTTGGGCAGGTTTCGAGAGGAATATTTTGAATCTCTTCCCGAATATTGTTCTTCAGCTGCTCTACATTGTTTGGTTAGTTGGCATAAACCTTACTTTTTAGAAATCCCCACAGAAAAAATTCTGGAGCCCTTAAATCTGGTGACCTTGGGGGACAGATTACATCGCCAAATCGAGAGATTAAACGCCCCGGAAACATTGGTCGCAAAAGATCCATTGTTTCCCTAGCTGTAGGACAAGTTGTCCGTCCTGCTGGAACCACATGTTTTGCAGGTGAAGTTGTTGAATTTTAGGAGCCAGAAAGGGTTGGATCATATCGCGGTAGCGTTCTCCATTGACAGTAAGTGAATCACCTGCAGCGTCTTCAAAAAAGTAAGGTCCGATGACACCTCCACACCAAATACCGCACCAAACTGTGACTGTGACTGTGATGAAGTGGTCGTTGATGGATAACACCAGGGTTTTCTAATGCCACACCTCCACACCAAATACCGCACCAAACTCTGACTGTGACTGTGATGAAGTGGTTGTTTGGAAGGGTTTTCTAATGCCCAGATAGGACAGTTCTGCTTGTTAACAAAACCGTTCATATCGAAGTGGGCTGCATCACTCATTATGATTTTTCGGAAGAAATCGTCAATTTGTGTATTAAGCTGTAACTGTATTGGCGGCGACGATCGTGGTGTCTAGGCTGTATCTCTTGAGTTAACTAAATTTTATATGGATGCAAATGTAAGTCTTCTTTTAAAATAGTGCGTAATGACGTGCGACGAATGCCCAGTTCTTGAGAACGACGTCTGGTAGAGGTCTCAGGGCGCTCCACTACACTTTTAGGACTCTCTGGATATTTTCTGCAGAACAAACACTTCGAACACGACCCCACTTTGGCAAGTCTTTAACTACACCGAATTGTTCAAATTTCCGCACTACTTGACGAATAGCGTTGATACTGGGCACATTATTTCGCCCGATATGTTGTCGTAGATTTCTTATAGTTGCAGTCATTGACATTGTTTAAATAAAACGTTTTAACAATAAGAACGCGTTGAGCGATAGTGTAGCGTTCCATGATAAATTTGACACTTGTGTTGTAAAAAACTACTAAAGCGCCACCTACGCAAAATGCGTATATCAAAAATGGAGGGCTATTTAAATCATTCAGTTACATACTGGCCACCCTGTACTTTAATATACTACATAGTTATTTTAAATAAAAATGAATGAGAAAGAATAAACATGTACTCCGGTGTACAAATGGGTTTGAAATACTTTTATCCTGCTAGCCAACACATCCTAAAATCACACACAAAATATACATATTTATTAATATTTTAAAAGGGTTTTACCTGTTTCTTTTAGATATTTAGATACACTATATATATCTGTTTTCATTTATATATTTTTCATTTGTTTTTGTTACCAACTTATGAACAATAAAAAATCCCGAAAACTGTTTAACAAAAAATAGAAAAATTTTAAAATTGTTTTACAGTGAACCTTATTTTAGTAACCAAACAAAAACTAAAAAAAAATATATGAAACGCAAATAGACAAATTTATTTAATTTCAGTTATAATTTATAACTTATAAATTTTCAATTATTGTCCTACCACTGTATTTTGAAATTTTGTACCGTTTCAACTGCGAACTTTTACTTTAAATATACATACTCACTAATGCGATTTAAAGCCATTCAGCATCTCTTGCCATAGAATTTTGCCTAGATAAAGCTTACAAGAACAAAGGTATACAAAAAAGGTTTTCTTCAAGAAAAACATTTCTTAAAAATTATTACAATTGTTCTAGTTGAATTTTTAACAAATTATATTATTTTAAAAAACTGTATGTAGAATAAAGTAGCCACTATTTCGTTAAAATTAGTAAAAAATCCCAATATTAACTGACCATAATAGGGTTCTCCACTAAGTCTTGTTTTTAATATTTGAACACTGATTTACAAAGTACTTTATAATAGTAAGGTAAATGTAAAGTAATTTTCCTTTTTTATAACGCTAACTATTTTAAAAATCGATTTAAAGTTTAAATTTTTTCGTCGCGCCTTATTTTCTACGTCACAGATAGAGACTGCGCAGAAACGACATTTTATTTCTTAGTGTGGCTAAACTGCTAGCGTAGATATAACCTCACTTTTTATCTGTCAGTGGAGAGTTAAATTTCGGAATCGGTTTGTTTTTAAAGTTATTTTATTTGTTTTTGCTTTAATTATGGCTTCAGTGGATTTTTTTGTGAAAGCAAGCAGCGAAAATTTACTACACGTTAATTACGTGATGGTTAAAGAATTTTTCGCAAAAAACTTGGACTATTTTAGTGTGGAGTTCCGAAGGTTTAAAAATGTATGGTCAGTATTCATTCTTTATTTTAATTTTAGTTTTTACTGAGTTTTTTGTTCTATTCATGTGCATAAACTATTTTTTTGAGTAATTTGTGAAAAATGTGGAGGATATTTTAAAATATATTGTATATTTTCAGGGAGAAAGATGTTATTGGTTATGTGCAACTCAATCAGGACAAGAGCACTAGTATTTGCACAGTAAAAGGATGTGTTGTCCTTGAGCACAAAGTTCATGATCGCAGCAGAAATTGATGAAAATAATGAAATCATTTTTAGTTGCAAGGTTGTACAGCTTCTGAAGGTAAATTATTTTAGTTATTTTGGTCTGTAGAATTCTGGGGTTCTATTTTAAGTAAAAAGTCAGCTGTTGTGGGGCAATCCCCTAAGCAACAGGAGCCCCAGTCGAGTATATATCTGTGGCTTGGTTCTAAAAGTGCCAATGTCAAAAATTTTAAACAGATACACTAAGTCAAACAAAATATTGGCTGTTTTAGCAGTTTAACAGACATGTTTATTAAAAACACCCTTGTCACTTAAAATTTACATTTATCTCACAAGCACTGACGTTGGCTTTTTTAGGTTATATAGATCTAAGAAAAAGTTAGTTCTGCAGTATAACTTATAATAGGGATATAGTGACATTGGCCCTTTTAGAACCAAGCCATGATATACAACCAGATTTTTTCCTGCTAACTACCCACCCCCCCCACTCAGAATAAGATTTAACACTTTCTTAATATTGAGGGCTTTATAACGTAGAGGTAGAGGTGTACCTTAAAAAGTTTTTGGTTTCCATTTCATGTTATGAAGCCTTTGATATAATCGTAGCAAAAGTAAAAAGCATTTTTAATTGTTCTAGGTGGATGTAAGCATGCAATTGCAGAGGTTGAGTGCAACTAGGAAAAACCAGCATTGGCACAAGTGGGCCACAAAATGAAATACATCAAGGCCTCTGAATTAAAAATTGGGGGACCCTCTACGTTCTTTGAAGATATAGGAAATTACTTTAGGGACAGAAATTTAGATGAGGACAGAACACAACATAGTTTTCCTCAAATCCACAAAAAAAATAAGTTAGGGTGGGGTAATAAAATTCAAAAAAAGTATTGAAAAACAAAAATTTATTTAAATATAAATGTATATTATGTAATTAAAAATATGTATATGTATGTATATTATATTATGTATATGAAAATTACTTATCTTGGGATTTAATGTAGAAATAATTTATTATATAATACAATGATTGTACAACTAAATAAATAAACTTAACACATGAAAAATGGAAAAAATACAAGTGCCTTACTCATTTTTAATTACAACTTTAAATAATAGTGCTAGTATACTGTATACATGTTCCCTGCAGGATTGGCACTGAAATTTAATATCCAAATTCGCTGACTTTTTCCTGACCAAATTTGTAAAATTTCAGAAAGTATTTCACAAAATTTCCTGACTTTTCCCTGACCTGATCATCTGCAACAAAATAAGTACTGTTAGTATTAATTTACATACAAAAATATTTATTAGTGATAGATAACACCCTCCAAATTTCAAGGTTTTATCTTAATGTATTCTTAAGTTGGTTACTCAGTTTATTGTATTTCTGGAATAAAGTTTGCCATACAAACAAAAAAATGTGTAAACTTTTTTGGTTTTTATTGGCTTTATTATAGCAAAAAATACTGCTGCCAATAAAATAATACTTTTCCCTATAGGTCAAGTTTCATTAAAATCAAAAACAAAAAAAATTAAAAATTCAAAAAAAGTTTCTTGTTTTGTAAAACGAAAAATAAATTGAAAAAAAAAATGTTTTTGAAATAAATTGTTTTTATCCCGTTTTAACTCCTTATCCCAATCCGATTTTTACCAAAAACAATCCCAGCCTAGAACTTTAGATAATCAACCTATGGTCTAAATTTGAAATTTTTAGTCCGAAGCATTCTAGAGTTATAATTAAGAGGTATGTGTATTAAATATAAATTATATTCTCTCCCTAAATATAAATTCATGATACTAGGTTAGGTACCGTTGCTTTTTTTTCAAATTTTACTCATATTAATCCCAATTTTTGGTAAATTCAACTCCTAAATATCAATTCGTGATACTAGGTTAAGTACCTGTGCTTTTTTTTTTCAAATTTTACTCATATTAATCCCAATTTTTGGAAAATTCAACTCCTAAAGCAGTCGTTGCATTTTTGTCAAGGGGATTAATATTCGTAAAATTTATCTAAAAACCACCAAGGGAACGTTCAAGTATTACGTAACGCAAATTTTGATCATTTTGGACCCCCACCCCTAACGCTATTTTCCAATACCATTAACATGGGCATAACACTTCAAAATGACCCCCCCCCTAGGAGCGTTACTTAATACTTGAACGTTCCCCAATACCTAACCTAGTATCACTTATGATATTACCCCTGATAATATCATCTATTAGATGCTCATTCTTGTTGTTATGATAAAGCCAAAAATAAAAAAAAGTACACATTTTTTTTATGTATTTTCAGTCCCGGGACCAGCAAATTTGCGCTGGTCCCGGGACTTGCATGCTCTAGTCTCAGCCTGAGACTCTCAGGTGAACAAGAGGACTTTCTTCAAAACAAAGAAGCGTGTATAACTTTCTCATTCCCTTGAACTAGTGCGTAGTATAGAAAAATAAGTTTGAACCACTGTATTTTAACTCATAAATTGGCCTACATATTTTTTATACTTTTGCATTTCTTTTTGTAATGTATCATCAAAAACATTGACTCAAAATGAGCTCATCTATCCCTTAAAATTTTTCTATCCATGTACCATCTCGTGTACCATACACCTTGTATATAATTTTAAACTTACTTCAAGATGGTCCTCACAGCAGAAATATCCACCTATAGATTTCTTTGGTGCTCCTGGTTGTTGAAAAACAGATAACTATGATTTCCTTAAAGCCTCTGGTTTTGGTACAGTAAAAAAAAAGTTCTTTGCAGTTTTTTGATGAATTTTTGCAACTTGGAAAATAAAAGTTTTTGAAATCCATGCCTAAAAGTTAAACACGAGTATATAATTTGGTTTTATAAATAAAAACTAAACATTATTCTTGAAATATATTAAGTATGTCCCCGGATGCAGAAATTTTCTGCACATAGAGAAACTTACATTATAGTCTATAAAGCTGCAAGTCCTTTGAAAATAAACTATATTTCAAGAATGCTTTGACATAGATATGAAACTTAAACCAAAAATTTTCTATATGGTAAAAAAACCTTAGGTCCAAATATTAAGGCCTCAAACCTTTTAGTGTTTCGTAAAAGACTTTTGCCTACCTTTTTAAAATGCACTATACACTGTCTTGAAATATAAAAAGTCCAGTAAATACACACCAAATAAAACTTAAACTGAATAAAACCGAAAAAAATAGTAAAATATAACCTCACATCAACGCTTCATGACAGTCACATCTATTTAATAACAATCAGAGTAGCCAACATACAAAATCAAAACTGACCTGAACTGCGCAAACTCTGTCTGTTACGTTTTCAGTGGAGCGGGAAAAAATAATTCAAATTTTATAATTTTTTTTCTCCTGTTTAAGTAGACTAAAAAATAAATAAATAGCATATATATTATAATTAGAACTTCTAGTTTTTAAAAATAATTAAAACCAAAAATCGAAGAAGACCCTATTGTCTGATAATATACAGGGTGGCCTAACTCTATTTGCCCAGCAATTTTCTCAAAAACTAAAAGAGATAATCAGGTTCTGCAAAAAAAATCTTAAATGGGACAATCATATCTATAAAAAGTAGCCAATAATAAAATACACGTTTTAAAGCTCCCCCTTAACTTACTCCTAACTTTATTTTTTTAAACAGCACTCTATATGTTTTCGGTTATTTTAAATAGAACTTGAGCTTACAAATACAATGTTATATTATACTTGCTATTTTCGAGTTTAAAAAGTGGTAAAAAACCTTTTAAAACTACCCCCTAATTTCAACTATGTGTGGCAACGATTTTCGCGAGAACTAAAAGGGATAATATCTAGAAAAACTCGGCCAAAATAAAAGTTTTTTACCAAAATATACGTTTTTGTGAGACGCCGGCAATTTTTGTTAAATTTAGCTGTTTTGTTTAGTGTTGTTATATTTACAATCGGTAAGTAAGTTATCCTTGTTATTTAGATGTTATTCTGTTATTTTTGTAGGTGTAGGTTAAATTCTTTAAGAAAATATGACTTATTATCTCTAACCGTTTAGGAGATAAAATGCATGGGCGGAACATTTAAAACACCCTCTACACAGAGACAATTATTCTAGTTTAGTAGTATTATAGTAGTATAGTTTGTTAAAATATTTATGTAATAAAAACACCTTTCAGTTTATAATGTATTTTATTTGTAGTTGCAACTTCATAACCACACCATTTTTTCCGTTTTCATTTCTATACATAGCAGGAAATTTGTAAAATTCAGTTTTAATTTTACAAAAAAAAAATGAATTTCATTATTAATTTTGAAAAATAATTTTAAATTTCGGTAACAACTTCGCAAAAATAATGTGAAATTACAATTTGTAATAATAATGTGTAGAATTACAAATAAGTTGTTTATTTAAGAATAAATTAAAACTGCTATTATAGATGAAACAAATATAAACAATGATTGGAAAATGTATTATGGTAATTTTACTTGTCTCTTATGAATTTTAAGTATTCTTCTGTAATATTATCAATACTATTGTGATAAATGTTTTGTAATTTTAGAAACTAATTTAGTACGTATTTTTACATAACTAATAGTAAAAATATATTACGCTAATAAATTTACTTTGATGGTGTTTGGCAAAAAATAACCCGCGATAGTTATAGTGATTTTACAAAATAATTTTTTTAGTGTAGCTATACGAATGTTCATACACACTCCATTTCATATAAAATGTATACAGTTACATATCGAAATGAACATTTTTTGAATGTACTAGATTACAATTTAAGTTGGGTTTAAAATTCCTTAAATATTAAAACATGCAATAAAACTGAATAAATTCACCTTAAGAAAAACTAGGTGGTCGTCATAAACGTTTCGTAAGTTTTGACGTACAATTAGGATAAGCCGTGTCAAACATGGATTTACGTGAATATATTTTGAAAGACCATTACAATACAATATTTAGGAGATCAGACAATTTGGACAACATGTATATTGTAATCTTAGATTAAAAGCCTGATAACATTAACTTCTTTCTTAATAATTGATTTTTATTTAAATTCCTGTAGGTTTCGTGGTAGGATATTTTCTACTTCATTAATTTTGAGAAATTTTGACATTTTGTTTATACCTAATATTACGATCTAAAAACGGATTATGTTTGATTTGTTATCATAATAATATAATAGTTATTTTAAACCAAGGTAGAAAATACATTTTTTATAGCCGAGCGTATTATATTCCGATATATATATAGCACTGAGGAATATAAAAGTGCGAGTCTATAATAGCACAAGCCCACAAAAATTTTTTTTTGTGAGTCTAGGATTCCAATATGATATTCCTATGTATTTTTTTTTCCGCTGAAATCGAATCCGTAACCCGTTTAACCCCTATACGTCAGGATTTTGACATAACCTCAAAAAACACCCGAAAAACTACTGAAACGGCTAAAATCATCTACTCCATACCACTTTCACCCCCTTCATCCAAATTCTTAATTTCGTAACCCCATAATACCCTCACCTCGAAATACCATTACTCCATAACCTCAAAACCCCGTAACCTCATTAAGTAGAAAAATCTGATTCGGGAAAACAGAACAATTACATGAAATTTTCTTCTAGAATATAGTTATGAATAAGTAACTGTATAAACCTAAAATCCTATCACACCTTCTAACCCCTTCACTACGTAACCCCATATATTATAACCTCGTAACCCCATCATCCTATTCTGTGGAGAAATCCGGTTCTCAAAATCATAAGAGTTTTGTGAGTGAAGTAATGAGTCAAGGTCTACTTCATTATTTTTTTAACCGGACTTCTCCGCAGAATAGGATAACGGGATTAAGGGGATATAGTATATGGGGTTACGAAGTGAAGGGATTTTGAGGTTATGGTGTTGGGGGATTTTGGGTTTATAGAGTTACTTACCTATGGCTATGTTCCACAAAAAAAAACTGGATGTTTTCTGTCCAAACTTGTTTACAATAAACTAGATTTTTCTACTTAATGAGGATACGGGGTTTGGAGGTTATGCGGCTATGGTATTATGAGGTTAGGGAATTATGGGATTCTGGGGTTTTAGAATTAGCAATTTGGGGACAGGGGGGTGACAGTGGTATAGCATAGATGATTTTAGAGGTTTCAGTAGTTTTTCGGGTGTTTTTTGAGGTTATGTCAAAATCCTGACGTGTAGGGGTTAAACGGGTTGCGGATTTAATTTCAGCGGGAAAAAATACATAGGAATATTATATTAGAACTCAAGACTCAGAATTTTTTTTTTGTGGGCTTGTGTAGTTTTTCTATGTGGTTTATATATTATTGCTTTCCCCAAGAAAAGTCTTGAGTTAGTAAAAAAAAAATCGAAACATTTTTATTGCTTTTTTTTAAGTTTCTGGACGTTTTATATCCAAATATATGATTTCCGTAAAAAAATTGTCTGTCGGTCGGTCGGTCTGTTGATCTGTGTGTCCGGGAAATTTGGACCACAGGTTGATTATAATCAATTGGATAATTATCCAAAGTTCTAGGCTGGGATTGTTTTTCGTAAAAATTAGTTTGGGGTAAGGGGGTATAATGGGGTAAAAACAATTTTTTCAAAAATATTTTTATTTTTCTATTTATTTTTCGTTGACTTTGACTGGGGTAAATGCCCCCGGGGGCATGTAAGTATCTTTCCTGGTGTGCGACTGTCTAATTTGAAAAATATTACTCGTGTGCGGACCCGTAATTTTGTTAATTTTTAACATATTTTTACGCCACAAATAGCTTTATAAATTTCTTAATCATCTTTATGTAATAATTTGTAAGAAACTGTGTAAATCTCCGGGGGCATGTGCCGCACACAAGTAATACGATATTCTTTATGTGCGGGAAAGGTCTCAGGGGACTCTTACTATATTTAAGCAAAAAAAAAATGTATTTACTTATAATGATATTAGTATTAATGTTACCATTGTTTTTTTGTTAAATTATACATGAATCATTGACAACAGTTGCTAAGAACTTAAAAAAATAAGAGTAATTGTTTATTTCTTCAAAGAAATGTTTTTGACTTAATGTTATCATTTTACAAACGTTAATATGGAGGAAAACAATAGTGGTAGTGAAATAACGGATATAGAGCTTTTGGAAAGTGAAGTTAGTAATAATCCATTTGATAGTGATGATTCTTTAGCTGGTCAAACCTATGAACCTGAAGAAAGTGATTCTAATGATGACGATGACGACGGCGATGATGGCTGTAATGACGACGGCAATGACGACGGCGATGACGACGGCGATAACGACGGCGATAACGACGGCGATGACCACGGCGGTGATAATAATAACAATACAGATAACGATGACCTTCTTGAATGGCACCGTACGTTAATAAAACCTTTTGATTTTGACCTACATGAAGAAAACTGTACAGTTATTAAAATTTTTGATACTGAAACGGTTAAACCTATATATATATATATATATATATATATATATATATATATATATATATATATATATATATTTAACTGTTTTGTTACTGATGAAGTAGTTGATGTTATAATTCTGCAAACCAATCTTTATGCGAATCAAGAGCTAAGAAAGCCCCAGAGAAATAATTCCAGAATTAAATTGTGGAAAAACACTGATTCCAACGAGATACGAAAGTTTTTGGGTATCATTTTGGCAATGGGCCCAAATCAAGTGCCAAAGATAAATGATTATTTTTCCAAAGATCCAATATACCATAATACATTTATAGCTGAAAGCATAACAAGAGACAGATTTCTGCTTTTATTGAGTTATATACATTTTGAAAACAACCAAACAGCAGACACAACAAACAGAATATATAAAATTCAAGCCGTGCTTTTAAAGCTAATTGAAAATTAACAACTTATGCTAAGTTTAGGGAGAGTGTTAGTCATTGACGAATCAATTATACCGTTTAAAGGTAGACTATTTTTCAGACAGTACATCAAAAACAAAAGGCATAAGTTTGGAGTTAAATTTTATAAATTATGTTCACCAGAGGTGATACAAAAGGGATGATTAATTATATACAAATTGAAAAAGATATTGACAACCAAAACTCACAGGTACAGGTAACAATTTATAACAAGAGGGTTACACTTTTGATGTAAATATATATATACAGGACAAGGTCCAAAAAATTAATTGGGACATTCTCATTCTGTGGTTTTAGGTCTACTAGAGAATGTTGAACCTCAAAAAGGACGTATTTTATATGCAGACACATATTAGTCTGGCATTGGTCAAAAATTTGTATGCTAAAAAAATTATTTATTGTCGTACCCTAAGGTCAGATAGAAAAGGCATTCCTGAAAAACTGAAGAAGGGAAATTGGAAAAAGGTGGAATTTATGGCCTTGAGAAAGACAATATTAAAATCATAAAGTGGAAGGATAAAAGAGATGTTTTAATGATTACTTCCAATCCATCTCATCAGGATATTCTCACAGCAACAGGAAAACAAAATAGAAATAATAAAGACATAATGAAGCCTCAACCAATAATAGAATACAAATAATGCCAAATAAGGTGTAGATTTTAGCGATCAGATGGCATCGTTTAACAGTATTCTACGCAGAAGTAACAAGTGGTATAGAAAAGTAATGTTTGAACTTCTGCTTGGAACCACTGTTGTTTACGCCTGGATTATTTATAAGTTGGTAACGAACAACAACATTCAAATAACAGACTTTCAAAAGCAATTAGCCTACTCATTAACACAGCCTTTACCCAACAAAGATCCGAGAAAAGAAAACGTACACATACTTTTAAAAAACCAAGTGGACCCGAAAGAAAGCGCAGAAAGGTTCGCAGGGGTTGCTACAGGCTGCTTCGAGAAACAATGTCCAGCAGAGAAGTGAGCAAAAAAGTCTCACGTGTAATAAGCTACTGTGCCGACTGTGAGGGACAGCCGGGATACTGCCTCGATTGTTTTAATAAAGATCACAACTGATAATATTAAGTTTTTTTATAAAATTCGTCAACTTTAATTGTTTTTAATTTATTAACTATACATAGTTTTTAATCCAACAATGTGTTCAAAAAAAATTATTTTTATTTATGTAGAGTACTTTATACATATAAGTCATTGCATTCAAGGACTGCTGTAAACATAGACTTACCTAATATCCTACTACATAAATATACTATTTAAATAATTAAAATGTATTATTTAAAGAAAAAAAATGGTCTATTTTAACTTCTGCATACAGGTCCCCCGGGAACTTTACCGCACCACAGACATGTTTGCTTACAAACCTTCGGGGACCTGTACCGCATCCAAGAATACAATCAAAATATGCGTCCGCAGCCAACGTGTTAAAAGAAAAAGAAACTTTTTTTGAAAAAACAATTTTTTTTTAAACTTTTTGATTTTTTTAATTTTTTTGCTTATTTTTGTTTTTTTTTTATTTTAATGAACCTAGGAGGAAAGTATTATTTTGTTTGGCAGCAGTATATTTTTTACTACTAGCACATTTATTTTATATTGTTATATTAATTATAAAGTAAAATGTTTGCTGGATCTCCATTAACTATTAAAAATATGTAGCCTTTGTAATCGCCATTTTTTAAAACAAATGAATAAATTAATTTATTTACTATAAGTTGACGTTTTTATATTTTTAAAATGTGTAAAAACATATGAGTAATTATTTAATAATGTGCTTTAATCTATTATAATTAATTAATTTATAATGTTTGTCATATTTATTTTTTATCCAATGGCAAAATATTGTTGAATTTTGTCCAACAGAAACTATAATCAATCTTTGCAGTTCAATAAAATTCTTCTTAAAGTTATAGCTTATATTTGTTGATTTTATTAATTAGTAATAATTAAATTTAATAGATAATAATTATTTAAGTATTAAGGGCAGTAAGTGCATTTTACCAGTTGAGATTGAGACGAAGTCGAAATCTCCAATATTATCCGAAACCGGTAAATCACTTAATGGCCGTGATGTTATTATGGTTTTTGCAACAAAATAAAAATCAATAAGATTTATAAAAGTGAAATTAAAACAGTAAAATTTATTTTATTGTAAAAATCAAGGATAAAATTTAACCATAAAAAAGGGTTGCTACGTATAATAAACAATGCTAAATTCCTAATTTTCTTTGACGTTTGTCCTGTGTGTCAATTAATATTTGGTAAAATAAACATTTTTTGTAAAAAATGAGTCAAGATGGCAATTTTGAGCTTTAAGGCGCGTGGAATATAAGATGTTTTGCAATTATACCCGAAATAGTATATTACGCACCGAGTACGCGAACCTAGTTTTCAGTGCGCGAGAGTGCTTATTTCAGTGCTTTTTTTCCTAAAGCACTTGAAGTGCACTGAAATAAGTTTGCGTCGTGGTGCGTATAAAATTTTTTCTACGACATAAACATAAACAAAACGGAAAAAATGTCTTAAACTTAATTTGTCAATAGTAAAATAAGCTGATTGTCACTTTCCGACCGCTGTAAGGGCAACGGGTGGATAATGAGCACTAACTACTAACTAGATCGTAGGAAAAAGTGTTTCATTTACGTTCTACTTAGTATTTATTTTTATTTATTTTTTTTATTTGTGTATAATTTAGTCATGGAGAGCCCCAAATAAGCTTTTGGCTTGTGCTAGGGGCTCTCCATTAATTTTGATAAGAATATTCCAATCGTTTGTGTTCAGTTTACAATAATTTTAACTTCAAATTTATTATTTTTTCTTTCTTTCATTGCTATCATACACACATTTGGGTTTACATTAAAACACTAATGCTTTTTGAAAATATTATGAAACCCTAATGACCTTTTTTTTTTCCATTTTACCTACTTTTTTACTATTGTCAAGTAAATGTCAATTAATTAAAAACAATTCGGCTTTTAAAGCTTTGGGTAAATTAAATAGTAGGTATACCTATATATATATATGAAATTAGGTATAGGGGTAGGTGGGCCACCATGAGACTTAAAAAGTCAACCCTAATTATTTCAGTTGTTATTAAAAATATATCGGTCAAATAAATTTTGGGTAATTATGTTACCTTAAATTAACAATAAATAAAGTACTAAAGTCCAGTATCTCTTTCGGCAACAAAAATATATCCAAAAATGGTTTTCGGTATCGTGTCTCATGGTGAGAAAATATTCCATATCCAAACGAAAATATTTTTTTAAACCGTTTGATACAAGACTAAAACTCGTTCATTATTAATTTTTGTAAGATTATTGGAACAAGAAAACAGGATTATATAACAAAAAGCCATTAGAGCAATGTGTGATGGTGGCCCAAATCGAAACCAGTAGAATAATAAAATAAAATGAGGCAAGCGTACTGTTAGATATCTAAAACAATACCAATTTATTAAAAAACTTCTAAAACAAATTAATTTTTAGTAATTTGAATAAGAAACTCAAACTGTCCACCATCACAGTCTCATGGTGGCCCATAATGAAATGTCTCATGGTGGCCCAAATGCACATTTACAAAAAAAATTATATATATTTATAAGAATTTATTTGCATTTTTTTATATAATTCTTAAGGGTTCTCTTTTAAATTAATACAAAAAGCTTCTATTAAAAGTTGATTTTAAACTCGCAGCTATTGCGCAGAGTATTGGTGCAAAAAAATCGAAGCTCAAAACCACCACTCACAGGCACTAGTAATTTGAGGCTTAGCGAGCCGTGAACAAAAATATATTGGAATGGGAGGGGAGGTAACTACTACATGACCAATGGAGTTCTCTTCCCTTCCTGTTAAAAAAAATCAAATCTCATGGTGGCCCATGTCTCATGAGAGCCCACCCTCCCCTACCTATATACATATGAAATTCATTTGCAACTGGATTTTAGAACACTGAATAATTTTTGCACTGCGCTGGCAAACTAGTTTTTTAATATACTATTTCAGCACTTGAAATAAAATTATTCATAGCAAGCCTACTAGTGTGAGTTCGATTCTCACTAGCGCCGATTTGCCTTTTTCAGTTAATTAATAATTGAATTTTGTCGAAAGCGACAAGTGAAACGTACACTCCCTAGAAACTGGTTCGAAAGTCAGTATAAGCCGGTGGTTCCCTCTAACACTAGCCCACACAAGTCCTGGACTTAGGGGATGCTTAATTAAGTAGAATAGTACGAGGTTAAACAAACATGTAATGTTAAACAAACAAACAAACAAACAAACATGTAATGTAATTTAATGTTCAAGATAGAGAGACCCAAATACGCTTTAAGCTTGTGCGAGGGGTCCTTCATTAATTTTAATAAAAAATAGATTATTTAACATCTGGCGCTGGTAACAAATACTCGCATAGATATTCGATAAAACATTTTATCTCGGGTTATTTCTCCATTTCTGCCTTCCTTTTTCTCATTGTTGGAGTTTTTACATTTTTGCTTATATTATATTAAATTCTGAGCTAAATTTAATACAAATTCTGAATATTTGATCTAATTTTTTGACAGTTATATATTTATTTTTAATGATAACATAAATAACTGCTTTAAAAAAAAATAGCTACCGAATATAAGTCAATTTTTTGTGGTAACGCCGGTCAACCTGTACGTTTTTCTTGCTCTGTTTAATTGATGAGTTAAAAAAAAAAGAAATGCATATTCCCTCAACTTGGTTAGTAACCGCTGCTCCACAAAAAATCCGCTATAGGTACTTTTGTCGTCTACAAACTCCTTTACCTTAACTACAAGTTAAAAAAATTGAAAATCCTGCAGTTTAACCGCACTTACTTTTACGAAAATATTTCGATACGTTTTGAGGGTTTAATAATTTTTTATCAAAAAACCCTCGAACATTATCGTACAAAAAGTAAGTAAGGCATGTGTGCTTTGAAGCTTTATTTAGCGCTGTAACATTTTAGATTCATGTTGTATACTTCATGAAGTTTTAAAATTACAATAAAGTAAGTTAAATGAATTCATTCCTAATTTTATTTTATTTTATTGTAATTTTTAAAACGTACAACATATGTTTTAAAATTTAACCAGGACTTCAAAATTCAAAGTAAGCTTAACACTTTTCACGATTTTGGCAGACTTAGTATTTACCTGTGTATGATTGCAAAAATATTCTTATTACCGGAGAGGATTATAAAACGAAAATCCCAATTTATTGCCGGCGACATATACATACATTTAATATTTATACTGCAAATAAAATATATGTATTTTTTAAGTCCGACAAGGATTACTACAAAACTCAGTGGCGTATTTATTTATTTTTTTCATTGATTACATAATTGCATATCCCTGTAAAAAAAATCAATTAGGATTCGTATAGAAATTCGTACACGATTTTTATATGAGTCTAGTTGAAATTTCATACATTTATATGAAATTTCAACTAGAATCGTATAAAATACAGATACGTATTTAGTACGGAATTGAAACACATTTGTGCGAAATTTCGTATACGTTTTCTGAATGAATTTATAAAATTTCATATATGTTTTTTATACTAGTCTAGTTGAAATTTCATATACGAAATTTGAACTAGATTAGTATAAAAAACGTATACGTTTTCAGAATGAATTTACACGAAATTTCGTATGCGATTTATATATGTGGATAAATGGTTTTAAACACAAACACACATTTTTGCCTGTATCTTGAAAACGCGAAGAGATATCAAAAAAATAACGAGAAAATCGACCCCCTTAACAACTTGAGGACACCGAAAGTGAGGAAACCGGAAGTTAGGAAAGCGAAAGGCTCCAGATAACTTGATTCATACCAATCCGATAATGTGTATCGAATTAGCTGACTAGCAAGTTATAACTACAGTATTCCAAGAAAGCAACTTTATCCATTTAATAAGTTTTGTTAGTGGTAGGAAATAACATGTGGCGCCACGTGTAGCATATAAATTTTCTGCTTAAAACTCTAATTAAGTCAATATGAATCTTTAACTAATATGAAAATTCTTATAAAAACATATAAAAATCATATATGAAATTTCGTATAAAAACATATTTAAATCATATATGAAATTTCGTATAAAAACATAGAAATCATATATGAAATTTCGTATAAAAACATATAGGAATCTTATATGAAAATACTTGAGGATTTTTGCTTGTTTTGGCCTTGCCAAACTTCACAAGTTTTTCTTTTAGGAAAAAACAAAAAAATGGAAACCCAAACATTTTACTTTTCCGAAATTTTTATATGTGCTATAAAGTACGCTACGCCCTAACTTGAATGCGGAATATCAAATGTAATGCAATTCACTACTGAAATATCAAATAATAGCACTACTTAAGTAAATATAGAATAACTGACTAACAGAAAATGTTGCCTTAATTGAGTTTATATGAGTAACATTCATAATTTACTTTAGTTTATACCGAGTTTGATACCTAAATATTTGCATACGTAAACTTACTGGAAGGAATATCCAAACAAAATTTACTTTTTAGACGGTCATACTCAAAAGCATATGGGTTTGGTACTCATTTTATTTGGATAAAGATGACAGTTTTATATGCATGTACCGAAAGTAAAACAAAAATAAATCTCGGTGCTGAAATAAACATTTTCCTAACAAGTCTGAAAAAAGGCTGTTTTCCTCACTAGATTTCATTTGCCTGAACGACGCGAAGCCAAATTCTGGCAAGCAATCGAGTGCGGAAAAGCATCTATACCCACGCTTTAGGAACATTTTCAAAGAACGGAGTTAAAAATAAAATATTTATTTATACTTTGTTAAATTAAATTTATTTTTATATTATTTTCAATAAGAAACAGTTAATAAATTTAAACATTTTTATAATTTTATGAATAAATGAAATACGAATAACGCAATTAAAAAAATTATTTTGATTGATTTTTTATGAAATAATTATGCGGAAAGAAAATATGTTTCTGTGACTAACTGCTCAAGAGCAGAAAAAGTAAGACCACGTCTGAAATGGCGGAGACTGGCGCTTTGCGACTTCAGTCGTTTACCGTCCCAAGTTCAATTTTCACCCGTTATTGGGGGTAGCTTTGAGCCCGGTGGTAAATTCCAGGGAGGCATCTGGCATCCGAAACTCAATTTTACATCTCTTTTGGGTCCGGGGGTCTTTTCTGACCCCGGATTCAGATTCAGCGTCGAAAAATACATAGGAATAACATGTTCTGTCTCACGGATCTCGACCTTTTTTGTGGGGCTGTGTAATTTATTAGTTCCTTACCTCAGATATAACACACCTGACACTCTCCTAATATAGTAGAAATCCAAAAAATATCCCTGGAATATAAAATTTATTAGTATTCCTAAATACTAAGAAATTATTTTACTATAAGTAAAATTTAGGGATACTGGAACTAGGTCTGAATAAGCAGGTTGCCTTGCTAACTTGGGACCTAGATTTTGTGTTCCTAGCAAATTTGCCCTAATTTGAAAGAATTACTTCTTATTTCAGAAAAAAGTTTTGAAAAGTTAAAAATTATTTAAATTTTATTAAAATACATGTACGATCAGTCTCTAGAGTATGATCAGTTTAAGCGTGATAGTGACTCATATTAAAAAAATATAGGCCTCGCGGGAAACGGAAAGTGAAGAGGATGGACCAAGTATAGGCGTTGCGGGTAAGAAAGCGTAAGGCGGGAGCCTATAACACTAGGCAACAAATCGCAACTTTTTTTTTTGCCCCGGTCGGAAAGTAAATTTTTCTTACTAATTCGAGGGCGTAGAATCCGAATCTGACCTTGGAAAAATTCCAGCACCTAAAATTTTTGAGATATAAGTTCAGGTAAAAATTACGTTTTTTTTCAAAATCTTTAAAAAAAAGAGTAGAATTTTGAAAATTTATTATATTAAAAAAATACCAGGAATTCAAAAATCTATATGTCAAGAACCTACTGTCAGAGTAAGTACGCGAAAAAAAAAATAAAAAGCTTAAAATGAAAGTGCAGAGTTTACTTAATTGCATTGCATTTGTGGCAAAACTATCAAATTTGTTTAAAAATTTTATAGAACTTAATTTGTAGATTATAAAATTCTCTACAAAAATATTTATATAAATATTTTTTTATTTTGCTTAGTTTGTTCCTAAAAAGTAAATAAATGAAAAAGATATAAAATTAAAGTACACAGTGTAAACTTTTTTCCCGAGCCCAAAAAATATATTTTTCTTATCAATTTAAAGGCACAGAATCGAAATTTGACCTTAAAAAAAATTCAGCACGTCTTATTTTTTAAATTTTAGTACATGCAATTATGCCAATTTTAAAATAATTTATAAAACAAAATATTGTGTATTTTTTTTTTTGTTTTTTTTTAATGGTTCTACATCATAAAAATGTTACTTTATTACATAAGAACCATAATACGTAACATTTTTTTAGTTTATTTTTGACCCCCTAGTAATGATTTTTGACAATTTTTAGCATGAGTACGTGGCGATAAGCTTGTCCCCTTATGCACCCTTCTTCTTACCCTCCACCCCTACTTAGTTTTGTCACATTATCCATTTTTTTATTATTATTTTTTTTCATAATATCCCTATTTATTCTACCTATGAATTTAAACTTTCTATATTTTAAGTTGGGTATTTTTTAACTAATATTGAGTCGCCGAATCCAAATTTGTCCTTGGAATATTTTTGTCTCCCATGATTTTAGAACAAAAGAGGGATAAAATAATGATTTTTTAACATTTTTATCTTATTTTTCTCAGAAAAATTAGGTAGTAGAAATATTCTGAGGCCAGATTCGGTTTCAGCCACCCAAAATTAGTTAAAAAACATATGACTCCAATCAGGGCAAGAAACCGTGTTGCCTAGAGTAATTATCGGAGCAAATGCATCGGCAGGTCTTACAAAATATTTTCCCATCTCAGTGATAAAGCCGTTCTTATCTGTGCAAATACTAACAAAAACTGTGTACAGCATATACCAATGACTACATTTACACGTAGCGATAACTGCCGTATTTTTTTAATTCCGACAGCAGTTTGTCTCTTTCTGTCAAGTTGTTTTAGAGAAAGAGAGAATGATAGAGAAGTTATAAATACCGGTAGTTAGCACTATGTGTAAACGTAGTCAATACTGGCTACCCGTTTAAAAAAAAACAAGTAGAGTCCGATTCATTTTCTACTGGTCTTTACTTGTTTTTTTTAACAGGGTAATCTAGGGTGCCTGAACTTTAAATTGGTGGTTTCCGTAATAAAAAGTCCAAACCAATATCTAAATTTTGGATCTCAAGGTTAATCTAACCATTAATGATGCGCCACTGTCAGACATAGGGATTACTTTAATCTCTTTCAAGGTTAAAAATTTCGTTTTATCAAGATTTGTATACATGTATAAGATGGGACGTGTTCAATTTAAAAACAACCAGTTTTATTAAGTATTTACACATATTTGTATATTTTTTGTGATTATCCTGTCAAACCCAATTAAAGAATTTTAACTTTCTTCAAGACCTTTCGATCTGTGACAAAAGAACCCCTTTTAATCAAATAAATCTTTAAATCTATTTTTAATGCGAAGTTAAAAATATTGTTCTCTATTTTTTACAATTTTTTTTTATAAATAATACAGCCACAACAAAAAAAATAATATCCAGAGATTAGATTAATGCATTTTTATATTTTTGGGGTCCAAACCGAATCTGATCTCAGAATTGCTTCATCAGATGCCATTTTTTTATGCCCATAAAAACATCTGAATTTAAGGAATTTTCTCACACTTTTTTAAGTAGAACACAATTGTGACCTGTTGGAGCAATTCTGAGGTCAGATTCAGTTTCAGCTACCCCGAAAATATAAAAATGCGTTGGTCTAGTCCCTGGCACTTAATTTTTTTTTTGGTTGGCTATGCACAGCCACCCAAAAAAAAAATTATGTGCCAGAGACTAGATCAACTCATTTTTATATTTTCGGGGTCGCTGAAGTCGAATCTGAGATCAGAATTGCTCCATCAGGTCAAAAAAAATTCTACACTTAAAAAAATCTGAATTTAGATAAGGAATTTTCGCACCCTTTTTTTACGTGAAAAAAAATTGCGATCTGATGAAGCAATTCCGAGGTCAGGTTCGGTTTCAGCAATCCCGAAATAATAATTTTTTTTGTGTGGCTGTGTAATGTATTTAATACCCACTGATTTTAGTAAAGTTTGTCTATAGATTATTATAACAGACTTTAGGTTAATTTAAAAGTAAACCTAAAAAATTATATGCAATTTACATATGTCATAAAATATCAAATATAACTAAAAAATATACTGCATATAAAATGTTTAAAGGAAGAGGCTATTTCCACGTCGGACGTACACGAAGCTATTTCCAAGTCCAGTATTTTGTTGGTCGACTTTTGGAGTTTTTGAAGTTTTTGCAGTTTTTGAAGTTTTTGAAGTTTTTGAAGTTTTTGAAGTTTTTGAAGTTTTTGAAGTTTTTGAAGTTGTTGAAGATAATTAAATTAAATTAGCATCGAAGACACCAAACAAACGAAAAAACCAAAACAAACCAAAGAATTAGGTTATGTTATGTCGGACGTGAAAATTGCGAGACTTTAGGTTAATTTAAAAGTAAACCTAAAAAATTATACGCAATTTACATATGTCATAAAATATCAGATATAACTAAAAAATATACTGCATATAAAATGTTTAAAGGAAGAGGCTATTTCCACGTCGGACGTACACGAAGCTATTTCCACGTCCAATATTTTATGTCCGATTTTTGGAGTTTTTCAAGCTTGAAGTTTTTAAAGTTTTTGAAGTTTTTGAAGTTTTTGAAGTTTTTGAAGTTTTTGAAGTTTTTGAAGTTTTTGAAGCTTTTGAAGTTTGTGAAGATTTTGAAGTTTTTGAAGTTTTTGAAGTATTCTCCTCGTTTAAATGGGGGTGGTAGCCCCCCCCTTTAGCATCAAAGACACCAAACAAACTAAAAAACCAAAACAAACCAAAGAATTAGGTTATGTTATTTCGGACGTTAAAATTGCGAGTTCATGTAGAATAGGCTATTTCCATGTCCGACGTACACGAAGCTATTTCCACGTCCAGTGTTTTTGCCGATTTTTAGGGTTTTTAAAGCTTTTAAGTTTTATTTTTCGTCAGAATTGTATTCTCCTAGTTTAAATGGAGGGCTACGCCCTCCCATTAGCATCAAAAACACCAAATAAACGAAAAAATCAAAACAAACCAAAGAATTAGGTTATGTTACGTCGGACGTGAAAATAGCCACTTCGAATTTTAAATTAAAAGGAATGACATTATCTCATTTGTCACAACACTGAATCTGTTTAAACAATGGCCTTAAAGTAAGCCCATAATTTTATCCGATTATTTTTTGTATAAGATGTTATCCTAAAAAATTATTTTAATCCTTTGTATTGGAACTTTCGATGCAATGGCTTAGTAAAATCTTATGACAAATATTTAAATTCCTTTTTAAAAATATGGCATATAAATGTCAGAAGATAAAGCAAGTAAAAATGGTTTATGCATTTTAAATTATATTTAAAGGATATTTTATTTATTATTATATGGAGATATTAATAGTTTTAGCTATAATTAATATAGTAGGTATATACAAAAATAGTAAAAATTGTATTTTTTACAAGCTATTACATTATTAATGTAATATTATACTAAAAAAATATATAGAATTTTTGAAGGTTTCAAACAACCGGGTTCCCAGAGTTCTAACTTTTTTTTTAATTTTAAAGATCTTAACCCCCCCCCCCAAAGTTTTTCATTAGGGTCAGTAGATTACACCCTATTTTTTCAAAATTTTATTTTTTTTTGTTAAAACAATATTTTTCTCAGATTTAATTTATTTTAGGGGTTATTAGATATAATTAAAAATGGTTTTTTCACAGAATTGTGATTTAGGATAAAAAGGGAAGATCACATCATTTTATTGTTATACGAACTTAAGAACAGAAATAAGGCTTTAATTTTTTTTACCCGAATCAAAAATGTTTAGCAATACTTACATGTGTCGTAACTTAAAAGCCATACATAGATATTTGATCCTTTGTACAAACAAAAAAAAAATGATTTAAAAAAAAAATTACACGATTTTTCTATATTTTTTACACTTTTTATTTCTTTAGGACCTGCAATGAATAAAAAAAATATTTTTATACAAAAAAGGGTTTTGGGGTACTAAAGAAATAACCTTTTTTTTTAAACATGTAAATTGAATCGGCCATGTTGTGATCTTAATAATTTAACATTGTATTTTTTGTTATTTTAAGTGCTATATATACAATATTTTTTCTTTGACATTTTTTTACATATATCTTGACCCAAAAAAAAAAAGTCACCTTCATATTTTTTAATTGTATTAAAAAAAAAATAAACTCACCTATTTGTCTTTTTTTTACTATAAATAATATTAAATATGATAAAATACTTTTTATCCATACAGATAATGAGACAATTAGCATCTTTATTTTAAATAGATAAACTTAATAATAACCCCCGCGTGGCTTTTACTTTATTGAGTGGATAATTATTTATTTTACCCACTCAACTGTCACTTGTCAAATTATTTTCTTGTAAATGTCATTAAAATTTTTATTAAAAATATGAATTCCTAAGCTATTTATTGGATAAAACCTTGTATGGCACTCGTGGGTAAACCGATATTGCCCTCTCGAAAATTAACCTGCTTGGCTGACGCCTCGCAGGTTAATTATCTCATGGGCAATATCTTACTTTACCCACTAGTACCATAAATAACTATTATTTTTTTTTTTTGAAACATAAACTGAATCGGACATGTTGTGATCTTAATAATTTAACATTTTTTTTTTTATTTTAAGTGCTATATATACAATATTTTTTCTTTTATATTTTTTTACAAATATCTTGACCCAAAGAAAAGTCACATTCATATTTTTTAATTCTATTAAAAAAATAAACTCACCTATTTGTCTTTTTTTTTACTATAAATAATATTAAATATGATAAAATACTTTTTAACTAAAAAAAATAAACGAAAGCAATAATAATTAATTAAAAGTCAGAAAAAGTAGTCTATTTTCTTTTACACCCTGCAGGGCCCTGTATATAAAAGTTAAAAAACTTATGACAACTCTCCTTTGGGTCAGGATGTAATGAAAAATTGCTAAGAAAAATTATCGGTATAGAAAAAATATGACCCGGCTGAAAAAATTAAATGTGCTATTTTTGGCACCCTACCTTTGCTATAACATTAAAACTTTGACTTTTCAAGGTCACATCACAATCCTGTGCAAAGCCCATTTTTATTTATTTATAATAGGCCCTGAAAAATATCAAATCTGGAAAAACGATTTTTACAAAAAATGGCTCTTAATTTTTTTTCTTCTAATTCTGAAAAAATAGGCTAGTAATCTACTAATGAACAACTTTGGGGGGTAAGACATTTAAAATTAAAAAAAAGGCAGAACTTTGGGCACCCTACTTACGTATACTATGTATAAAAAATTTAGATCTTTATTGCGGACGTTCCTCAGAATAGAACAGCAGTTAGATGGAGTACCCTAAACTTAAAAAATTTAAATGTCAGTCAGTGTTTGTCAGTGTTTGTCATATGTAAGTGTTTCTTTTCTTTTTTAATTTCTAAAAACAGTAAATTTTAAGTTACAACAAAAATGTCAGATGAAGGATCAGTAGGTTTAAACGAAGACAATGAAGCCAATGTCCGAAATAAAATCAATAAGGATACAGAAATGCACAAACAAAAAATATGTCTAAGAAGAATCGAAGAAATTGCGAAACCAAATAAGAGATATTTGTTAGCTACTTTCAATGACCATTCTGCGTCTTTCCCAAGGGATAAAGTAGAACGAATGAAAATAATTTTAGAAGAAATGTTTGCTATGACTCCTGAGGAAGCTGAAGAATATTTTGCTAGATTGAAAAAAGAAGAACTAAATAAAACCCTACATAAGAAAATGAAAACGGCGTTACAAAAAATACTTAAGAAAAAGAGAAGAAAGATTCAAAAAGCCAGAGCATATAGAAAATTCAAACAAATATTAATAACTGGATTCAGTTATAGTGTAACAAATGAAATACCTCCACTAATATCAATTAGATTAAGAAATTTATCTGATATTATACTGGAGCAGATCTGTAATTTAAAGGATATCCCAATACCAAAAAGAAACGCTACCGATAACATGTCTGTATTTTTAATGAAAATATCGGATTGGATGGCTTTATTAATCGAACAAATTTACTTTAATATTCAAGTTCCAAATACAGAAGAGTTGGATCAATTGGATGAGACGTACAGACAAGAACTGGCAGAAACTCGCAGACAGCAAGAAGCAACTAAAGATTCCACTGGTAAACCATTAGCACACTCAACTCCAGAGGGTTCTGAAATATTAGGTGTTGTCGACTATGGAGAAGAAGATATTGATTTTGATCCTAACTAATGCATGGCATAGATATATATTTCAATAAATAGATTTAAATTATTTAAATTACCAAATATAGTCTGAAACAATACTAAAAATCGTTTAATATACTTATGTTAAGAAGACGTCAATTGGTGAAAGTATTATGTAACATTTTTTTACATGACATTACGATTTTAACCTTTACCACAGTCGTCCGGTAAATTTTACCGGCGGACTTATTCAGTTAACTATTTCTGACCAACTCCGCTACCTATAGTTAGGCAGCTAACTAAAAAAATGTGTACACGCCGGAAAAAATCAACATTTTTTTTACAAACTTCCTATAACGTAAGCTTTTAATTTTGAGTAGGATACACTTCACCTCACCACCCACATGGCAGCCATCTTGAAAAATATAGGTTAAATTATGGGTCAGTTTTTAGAATTTCATAGGGGATTTGTCTGCAAGTTATCATAGATAGTTTAATTACCTTCATATTATCAGATTTTAATAAATATGCCAAAATAAAAAAAATAAGATAATAGAAAAGAATCAAGTCTACCTTTATGACACTTCGCTGGACCCAATGGCTTAAAAAGTGGCAAATATAAATGCAGCAAATAACAAAGAAATAGAATGGCACACTTGTTTTTTCTGATAAGCGTTGTTGACGCTATCTATTAGTGACGAAAATAAGTATTTTTTTATCGATTTAGTCTGCAGCGTCCCCTATGTAGAAAAATTAGAAACTTTTTTTTCATAAAAGCCTAGCTAACCATGCAAGTCAATTTGTGAACAAATTTCAAACTTTTAACTTCTCAACTAAATTTTTTATGGACCACAGTTTGAAGCTGCGGCGCTTCGTTGCATATCCAACTCTAAAATGAGCTAATAGCTTACCATGCTAGTCAACTTTTGAACAAATTTCTAATTTATGTTTTTTTAAATAATTTTTTTAAGGACCGCAGTTTGAAGCCGCAGCTCTTTGCTACAGACCTGACTTTAAAATGGGCACTAAAAGTGTAATCAGTGGAAATATAAAGATTAATAAAGGAATATTTATATTATCTAAAAGAATATTTGGTTTTTATGACAAGCGTTGCTGCCGCCATCTGTTGGCTTCGCAAAAAAGCCATTTTTTTTACCGTAAACTGGCTGCAGCCCTCTATGTACAAAAATTTGATTTCTTTTTACAAAAACATAGCTAACCATGAGAGGCAACTTGTGACCAAATTTCAAATTATTAGCTTTCCAAATAAAGTAATGCTTTAATAATTAAACGTTCACTTTTTTATAGGGGCCAAATTCATTGGCCCATAGGGATAGAACTGGAGGTTCAAAGACTGCCAAACAAGCATTTTTTTGTTTCTATCACGTATAATTTTTTTTAGCTAAAAATCTCATTCTTTAAAATAAAGTAAAATTTATCATCATTTATTAACATAGCCAAGCTATTTGACACATTTTTATAAAAATTGAAAAAAAAATAAAATTTTGGACCACCCTAATAATTTTTTTTAATTTTTCTTTATATTATTCGAAATCAGCGGTATCAAAAAAAGTCGCATGCAAAAAATTCAGAATTTTCTCCCCGTTTTTTTTTCTGGCCCACTGTGCGGTTGATCAAAACCCTTATGTGATGGACAAAAACCGAAGTTGTATTCGAATCAAAATAACTACCCAAAATCAGCTATCTGATCCAAATCAACTTTCAAAGCTTGAAAATTTGTTGGCCTATGTAATTCATTGTCTCCTCCATATACATAGCTATATTGTACTTAGTGAAACAATAAAAAAGTTCATACACACTAAAATGCTTTATCTCTGAGTTATGCCCACTTTAATTTTTTAGTTGAGATACTACTTTAATACACAGTATAGTAATAACACATCTTTAGGCCAAGATTATTTTTGCCCTTGGTACGATGTTGGAATTTAAATATCTGACTTATTGCGACAGAGAGCGAATAAGGCATGGAGGGTATTTCGAACAAATTCTTCACAAGCTTATTTGTCATAATTTTCATTAATTTTTCATTTTAAAATATAGCATTTTAAGAAAATAAGTCAGATATTTAACTATTAACATGACATCAAGGGAAAAAAATAATTTTGGCCTACTTAATAAAGATGTGTTACTTATACCAAAAGTGTGTTAAAGTAGTATCTCAAATAAAAACTTGAAGTGGTCATAACTCAGAGAAGAAGCATTGTAGACAATATATGTATATAAACTTCCAATTTCAATTTCAATAATGGCATTTTCCATAGGATAATTTGCCAGCTCAATCTAATATAATTTTTGGTCTAGGCAAAACCGTCTCACTCTGTAGTGATTGATGTTGCGCAAGAGCAAACTTATAAAAAAAACAACATAAAATAAATCAAGCCCTGTGCATATCTACGATAGCAAGGCTGATGTAGGAGTAAATCCGCCTAAGCTGCCACATCCATCTTTTACAAAGAACTTTTTTTATTGTTTCAGTGAGAACAACAGAACATCCACTTTTTTTTGCACCCTGTATAATGATGATAGAGTAATAATTTATTACTAATAAATCTGGAGAATTCCTAAACCATTAGTATCCAAATTATTCTGTAATTATATTCCATAGAGTTATCTAAGAATTTAATCCCCACAAATATTCAGAAACTAATGTTTTATTTTGATAAAGACATTATTGGTGCGCTATGGTGTTTTATCTTCAATTATATACACATTAAGTGGTTAGAAAAGGTATTTGAAAATATAAAATTTCTTTTACCTACCAGAATAAAGTCAAATCATCATCATCAATAGTTTGTTTGGGTCTTTAAGAGACAGGCGCAGCCTATGGCTCATTTATCTAAAAAAATATTTAATCTGAATTGAAAGTTGGGGCAGTGAGTCTATGCTCACTGATGCGAGTTGCATCTGTCATAATTTGGGGGGAGTGAGTCTCTGCTCACTGATGCGAGTTGCATCTGTCATAATTTGGCGCTGTGGAGTGGGTGGGAGGGGGATGGGGAGGGATGTGATAGGACAAAAAGTCAAATCTGTGGGTGGTAAAGTTCGTTGCACATACTACAATGTCATTACAATATAATATAACACAGGCCAACAAATTTTTAAGTTTTGAAAGTTGATTTGGATCTGACAGCTGATTTTGGGTAATTAAGTTATGTTGATTTCGAATACAACTTCCGTTTTTGTCCATCACATAAGGGTTTTGATCAACCGCATATGTCCATAACTTAAAAATTGTACACTTCATGTTATAGAATTAGATTTTTGGCAACTGAAAAAATTATACTTGATGGAAACAAAAAAAACTTGTTTGGCAGTCAGTAGGTCTTAACTAAGCTAGAAAATAAAAAAACATCCAATCACAAAATCCTTGTGAACCTGTGTAATTACATTGAAGCATTTTTTTTTCTCTTGAGGTAGTAGTAATTTTTTTCATTTATTTTCTGAAGTCAATGTAAATTCTTAGTTAATTCAAAGAATTAAAAAAAAGTAGGCACTTAGAAAAAATGTCACAACTCTGTCTCTTTTAAGATGCAAATTTTGGCATTTGAAAATGTTTTTGAGTTAAAAAAATCCATGTGTAAAACTCCTGCTCAAAAAGACAAAAAAGTAGGTAATAGGGTCCATATTATTATTATTTGTTATTATTATTTATTTAATTACAGTGTCATGTTTTTGACTTATTCTAAGGGCTCTCCATTAATTTTGTTTCAAATATTCCAAATAATAGGTATGAAGTTTACATTAATCATTTTTTCTTGAAGTTATATTCATCCAGTCGCTTCTTCTTCAATATATATTCTCTGCTCTGCTTAATATTTTTTTTGCAGTCTCCAAATCATTTGATGAAAATATAACTATTTTAAAATTTTACTAAAATTTTAATAATTTTTTTTATATTGACTGGTAAACCTTTCATTTTGATATCCTTTTTAAGAACGCCACAAATACCGGATGTCACAGATCATATGTACACTAGGGTGGAGTGAAAAACGAATTTGAGGATTTCAAAACTCCTGATAGCAGAAAAGTTACTAGATGTATAAAATGTAATAGATATAGCAGAAAAATTAGTAGATGTATGAAGAAGTGTCCTACAAAAATTTGGGCCCAGAAATATTTCATCTTCCTTTGCCAGTTTTTGCTTGAAGTTAAAAATGCATGTCTGCAAATTACTACTATTTTAAAATTAATATATATTTTCCTACCCAATTTTGTTTTTGCTTAATATCATTTTTTCATCTTCTTTTTAAAAAGCCCCTAAAGTACGACCCTTGTTAAATGCCCCTAAGGGTCATTAGGGGACCTTAAAAATAAAAAAAGTACATTTTCAATGCGACTATAGCAATGCAAAAAATTATAATTATTCTTGTTGCTTTTTACCCCACTACAGCAACGCGGAAGGAGGATTATGTTTTTAACGTGTTTGTATCCAAGCATGTTCCCCTCTATCCCCTATATCCCTCTATAACCTAAACTATGATCATGATCACACAAGTGCCATAGGCCATATAAAATTTCATGTTTCGATAACAGTGATAGTTATCATCAGAAATTTAACAAAAAAGCATAGAATTCCATACATTTTAATTATGATTCCGATAGCACCTGATCCATATTAAATTCAAAAATTTATTATGTACCTGTAAAATTTCAAATTTCCAAACTATTGATCATTATCATCAGGAATTGAAAGGAAAATCAGAGAAATCTATAAATTTTTATTATAAATTCGGTATCACAATGAAATTTTTCCTGAGGCATACACTGTGACCGCAATTTTGGGGCTGTTAAAGCTGATAAGGGCGGTGGAGTTATAAACTCTAATAACTTTTTTGTTTGTTTAACCTCGTACTATTCTACTTAATTAAGTAGTAGAGGGAACCACCGACTTACACTGCCTTTCGAACCAGTTTTTATAGGGAGCGTCCGCTTCAATTATAGCCTTCGCCAAATTTCAATTATTAATTAACTGAAAAAGGCAAATCGGCGCCAGTGAAAATCGTTCTCACGCTAGCTTAGCTAGTTAACTTGTCATGTAGAAGCGGTACCCAACTAAGCCAAACCCTCCCTTAATTAAATCTATAGAAATTGCAGGTTGTAAAATTAATTTTTGTAACTTAAGCTTTATTGTTTTTGTTTTATACAGAGCGGTCAAAAAGTCACCCCCCTTAACTTTTGAACGAATTGAGATATCGACTTCAAAGTTAGAACTTAAATAGGACAACTTAAACTATCTTTTATCCTATATTTGATACTTTCAGCTCTTAAAATGTGGGCAGGGTGGCATGGGGGGAATTTTTTTAAATGGGGGTAGTGATACATCATTTTAAAGCAAATAAAATTCTCTATTGGACTGTATATTTTTAATTTTTTTAAACAATGATTTTAAGGTTTTGATTTTTCAATTTTTTGTGGCGATTTTTTAAGTTTGTTTTATTTTTATTTATGTCAATTATCATCAATCATGAAATTGATCATTTTTAAAAGATTGTTTTATTTTTTTAGAGAAATACCCATTTTCAACCCTATTTTAAACATAACAATTTTTTTTTAATTGAAAAATATATCGTTAAATGAAGAATTTCATAAGCTTTAAAACGATGTATCACACGACCCCCCTTTCCACTTAAAAAATATCCCCTCATGTCCCCCTGTCCACATTTTAAGAGCTGAAAGTATTAAATGATCGGGCAACGTATGCTGTGGTATATGCCTTGAAAAATGTTACTAAATGACAGGCTATTTAAAATTTAATTGAAAAGCCATTCTTTGTCACATTGGCAACCTAATATTAGATAATTGTAACCTAAAAATCATTAAACTCGATACTGAAATTTTACTTAGCATCACTCTATATAAGTATGTGCAGTATTAACCTCAGATATGATGTGGGTTTACATGTAATGTACGTAAAATAGGATTTAAGGTATATAAAATTTCTTCTAATACCTAATTATTTTATGGTCACACTTATTAAAAAAAAAATTAATGTCTTTTATACGTTTTTTTCTTTCTCAATCGGTGGATTCAATTAAAATATATAATTCATCTTGGACGTCGTATAATAATTACCATTAACATGCTTTTTACTATTTTATGGTACCGTAATTATTGATTTATGTTACTTTATTTCACATATATGGGTAGGGAATAATAACAACGCCTAATAGCTATAACGATTTATAGACGACTATAGATTTAATTTGACTTTTTGAATAAAAAATTACTACAGCTATAAGCTTAAGCTTATTATATTAATTAATAATATATTAGCCATTAGAAGCATTTTTTAAAGGACCGTACCTCTCAAAAAGCATTTTTTTTATTGTGTACGCACAATAATCAAAAACTTTAAAATTTAACTTATTTTTAGATGGAAATTACTGAGGGGCTGACCGCGAGGAAATCTTTGGTACAAGCCAAAGGAACTTAGGAGAAACTCTGGAGGAACTCTGAAGAACTCTGGAGGAACTCCGGAGGAGCTCCGAAGGAACTCAGAGGAACTCAGAGGAACTCCGAAGGAACTCAGAGGAACTCTGAGGAACTCTTTGCAAAAAGGAACTCTTTTGTACAAATTTCAGAGACGGTCAGAAACAATTATTATTTATTACCCATGAGGATTAACGTTTTTATTTTCAAACTAGATACTAGATGAGCCGTTACAAACACCTTATCAAAACGTCCTACCTATGGGCGCCAATTTGGTAGTTTGGTAGAAACCGTCAGGGACAAAGCTTTTTTTTTCTTGAAGGTAATTTTGGTCTTGAACTTGAAGGGGCGCGCCAAGTTTGGTAGAAACAGTCAGGGACAAAGCTTTTCTTCTTGAATGTAATTTTGGGGGGTGAGCCAACTTTTGTTTTGAAGGGGCCTCAAGTTTGGTAGAAACTGCCAGGCACAAAGAGCTAGCTTATTTTATTTTAGGGGCGCCAATTTTGTTTTGTTGTGTTTCGAAGGGGCGCCAAGTTTGGTAGAAACCGTCATCATCAGGGACAAAGCTTTTTTTCTTGAAGGTAAATTTGGTGGGCGCCATTTTTTATTTGAAGGGGCGCCAAGTTTGGTAGTAACCGTCAGGGACAAAAAAGCTTTTTTTCATGAAGGTATTTTTTGAGCGCCAACTTACTTCTTTTTTTGAAGGGGCGCCAAGTTTTGGTTGAAACTATCATGGACAAAGCTTTTTTTCATGAAGGTATTTTTTTGGGAGCCAATTTCTTTTTTTTTGTAGGGGCGCCAAGTTTTGGTTGAAACCGTCAGGGACTAAGTTTTTTTTTGAGGGTTCCTTATTGGCAGTAGTGCTTGTATAGCGGTAATTTTTACATCTTATTTGCCAAAAATTACCCCTTTCAGTGAGGCTCTTAAGGAACACAGGAGGAACTCCCAAGGAACTTGGAGGAACTCCGAAGAATTCGGAGGAACTCCGAAGAACTCGGAGGAACTCCGAAGAACTCGGAGGAACTCTGGAGGAACTCCGAAGGAACTCAGAGGAACTCTGAGGAACTCTTTGCAAATAGGAACTCTTTTGTACAAATTTCAGACGCGGTCAGCGCCTCGGAAATTACTCTCAAATTAATATAAAAATTATAATCACCATGTTAGTTATTTACTCATATTCGTATAAGGTTTTTTAACCTGACTTCATGTATCATACTTAATAGTTTTATGATTATTTAATGTATCTTGTATGCGCAAGATTAAGACCCACTAAAAAATTTAAAATGGTGTAGACTAAATCGTTGTTGAAAAAAAAATCCAATATATTTTAATGATGCTTTATCTTAAAGTAATAGAATGTTTAATTTAAAACTAATATCATCCAATAGATAGGTATCGACATACAAAGTAATCAATACTATTTATGAAAATACCGTTATACATACTACAAGAGAAAAAATACCTAAGTTTAACATATCTAAAATATTAATCTACGTGTTTCTTTAAAAGAAATAAAAGAATTAAAACAAATTAACATGTACTTAGCCTAGTAACAATAAATATTACTTTGTAGATATCTATTATTACACAGGCATACAAGAAAAATGACAATGTCTGTTTCCCCAGAGGAGACAAACCTTTTTTGTGCCTGTGTTATTATTTGGTCGTTAATACTTTCACCCTATAATCTAGTTGCAAAGCCTGGTGCTAAGGTATTTTTTGTATATAAAGATCGTGCACTCACATATCACCCGTTAACAGCCCCATGTGTAAATGAATAGAGTCTAGAATACAATATGCTACGCCACACGCTGACACACGCGTATTTACCTCCCTACAACGCTGCTTTGAAATTGATGCACAGTGAAAGTGTTAAGCCTAGTTTTTAACACGAAAGTTCATAATATAAATATCTAAATATTATTTAGGCCCGGGGAAATTTTAAATAGTGCATTTTGAGAGAAAAATAAATTGTGCAAAATTAGAGTTCCATCTTAAAATGACGCTTTTGCTTCAAATAATAAAGTTTTTAAAGAAATCTGCAGTTTAAAATTTTGCAAACTTTATATCTTATCGAGTTGATTCCAAAAATATATTATACCTACTTAACTAATTAATTTTTAAAAATCGTTTCTTTATTTTTTTCCATAAATAACTTTGATTTTTTAAATGTGGTATTAAAATAAAAAATATATCGTACCCTTGCTTCAAATGTGACACAACTCGAAAAACTTAGATTTTCAGAAATCGTAAAAAAATAGTTCGTGTATGGCTATAGATTTTTAAATCGATCCAATAGATGAAACAGATACATACAGTGCGGAGGTCACAAAACTACTTTAATTTCTAGTTTAATCCACTTAATAACCCTCAAAAACACCCCTTTTGAGTTACGTCGGTTTTGATGAGTTTTATTCGTATAAATAACTGAATTATTTTGAGTTGTGTCATTTTTATTCGTATAAATAACTGAATTATTTGGAGTTGTGTCATTTTTAACACCTTTTTTAAAGAAGTCTTATTATTTTTAGTCTGTTAACACGGCACAACTCAAAATAATGCGTTTTTGAATTTTCGACTATGCAACATATGTTCATAAAGTTTTAAAACTTGAAAAAAGACAGAAGCGCCATCTAGCCGAGTCTCGCTTAAGCTAAGTGAACACAATTTTGATGATTTATGTTGTTTACTAATCCCATTTATGGTATTAACTCAAAAAATGTGAATTTTGAGTTGTGTCACTTTCTCGAAAACTAAAAGATAATCAAGTTCTGCGAAAAATACTTTATATCGGACAAAAATATCTATAAAAATTAGCCAAAAATAAAATCCTACCCTTAAACTTGGGGGTAAGCTGTGGGAGGGGGTATAGGGGTGAATTCAATTTTGGGCTACTTCTTATAGATATTGTTGTCTTATTTAAACTATGTCTTGTAGAAATTTTAGTTTTCGGGGAAATCGCTGCTCAATATACTTTAAATCAGAGGGTGGCTTTTAAATTTATTTTACTACTTCTCAACTTAAAAATATCAAGTATAATATACCATTTTATTCGCAAGCTCAAGGACTATACAATACAACCAAAAATATACAGGGGTGCTATTTAAAGAAATAAAGTTAAGGGTAAGTTGAGGGGAGAGGTTAAAGGTATATTTTATTTTTGACTACTTTTTAGAGATGTGGTGGTCCCATTTAAGGTGGTTTTTGCAGAAATTGATTACCTCTGTTAGTTTTCGAGAAAATCGCTGGGTAAGTAGAGTTGGGCCACCCGGTATGCTGCATATAACTCTTCTTATTTTAAAAACACTTATAATTATTAAAAATGGAGGATTAAAATCTTTTATAAATAATTGCAGTTTAAAAATTACAATTTTTTTTACTAAAACATTTTCTATATTTTCTTCTTTCTAAACATTTTTATTTTATATTTTCTTCCAAGCTACCAACTTATCATTTTTACCATTCAAATTAATTAAACGTCATTTATTAGCGGCTTAAATACTAAAAACTTATTACTGCATAAAATAAGAAGGTAATTATAAAAATATTTTTTGCTCTCAAGAATTCTAATATTTATTATCTACAATTTAATTAAACTGCTAAACACTCAAAAATTTGCCGACGCCATTTAAGTTGCATCTGCCTATATTTGATGCGCTAATTTCGGAACCTTTTTTCGTTTTTCTTGATCTGCTCTTTTTTTTAAGATATAACGCATAGCGTTTTTTGCTTATGGTTGTACTAAAAAAAATAATCAGGGTTCAATTATTTTTTCTTGCTGTGGATTAGTTCTCTATTAATAGGGCGCTAAGCCAAAAAAAGCGAATTTCAAATATTTTTATTCGTTTGTTTTTTATAGGCTTCTAAATTCAAAAAATTACATTTTTTCGTATTTTTTCGCTATATTTTCATTAAAATGTTATATAAATACTAAAGATATGGCTCTGATTTTTCTTCTTCTTCTTCCTTTGTTTTGGCTCAGATTTTTATAGGCAACACTAACACATAAGGTTTATAAAAATAAAAAAAGTTTTACTGAATCCAGTAACGCAGTTTTTACGGGAGTTATTGAAAGCAGAACAACAATATTTTGAATTATTTAATGTTTATTTAATGTTATTTTAAAGTTTTAAAGCAAGGATATTTTTTTTTTATTTTTTCGTTTTGAGAGTCGCCTAGTTTTATTTTAATTTCTCCTTTGAGAGGGGGTTTAGTTTTTCTAGTAGAGTTTGAAACCTGATTAAGATGACTCTCTCAGCTATTTTAGCTAGAGAGGACAGTAGGCTTATGGGGCAGAAGTTCTCGGCAAAACTTGGGTTTTATCGGAGTTTTTTGATTACTATTAATATATTACGTTTGCGTTTTTTCAGAGCATTTGAAAATTTCGCAGTCTAAGCATTGAGTTAATAATGTTACCGATTTCCATTATTTTCTGGAGAAGTAATTTAAGAATTGTTTTTTTTTTTAATCTGATTGAGGCCCGGAGATTTCCTTTTCGGGAGATTTTTAATAATGGGTTTTATTTCTTCCCGAGTTGTGCGAAGATAATGTCGTTTTTGACTGTGGTCGTGAATGTCCTATATGCGCCATTTATTTCTCTTTTTTGAACGAGTTGTTCGTCGTTCTCTTCATCAGAGTCGGGCTTATTGTCAGACTCAGAGTAAGACTCGGGGATTGGGGGCTTTGGTTTAAATTGATTTTCCATTGCATCAGCAAATGCTTCAGCTTTTTCTGTAGTGAAATAAACGACCCCTCTTATGCCGTAGATTGGGGATACCTCGTTGGTAGTCGAGGGATAGAGTTTCTGCCATTCTCCACAGGGATCGATTCTGGGCATGAAATTTTATTTTTCCCTTCCAGCGGGAATTCGTTAAAGTATCTAGTCGATCTTTGTCTTCCTGAGTAAACCTGTTTGCTTCGCGTTTTATGTGGAGAGTGCGAGCTCTACGAAGAAGTCGGTTTTTCTCCCTGATAAGGTCTTTAAGATATCGGGGTAGATTTTGTGAGTTTTGGATTTTCTTGGCGCTGTTGATTGCAAATTTTATGGTTAGGCTCGATTACTGCTTTATCTAGTTGTTTTTTATTTAAAATAACATAATGAAAAACGGTCAACCCAGTTTATCAAAACGCGGTATAAAGAGCTGAGCATAAGCGCTCCTCGCGATTCTGCCTGCCGTATGTAGACGATCATGAGACAGGTGTTTTTTAAGGTAGATTGCTGTGCCTCCTTTAGAGTCCAGGAGTCTATCGTTTCGATAGCAAGTATAATTGAGTAATACCTAATGAGTATGGTACCCCTGTGCTGTAGTTCGAGTACACTCTTGAATAAGAGCTATATCTATTTGATTTTCCTAAAGAAATTCTGAATTCGATTTTTTTTGTGTTAAGGATGTCAGCATTCCGGGAGACTATTTTAAGGGCCCTGGGACCCAGGGCCTGGGTTTTACTTGCCTAGACATTTTGAGGTTCTAGGTTGGGTGGTTAAAGAATTGATAGATGGCTTTTTTTTGGAGCATCGTCTTAAACTTAACACTCTTACCAATGAACAGGGATTTATCTTTGACCTAATAAAAACAAGCTTCCTTATAGATTTTGAGCCGCTGAATCCATATTTGTTCTTAGAATTTAGTTGCATTGTGTAGTTTTTGCAAAATATATTATTCAGGGAGTTAAAATTTTGACCAAGTTTGGTGGTAAATAATTTTGGAAAGGCAAAATGTTTCGACTTTTTTAATTAATGTTTATAAACCTTAATAAACGACTCATTCATATGGCTGAAAAAGTATTAAAACACTTTATCGTTCCAAAGTTATAGACTGCCTAACTTGTGCAAAATCTAAACTTCCTGAATATAAAATATATTTCTCAAACTACACAATGTAAATAAATTATAAGAACAGATATGGATTCATAAGCTCAAAATCTATAAGGAAGCTTGTTTTCGTTAGGTCAAAGATGAATTTTTTAGTGTTTACAAAAAATGCATAAAATACACCACAGAATCATAGCACAGGCACACAAACAAAAAAAAAGTTCTGTTTCCGCAGACGAGACAAACATTTCTATACATTTTTGGGGTAGCTGTTCCGAATCTGGGATTGGTTTAACTCTGCCAGATCGCATTTCCTTGCTAACCTGACCGACTAAAACCAACTCACTATACTCTTTTTTATTGGATTTCTCATCCTAAAATTTATAGGAATACATACTTTTTTATCACTGAGGATTTTTTTAAACATATATCAATATAGGTTTGGTCAATTGACTGTACTACATGGTATTAATTTAAATATTAAAAGTAAAAATTATTTACTTTTGTAGATACTAGGGGGGTACCCCCTGCTCGCTTCGCTCGCCAATCCGGGGACAATGGAAGTTGACAGAGGAAATAAAAGTTAACAGAGGAAATAAAAGTTGACAAAGGAAATAAAAGTTGACAGAGGAAGTAAAAGTTGACACAGGAAAAAACTATTTTATATTATATAGGGGGTACCCCTGCTCTCTTCGCTCGCCATCGGCCAGGTTTTTTTTCCTCTGCCAACTTTTATTAAACGTCATTTTGACATTTATTGAGCCTGGATATTTGTTGACGGAAAAACTATTTGTTGGCGGAAAGAACTATTTTATATTATACAGGAATATGAAAAATTTCGATTTTATGTACTGCCTAACTTGTGCAAAATTTAGACTTCCTGAATATAAAATATATTTATATTTTTTTCTTGTTTTATTAGAACAGAAAATAATTAAGAATAAAGTATTTTTTTTTTGCCAACGTTTCGGTCTTTATTGTAAGGCCATCTTCAGGGCTTGTTAAATAAATATTGTAAAGTTATATAAAAAATATTGAGTAAAAAATATAAATTGATGACATTGAAGGAAATAATAATTTGAAATTGAAAGATGTCAAAGAAAAAAAAAAAAAAGGTAACAGGTAAAAAATAGTCTTAACATTTAGCATCCACACTGGCATAGACGTATTGTCACTGCCAATGTCAATGATAATTACAAATGACATTAAGATATAGTTAAAGTTAGTAATGTAGTGTATGGTATAGTGTATCATAGTGACTCACTATTAGTGGATGTATGTATTGGATTTTAATTGATGTAAGGTTGGGTGCGTTTGGAAGTGTATGGTTGTGTGAAGTGTTAGATAATGTTATTATATACATGATTGAGATTTTGAGTGTCAGTTCTAAAGTTAATTGTATTTTTTGAAGTTTTTATGTGTATCATTTCTAAGAGGTTGCGTTTTTGGGGGTTGATTTCACTATCTAGAATTTTAATATTTTCAAAGTCGAAAAAGTGTCCGTTATTAAAGTGGTGTCGTGAAAGTGCAGTTTTATCAATGTATGTTATATTTTTGCAGCTCGACTTATGTTGGGATACACGTGTTTTTAATAATTGAGATGTTTGTCCAACATAAATCCCGCTACAATGTTTACAATCTATTTGATAAATGAGGTTAGATTTTAATTCTTTTGTTGTTTTGTCTTTTAATTTAGTGTGTAATAAATTAAGTTTAGAATTGTTATAGGTAACAATTCTATTACCATCTTTTTTTAAAATATTAATGATTTTTGGGGTTAAGTTTGGAATAAAAGGTATTTTAAAGTATTTGATTGGTTGATTTTGAATAATGTTATTTCTGTTTATATTATTGTTGTCGTTATTATTATTTAGAATAGAATTTATTAAATTTAGGGGATAGTTGTTTTTTAAAAGGATAAATTTAATTTTTTGTAAATTGTCTTTATGAAATGTGGGATGGCTTAGTTTTATTGCTCGATTAATAATATACCTAAAGATTTAGTAATACAAGCAATTCATGAAAACTGGAACACGTTAAAAGATTATACTGACATTCCCAAAAATAATTTTATAGAATTAATAGAATTTTGCTTTAGCAGCGGATTTTTTTGTAAAAATGGTAAATTCTATAAACAAATACATGGAACAGCTATGGGCAATCCAGCTTCCAACAATTTTGCGGCATTAATCAAATACTTTAAAATACCTTTTATTCCAAACTTAATATTAAAATTCTAGATAGTGAAATCAACCCCCAAAAACGCAACCTCTTAGAAATGATACACATAAAAACTTCAAAAAATACAATTAACTTTAGAACTGACACTCAAAATCTCAATCATGTATATAATAACATTATCTAACACTTCATACAACCATACACTTCCAAACGCACCCAACCTTACATCAATTAAAATCCAATACATACATCCACTAATAGTGAGTCACTATGATACACTATACCATACACTACATTACTAACTTTAACTATATCTTAATGTCATTTGTAATTATCATTGACATTGGCAGTGACAATACGTCTATGCCAGTGTGGATGCTAAATGTTAAGACTATTTTTTAACTGTTACCTTTTTTTTTTTCTTTGACATCTTTCAATTTCAAATTATTTTTTCCTTCAATGTCATCAATTTATATTTTTTACTCAATATTTTTTATATAACTTTACAATATTTATTTAACAAGCCCTGAAGATGGCCTTACAATAAAGACCGAAACGTTGGCAAAAAAAAAAAATACTTTATTCTTAATTATTTTCTGTTCTAATAAAACAAGAAAAAAATATAACATACATTTATAGAACAAGAACAACAAGAAATTATTAAAATATATTTAGCAAAATACACAATGTAAATAAATTTTAAGAACATATATGGATTCATAAGCTTAAAATCTATAAGGAAGCTTGTTTTCATTAAGTCAAGGATGAATCCCTGTTCCTTGGTAAAAGTGTTAAATTTAAGACGATGCTGCAAAAAAAAACATCTAACGATTTTTTTAGTGTTTACAAAAAATGCATAAAATACACCACAGAATCATAGCACAGGCACACAAACAAAAAAAAAGTTATTTTTCCGCAGACGAGACAAACATTTCTATACAGTTTTGGGGTAGCTGTTCCGAATCTGGGATTGGTTTGACTAGTTCAGATCGCATTTTTTTGCTAACCTGACCGAGTAAAACCAACTCTAAATTCGGATTAAGCGACCCCCAAAACGTATAGAAATATTTGTTTCGTCTGGGGAAAGAGACCTTTTTTATTTGTGTGCCTGTGTTATCAGAAAAAAACATCAGAGTTTCCAGACCTTTTATCAGGTGAAACTTTATAAAACCAAGTTTAAGGGTCGTTTTTTATTAAATTGCTCATCCCAAGATCTTTAGGAATACATACTTTTTTTGATTCAGGATTTTTTGGCAGTTAAACCTTATATAGGCTGCAGTATTAATTTAAATATAAAAAGGAACAATAACTTATTTACTTTTGCAGATATATGAAAAACTTCGATTTAGCACCTAAAAGGAGTAGAAAATTATTTACTTTTGTAGATACTAGGGGGGTACCTCAAAAAGGTTTTTCACATTTTTACAAGTCATTTTTAAGTTAAAAATTCTAACACTATAAACAAAATAAAACTATAAAGACACGCAAATACGACAAATAAGGCCACAAACAATATCACCAATTATTCTATTTCATAACACAATGACAGAGTGCAGCGTTGTCGGACCTCCTACCCATGTAAATTTACGTTTACTTGCATTTAAATGGTTTGAATGTAAATGTACGCTGCCTTTGAGTGTTCTTATTAACATTTGTAGCAAAATATTGGAAATTTATTGGTTTTTATAATTAAAAATTATACGGTTGAAATGGTGTTGGCAAAGTAGAACCGCCATTTTTACCGTTTGGATGTCAATCTATTGTTATTACGCAGGGCAAAACCTTGCACAAACGTTTATTTCCTCTATATATTCTCTACCTATGTGATAATACTGAGCTAGTTTTTTCAGGTTAGGGTTCCAATAAAGGTTTCTATCAATATTGGTCAAAATCGTAGTCCAAAAATTTTTCGACCCGACCTATTGTAAAGTCTTGTCCATTTCACACATGCCATCAGATGACAAGTTAATTTACCACTGTAATTTATTGCATATATTGTATATAAGCGGTGTTGGACTAAATATTCATTTAATATGAATAATTGCTAGGATGCAAATTAACGTCTTAAGCCATGCAGACTAATTGAACTGACAGATTTCCAATCATATTTTTAAGAGCAAACTGCTCATACACACGGCAAAATCCTACACACATAAGTAATTATTACACGTATTTAGGCATTATCTAGGAGTTATTATTTATAGTCCAGTCAAATAATAAATATAAATTGCAATAAATGTACACAGGCTGATATTCTAAAGGGTAGTAGTGGATGGTAACAGAACACTCCTGTTAGTTTTTCACTGGGTAATTTGCGTAAGGGGTGTCCGCTATTTTGAATTATAAGGGTAAGTTGCTTAATATGCAGCTTACGATAAAAATGGATATAACTAATTTTGTTAAGGATGAAATTTCCAACAATTTTTGTTTGGATAATTTTTTTAATATATTAATAACAATCGAGTTAATTTAAAAATAGACATGTTGGAGGTGAATTTTTTTTGCATTTTTCAGCCAAATTATTGATCCGACTATGAAAGTGGATAAAAGCAAACTTGTAGCTCTTAAAATTCTCTATAAGTTTCATATATTATAAATTTTCATAGGTACTTTGGTACGGTTACAGAAGGCTCAACTCGACATTCAAAGCCCACTGTAACCGTAACAAAATACTTATGAAAATGCATAATATATAAAACTAAATAGAGAATTTCAATAGCTACAAGTTTGCTCATAACGACTTTTATCCTCCGATAAATAATTTGGCTGAAAAATCGAAAAAACCAACTTCACCCCCAACATGGACATTTTTGAATATTTATAACTCAAATGTTATTAATATATTAAAAAAATAATCCAAACAAATTGTTGGAAATTTTCTCCTTAACAAAATCGGTTATATGTATTTTTATGGTAAGATGCATATTTAGCGAGATAACCGCACTCACCCCTAAAATTTAAGGTAGCGGACACCCCTTACGTAAATCACCCGGTGAAAAACTAAGAGTAGTCTTCTGTTACTATTCATTACTACCCTTTAAAATATCAGCTCGTGTACATTTATTGCAATTTAACAAAGAAATTTATCGTTATTTTTTTAATGTTAACGTTTTAATTTTGTGCTTACAAATTAACCAATGTCTTGCATTGTAAGGTTTGGTAAATTATTAACACTGGCCCACAAAAATAAAAAAGTTTCTGTGCTACGCTTGAGACCCAGCTATTCTTCTATACTTTAAAGCGCTGAATACGAATCCATGGTCAAAACAGAAAGAATCATTATGAACTCATTCGGGACCGGTGGCTGCCAAGTTGTTAAAAACGAGGGGAGCCAAATTTATGCTTTTTTGGGTCTGTCGTGACCTATATATTTAGTTCTTTTTATCAACATTAACAGAGAACCCCTAACACAAGCTTAAAGCTTATTTGGGGCTTTCTGTGAATCTGTAATATATTAAAAATAAATAAATAAATAATTTGTCAACTTTTTTGCAGTAGCGAAAATGCATCTTAGTTCATACGGAGGCGCGAAGTCAATTAATTGACATTTTTTTGAAAAATTATTCTTGTAAAATTTTAATTTATTTATAATGATTAAATAATTTGGATTGGTACCAGACATGGTTATAAAGTGCTAAGAATGATGGTATAAAACATAGAACGTTGGATGAAAACTATGGAATGGTTAATTGATGGTTTTGAAGCAAGCTAAATTATAGTACTAAGTTCACTCTTTGGTATAATATATCTGAGTTTATGAACTTTGATTTTTCAAACATGGTGTCCAACTAGTGTTTTGTTTTTGCTCAATTATGTTTTATATATTACTTTTATTCCTTTTTGTAAACAAATGTATGTTTTGTCTATATATATATTTATTATTTAAATTATTGACCTGTGTAAAGATCTTTGTAATCTATTAGCATTAATAAATTATGACTATGACTATGACTATGACTTGTATGTCCCTGTAAGAGTCTAATTAAATAAATAAAATTAAATAAAATTATAATTATCAATCAATTATACAGTGACCGTCATAAAGTCTGCACAATATGGTAAAGTTTTTTACTAATAAATATTTTAAAAATTAACCAAAAAGATACGATACAATATTGGGAAAATGCAAGTTTAAATTTTTAAATAAGCACAAGGGCTACAAATATAGAAAATAGTTATAGGATTTTTTTAATTCTAAATACAACGGTTTGGTAAAAAAATCAGACTTTTATTTTATTTTTAAATTTTTCTTAAAAAAAACTAATCACACAATTTTATAAAAAGATTTTTAGCCTGCCCCAATATTCGAGTGGCCCCTTAATTAAGTTATCTGACTAACCAAATTAAGCCGGTATTAAGTGGAATTTGCCTTAAAATGATTAGATTTATCTGGATTGTCCGGCTTACCCAGCATTATCCGAGAGTCAAATTAAAACGGGACCACCTCATGAATGTCCTCTCTTTAAGTACCAAAAGGTTTCCTCAAATTCCGTTTATCCGTTCCAAAGTTATGTGGGAACAAACATAAAAAAAACAGTCACGCGTCGAATTGATAACCTCCTCCTTTTTTGGAAGTCGGTTAAAAATAGCACAAAATTTGTAAAATTAAGTTAAATAACCTGTCCTTGTCTCACATTGTTAGGCTGTCATAATGCATTTTATAAAAGTCTAATAAATCTCGGACCTTATGACCTAATAAATCGAATAAAAATAATCAAAAAAACAGGGAAAATCCGTTGACCAAAACCTATAAAAGAACAACACGCGTTATAAAAACTAGCGCTGAACTGCAAGAGATAGGTGGTCCAGAAAGCTATCATAGTCGGAAAGCTGGTGAACATTTTTAACAACTTAATTTATCCCAGCGGAATTTTACATAATATGTCTTAAAGCAGATTCTAATTAAGCTGTCTACAAATAGTCAGGTCCTGGATTCGGTTTCTTTGGATGCTAGAAGCCACTAAATGTAGGTAGGTCCCTAAAAATTTGATTTTAACTTATGTATTATTATTATTATTATTATTATTATTATTATTATTATTATTATTAAATAATGATTAGAGTAGAGGACAAGTCCTATAAAACTCCTTTAATAGTAAGTGCTAATTAAAAAAAATAAATAAAAAGAAAAATAAAAAGAAAAGAAAAATAGTGAAATAACTAAAAAATAAAAATTAAATTATCTGTTAGTCCTGGTGACGTCATAGCGATTCTTGAAGGCGTTGACGGATGGAGCAGAAATAACATTGCTAGGTAAACTATTTCATTCACCAAAAACTCTGTTAGACAAAAAATTTACACGAGCACTGGTCCTAAAGTCCTGCTTAAAATTAAAGTTGTGACCTCTTAACCTATTGTCCTGATTTAACATGTAGAGCGAAGATACATTCACACCGAATGTTGTTTAGGTCGCGAAAAGTTACACTATGAGGTCGCCCCTATTTCTTCTTTTTCGATGCTTTAAGAAAAATAGTTCATGATAGATATCGGCTTAATCATCTCCAGCAGCGCCAAAACTTTACGACGTTTACTTTTTATGTGTATTGTTGAACGAATTTATTATAATATTTTTAGGTAGAAGTTAAATTTGTATAAATTTTTATTTATAGTTGGTTTTACTAAAAAAAACATATTTTTTAAATTATTATTTTTATTACAAAATGTAAAGGTTAATTTAAATATTGTTGATAAGTACATTTGTTTGTTACGGTGCCAGCCTAAAATGTGACTTTCTGTAAACTTCTCGTCAAATTTGATCCAAAACAAATGATGTTTAAGTCGCGCCGACTTATATTTTTATTAATTTAATTTTGTTTCTAATAATTATTAATAATGATTATAATCCGTCAAATAAGGTTTAAACCATTTCTGTACAGAGGTCCCCGAACGACTATAAATGAATAAACTAAACTAAACTAATAAACTTATCTTGAAGTTTTAAAAAACAGCAAAAATATAACTGAAGAATTTAAACTAAAATTTAGCTTAAAGAGCGTGGCAAATATCACTTATATGACGTTGTAAAGGACAAACAAACAAAAATGTTCAATTTAAAAAATTATATTTTTAAGTAAATGCTGAAGATTTTTTCTAATAATTTAAGAGTTTGCTTGACAGTCAAACTTTGACTAATGATAAATAAAATATTTTTTTTTAATTAGAGCGATTGTGGAGATTACCATTAGAGCTCGGACAGAGGACTTGATCCTGACCTACAGATTTAGAAACGGCCCAATTAAAATGCACTTTAAAACTTAGGTATATCGTCGGCTAAGAGGTAAATTTACCTAAACCTATTTTTTTTTTCAAAATATGTATTTTTACAGAATCGGATACGAAATTTCTTACTCTATGCGTCTGTTTAAAATTAACTTGTATGAAATCAATACCTACAGATAAAAAGAATAAAAACTAAACATTTTAAAGGTAAAATTACCTAAACCGATCATAAAATTGTAAGTAAAGCACTCAAGTGTTTTAACTAGACTTTTAGATGACATTTCTTATCAATGATATAGCAGTAATATAATAGGGATACTTTTCAATTAAAACATGATAGTCCCGTACAGAAATTGATCTAATAAATATAAACAAATAAGTACAGAATAAAACAAGATATACAAGAATATTTATAAGTATCACAATTTTAAACTAGATTCCATATCCCTTTATGTATGGCCTTAGGTTTAGGTAAATTTACCTCTAAGATGTGTGTCATTTTTAGAATGTCAAGTACCCATAAAGATTTTTGTCGAATTTAAAATAAAATAGTTAAAATTGACTTAAATACATTAACGAATTAAGTGCTCTTTAAGGTATAAAAGAAATATTTATAGTAAGTATAAATCACCAATTTTAAAATCGTTTTTTTTTACGTTTCCTGAAAAATTTGAAAATATCGAGATGATATAGAATTCAGCCGGAAGAAAATAACGTATTAAAAAGCTCTTGGACTATCATGAGAATGCAGACGTGCCATCAAATCGTCGTTGGCTGTGAAGACGATCCCAAAATCAATGACATCGGCTTCAATTACCGGTTGGCGGATCAGGTTTGCCTCCCCAGGGAGATATCCGGAAAGCAACGGAAGTCGTTCTTTTAACAGACGTAGAATATTTGATAGTTGAATTTTTAATATCGACTTAAAATATGTCCTTATTAGAGCTTTGTAAAGATTGGTTTACCCAATAATTAACACTAAACTAGGAATTTAACCAATTAAATAAAATTTGACTAATAAATCTGACATTTTATTTAACAAACCCTTAGTTTAGTATTATAATACTGCAATTATAATTATTTGGTAAACCAACCTTAAGAATATGAATTATTATTTTTAAATGTTATACAATTTTGAGATATTAGCAGAAAACTTGTACAACATAATCCCAAAAATATTTAAAAAATCCTAAAACTGGCCAAAACTGTTCGTGGGTCATATAATATATTGCCTAACTTTCGATATTAAAACTTTTTTTGCTTTTTTTATTTTTATTTATTTATTAATTTTTGTTTTTTTTTTTCGATATATCGGTTATTGCATAAAATCAGAAATTTAGCGGCTTGTTTATAGGTTTTTGCCTGAATTTCTGATTCTAAGTGAAGTTAAGTAGCAGATTATGCTACCACACCAGTCACTGTCCTTATATTTTTTTTTTGATAATGTTGGTTTGGTTTTTATCGGTGCGTTTAACAAAACAAAAGCACGCGAAAAAAAAATCTTAATAATAAAGAATAATAATAATCAAAAAATCTTTTTTAGAAAAATTAAATATGGACAGCTTGTTCCACTTCAGTTGAAATATGGATTTATCGGTATTTGCTCGAACTAGTCAGTTTAGTATACAATTTTAAAGGGGAATCATCGGCTTGTATATGATGCGCTGTATCAAGAAAGCGCTACAAAATTGGTAGGAATCGATACTTAGGTCAAAATATACAAATAGTAGATTTATCGGTTTTTGCATGTTTGATCCAATTATAATCATTATTATGAAATAATATTAAATAATGTTTATTATGTATTATATAAAAAGAATTTTAATTTCTTTTTAATAATTCTAGCCGTTTTTTGTTTAAAATATCGCAAGCTAAACACAAAGCGTTAAATAGTTAAATCTGCAAATAAATTCAGTGTCATAAAGTTATTTTAACCCTGAAGAGCTAAAAAGCATAAATAATCTCAAAAAAACTTATCCTTAAAAGAACAAAGTCAGGCCATATTGACTATAAGTACCTTATAGTAAGAAAAGCATGGAAAATAAAATAATATAAACCAAAAAAATTAATGCAAAACGTTTTACCGTTAGCATATTTTTAAATATTCTTAAACAGAGGAATAAATTTTAATATTTCCGCTTCTTTGACTGCAAAATAAATTCTGATAAATATCTGAGTGAAAAAAGGAGCAAGCCGGATGCTCTAATAAAAAACAAAGTAGGTACGTCATAAAAAGGAAATCGGTCAAAAATTGATATTGATTACCATACCCGGGCGATAATCAGGTTATGTGTCAAAAAACGCAGGCAGAAACAAACATTTTTCAACTAAAACTAAATGATTTTCCCTACTATAGTATATACTCCGTTAGACTAAAACAAATCCCAAGTTTTTCATGCCAGTCCATAGTTTTCCCAACTACTGCATGTAGCTGAAAATTTAATTAGGTAAAAAAAAGCTCACCAACAGAATAATTTTTCCAATTCGGAAATGGGTTTTCCCAACTCAAAAGTGGATTTTCACAGCTCAAAAGTAGCACCCTGTCGGTGATGATTCTGTAATTTATTTGTTTGATAAAATTTTTAAATCCGATAAAAAAAATAAAAAATTAATAATAACTGTATTAAGAATAATTGTATTTTGAGTAGACTATACAATGTATAGTAGTATATACTATAGTAAACGTATACATTTTCAAAGGTAAAGCACCTCTAACTTCCTTATTTGAAGTATTAGATTATTTGATTTATGTTTAGCACGCTAATCCTGAATATACATTAGGTTTAAAAGACTTATCAACGCAAACCAAGAATTAATCATGTTAGTAGGATATATGCACATTATGAAACCTTCAACAGTAAAATCTGAGGTGCTAGGTTTCAGAAGCTAATGGACTTTATTCCTCAAAAATTACCATAGTCGACTTAATATATTTTTATTTTATACCGTTTTAGCTTATTCTATATAAATTTTGATCAGAGAATTTAAATTCGTTTATCCGTTAAATGGTCTATTGATTTTCATTTCTGAAAAAAGTATCACTGCGATTTTTTAAAACTTAGTTTCTCAAAAAGTATGCATATTAGTGTATCGATTATATATAATAATCGATAAGCTAATATAAATAATTATTGTTGAATTATTTGTCAAACACTTGTTATTATTGAGTTACCTATCGTTTTGACACATAGTAACAGACATTTAATACACTGCCTACATATTTTTTTTAAATTAAGCTACCAAATACGTCTGCAACTATTTTTTCTGAATGGCGATTTCTCCCGTTAGATTAGACAGGGACAAAAGTTCTACCCAAAAAGGATAGAAGAAATACATACACTCCCACTTCCACCCAACCAAACAAATTCTGTATTTGTTCTTTGTTGAACAAATACAATATTTACTTGGCGGGGCGAAAAGTGTAACTATATTATATTTATTAAAGAAATTACTGGCGCCATCTAAATTTTAGTAGAATTATCTTATTCTACAGATTCACATTAGCTATGTTCGTTCGTGTCGCTCAGTGCTACACTTTCCGGCCAACCAAATAAATACTGTATTGGTTGTATGAAAAACATACAGTATTTAGGTTGGCTGGAAAGTGTAGCACAAATGAGATAGAGATAGGGTAGACGTCTTTTGTTTCATAATTCTAGTTGTAGAGAGCTCCACTAAGAATTGATAAACTATTTATGTGAATGAATTTAAAATCTCTGACCAAAATTCATATAGAATAAAACAGTATAAAATAAAGTTTTATTAAGTCCACCATTATCATTTCTAAGCAATAACAGTATACACCTATTATGCAAACTAAGTCTAAGTGTTCAAGATTAACGTTTTTTTTCTGAGACGATTTTGCTAGGATGGAAAGTTTATGGAACTGCTCGATAAATTCTGGTTACTATGTTTTTGTTTGGTGTATAAGCAGGTGACAATAAGAAATAAATTGCGAGAATATTGCGTTAACTACATTTTTTACGACATCAGATGAAATCTTTAAACGCAGTTTAAAATGTTTTTTATTATTTTTTGGGGTAGTTTCAAGAATATACATATTTGGTAGATACTGTTGTGCGCACACAATAAAATTTTAATATAAGGGTGAATTTTTAAGTAAAAATTCAAATTAAGCATTTCTTATAAAAACATAATTACTGGAAAGAAACGATAAAATATAATTTTTTCTACATTTTTTTTTAATAAATACTTCTATACCGGGTGTCACAAAATAATAGTACACCCCTATAACTTTTTTGTTTATCATTTATTTATCAAAATGAAATTTGTAGGATCAAATAATTGAATAAACTGCATTTTTCGACATTATAAAAAATTCTCTGTTACTTCCGGTTTCGCCGGAAATGACCTCAACTTTTGATTTTTAAATGGAACACCCATTTACATTTTTTGATCCAAAATTGAATTCTGAGTACAACCATGTATAATTTGTCAACTCTTGACAAAACATGTATTTTTTTAATTAAATTTAAATTTTAAATCTAGTTAGCTTTGAATTATGCAAAATTATTATTGGATTAGTAATTTTCCTAAGAAACATATGAAACAACGTTTTATTTAATTATTAAGCAAATTGGAGCTCTTTAAAACTAGACAAATCATTTTTGTCAACAAAACCCATTTTTTTTAAATGGGAAGGTACTGGTACCGTAGTATTTTTTTCTTAAACGATTGATACCCATATCATTGTATTTAAACCAAAATTTATAGTCAAAAAAATACTATTCTTCTTCTTCTTCAGTCAGTTATTGTTTTTGATCTAAGTATTTTTTAAGTTAAGTTAAGTTTTTTAAGTTAAATTCCAAAAATATAACATTAAACAATAACAATTCATTTATAAAAGCAGCATTTTTCGGCATTTTAATGATATTTAATTTTTTTTAACATAAAACTTAGTTACCTTTGAATTTTTAATAATACGTTAAATTGTTAAAATTATTAAATACAATAGGAAATTATTAATTTAGATAAGGATACACCGTAAGTAACGTATGTACATGGCTATCAACGACCGTTTTTTGTTTTTTATTAGAAATTCTAAGGTAACTAAGTTTTATGTTTAAAAAAATTAAATATTATAAATACAAAAAAATGCTGCTTTTATAAATGCATTGTTTTTGTTTCATGTTATATTTTTTGAAATTTAACTTAAATAGTTTTTTTATAGTTGATTTTTCTTTTTTATTTATTTTTAATAGGGTAAATGGGTATCAATCTTTTAAGAAAAAAAAAGTGATTTAATGGTACTACGGTACCAGTACCTTTCCATTTAAGAAAATTAAGTTTTATTCAAAAAAATGATTTGCCTAGTTTTAAAGAGCTCCAAATTGGTAAATAGTCAAATAAAACGTTCTGTGACAGATTTGACAGAACTTCTGTCAAATATTGACAAATTATACATGGTTGTACTCAGAATTTAATTTTGAATAAAAAAAATTAAAAATATATAGGGTGTTCCTTTTAAAAAGTCCGAAGTTGAGGTCATTTCCGGAGAAACCGTAAGTGACAGGATATTTTTATAAAGTCAAAAAATGCAGTTTATTCAAATATTTACATCCTCAGAGTTTTATTTTGATAAGTTAATAAATAAAAAATTATAGGGTTGTACCACTATTTTGTGGCACCCGGTATATTAAAATTTTCTGAATATCTATTCATTGTACCTTAATTTGTTATCAAAATTAGTGGAGAGATTCTAACACAAGCCTAAAGCTTATTTGAGGCTCTCCACGACCCTGTAATAAGTTTGAAGCCATAAATAAATGAATAAAATAAAACTAAGTACACTCTAAATAAAAATATGGTAATTTCACAGCAAATAAAATAGGTCATATGTCACCAGCAAAGAAAGTGGTAAATTTTACATTACGGATTTAAATTCACTGTTATCTGTAAAAATGTGAACTTTTATTTTGGTAATTTTACTGCTATCTTTTATAGAATGGAAGCTATAATTGGTAATTTTCGGGACTGTCTGTAAAAGTGCTGGGTTTTTGGACCACATACATGATTTTTTTTGAAAAATTATTGTACCGACAGGAAAAGAGCTGAGATTTTAAACTGAGTAATATTGAGGTTAATTTAATAAATATTTTAAATTATGACATTCTGACATGGTGAATTTGCTTTAATTAGTAATAATAATAATATAATATTTCTGCCGAAAAAAAAATATATATATATATATACATATATACAGGGTGTTTTTTTTAACCTGAAATTTTCAAATATCTCGAATACTATGCATTCAAGAAAAACAAATGTCGGACAAAAGTTATTTATTTTAATAGGGAAAACAAAATGACGTATTTATTTTTTACAGAGTTTTTCGTTTTCAAGGTCGTTTCAAGGTCAACTTTGTTTTTTTTTAAATAGAAACATACATTTTATTTACTGTTATTTAATTCTCCTTAAAAAAATAAAAATATTTTTTAAAAAACTTTTCTTGATCGCACTTTTAGTTGCAGAGATAACACAGACATACAAAATTAAAAAAGTTGGATCTCCGACGGACTTGACTAGTCAATTCCTATGTATTTTGAGCCGCTGAATCCGAATCTGAGGTCGGAATTTGAAAGTTAGCTCCCATTTTCAACATAACCTCAAAAAACTTACTTTTCGCAATGATATGGTATGTTTTTTGTGATTATGTTGAAAATGAGAGCTAAATTTCAAATTTAAACCTCTGATTCGGATTCAGCGGCTCGAAACATATAGGAATTGACTAGTCAAGTCCGTCGGAGATACAACTTTTTTGATTTTGTGTGGCTGTGTTATCTCCGCAACTAAAAGTCCGATCAAAAAAAGCTTTTTACCAAAGATTTAATTTTTTTTGGGAGAATTAAACAACAGTAAAAAAATATATATGCTTCCATTTAAAAAAAACAAAGTTGACCTTGAAATGACCTTGAAAACGTAAATATCCGTAAAAAATAAATACGCCATTTTGTTTCCCCCATTAAAATAAACAACTTTTGTCTGACATCTTTTTTCTAAAATGCATGGTATTAAAAATATTTGAAAGTTTCAGGTTAAAAAAAACATCCGGTATAATTCTAATTAAATGCTAAAAGGGCAACAAATATGCTAATATGCGGGTATATATGTATATATATATATATATATACATATATACAGGGTGTTTTTTTTAACCTGAAATTTTCAAATATCTCGAATACTATGCATTCAAGAAAAACAAATGTCGGACAAAAGTTATTTATTTTAATAGGGAAAACAAAATGACGTATTTATTTTTTACAGAGTTTTTCGTTTTCAAGGTCGTTTCAAGGTCAACTTTGTTTTTTTTTTAAATAGAAACATACATTTTATTTACTGTTATTTAATTCTCCTTAAAAAAATAAAAATATTTTTTAAAAAACTTTTCTTGATCGCACTTTTAGTTGCAGAGATAACACAGACATACAAAATTAAAAAAGTTGGATCTCCGACGGACTTGACTAGTCAATTCCTATGTATTTTGAGCCGCTGAATCCGAATCTGAGGTCGGAATTTGAAAGTTAGCTCCCATTTTCAACATAACCTCAAAAAACTTACTTTTCGCAATGATATGGTATGTTTTTTGTGATTATGTTGAAAATGAGAGCTAAATTTCAAATTTAAACCTCTGATTCGGATTCAGCGGCTCGAAACATATAGGAATTGACTAGTCAAGTCCGTCGGAGATACAACTTTTTTGATTTTGTGTGGCTGTGTTATCTCCGCAACTAAAAGTCCGATCAAAAAAAGCTTTTTACCAAAGATTTAATTTTTTTTGGGAGAATTAAACAACAGTAAAAAAATATATATGCTTCCATTTAAAAAAACAAAGTTGACCTTGAAATGACCTTGAAAACGTAAATATCCGTAAAAAATAAATACGCCATTTTGTTTCCCCCATTAAAATAAACAACTTTTGTTTGACATCTTTTTTCTAAAATGCATGGTATTAGAGATATTTGAAAGTTTCAGGTTAAAAAAACACCCGGTATAATTCTAATTAAATGCTAAAAGGGCAACAAATATGCTAACAGCACAAAAAATGTAGGAACCTTTGAGCTTGCGTCAGTACAGTTAATACTACTGAATGATTGACGAAAAAATTAAGAGTGTATGACGAAGCTATGTAGCTTCTTATTTGTACAACTAGAACGTAAATTATTAAAAAACAAGAATAATTTTAGGTATACTTGCTAGGGGTCATCCATAAAATACGTCACGTCATTTTTTTAGGTGATTTTAGCCCCACCTCTGACATGTCACACATAGTCACAAAGTCTTGACCCCCTCCCTCTATGTGACGTTACTCTTTAATTTTACTAAAAAAAAATCAAATTTTATTTTTTTTTACATTTTATTGAATTCTTTAAACATATGATAAAGGCATATTTGTAGTAACACGTGCTTCCATCTTATATTCAACTTTTATCGCGAAATATATCACTACCAATTCACAATTTGTCAAAAATAATGATTACTAATGTTTTTGTTTCGAAACTTTACTATCGTAAAATTGCCATCTTATGGTAAAACCATGAAGCAATTCCGGCCCTCAAAATATCAATATGTAGATAGATGGAACTATACTAAAAAATTCTGCTTATCAGAACATAAAAAAGTAATTTTGAGTAGGTCAATAAAATTTTGGAGTGAAGTCACACTCGACCAAGTCCTCCCTCCCCCCATGTCTCACTTGGTCACAAATATCTGACCCCCCTCCCCCCTAAAGGTAACGTCCAAGTATTACGTAACGCAAATTGTACCTTCATACCCTGTTTCTCGCGTTATTAAAGGCTGTAGAGATTTCATGTTTTGGCTACCCCCCCCCCCAAATAGGGGGTGTGTTAGGGGGGTAGCCAAAATATAAAATCTCTACACATTTTAACGCGGGTACCGGGGTAAGAAGTGTATGAATTTTGGTACAATTTGCTTTAAATAATACTTGAACGTTCCCAAAGGTGTGACGTATTTTATGGACTTTTAAAAAAAAATAATAAAAACACAATTCCAGCTACCTATATTTGCTGTACATTTGCTAATTTGACTTTGGAACAATTTATTTTATTTAATTAAATAATAAATTAATAATGGCGATTTCTCCCATTAGATTAGACAGGGACAAAAGTTCTACCCAAAAAGGATAGAACACATACATACACTCCCACTTTCACCCAACCAAACAAATTCTGTATTTGTTCTTTGTTGAACAAATACAATATTTACTTGGCCGGGCAAAAAGTGTAACTATATTATTTTTATTAAAGAAATTACTGGCGCCATCTAAATTTTAGTAGAATTATCTTATTCTACAGATTCACATTAGCTACGTTCGTTCGTGCCGCTAAGTGCTACACTTTCCGGCCAACCAAATAAATACTGTATTTGTTGTATGAAAAACAAATACAGTATTTAATTGGTTGGCTGGAAAGTGTAGCGCAAATGAGATAGAGATAGGGTAGATGTCTTTTGTTTCATAATTCTAGTTGTAGAGAGCTCTATTAAAATGACAATACAAATATTTTTTACTATCTTCTGGCTCTGAGAAAGTATTATTTAATAAATAGTATTATTTATTGTTAACATGCATTCCTAGGAATAGGATCCTATTGATAATAATTTTAGTTATAAAACTAAAATTGTTAGTACTTAGTTATGTATAACTTCAATGCATCGTTTAATAACAACAATTTCCTTACTGAGAACAACAATAAATAATACTTTTTAATTACAATTTCCTCAGTCATAAACTAGACTTCTAGGAAACTGTCGACTACCCGACTGTCTGCGTACTTTATTATTATAAAGAAATTAATAATAATTTTACGTTGTTGATATATTTAATTATATAATCTGGTTGAGAATTATATTTAATAATCGCTTTTACAGATACGATGCCTTCCATTTGAGTTAGATTAACCATTGTTCGTTCTATTCCATGAATAGTTAAATATTATTCTATATATCTTCTTAAAGAAGAGAAAATATTTTTTTTTTACATTATTTATTGATTATGTACTTTTTATATTTTATAAATTTATAAATTTGTTTATTTTGTTTATTTGTTTAGCCTCGTACTATTCTATTTAATTAAGCATCCCCTAAGTCCAGGACTTGTGTGGGCTAGTAGTAGAGGGAACCACCGGCTTATACTGACTTTCGAACCAGTTTCTAGGGATTGTCCGTTTCACTTATCGCCTTCACCAAATTTCAATTATTAATTAACTGAAAAAGGCAAATCGGCGCCAGTGAGAATCGAACTCACGATAGTAGACTTGCTATACATACGCGCTAGCCACTACGCTATGCCTCCCATACTTTAATAGTTGATATAAAAGAAAAACTAAATATAAAAACTAAATATAAAAAAATTCATTCAAGGTACCCAATACTGAGAAAATAATTATTAATTTTGTTAATAAATAATATTATACACTAAGGGCCAAGAGACCTGCGATGTTGGCAAAAAGTCGACAAAATTGACTTTTTAATTTCCAAAAAGTAAATAGGACAACCAAATAAGAAATAGTTAGGGCAATTATTCTCGAAATTTTATTACATTATATTTAAGCGTTTGTTTTCTACGAGGGTTTAAACTAGAAAAAAACTTTTTTTAATGCTTTTTTTATTAAATATTTAAATTCTTTTTCTTGTTTTTTATGTATTGATTTTAATCTTGCTTTTAAGAACAAAGTGAAAAAACTCAAAATTATAAAGCCAACGTTTCGCCCCTTATTGTTGGGGCTTCTTCAGGGCAAATTTATTAAAACAATATAATATAAAAACTAGTGTAAATGGTTAAAAATATTAATAAATTAAATTAACATTAAAAATAAAAAAAATATGACAGAATGTCAACGTCAATCAAAAAGGACAAAATTATAATTTGAAAACTGTCGACTTTTTAATTTAAAGTCAACATAAATGTCATCTAACTGACACTGACATGATGTCAATGTCAGGGTCGGTCAAGTTTGTCATATTTATTTGAAGGGTGACAGTTTTCAAATTTTAATTTTGTCATTTTTGATTGACGTTGACATTCTGTCATATATTTTTTTTTTTAATTTTTAATGTAAATTTAATTTATTAATATTTTTAGCATTTACACTAGTTGATATATTTAATTATTATATTGTTTTAATAAATTTGCCCTGAAGAAGCCCCAACAGTAAAGGGCGAAACGTTGGATTTATAATTTTTGAGTTTTTTCACTTTCTTCTTAAAAGCAATATATTTATTATTAAAATAAATACTATAGTTTTGAATAAGCAGTCATTTAAGTTCTGTTTTAAATTAAAATAATTAAAAAAGGTATAACCTAATTAAATAAAACAAATCGGTAGGACGGTGGGTCGAAAGAACACTTTAAGCTAGAGACTTGAAATTTTGCATACTCATATATTAACAAAATTTCTTACTCGGAATTGTTTTTGGTAAACATTGGGGTGGGCCAAGGGGGGCAAATGGGGAAAATAAAATATTTTTTTACAAGAAATTGAAAATTGCTAAATTACTTTAGTCAGAATTTAAACAGATTTAAATGAAAATTTTTAAAAGAAGTATAACTTAATAATATTACTTTTTTATACTTTTATTAAACGCAATGAATTTCGTATCAATTTATTTCATCAGTTATTAATTTCAGCATCCTTTAAAACCCTTGAATACCTGTTTTCGTCCAAATTCAATAAAATTTAATTTTTGAAAACAGATTCTGTTTTAGCAACCTCCCAAACCCCTGAATACTAATTTTCATCGGAATCCAATGAAATTTTACAGATTATACGGCCATATTGGATCTGCCATTAGAAGTTTCAAATTTTTGAAAACAAATTCTGTTTAAGCATTCTTAAAAACCCCTGAATACGAATTTTCGTCAGAATTCAATGAAATTTTACAAATTTTGAGACCATATTAGATCCGTCATTTTTAATTTTATTTTTTTTAAAACAGATTTTGTTTAAGCATCCTCAGAAACCCCCAAATACCAATTTTCATCAGAATCCAAGAAAATTTTACAGATTTTACATATTGGATCGGCCATTTTGAATTTAAAATTTTTAAAAACATATTCGGTTTCAGCATCCTCGAAAACCCCTGAATACCAATTTTTATTAGAATCCAATAAAATCTAACAGATTTGGCAGCCATATTGGATCCGCCATTTTGAATTTTGTATTTTTATAGATTCAGTTTGGTTTGGACTCCTAAATGAGATGGATGAGATGGATGGTTGAACATTTCCATCCATTTACATACCTATCGTAGTGCAGTTTCCTTACCACATTAATTTGTATTCACCTTTCCCAGTGATTACTAGGCCTATAGGCCCTATAGGGCAAGATCATCTGCATACGCAACACGGGTACTAAATAAACTTTTGTAAAAATACTGTAAATGTAACAGCAATTAAATTATGAATACATAATTTCAGAACCATTTAAATGCCGCTAATTTTTATATATTTTTTATGGTGTTGTATTGACGCAAATTATAATATAGCCTGAAAAAATATTACTACAAACAAACTAAATTAAAGTTATATATTTATAAATATGTGTAAATATAATAATTCCATTCCCTGTTCGTTTTATTTATACCCTATTATCTATATTACTTTTTTTTAATAATACTTTTATGTAACATTTCTGCACGAAAGTGTTACTTTATGTATATTTTTTTGTTTATTTCCAGACACGATATTAATTCTGTTGAAAGCTAAAATAATATAAAGCGTGTCAACATAGATATGTGCTGATATTGTGGCGTATTTTATACTACTTTAATATTTATAAAGGAATATAACGATAAATACAAACAAACGGACATATTTATTATTATTTAGTTTTTAACCATTGTGATGTTAATTTCAAGAGGTCACAATATTTGGGGAAACTAGTCGATTTTCCCTGGGTTTTCAGTTGTACGTACTTTTTGAAACCAATGTTCATTGTTTTTGTATAGTCGGTTTGTTAGAAATCATATCTTGAACTTTTCAAATTGCTAAATGGAAACCCTTTCATTTTAAATCTTTAAAAAAATTAAATATTGGGTTTGGTAAAAAGGGTAAATTAAAAATAATTAAAAACTTTTTTTTTAGCAAAAAATTGATTCCGAATATTATCTAATAATTTTATTCACAATCTTTAAAAAATGTACATTTCAATGTGTACATGCTGGCCTGCGAATTTTTCGTCTTAGATTTAATAACTATTTTTAGTTTTTGAGGCGCTGATTAGGATTATGAGCTTTATTTTTTAGACGTCTTAAGAATAAAAAAAAACAAAAAAATATGCTGTTAATAATACCTATATTTCATTATAACATATTTTATATTATAAGGACAGGAAATTTTAATTTTAAACAAAATTATAAAAATTTTGTTTTTTTGAAACCCGAAAAGCAACCAGAAAAATAGTTGGTCCGTATTTATCTACTGATCTGCTTGATACAACAAGATCTTTTTTTCAGTGTACTATTTACTTTCAAGACTGATAGGCAAGATTGTTTATCTAAGGTGAAGTACACATAATTTATCTTAATCTCAAATTACTTAAAGAACTTAATAGACCAGTATTAAACAAAATCGGTCTTGAACGGAAACCTCAAATAATAAAATCCCGAAAGTAAACAACAAAAAATTGTCACAGTGGTCCGTACTAGACTACTGAGATATTATCAGGCTCAAACTCATACAAAAGATTATTAAATCCCTCCGCATAAAGTTCAGGACGTGCGTTATCTTATCTTAAGATCTTATCGCGCAAGCGCACCGGCCCAGCCGACGGACCTGGGTTGTTATCTGACAATCTTCTTTGCCGATAACGCATCTCGACCCACGTAAGTAGCCACATCTGCCCTAAGATGTGAAGCCTTTGGACCGATCTTATGTCTACTAACCACCAAATTGTTTGCAATGTTGCCAGTTATATACATAACGTAGATTTGTAGTAAAATATTGTGCACTTTTCAGGAAATAGCAATAACTTAACGTACAATAAGTAATAAGTTCTCTTCAGAATCATCATTATAATTTTTTTGTTTTTTTTTTTGTTTTATTTAAGAGACAGGCTTAGTTACTATGACTTGTTTGTCTGAATAGGTATTGTTTTGATCAATTAAATGGAGATTTAGGTTTTACTAGCACACTGATGCTGCAGTTGCATTGGCATTGGGCACCATTTGAGACAGAAAATTTTCAATTTTTTTCTGGGTGGTGGGAATTTTGTTATTCTAGTCGCGAAAATTTGATATGAAGGGGTTTGAGTGATCTTGGTTGTCTTGGATAACATCCAAATGGATGATTTCCATTTTGTCTTAGAATTAGTATCTGTTTGTAGTATTTTTTGCGGTGCTGGTTGCGAATGTGATCTTTATTACAAGCTTTTATTTAACAATGCTTATTTATTTATATGTTTTTTTAGGGCAAATCTGCCAAAGGCTTTTTTTCTTCTTTTTAGTGCACTTAAATAAAAGTTGTTCCTAAAAATGTTTTTTACTATTATTTTATTTTTTTCTGTTGTAGTTAATGCATCAAACACGATTAAAAAAAAAGAAAAATGCAAAATAATTATACTATTAATAATAATAATAATAATTATTATTATTATTATTATTATTATTATTATTATTATTATTATTTATTTTAGAAAGCCCCAAATAAGCTTTATGCTTGTGCTAGGGGCTCTCCATTAATTTTGACAAAAATAATTTAAAGGACATATTTTAGTAGTGGATCACAAAAAATTATTTATCAGGATTTCTGGCCATACCTTAAAATATATCTCCAAATCAGTTCATGTTCATTTTCAGAAAAGCCTTTTTAATTACCATAATTAACATTTAATTTAATTTTGTAAAAAATAAATATTTTAACTTATATAATACTTATATCTATTATACACTATAGTATATGTATTATAATATAAACAGTTTAAATACGTGTATTATCAGTGATAATAATGATAACTTCTCACAAAGTATTTTTACCTAAAAAGAGTACGTTTTTTAAAATAAATTAAAGAGTTTTAGGTAAAAAGACTCTAATCTACATTTTTTATTACTATTTTTCGTACCATTAAAATTAATTTACGCCAAGACATTTGATAAGACATCCGGTAGAAAATATTTTTTTTATCAAAAATTAAATATTTTAAAATAAATGATATGTAGCTTATAGCTTTGTTATTTAAAATACCTGAATTACTGAAGGAGTTAAGTAGTGATAGATATAAAATTCATAAGAAAAAAGTACGTTAAAGGCCTACTGTCTGTTTTTAGATGATTTAAATACATGAAAATTAAAAAATATATAATTATGGAAACTCTGTACGACAGATTTTTTTAAATATTTTTTTATTATGTAGCACCCAATAATCTATTAAAATAACCTTTAAAATCTAAGACAGGGTTTTCGTCGCAGGCCTGTGTTATCCTTGTTATCCCTGATATAAAACTGTAATAAAAAAACTTTTTTTTAATTATTTAATAGTAATTATATACCAAGGTAGAGAAAACATTTTTTATAGCTGAGCGTATTAAATCCCGAGCTACATAGCTGCAAGAGATTTAAGACTGCGAGGCTATAATAGTCTTCTCTACCGTGGTTTATATATTAGTTTTTTCACTACTAGCACTACTTAACTATTTTTATTCAAATAATAAAATAAATTATTAACAGAAATTACATTTCTTGAAATTTTCATAAAAATCAAGTAACCTTGATGAATGACATTTGCTCAAATAAATACTTTGAACTGACGTTTATACAAATTAGTTTTTTTTAATGTTTTTCATAATATTTAGCTAATTATTGATTGTATTAATTGGTAATAATTATAATTAATTATATTTAATAAATAAAAAGTTAATTAAAGCTATTTTCTTGGTTTTAATTAGTAAAAATTAGCACAAAGAAATGAAAAATCCAAAGTGACAGAAATCAATTGTTTATGAAATTTACTCCAACTAGGAGAGAAAAAAATATTAATGCTATAGGTGAAGAAAATTAATTTCACAGTCTGAACACATGATAAATAATAGTATGTTCTAAAGCTAGTAGTGAAAAAAATAATTTATTATACTAAAATCAAAATGTTTTTAAGTACTTAAAAGTTTAAATCAGTTCCATCGGCTATGTCGTCTACTGTGTAAATAATAATAATAATAACAATAGAATTATGAATTATATGCATAGGTAATACATATTTTCAAATATAATTTTATTGCTAATACACTAATAAATCAGTTTATTTGTGTGAACAAAATATTTGGTTGGATATGGCCAATTGAGATATTTGGTTGTGACAAATAAATTTTATTTCTGTCAAATAAACTATTTTGTTCCCAATAATAAATCATTTTGAAATTAATATATTTATTTACATGAACTAAATATTTATTTGACTCAAATAAAATTTATTACTTACAACCAAATAATTTAACTGGCCATATCCAAATAAATCTAAATTATCTTTTCTATCAGTATATTGTCAAATACAATTGTTAATAAATTTATAAAAAGAAAAAAAAAAAGTAGAAATTAAAAAATTAAAATATCAATTCGACTATAAAGAAAAAGTATGTCTAGAATAATTTTAGTCAACTCGGCATCAGAGCGAACTTTAGTAGTTTTATAAATATTACCAACATATTTACCTACATGTGTACTCGAATTACCTTAAACACTATAAATGACCACTTTTTATGTACTTTTATATACTTTCGGGGGATCTGTATACGTGATCTCAAGCTTTAATAACTTTCATAAAAGCCCAGGTCCATATAGACTTTATATTATACATAATATCTTAAACATACTTTATATTTTCTTAGTAGACGAGAGATTGTGATAACTATGGTGTGTAGGTCTGTTTACTCAATAATAAAGTAATATAAAACTGCATTTTTAGAAATGCAGTTTCTTTAATAATAAATGGGGCAAAACTTGCCTATAGATACTTAAAAATGTAGGTACTATTATACTGATATACTATACTGTTACCTACTAATAACTGAAACAAAAAAAAACAAGCCGTGATTTTATATTTTTCACAGTCCATCTTATATTGTATTTTTTTAAATATTAAACGCAAGCCTATAAAAAATGTACTGAAACATATTAAAACACATTCAGATGATTCCAAATACGTATTAAAAAACTACTGTTCAATACGTATTTGGAATCGTCGCTATGTGTTTCAATACGTTTCTATATTACATTTTTTATAGGGAAGTTAAAATTATTTAAAACGCAAAATTGAACATTGCTGCCAACAAAAGAATACTTCCCCTGTAGTCCTAGATTCATTAAAACACGAAAAAAAAAGACAAAAAAATGTTTTTTCTTTTAGTAAAAAAATATTATAGGGTATTATATTTATAGCCACCTTAAAGAAAATTCTGTTTTTATTTATTTTTATTATGTTTCATTATAATGTTAAGATTGCAGTTATTGGTTTTTGTAAAACTTACAATATATTTCTACTTATATAAAATAAATGTTTAAATGATAGCTAATATTATTATTATAATACATATATGCCACTTAAGCACCGGTCTTAGCTATAAAAATCCATCTAGATCTAGATCTAGATATAGCCACCATTTTAAAAAAATGAATTTTATTAATTAAAAAAAAAAACTGAAAAGGTTTTAATAATAAAAGATGTTTTATTTATAACAGTTTTAGAACATTTACGTATTATCTTTGAGGAGTCTCTAAGACAAGAGAGCTTTCCAACTTCATGGAAGCATAGTTTCATAATGCCCGTATTTAAGTCTGGTAATAAAGAAAATATTTCTAATTATAGGAGTGTCTGCATCCAATCTAATATTCCCAAACTTTTCGATAGTCTTATCTCAGATTACCTTCAATGGTCATGTAGTAAATTATTAATTAATCAGCAGCATGGTTTTTGTCGGAATCGTTCCACAGTTTCAAACCTCTTGGTCTACGAATCCAAAATTTTAGATGTTATAGAGCGTAAATTTGGTCAGGTAGATTCAATTTACACTGACTTTTTTAAAGCTTTTGATAGTGTTGACCATCAAGTTCTTTTATTTAAATTAAAACAGTTTGGTTTTAGCGATCATTTTGTCAATTGGATAGCCAGTTTTATTTCAGACCGAACACAATCAGTTAAAATAGGTTCATTTATATCTTATATTATTTTAGTAACCTCTGGTGTTACTCAAGGTTCGCATAGTGCTCCTACATTATTCCTTATTTTTATAAATGATATATATTCAGTCTTTAAATATAGCGAAGTCATACTTTTTGCGGACGATTTGAAATTTTTCAAACATGTATCTTGTAGCGCTGATGCTTATCTTCTTCAAAGCGATTTAAATCGGTTGGTTGAATGGTGTGTCAATAATAAATTATCACTAAATGTTAACAAGTGTAAACATATGTCTTTTTATAGGGGCATTCGCAAAGTTGAATTTTCATACTTCATTAATGATTCTATCTTAGAGTCCGTTAATTCTATTAAAGATCTTGGTGTTACTTTTGATCGTGAGCTTAACTTTATAATGCACATTAATAATATAACATCTAAAGCATCTAAGATGTTGGGTTTTGTTTTAAGAAACTGTGGTGAGTTTTCTGTTAGATCTTCAGTTAGAGTTTTCAATTCTTTAGTTAGATCCAATCTAGAATATGCCTCAATTATTTGGTCTCCTCAATATAATAATCATATTGATGGGTTGGAAAGTATCCAAAGAAAAATGCTTAGGTTTTGTGCTTTTAAATTAAACACTCCTATTCCTGATCATAACTACTCCCACATTTATTCATTTTTAGATGTAGATTTATTGGAAAGTAGGAGAAAAAAGTCAGATTTATGTTACCTTTTCAAAATATTTAATGGGCTTATTGATTGCCCAGACTTACTAAGTCAAATACATTTAAATGTTCCGGCAAGGGTCATGCGCAACATTTCTCCGCTTTTTAAAATCCCATATCACCGTACAAATTACGGTTGTAATTCTCCCATGGATAGAGTCATGACTTTAGCCAATAGTTTGGATAATTGTGACTTTACTTTTTCCACTTTAGCATCGTTTAAAACCTCTTTAAAAAGCATTAACTTCACTGATGTTTAAATTTCTTATTAATGTTTAATTTTTTTAATTTTAGTATTGTATAGTTTTTTGTTATCTGCAAGGTTATTTTTTCTATTTTTTTTTGTTATAATTATTATTTTTTTTTTTACATTATATTAGGTTTTATCATGTTATCTTATGTACATTTAATTTTTGTAGTGGGGTTTTCCCGTTAATAAATAAATAAATAAATAAATAAACATTTAAAATTTATAGTTTTTAAAACAAATATATACTTCTAAATCGATATTTAAAATGATTTCCTTTTTTATTGCATTTTTTCTTACAGGCCATCCACAACGTTTCTCGGATAACATAGGACCACAATTTCTGTCGATTGACCAGGATCAGAAATGCTTTTCTAGGTGTATTTTTGGTCGCTGAACACGAATCCTCGGTCCGTTTTGGCCCATCACGTCAGATTTTTTTTTTAAATAGGAAAAACAATAATTTTTTCTTTTCGAAAATTTTATTTCGCTCATATGATTTCAAAAATACAGGCATATAATACCTTCAGATTAATATTTTGGAAAATATGATCATATTTCCAAAATATTAATCTGGAGGTATTATATGCCTGTATTTTTGGAATCATCGCGTCGAGATCTATCGACATGATTTTTTTTTTAATATCCAGACGATTACCGAAATTTCACGATTTTGACCATATCTCAGATTATTTTAATCATGTCGATAGATCTTATTCGGCTGTACAAGTTTTACAATAAATTTTATATGTATGTGACATATTTGATATTCAGTTTCAGTCGTCAGTTTTGAAGCTAAATCATTTTTCTTCAATAAATTTTGTACAATACTCATCCTTTCTTAATTTAAATGTTAATATTTAAAGGTATTTTTCACAAAAATTTTCATTATTTGTGCAGTAATTTTGACATATTTTTGTCACTGTCTATAACTGGTCAACTTAGGTTCCAGTTTTAGCCGGTTCTGTGGCTATAACTAGAAAGAAAAGCATTAGTGTGCCAGTTATCGCCATGCAAATTAAAGAATAAATTCGACAAAAAATGTATTAAAATAATAATAAAGTAACTGTTTAAAAACTAACCTGCAACTCGATATAAATAAACTGAATTAGATACTTAAAATAATTATTCTGTCGGAAAAGTCACAAGAAATCATTTTTTTTCAAAATCACATTTAAATACGCGCTGTATTCATTTTGCTACAATAAAGACTTAACCAACTTATTTTTGCCCTAATTTTGCTTTCCCATTTTGTTTTTTTTTAATTTCGGGAAAGCCTTGTATTTATTATTGGATCTGATTTAAACGATGATTTTAAGCTAAATTCTCATATAGCTTATACTCAAAAACTACTCTATGTAGCTAAAACCTGTGCAGTGGTTAAAACGGGTGACCCTAGATTTTTCTTATTTTTTTTTTTTTTTGATAAAAAATCAATTTTTTTTTCAAAAAACAAAAAATTAAAAAGGAAAATTTTCAAAAAAAAATAAATAAATAAATAAAAATAAGAGATGTTTCAATTTTAAAAAAAGTTTAACCCCCAATAACTTTTTTGTTGTGAGAGGGGGGGTTATTTTGAAAAAAATAGCGATCTTCCCCCATAGAACTTGATTTTCAAGTCGATCGGAATATTCGTTCTTGGGTTATCGTATCCACAAAAAACGTGACATCGGACGGACAGACGGACAGACAGATAGGGAGATAGAGAGACGGACATTTTCAAAGATTCTTACTTTCTTATGAAACACATTTTTCACCAAGAATTTTTTTTCTAGGACGTTTTATGACAATTTCGAGAAATTCGAAACCAGCGTACAATACTATTCTAGCGATTACGCGCTGAGAACAGTATAATACTGTTAATAATTATAATATCGAGTACACAAATCTTGTTTTTAGTCTACAAAACTGATTATTAAAAAAAAAATATGAATGAAAGACGTTTTTGCTTAATTTATTTTTTTTGATATAAAACGTTAAACAATTTAATTTATATAAGTTATATTAAGCAGATTATTTTGATGATTAGGGTAAAAAGTTTGTTCCAAATTACTTAAATTGTTGTTGTTTTAAAGGTCTGCTTTTTGTTTTCAGGCTTCAGTAATTTTTGTAGATTCCAGCCTAGCTTGCATCTAACTTTCAAACTATGATGATAAACTGGAAACAGCCCTCAGACTGAAAAGTTTTCAAACACTGTCTGATTTTATTTTCTCTGCTTTATTTTTACGAAAAATATTTACAATGAAAATATAAATTTTATTGCCATTTTATCAAGAGTCTCGTTTTAAATTGTCCTATTAACGTATGATGGCCAAATTAAATACATCAATTTTATAAAATTATTTCATAAAAGTGGAATTTTGAAAAAAGAAAATGAATATTAGTTTTGCGAATAAGAGAACTTGTTGATCAAACTGGTTCAATTAGTTTAGTTTATTTTAAAGTCATTCTAAAATAATGAGTTGACAAATTATAATAAAAATTATTATTGATTAAAGTTTCAGTTCCTTATTAATATATTAGCATGGAAAGAGCCATTACACAGCCACAAAAAAATACTACTGCCAACAAAATAATACTTTCCCCTAGGCTCATTAAAATCAAAAACGAAAAAAAAAAAAATTAAAAAAGAAAAAAAAAAGTTTCTTTTCCGATTTCCGATTTCCGATTTTTACAATCCCAGCCTAGAACTTTGGATAATCAAACTGTGGTCCAAATTTAAAGTATTTAGCCAGAGGCGTTCTTCAGTTATCGTAGTCACAAATTTCCTGGACACACAGAGACCGACAGAGAATTTTATTTTTGACGGAAATCATATTTTTTGGATATAAAACGTCCAGAAACGTAAAAAAAACCAATAATTTTTTTTTGAAATATTTTTACTAACGCAAGACTTTCCTTGGGGAAAGTAAAAGGTCCGGAATTTTTTAAGAGACCATTGTATTCCTATGTATTTTGAGGCCCTGAACCCGAATTTGGAGTTTCCTTTCGTATACTCGAAAATAACGTTTTTTGAGGATATCTCCAAAACTAATAGGATGAGGTTCTATTTTGACCTCAAATTCCGATTCAGTCTCAAAATATATAGGAATATAATGGTCTCCTAAAAAATTTCGGACCTTTTTTCCTTTTTGTGTGGCTGTGTTATTATTTTTTTATTTGTACTCATTTTCGAGATCTTTAAATTAGTATATTTCTAACCTAATAAGAAAATGATAGCTGGAAATGTCGTTTTCTTATGAGGTTATAAAAGTTTTTTATTCACAATCAAAACACAAAATATTACAAAAATTAATACACTTAAACAAATTGTAGGTTATGTTGCTTTTAATGAGAATCATAGCGCTCCATCTATGAGGAAATCTAAAGCCAAAACAGGTTAGAAATTAGGTCTTTTCTGCCCTTGGTTTGGACTTTTCTAACTTTTTAAAAAGGAAATAGGAATTATATAATTTGCAACTATTTATAATGCACAAAAAAAACGTTTAACTGTATGATTGTGAATAAAAGTTATTTAAGCAAAGATTGTTATATCCTTTATATTTATATTTATATTTATATTTATGTTAATTAATTTTCATCACCATGTGAAGACACATATATATTTTTAGGTCCTTTTAAAAAACAAAATGGTTTTTTTATACGCCAAAATGATCAAAACAGTTGAAAGGTAATGTGTTTTAAACATTTGTTTGAATTAAATTCTTTGACAAAAAGTTATACCACTTTAAAAATTGGGTTCTCTTTTTGCGAAAACGGTAAGGCTCTATTACTAACAAAAAAAAATATTTATGGAAAAATGTGTATAACACCTTATAGTCCAACCATTTAGCAACGCAGTGGTGTATATTGCCCGGCTGAGCTAGAAAGCAGAAACTCCATTTATAGCATATCGACATTTTTACCTCTCTGATGTAACATTTTAAAAATGCTGCTATTGACAAATGAAGTTACTGCTTTCTAGCTAAGCCGGGCAGTATAGTTCATACCAAAATAAAAAAAAAAAAAATCTCCAAATGGACAACTATAGTCCCGAAAATTGTTATCAATTTATCAAAAACTTAAAAAAAATTTATCCTCACACATATTTTAAGGGTGTAGTCAGAAAAATCCGAGAAACTTATACTGCTTTGATATAATATAGATAACCAAAATATTTTAGTTGACTCACGGTAAATAATAAATAAACCAATGGGATATCTCTCTGAGCGAGTAAGTCTTGTCTAAGACTTGCATTACCATGTCTCATCTGTTCTACAGGTTATTATCAGTGTTTATATTCTAAGAGTTATTGTATACAAATAGTAATCGTGATCAAAAATAATGCCAAGCTGATTGAATGTTGTCTCTTCAAAGTCAATATATTAAATTGACCTTATAGATTATTTTTTTCGAGCATGTGAATTGATTAATGATCGACGAATATCTTTTTGAAATAATCATGTACATATTGAGATTAATGATGTACCTTCGAATTACTTTTTGTATGTACATTTTAAGTGTATTTGAAGTCCTCTCATTCAAAATATTTTACTATTCATTACTTTTTCTAGAAGAAAAAAACTTACGACAAAATGTTTTCTAAATCTATTAAATACTGAAAAACGAATTTTCGGATGTAGGTATGTCCACATTTTTGTTGGAAGATCTAGAGCCCTTAGGTGAATTTCCCTTTGATACATGAACACCAAAATTTAAAGGAAGTTAATGTTTTTTAGAATGGAATTTTTCGAGGTTTTACTGAACTTTTCCCTAGTCACACAAAAAAGTGCATATGCGTATGTATACATACCACATATACTTTGACGCACGGATCTGTAGCTATGGGAAATATGTTAGAAATGTGTGTGCAAGTGAGAGGCCCGTTGTAGGCACCCACGCCTTATAACGCTAGTAGCTAATTATTATATATTTTATATATTTATATTTCGGTTTTTACATTGTACCTAGCTAGGGTATAATTAAATTGTTTTTACGGACTCAGCTATTCAAAATCTCTTAGATGCAACAACATGTCTCCGATTCCTGCCCTATTGCAACTATTTTTGTTTTGGTTTTTCTTCTGCTTCTTCTGCTTCTTCTTCTTCTTCTTCTTCTTCTTCTTCTTCTTCTTCTTCTTCTTCTTCTTCTTCTTCTTCTTCTTCTTCTTTTCTTTTTGTTTTCGGCCTAGGTCCATAAACCATATTCGCCAGTTGCCCTTTTGTTTTTTTTATTACTTATATAATTCGTTTTTCTAGCTAGTCCTAGTCCTTTAAAAAAATAAAAACAATTTTAATATGCATTAAAAATTTCTTACAAACTTTACAAGTCATGATATCTGTAATATATATCCACTACTAACAAGACTTATCTCTCAAACATTTATATTGATTTTTGCATGCTATCATGTTGCAGTATAGCCATAAATATTTTCAATATATAATGGCTACAAGAATACATAAATATAAATAATATTTATTTATTAAATATTACTACTGCCAGCAGTAGCCAGAGATCCATGCATATAGTACAGTCATTTAAGATGAAAAAAGGGGGGCAAAGGGGGATATGTTTTTTAAATGAAGGGCTCGTGTGTTACATCAATTTAAAGCAAATAAAATTTTATATTTGATCATATATATATATTTTTTTTTCAATTTTTTTTACTAAAAATAAGATTTTTTAAGAATTTTGTTGTAAAATTTTATTTATATTATATAAAACTAGTTTAAAAGTATAATTGACGTATTTGCATAAGATATAAACAAAGTTTTACAAAAGAAATCTTAAAAAATCGTATTTTTTGGTGAAAAAATTTAAAAAATAAAAAAATTTAAAAATTAAATGGTCAATTAGAAAATTTTATTTGCTTTAAATTGATGTATCATACCACCCCTTCCATTTAAAAAATAACCCCGTTTTGCCCCCTGGCCACATTTTAAAAACTACAAATATCGAATATATGTTAAAAAATAGTTTAAGTTGTCTTATTGAGTGTTTCAAATTTAAAGTCGATATCTCAACTGGTTCAGAAGTTAAGAGGGGTGGGTGGTTGACTTTTGGACTGCACAGTATATGACAACGCTAGGTCAACTGGGGAATCAAATGCATAGTACAGTTTATAACTATAATAAATATAATGTTTTTATAATAATAAACTTTATAAACTGTACTATGTATTGAATTCCACAGTTGACCTAGCGTAATCAAATATAAGGATGAGCGCTCTATCTCGAGAACGGTTAATTATATAAAATACTGCCTTACACCAATTTGTAGAGAATTTTATGCTTTACAACTTTGATAATAACTCAAAATGTTATTTAAAGCAAAGAAAACAAGATAATTACAAAAAACCGGTTTTTGCGACCTTTGACCTTGAATATCTTGCGACGCGGACACGAGATTCTATCAGACTTTTAAGCTAACTTATAGAATTTCAAAATAAAGATTTATACAAGTTTATAGCTTGTTATCTTTAATTCCGAGGTTGAATCCCTATTTGACTGGACTAATATGAATTGAATGATTTTACCAGGTTTACGCTATATACTAATAACCTTAGTTTCGTGCTGAATTGACTTACGTTTAACTTTTTATTCATAAAATAAGGTGAAATATGTAAAAACTTTGTTTAGAAAATACCACGTCAAATAAAAAGTTACACTGAAAAAAGAACCTGGCTGGGGCGACCAGATCAATACTTATTTAAAGTCGTTCGGGACCTTCGATCGAAGGTGTTTTATACCATACTGGACTGAAAATTATACAAATAATTTAAGTATTACAAATCTATTTCAAACCATTCCATTTTTTTTTCTGAAAAAAAAATATTCCTTCGGTCAATGTTATATACCATACATTCCATGCACTTTTTCACAAGCTGTGATCTATTCCATACACCTCACCCCAAATGGAAATAGGTTTAAAAAAAAATAACAAGATTAGATGACTATTATTTATATTAGCAAAGGGTCTGTAAACTTGAAAATCTCTAAGAACGAAATCCTAATGAGCACTAGTTCTTAAATAGTTGTAAAAGTTCTTCGGCAGACTGCATGCTAAACAACAAACTGCAATTTTTGTACAATCCTATTAATTAGTGTTTTTGGTGCTGATTTCGATTTGGCTTAGAACAAATCTATCTCTTTACGTTTTTGAGAAATACCCTGCCGAAAAGTTGAAAAAATTAAAAAATGTCATTTTAGGTGAACAATAGATCATTTATTAAAGCACCTACAAAGGTTTTCTATAGCTTGAATTCAAGTTACATACTTGATCTATAAAATCGTAAAGTATATGGATTTCACTTCCGGTATCCAACTGAAGACTAGTTTTTAAGACATCTGCAATGACGATTGAGTGTTGCTGTTTAAGACTATTTAACCGACTTCGAAAAAGGAGGAGGTTATTTAAGCAGTTGATGTCATATTTAGCAACATTGACAAACACATGGACTTGACAAATATAATAAATTTGACGTTAAGTTAAAAAAAAAATTCTTTACAAAGATACATTCACCTTCCTTTAAAACTCATTGCAGGGACATCAAAAGCTATTTCTCAAGTGAACTTTTAAAATGATTTCCAGATATCTTTCGTAATTATTTTATGGAGCAAATGTAACTTTAATTTAAACTATAAAAAACTTTTGTAGCTGCTATAATAATATAAATATGAGCCTACCAAAAATGACAAATTTAAATTTTATAAAACTTTGGAACGGCTTTTCTCAAAAGTGTAAACAGAGATTTGATCTAAACAAAATCGAAATTAGCAACAAAAACACTAATAGAATTGTGCAAAAGAAATTGCAGTTTATTACTGTTGTTTAGCATGCAGTCTGCGGAAGAACTTTTACCACTATTTAAGAACTATTGCTCATTAGGAATTCGTTCTCCTAGATTTTGAAGTTTGCAGACCCTTTGCTAACATAATTAATAGTCATCTAATCTTGCTTTTTTAAACCTTTTTCCCTCTGGGGTGACGTGTATCTAAAAGTTTTAAAGTTGCCATAATACCATAAAATTTGTAAAATTAAAATTTTCCAAAATAAATGCGGAACAACTTTTTTTTTTGGTTGCTGCAACTAGAAATCTGATAAAGGCAACAAAACAACTTGTTGTGGTTACCATGGGCGTCTCTAAACTTTTGGCAGCCCCGGGAAAACTTAAGAAGCCTCCCTAAAAAAAACATTATTCCTGGTATAAATTTTATGACATAAAAAGGCTCTCGTCTTTAAAGAAAAACAATAGGTATGTGGTAATATAGATGAAATTTTGATTACTAAAAAAATGATAATTTGGCAGCCCCTCGGTTAGACCATTTAGCTAGCCGCCTCTTATAAACGACTGCCCGGACAGTGGTCAGACTTGCCAGAAAAAAAAAGTTAGATCTGCTAAGCAAAACAATAATTTCTGTCGCTCTTTTTAGATTTTTGGTTGCAACAACTAGAAAAATAGTTCTTCCGTTGAATGATCTGATTGGCCCAATCTGATATTTTTTTAATTTTTTTTCTGTAAAGGCGTCGTGACCGCAGTGATATTATTGGACAATTATATACAGAGTGTCCCAGAATGTTTCCAAAATCCCTTTGGGGTGATTAGATCTCGTCAAAATAATGTCAAAAGTTCGTATAATTTTTTTGGCCATGGCCCCCCTACTCTGAGATATTTGCCCCCAAGATGAAATAAAAAAATCAAGTTTTTTTGGATAATTTTTTTACTTTTTAATATTTTTTAACTATTTTTGCTGGGTTGTTTAAGAAAATTAATTCGTATAGAACGATTTTAACGGAAGTTTTGAAAGATATCAGAAAATTCAGGGGCGGACTTCCGTTATGGTTACAACCCCTATGATTTTTATGGTTAAAAATTTAAGACTTTTAATTACTTTTTTAAATTATGTGAGCAATTTTGATCAAAAAAGTCTCTACGCTAAATTAAATAAAATGAAGCTTTTCCGAGAAAAAGTTACTTTTTTAATCCAAAGGTGACCGTAAAAAATATTTTTGTATTGTTTCAAAAATGCTATAAATTATTTTAAAAATGTTTGTATCTCATTAAAGTGAAATAAAAAGTTCATATGAAATTTTCGACTAGGGCCCCCTCCTTTGAGATATTAGACAGAGTTGATTTTTATTTTTCATCTAAGAGGCGAATAACTCAAGGGGGCCCTAGTCCGAAATTTCATATGAACTTTTTATTTCACTTTAATGAGATAAAAACATTTTTAAAATAATTTATACAATTTTTGAAATAATATATAAATTTTTTTGCAGTCCGCCTTTGGATTAAAAAAAGTGCCTTTTTCTCGGAACCCATTTATTTTATCGAATTTTGTGTAGAGTACTTTTTATTTTGATCATAATTGCTTACAGAATGTAAAAAAGTTAATAAAAGTCTAAAATTTGTAACCCTAAAAAACTTAGGGGTCTGGAGCCATAACGGAATTCGGTCCCTGACTTTTCTGATCATTTTTGAAACTTCTCTTAAAATTATTTGACGCGTATTAATTTTCTTAAGCAACTCTAGAGAAATTGTTAAAAAATATTTAAAATTAAATAAGCATTCCAAAAAAAAATGATTTTTGTCTTTCATCATTGGCGGCAAATATCTCAGAGTAGGGGGGCTGTAGCCAAAAATATTATATGAACTTGTGGCATTATTTTGCTAAAATCTGATTACCACTTAGAGATTTTGGAAACATTTTGGGGCACCCTGTATATTTAAATGAGTATGGCTAACAATGTTGACAACACAATTTATACAACAATAAACATTGTTACTAATTGAAAAGATAATTATTTCATAATCCCTTAAAAGTATATAAGTACGACGTTTTTAAAAGGATAAGTTTAGTTTATTATATTTAAACAAAGTTTTACAAGCTCGTCACCAAGTTTTGAAATAAAAGGCTTCATCTTAGGTTGCCCATTTATAATAAAAAATATTTTTAAGATGGCTATCTTAATTACGGAAAGTCTTTGGTGTTCAGGTTTCAATATGTTTGAACAGCGTTTTGTGCCATACTACTCTATACTGTGCTATCTTGATCAGTATTTATATGAGTATTTGTGTACATGTAAATAGTGATTTTTGTTGTTGAAGGCCGATGTACAGTTATTTAAAAATGATATATGTCAAATCCAAAGCTTAAACTTTACATAACTACTTTAGTTTAACTTTGTTAAATAATAAGGGAACGTAAAAGTATTACGTAACGCTCCTAGGGGGGGTGTCATTTTGGAGTGTTACGCCCATGTTAATGGTAAATAGCGTTACGGGGGGGGTCTAAAATGATCAAAAATTGCTTTACGTAATACTTGAACCTTCTCTTAGTAGTGGCAGTACTTTATCAGTGTTTTTTTTAGAGCAAGATTAACTTGGTTTAGCAAATAATCATAAAGAAGGAAAGAGAACCATTAGTCCAGCCTGCGCAAGATTATTTTGTAACAGAACGGGGCAGCGAAATGACGTAACGCAATATATCTGACCTTGCGCAGTATGCATCTCTATCAGCTGTGAATGCTGGCGGTCGTAAAACAATTCATCACCCCTGTATTCATTTGTCTTATCTCCAAAAATCCCCTAGTAAAAATCTTAAAATGTCCAAAAATAGAGATGTGGCAAACCAATACTGGGGTGAAGAATTATTAGTATTTTGTTTATACTGTCAGTACTGTCAGATGGTTGTTTGTTACTGTTCATTTTTCGAGTGTTTTAATTGTTTTTTTTTTTGCTGCATTTGTTTATAACTTTAAACCTAACCTGTATTGTTGCTTTATGAGCAAAGGGTCAATCCCTGGTGTACTCAAAGTAGGTGTACAAAATCCCGAAACTTAAACACACCTCGAAAAATTCTTATAAAATCATTTTAAAAAACTATTTCGATGTTTCTTCGTAGATATTTATTGTTTTTTGTTGAATTTTTTACAATTTTTATTTCACTAACAAAACTAAGTTAAAAATACTCGTCAAAAACAACAATAGTAGTGTGTATGTGCAAGTTTATCTCAGATGCGCTAGGCACATTTATCACAGTATTCCGCAAAGGCTTTGGAGGTCTTTCCTTGTCTATGCAAATAATACATGAATGGTTTACGGTAAACCGTTTACCCAATCATTAAAACTAAATATACTAAGAATTTGACAAATCAAATTTCAGAATTACTGCGTCGGGCTCAACTTTACTTTAGTCACAATATGTTATTAGAACATAAACAGATAAACCTAGTGATGGAAATGAAGCAATTATACCACCTAGCTTTCTTTGCGGGAATGCGCCGTTGCCAAGATGTGCACTTTAGTATAGCCGAAATCTCTTTCCGAGTTAGAAAAAATTAACATACATATAATTTCCTTTAGTTTTGAGAAGAAGTTGGCCACCTCGCTTTCCCTGCGGAAATGCGATGTTGCCAAATTGTGAACTTAAGAATAGCCAAAATCAATGTGTGTGTATTTTTTTTAGGTTAGAGAATATATTTACCACCTTACGTGCCATGCGAAAATTTACCGTTGCCAACTTGTGCATTTAGATTGGTAAAACTCTGTAATGCAGATAATTTTACAAGCGGCTAAATCCTGAGATCCGTACCGAGTTTGTTTTGGTTTTTTGTTGCAGCAGGTCAGCAACCTACGACGCATGTGCTCAGCACGACGCAGGCTCATTCAGTACGGCGCGACATGGATCTCACTGATTAACCGCTCCTATATTTTTTTCTATTGCAGATTTCGGCTATTTTAAATTGCGCAAATTGGCAACGGCGCATTTCCGCAATTTGGCAACGGCGCATTTCCGCAAGAAACTTAAGGTTTCAAATATGTCCTTGGAAGTAAAGAAAATTACCTGTATTTTAGATTTTTCCACAGCAGATTTCGGCTAATCTAAAGTGCGCAATTTGGCAACAGCGCATTTCAGCAAGGAAAGCAAGGTGGCAAATTTCTTATTCGAAGTAAACGAAATTATCCGAATATTAATTTTACCTAAGCGGATTTCGGCTAATCTATAGTCCGCGTTTTGGCAATATCGCATTTTTTCTAATAAAAATAAATGTTTTTAGTTAAATTACATTCTAAAAACCGTTATAATAGGTAAATTTTACCACAAAAATGAAAAATTACCAAAAACGTAAAAAAAAATAAAATAAAAAATCTCGAAAACGGGGCATTTAAGCAAAAAATAATAGTAATTTTCGACATCAGGGGGGTCAAAGGAAGACATAAAAAATATTTTTTTTTAATGTAGCAGATTTCGGCTAAACGAAAGTTTACCGCTGCCTCGTTTCATCAACGAACTAATAACTATTCTCTCTAGAATTGGCATTTTATTCGTTAAAACGGACAAAAAAGTCGGCAACATAAACATTTGTCTGTCTTACTCGCACATCTTTGTTCTAACAGAGACAACAATACCAGTTACTGGTAATTGTTATTTTGTTCAGGCCTTAATATACCTACTATTTGTTTACAAACAAACCGAGATGTTGGCGATACTCTTTAGCGGTATGCGTATTCTAGAAAGAAAAGTTATTAGTTCGTTGCGTTTCATTCTATTGGTTAAATTTTAAGTTAGTTTAGTGTATACACTACATTTAAATGATTGGGTAAATCAACCTACAGTATAATTTCTGAAATAATTTATTAAATTGAAGGTCAGGGCAAAACACTTACACCTATAGGTCTATTCGTTGGTGTTGCACTTTCTTGCACTGACGTACAAATAAGTACTGTATTTGTGCCCGAATTTTTAAACATGACAAAGAATTTGTTCGACTGTAAAGTGCAAGAAAGTGCAACACCAACGAACAGACCTTATATTGTTTTCAGCACTAAATTAACGTTAGGGTCTGTCCATATATTACGTAATGCAAATTGTATCAAAATGCATCCACTTCATACCCCGGTTCTTGCGTTATTAAAGGCTGTAGAGATTTTATATTTTGGCTACCCCCCCCCCCCCCTAACACCACTCCTATTTGGGGGGGTAGCCAAAATACGAAATCTTTACAGCCTTTAATAACGAGAGAAACGGGGTATGAAGTGTATGAATTTTGGTACAATTTGCTTTACGTAATATATGAACAGCCCCTTACTGTATATATTTTTTGGATCGTTTGTTTTTTACTTGGTTCGTAGCTTCATCAGGGTTCGTTTTCGGACCCATTTTTAAGGAACTGAACTTTTTTAGATTTTTTTTATGTTACTTATGTATGAACCACCTTGTATAAATAAAATGCTTGCACAAGTAAAGCAAAACTGTGATGTACAAGTAAAGCAAAACTGCTATAACATTAATATGTCTTAAGCCTCCAGTTACTAGACACAGTTTTCTTTACTTGCATATTTCTTAATATCGTAGGCGTCAAATAAATTTCAAGTTCTCGGCTGGGATCGTCAGATAATTTTGGGACACTTTTGCGTCACATAGTTTTGGGATACTTTTGCGTCACATAACAACAATGATCGCAGCCGAGAACTTTGTTGATATCGTAAGCGTCACATATTTTGGGACACTTTTTTGTAACGGTTTCAGCTCTCTACCCCCCCCCCCCCCGTATAAAACATATTAATGTTAATAAATACCACTAAAACAACGGAAAATAAATCTTATATTTTAACAGTGATTAAAATTTGCATAAGTTAATGGCACGTGCACCTTGTCTCTCCCTCATTGAATATTCCAAGAACGATCGTCAAAAATATCTACTTAACCATAATGTCGGGATAATACTGTTAACCCCTGAATACAAGACAAAACATGTGCTTCCGTCACATCCCGCTATTATCTTTAATGATATTGGGTTTCGACTGCATCGGAAAATAAAGCAATTCTACTACGATAGACAACAAGAGCGTATCAATGTTTAGTCTAGCAGGGGAAAGTAGGGTAACGGTGTCCAGTGGGTAACCGTGGGCACCCCCGAAAATTCATATTACGAGGTATTCTGGGACATCTCTGGCATCCATGCTTGAGGGGCGTGGCTAACAATTCGCTAGCACCAAAAAATAAAAGTGGTTCAAAATATTTGAATATGTGTGAATTGATATTTGTTGTTATTATTTTGCGTGTGTACGAGTTACTTGATACTTGATACTTGACCGATTATTCTAAAATAAATATATTCTTGAAGGATATGATCATTTGCATTTATCCATGCAATTTTGTTAAATCTAATTAAATAGTTTTTGTTATGTAAAGTGATTTATTGTTAAGTTCATGATGGGGTAATCATACGCATTCTTTAATTAAATAGTAGGGCAAGCAGTACAGCGATTGCCCCCCTTAAGAAAAAATTCTTATAACTTTAAACGGTGTGAAGAGGTTATACGAGTTAAGAGGCTTGACCAAAGTTTAAAAAATGAAAGCTTTTCACTTGTTTTGGTTTTATTTTATTTCCATTAACACAAAATTTACAATAAAATAATAAATGGAAAGATGTACAAAAGTACAGTGATTGGCCGGGGAAAGACAATTATTGGTCTTGATCAAATATAGTAATTGGCCCCCTTAATTCTTTTATAAGTATCCTTAAAATAAGAAATTAGGAGTAAAAATACATAAATAAATAAATTTAAGTTTATTCTAATGCATAGTAGGCATAAAATTAACTAAAAACTAAATTTAGTAGTATTTTTTTAGGCAAGAAAATATATTTATTATCCGATAGACTTGATATTTTCAGGAAAAATGAAGCTCTATGAGAAGTAGATCCCTATTATTTTTAAAATAAAAATCCCGTGAAAACAACAAAGCTATGTAGGTTTAAACCCCAGGCCAATCACTATTTTTTACACAATTTCACCAGACGGTGATTGGCCTACCTGTAATTAATAAATTTATAAAGTTGTTCCCTTTAAAATGCTTTTAAACTACTTGTTAATATAATGTATAACCAATAAAAATTATATATCAATGCTACATTATTGAAGTGTTACGCCCATGTTAATGGTATAGGAGAATAGCTTTACAGGGGGGGGGGGGGTCCAAAATGATCAAAATTTGCGTTACGTAATACTTGAACGATCCCTAAACATCCAAAAAACGCAAAAAATATCTTAAAATTAGTTTGTCAATTTGAAGTTATGTGTTTGACTAATTTTTACACAGCAGATATGTAAAATCAGCTGATTGTCACTTCCCAACCGTTGTCATAGGCAACGGGTGGGAAATAGGCACTAACTACTAACTAGGTCGTAGGAAGTAGTATATTACATACCTAGCCTGGAAGTTTTTCATTGCAGAGTCTATAGCCAGGGACAGGCCCTAGGTGTGAGGCAGCTAGTCCCTTAAATAAAGTGTTGAGTCATAAAAATTAGCTCTGAAATGGAGAAATTTTAAACAATTTTTTGTGATGAGCTTTTTTTTTGTTCTTTTTTAGGCATCTATTTTATTAAATTTTGTTATTTTCTGCTCGACCGTCCCTGCCTATATTTATTTATTTGTTTATTTATTCCAGCATGAAATAGCTATATGATAACCCATCAAAAACAAATATTCAACCACGTAGAACCTAGCTGTTACATAATCCGACCTAAACCACATAAAATTTGGATTTTTACTTAGTTTAGGTCGGATTATGTAACAGGTTTTATGAGAGTCTACGTGGTTAAAATTTTATTTTTGATAGGGTATACATAATATTTATTATTGTATGTATATAAAATAGTGTACGTATAGTATAGTGTTATGTTTCTTTTTTTTTTCTTTTTTTTTATTTACACAATATATATTACATAAACAAAGTTTGGGACAAAAAACTGATAAGGCCCCTCGTTTCGCACACCCCTAGTTAAAATAAGTACATGAACATAAAATCCGAAGATGGGCCTTATTAAGATTACTTTATGTGAAAAATCTCGTTGCTATATCTCAAAGGGTTCCTGATTTATTAAATAAAAACCGATTTTTTAGCCACTTTCAAATGGGCTTTTTGTTTATACAAACTTTTTGTCAAATTCTCTGATGTAGAATCATCATCTAAAAGTCCAAACGATAAGTTTGGGAATTTTACCAATTCGTTTTTACAGTCTGTGAACGAGTTAACTTGGGCGAGTGCGTTAAGGGGTTATAGCAATGTTGACGAAAATTCCCATTTTTGGGAGTTTTAAATAACCCCCAAAAAGTGCTCCGAAAGAATAAAAAAAATATTTGTGCAAATAGAGAATTTGAGAAGCTTGAAAATGATATATCACACGACCCCTTTTCTATTAAAAAAAACTTCCCCCCTTGGCCCCCTGTCTCCATTGTGTCACCTAAGCATACCAAATATATATACCAAAACATTATTTGGGTTATGTTATTTATGTGTTCAAAATTTCAAGTTGATATTAAGCCGTTCAAAAGTTAAAGGGGGGGCGGAATTTCGACACACTGTGAATAAAGAAATATAAATACTTAATTAAATACAAATAAATAAATAAGAATACGTAATTAAATAAATAAAAAAAGAATAGTTAAATATAAATAGATAAAAATAAATATAGAAATATAAATAAATAAATACAGACAAATAAATAAATAAATAATTTATTGCAAAAGGTAGGTATAACGGATATAAAGTAGTAAGGTAAGTATTAATACAATAGATTTAATTTAATTTTGAGGTCAATATGTTAATATTTTCTCTAGGCAAATTTAGTTTTTTTTTAGTTTTATTAAATATTAAATTAAAACAACATAAGAAACTTAAATTAAATAAATATTCAATTTCCTTTTTAAAAAAGGTTAATATATACAATTTTTGTGATTGTACCTTAGCACGATCTATAATATCAAACGTGAAGTGCTCTGATACACTGATAAAATTTATCTATAAAATGTATTTTTACATTTCACATGTGACAAAAGTTTACGTTATATATACAGGATATTTACACAATTAAATGTAAAATAACGTGAATTACATTAAATTTGAAAATATTCTGTATTTATCTTGTAGATGATAAAACGAATTAAAAGTTTCAGAAAATCAGAAAATAACTATCAATGATTAACAAAAATATACATTTCGTTTTAACATTTACAAGGTGAATACTGAATATTTACAAATATAATGTAAATTTAAGGTATGAATCGCGTTATTATAATATTATACGGTAGTTTAGAATTTTCAAAAAATTTTATAAATCGTCCTAGACAAAAAAATATTGGATAAAAAGTTGTTTCATGAATTTTTTTTTTTAATGTCCGTCCGTCCGATGTCACGATTTTTGTGAACACGATAACTAAAGAACTAATAATCCAATCGAGTTGAAGTTTTTAGGAAAAATCAAGTTCTATGAGGGGAAGATTCCAATTGCTTTTGAAAGTAATTCCCTCAAAAACAAAAAAGTAATGGGGGGTAAAAAAAATGTAATAAGCTGAAAGAAAATTCCTATTAACTTTTTCAGGAAAAAATACGTTTATTATAAGGATCTGTTTTACCGATATTAAAAAAAAAGTTATGGGGGGTTAAGCTTTAAAAAAAATAACTATCGTTTTCATTCTTTTTTTTTTCGTTTTTTCGCAAAAGGAAAATAATTTATTTATGTCTTAAATATATTTAAAACAATGTATTTTTTTAACTATTTTTTTAATTTTTTTTATTTTATTGTTTTTCAGAAAAAAAATTAAAAAAAAGGAAAAATTTGGAAAAATTTTTATATATATATGTATAATTTTTTTTTTGATTTTTTTGTTTTAATTTTTTGTTTTCAAAAAAAAATACTTTTTTTTTAATTTTTTTTTTCGAAAATTATTTTTAAGTATTTGCGAAAATGCATTATACCATTTATTTAAATAGTATACATACAGAGCCGTCCAAAAGTCACCCTCCCCCTCTTAACTTTTGAACCAGTTGAGATATCGACTTAAAATTAAGAACTTTTAAATAAGACAACTTAAACTATCTTTTAGCATATATTTAATACTTTTAGCTCTTAAAATGTGGGCAGGGGGGCATGGGGGCATATTTTTTTAAATGGAAAGAGGGGTCGTGTAATATATCATTTTAAAGCTTATGAAATTCTCCATTTAACTTTATATGTTTAAATTTAAAAACAATTTTTTTTTTGGGTTTAAAATGAGGTTGAATATGGGTATTTATGTCAAAATTCCTCTAAAAAAAACAAATATATTTTTTTAAATGCCTAATTTCATCATAAAAAAATGTTAATTATAGTTTTAAACTAATTTTAGTTGACATAAATAAAAATTTATAAAAAAAACTTAAAAAATCGAATGTTTTAGCACAAAAAATTGAAAAATCAAAACTTTAAAAACCGTTTTTAAAAAATTTAAAAATGTTAGTTTAAATAGAGAATTTTATAAGCTTTAAAATGATGTATCACACGACCCCCCTTTCCATTTAAAAAAATGTCCCCCCATGCCCCCCTGCCCACATTTTAAGAGCTGAAAATATCAAATATATGCTAAAAGATAGTTTAAGTTGTCTTATTTAAGAGTTCTAACTTTCAAGTCGATATCTCAACTCGTTCAAAAGTTAAAGGGGGGGGTGACTTTTGGACCGCACTGTATAATAGAATGCGTACATATCTTTACGGCTTGTTTTAGATTTCATTCTGTAAATATCCGATATAAATCATGTAAATTTTCTTACATCTGAAATACAAAAATTAATTTCGTAGATAAATTTTTTCAGTATACCGGTATACCCTCTTGTTTATATAAATAAAATGTGTATTAAATGACTACCAATTAAAACACTGGTAAATACCCCGTTTACAAGGACAAAAACTGTTAATATCTACCACGTGCACCTGGTTGTCATGTCAACTGTCAATTGCCATTTTTAAAGTTAAGGAATTTTTAGGTCTTGTAGTGGTGTCCCGATAGTCCATTATCGTGTTATCTAGTAGTTCTATCTAGTAGAAATTTAAAGATACAAATGCGCGCCATTAGTTAAAGAACAATAGATCCTGAAAATGTATAGGTATTAGGGTGCCCAGTCAAAATTAAAAAATGGATTTTTTAGGGTCCCATCCCCTATAAATGTTCATTTAGGACAAAAACCAACCCTCAATTTTTTTTCAGATTTTTAAAAAAATATTTAGAGGTCGCGCCCGCGGGCGCCCGGCGGTTTTTTGGGAGAGAAAACATGTTAATCCTTTTTATTATTATTTAAATATAAAAAGATTGAAATCCGGCGATTTTAGAAGGAAAACTTATTTTTGAATAATAAGGGAATATTCAAAAAAAAAATTACCCTTTTACATGAAAAAATGGCTTTACCAGGGTAAAAACATCATAAAAATTGATGTATGAAGCTTATTTATACTACAAAAAAGGTTACTTAGAAAATTTTCTCATAGGTCATTTTTTTTTTAGAAATTCATGGATAGATACCAATTAACGCCCCATATTTATTTTTTTGAGCAAAAGAACAGGATGTCCAAAAAAAAATCACAAATCCCATAAAATGTAAAAAAATCACTTTATTTCGATTATAGAGATTATATTTGGCCAAAAAGCATAATAATATGTAGAAATCGCTTTGAAATGTATTTATTTTTATAACTGGGTGTTGTAGATTTTTTTTTCGGATTTTTAAATATGAACGTCTTACATCTTTTTTGAAAAAAAAACTTTATTTAATGTATTTTATTACATAATTTAACATATTACAAGGCATTTTGAAAATATTTTTTATTTATTTTCTACAAAACTGACATTTTATTGCAATTTTTTTAACTTTTATTGAGATATTTAATTATTTTTTGGACACCCTGTACTTTTTTTTTTAAGTAAGTATAAACCCTGAATACGGACATATTGGAGAATACCCTAGAAAAAAAATACTCTTTGGAAAAAATTCTAAGTGCAGTTTCTTTAACCTTTATTAACCTCATTTGTCAATTTTTACCATTTTTACCTCATAAAAAATCCGTTTTATTTTTTTAGAGGGACATAAAAATTGAGAATATTCCTTTATTATCCAGAAACACTTTTTTATTCCATTCCAAAAAAACGCCGGGCGGGACCTCCAAATATTTTTTTAAAAATCTAAAAAAAAATCAGGGTTGTTCTGTCATCTAAAAGAACAATTTTGAGGGGTGGGACCCCAACAATTCCGTAGGTACTGGGCACCCTAATATGTATACCTATAAACGGTATTTATTTTCTATATGAATTGCTTTTTATTGGTTTTAACAGAAGTAAATGTGAAAATTAATACATATTACTTAAAGTCAGATAGAAAAACAATTGTTTTGTTTAATAAAAATACCTAGTAGTGATCACATCATACCAAAGTTCCCCAAAGTTAAAAAATGCTATTCTTGAACAGTAGTGACCGTGATGGGATCTCTGCAGCCGGCTGCAGCGTTGCCAAGTATTTTAGCGGATTTTAACCAATCAGATTATGCGACACTGTCTGCGTGAGCAGGCTGTCATTAGTTTCATTATTTGTAAACAAGTTGCTGTAGTTTGAATAATTTTTATAATTAATATCCAAAAATTAATCTGTAAGAAATGACTAAAAATGAAACTTAAAACAGAAAAAAATCTGCGCCCACCAGCAGTCAACAAAAAAAAATACTTTTAAATTTTATTCTTGACAAACCTCAATAGTGGGCTGTTTAGTCCTAAATTCACTATAATTTTTTTGTTGAAAAGGGTCGGTCCTAGCCAACACTTCCCGTTCTTCGTTCTCCATTTGGCCTTCCGCATTTTGCAGATCTCCTAAAAGGGCAACAGCCCCCACAATTTCCAAATGGCCCATCGTTATATTATTATTATTATAATATGTATAGTAATTTCTAAATATAAAAAAGCTTCTTTTATTAACTATTATAAAATAAAACGGTATTCAAATTAACAACACAAAACCCAAGCAAAAATAGGGTTATGTTCGAATGCGCGCGACTAACTTATATGTCAAAATTTTCGTGAACGCTCGCTTCCCATGCTCCCGAGTAGTAGAAGTAAAGTTCCTCGATTTTCGTGCGAAGTGAAGTTCAAGAATAAGTAGTTTTGCATTTCGAGAGAACTAATATGCAACCGACAACACCTTTCTCCCGGGAATGCATTCTCTCGAGCCCGAGAATACATACCCTAGGGTATATTTTTTGTAAGAAATATAAAGGCATTAATTAAAATTATAAGCTTATAAGACTATGTCGAAGAAAAAAAAATTAAATAAGTACCTAATTACAAATTAATGTCTAAAATGTTGCTAACACATGGTGTTTTAGAACAAGACTATGAGGTGTTCTCAGAAACACTATGTAGCTACTAAGAAGATTTTTTGTACTGTCCTAAGACTGAGGCATATCCTTGTCCCTCCCTATCCGTAGCAAATTTTTCATCTAACTAAATCCTTTATCATTTGTGAGCAGTATTTCTAATGTATCTGACAAAACTATTATATCTTATTTTACACCCTATTATAATATAATTATAAATTGGACCTTGGTTATCAGTTTTCTGTTTTCAAGCTAGAAAGGTTTTTATTCTAAGGTATGTGTCTCTATAGTCCATTATCTCCTTATCTTGCACCTTTGATCTTAGTAGGCATTTGGAGGAACATTCAGAGAGCACATCGTAAATATAGTCTTGATGTAAAATGGCATGTACCACACAAACAAAATATGCTAACCTGTGTAAAATAATTGGAATATATTTTTGTTTCTGAGATAAACAGGAAGATAAATGATATTTTAAAATAGTCTTTCAGAAAATTATGACTTTGTTGATATGGTTTAGTAAATTTCAAACTCAATTATAAATTTTTTTATTATTATTTAAATGCTTTTATAAGCGTCTCATTTAAATTCATATACGAGAATTGTAAACATAACTTAATTGTTTTGCGACATATCGTCACCCCAGTATTGGTTTGTCCTATCTCCAAAAATCCCATTTTCAGGAAATTGAGTTTTAAGATGTTTTTCTAAATATCTTGTAAATCTTATGCTGGATCAGTTTCAACTCTTTTTCTTGCAATAGTTTAATAAAAATACTATTCAAAAGTGTTTTTATTTAATTGAAGGTTCCATTTATTTTATATAAGAAAAACCAGATTGGAGATACGAAAATTTACGTTTTTTTTTTAGTATTGGTTTGCCAAAAAGAAACCAAAAAACTAAGTAAGGGGTTATTAATGTTTGGAAATAAAGAACTTTTAATATTTACTCGAACAAGCCCAAAAATAAATAAAATTAAAAGAAAAGTGAGGTTATGTTTAGGATTTTTTTTAATAATTAAACATCAATATATAAGTATAATTAAATCAAGTTTACTTACATCTTTTTATAAGGCGTTGTTAAATTATTATGGTTCACTAATTAACTTTTTTATTTCTGCGATTGTTAATTTAAATAAAAGGATATTGGGTTGAAATTTGACTGAAGTTAGGAAAGAAATTATTTTTTTTGTAAGCAAAATCCTAACTGATGTAAGTAAGAACTAAGTTTCATGTAAAAATTTTTGTTCGATTTTGTTCTCACTATTATTATAATAATAATAACTACTACAATATTTTAATTATAATAATATTTTTTATCTAAGATAATATTTTTAATTAAATGCTACCTTCATTTTTTAAAAATGGAGACACGAAAAAACAATATTGAAAATTTAAAATATTTTTTGGAAATACGACAATTTATTTTATAAATTTAAGCATATATTGATAATTTTTTTTGTTGGACACTAAAGTACTTAATTGTAAATATACAAATATGTAAAAATCTCAAAATGTCCGAAAATGGAGATACAACAAACCAATACTGGTGTGACGATAAGTCATATGACCTATTTTTCTAAAAATTTAAAATTAACTGCCATCGTCTGATTGCTATGAATCGTCTTATGAAATAACTTTTTCCATGCTATTTGTATGTACAAAAAAATGTACCTAAATTTGAAGATTTATTTTATCAAATTATTATAGTTATCACTAACAGTACACGCAGAAAATGTAATAGTAATTTAATTACTGAATGTTATTTTTAAATACATATTTTGTATTTATATCGCGACATTTGATATTTAGTACCCTACTTGTGATATTAAATACTACAATGCATTACAATGCCTGTATTGTATACAATATCTTCTCATAGTAACACAACACAACGTTCTGGCCTATTTGGAATCACAAGCAACGTGTGCTTATTAATACATGTTGTAGCAAAAATTACTATAACAAGTTGTAGCAAAAATTACTATAACATTTGGTAAAGTACACAATATGTCACAGTTATAGGTAGTAAGGTAAACTTTAAGTTGTGTTACTAATCTACACGGAAAAAAAAATTATAGCTAGGAGCGCTATAACACACATACCAAGCAAATTATAATCGCTTATTATATAAATACAAGGCTTTCTCTTACAATTATGGCAGTCAGTGTAAAAATTTATATGAAATACTTTAATTGTTTAGTGAATAATAAAATATAACAAATAGTATGGCATTTATAGCTTAATTATTGTCCGTGCTAATAATTTTTATAATATAATAAAATTTTTAGATTTTAAGCTTTCACGGCCATTAAGATATAAAGAACTTTCACTTTCGGGTTTAGACCATTAACACCATTAACCATAACCATTAACACGGTCTAAACCCGAAAGTGAAAGTTCTTTATATATAATAAAATTTCTGTAAATTTATAATAGTGCCTGTAATAAATATAATCGTGTCTGTAATATATATAATCGTTTCCAATTTATTTTTAACATTATTAGTTATTGTGTCCCTTATAATCTATAGCTTAAATCACTATAATTTGCCACTGTTACCAAATATCTTATAATGTATAGCGCAGAGCCCACTAATTTCTTTCCGTGTAGCATGTCACGGTATTCAGAAAAATAAAAATTAATAAATAATACCAAAAAATTGATTAGTAATAAAACCGTATCTAAATATTTTCTTAGTGTAGCTCTAAGATTAAAAAATAATTTAATTTAAAAAGCGTCATCTGGTGCCTTCATTTTTCTTAAAAATAAGTGTAGACTGAATTTGAGTGAAATAAAAGATACTTTATGAGAAAGTATAACAAAAAGTAAGTAATAGTTATATTTAAATAGAACTATAAATGGACAGTTTTTAACTGTTCTAACCACGGACACAATAGTAATTTTCGTAAAGAGTATGCGACTTTAGTCCTTAGTGCACGACAATGAAGTTTCTTTGACGAAGCGAAGCGATTGAATATCCTAATGAGGGAGGACATATCGTCGGCTTACAAGTAAAGAGCACTAAGTCCAAAAACATAGTTTTGAGATATTGACAAATTTAATTTCATTGTTGTTTTTTAATTTTTGTAATAATTGTTTTTGGAAAAAAACTACCGCAAATCACAATCACATGTTTGGACATAATAATGTCTCATTTGCAGTTAAATAAAGAAAAATTGAAGTAGTTTAATTCACCTAAATTTGAAAAAAAGACATGGACTTACTGCCTTTTACTTGTAGGCCCACGACTTCGGCTTACAAGTTAAGAGCACTAAGTCAATAAAATAATATAAAAAATAAGTATTTAAAGTTAAACCCTTCTATTAATTAAATAGCAAATATTTTGGCACCCGGACTACACATTTTAACTTAATTTTAGCTTGTAAAATACAAAAAGAAAACGAAAAACAACACTAGAAATATGCACGTTTCGGCAAACAAACAAACACTAAGTCGCTTAGTGCAGAAACATTTGAAATAATCTACAAGTAAAACACACTAAGTGCACTAAGTGACTTAGTGCCTATTGCCAGATAAAATTTGAATAAAAATCAAATTGGTGCGTTTTGTATAGTGGGTAACTCCCTTGGCAGTCCACCTAGAAGTTAGTTCGATTTACCTGTACATAGATCATCCAAAATTAATTACAGTGCCATTTAAATCCCATTTTTGCAAAAATGTGACTTAGTGCCTTTTACTTGTAAGCCGACGATATAGTGAACATGCATTTTTCTTTATTTCGTACGAAAAAGTATTATGGCGCCATATAGTCAACTAATTTAATTTAATTTGTATTTAACTTGACACATAATAAGTTAACCTGAAAAACAATGTTTTTGTTCTCAATTTTTTCATTATTTTTCGTTTATCGTGGTCAGATAAAAAATATTGTTTAAGCCAACTTCTTTTTTGACGTTATTTAGAAAGTAAAGAAGTTGTTTCTAGCTTTGGCGCACAAATAACCAAAATCAAATCATTTATCGACAACCGTTTGTCTCGTACCTTGGTCATCAGAAAATATAGTCTACTGTAAGTTACTAAAATAAAATTGACATGTGATGATATAGATCATCATTAAATCATTATTAAACAAATTTTATAAATAAAACGTTTTTTTTTCAGTTTTCTCAAGAGAGAAAAATAAAACTCCTAAATAAAGTTTTAATATTTATAAAAGTTTTGAAGTAAAAAAGTGATAAATAAGAGTCGTATTGATCACCTTTTTTCTGAGACTTACATTTAAATCGCGTTCTGTACGGAGCTTTGCATAAATTTAAGGGTAAAAAGTTGGAAATAAAAAAAAGCATTTGATTATTCAACTTAAATTCGAGTAATATTATAATTGAATAAATTAAACGTAAATTATTTTACTTTTTATAAAAAGATTTGGACTTAAAAGGATCAACTGAATTTTAATTAAAGGTTTTATGAGATGTATTTTTTTTTTATTTGACCATTTTTATTTTCAGCAAAGTTTTTGAGTTTTATGGCTGGAAGACAATTAACAAAAAAAAAAAATCAAAACCAACAACAAGAAATTAAACACAAAGTTCTTTATAAATTTCTCTTAAAATTAAATTATGAAAAATTCATTTAGCTCCTTCGCTTTAGAATTGTTGGTGCTTGAATAAAAGAGCCTTGATTTGATAAATTATACTGTGTTTTTTACCCATTGTAATGTGTGAATAAGTATGCATATATTAATTGAAGAATAGGAAACATAAAGATATTTTTAGACGGTTAAACTAAAAAGCATATTCATTTGATACTCATTTTTTAGAGAAAGTCTATTTTATAAGGTTAATATGCTTAAATGGTATATTATACCGAAAGTAAAACAAAATATGTAAAATTGTTAGATTAATTTAGAATAAGTAACTATTAAAATAATACAAGTACTTCCCTACTTCACAGAAAAATAAATAATTTAGCTGCAGTTTTTGCTAAAATTCTCCAATTTTTATGAACTTGATAAATCAATTTAAGTTTAGCTTGGTTTCTTTTGTTTGTTTTCTTAGATTAAACTTTGACAGTTAAAATTAGTAATGCATTTAAATTATTGTTATCTCATCAAAATTAAAACTATTTATTATTTCGAATTATCGTAACTAATAAAAAAGTAGAAAAGTGGAAAAAATATACAGGGTGATCAATAACTGGCATGCCAAAATTTAAGAGATGATTATACATCCAAAAATATCAAAAAATATAAAGGTTGGTCCTCAAATGAGCCCCAAGGAAGCTACGGCCCTTTAAAATTGTAATAAAAATAAGGTTTTTAATTAATAACTCGGGTACCCTTTAAGCTAGAGTGACGATCTTTTGCATGTTTACTAGTATTAATAAGGGCAATAAGTTTAGGTTAATTTATTTTTTTGAATTTATCAAGAGGCGTCCCTAGACGAAAAAATGTATTAGGCTTAACACATTTTTGCCCCAAACTTTTTTATGTGTACTTTTTTTGGATTTTTTGTAAAAATATGGATTCCTTGAATAAAAATACATAAAAAAATGTCAATAGTGTAACACTGTAAGAGTAACCGTTATAAAAAAATTTCAATTAAGAGGAAGTAACATTTTGTGCTACCAAAAACGTTACTTTTTAAAAGGCTATTACTCCTTTAATATTAAATTTAGGTGTTTTGGTGAAGAATACTTTTTTGCTCAGTTTTAAATGAGGAATCACCCTGCAGCATTAAAATTTTATTGTTGTTTTTTTTTGTTCCCCATTCAATATGTCATCTTCGAAGAACCGTAGCTCCCTTAGGGCTCATTTTAGTACCAACCATTATAGAAACTTTTTTTCATACTTTTGGACCTTTTAAATTTTGTCATGGACGTTACTGTATATCCAGATACATAAAAATGTAATTGAAAAACGTCTAATGAAATGTTACAGATTTACGAAGAAAAACTATTTAGTCCCATTCATAATTTATTTTAAATATTTAAGAAAGTAAAATAGTAATAGAAAAAAAAATATCCAAATTGGTTCCCAGAAAAAAAAGTGACCAAAGTCAGTTTTTTTGCACAGGGCCATTTTTTGCACCGCTGAACACGAAAAAAATAATGAAAAATCTGAAAAAAAAATCGCGTCATTAGGGTGGTTTAAATTTGTTCCAAAAGTCCGATTTAGCTCAAATTTGGTATTAAGCTTTCCTTTGGCAAATCTAAATGTGGGTCAATACGCAAAAACTTAAAATTCAAAATGGCGGAATAAAAATGGTCTATTTATTTTTTAAATTTTGCACATTAACAAACATATGGTACAAAACAAACAAAAATTGAGATTCAGATTTTTCACTATTTTTTTAGTACTCAGCGGTGCAAAAAATAGCCCTGTGCAAAAAAAAACTGACTTTTGTCACTTTTTTTTCTGGGAGCCAATTTGGATGTCTTTTTTTCTATTACTATTTTTATTTCTTAAATATTTAAAATAAATTATGAATGGGACTAAATAGTTTTTCTTCGTAAATCTGTAATTATTTTAGGATATTTTTTTTTTAAATATTTGAATAGAATAGAAAAATTACTCATATTTTGCCAATTTTTTAATAATTTTGTTTCAAAATTAAATTAAAAAAAATAAAGGAGCCAGTAGAAAATCATGAAATTTTTACAGTAATTACTAATATATATAATGAAAATAACCCATAAAAAATTGGGTTGAATATCTAATTTTTTTTTGTTTAGTGTATTATTTTCGTTTGGACTTTTTGCCCCCTTTGTGGCCAGAAAATTATTAAACAAGAGAAATAATTTTAAGTTTTTAAATAATCCGTGCGAAGAACAGGTTTCACGGCTTGTATTATAAAAGTATTTTCCAACTAAGTTTTTCCTGTCAAATTTTTCTGGATTAAATTGCTTGCACAAATATATTGTTTTTTACATGCTTATTTTAGCAATTTTTCTAACTAAAATATTATTCTTGTTTGTCCTTTATTATTTATATACATACTTGTTATATTGGTAGAGCCACAAATTTCCCTTTTTAATACAAGTGTTGCCATCTATTTTAAAAGACCCGAACTTAACTAAACGACCGTTATAACGTAAGGAGGCACATTTAAAATGCTATGAAGCTTTAGAATAAATCGCTAAATAACTTAAAAAAAAACAAACCTACAAACAAAATACATTTAAAAAAGCAATTTGTAAAAAATGTCATACATTCGTGGATTCTATACTAAAATAAAAGTTTTTAAATTTTTTATGATATATTATTCTTTTATAATAATATAAATAGCAATTATATACCAAGGTAGAGAAGACATTTTTTATAGCCGAGCGTACTAAATCCCGAGCTGCGTAGCAGAGAGGGATTTAAGAGTGCGAGGTTGTAATAGTCTTCTCTACCGTGGTTTATATATTATTTTTTTCACTACTAGCACAATTTAACTTTTTTTATTCAAATAAAATAAATTATTAACAGAAATTATATTTCTTGAAATTTTCATAAAAATCAAGTAGCCTTGATCAATGACATTTCCTCAAATAAATACTTTGAACTGACGTTTAAAAACTTAGTTTTTTTCTCATTTTTTTTTCATATTATTTAGCTAATTATTGATTGCATTAATTCGTAATAATTATAATTAATTATATTTAATAAATAAAAGGTTATTTAAAGCTATTTTCTTGGGATTAATTAGTAAAAATTGCAAAGAGAACAGAAATTAATTGTTTATAAAATTTACTCCTACTAGGAGACAAAAATTATTATTGCTATAGGTGTAGAAAATTGATTTTAAAAGTCTGAAAACATGATTAATAATGGTATGTTCTAAAGCTAGTAGTGAAAAAAATATATTATATTATATTATATTATAATATAATATCTAACATAATTATAAACAATCCATAAAGATATTTATATCTTATTTATACTACATACATAGATATAAGTAAATATCACCCAAATATGTCGCTATATACAGTGCGGTCCAAAAGTCACCCCCCCCCCTCTTAACTTTTGAATAAAACCACTTAAACTATCTTTTAGCATATATTTAACACTTTCAGAGCAGGGGCGTGGTGGGGGAAGTTTTTTTAAATGGAAATTAAAGCAAATAAATTTCTCTATATATTTTTTAATTAAAAAAAAATAAGGTTTTGAATTTTTAATTTTTTGTGCTAAAAATGCGATTTTTAAGATTTTTTTTTTGTAAATTTTTATTTATATTAATTAAAATTAGTTTAAAAGTATAATTTATGTTTTTTCATCATGAAATTAGTAATTTTTAAAAAATTGTTTGATTTTTTTATAGAAATTTTGACGAAAATACTCATTTTCAACCCTATTTTAAACCCAAAAAAAAATGTTTGGTAAAATTAAAAAATATATATTTAAATATAGAATATATAAGATTTGAAATGGTGTATCAGGCGACCCCCCTTTCCATTTAAAAAAATGTCCCTCCATGCCCCCCTGTCCACATTTTAAGAGTTGAAAATATCAGATATATATATAAAAAAATTGTTTGGATTGTCTCATTTAAGTGTTCCAAATTTGGAGTCGATATCTCAACGCGTTCAAAAGTTAACTTAGTTAAAAGTAAGTTTTGGACCGCTCTGTATATAGTCATCTTGGTATTACCTATCTAATGAGGTAATTCTAAAAAATAACCATATACATATACGCAAACAATTTTTTTCTTCTAAATAAATAACGCTAATTTGAAAATTTCTTATTAAAAGCCAATTTTGTCTGTTTTAGTATTTTCCATTAAAATTTTCATGCAACACGAACACGACTTCTAAAACTCGACAAAACTCATAAATCTATATCTATATTAATATTGTTGGGAAGTCTGGTTACAAAGCGAATCCGAAATTAAGAAAATGAGATGAAAATAAAGCAGTTTTAATGTTTTAAAATTCTGGTCCATTCTCAGTAGGGAAAAGTTTGTAAAAAAAATCTTAAAACATAATTTCATTTTGAAACGAAACGGGGTTACTTTATCTGTGTTTAATGTTTCATAAGTTGTTTTTCAAGATACAGCGGATTTTTCTTTTTGCTGAAAGAAAAGTTAAAAGTTTGTTTTAGAGTGCATTAAGAAGTAATAATCATATCAAAAAAGTTAATACTTTTTTTCATTTTAATATACGCAGGGACGGACCAGACCGAGCAAAATATATTGATGCAAACTCTTCTTCAAAAATTATCAACAAATATTTCCGCCCCCCAATAAAACTAATGACTAAAAAATATATAATTATAAGTTAAATTATATTTATTGCAATCACAGTTATTTGAATGAAATGCTTTGTAGAGGTTCAATCTAACAACATGTTTTTTTATCGCATTCTTTGTACTATTACAAACCCATGTGGCAGACTTATATTATTTCTGAGGTTGTTAGACCGACGGACTGACTTCCAAAAAATTTGTTTTGATATGTTTTTGGAGTATCTATACCGCATGTAAGTTACATCATGTTACAAGGACATGGTAAATCACGTAACAAGGACATGGTACACCTCTTTTTTTTTTCTTGGTTTTCAAAGAGATTTCAAATTTGCTGCCATTAAACATCAACTTTTAACATAAAAAGTACATTTAAATCACTTCCGGTTTAACCGCAAATGATAGAAACTTTTGATTTTTAAACGAGACGCCCTATATCTTTTTACATAACGCTTCATTTTGAGTACAATAGTACGAAAATTTATATTTTAAATGTTAAATTTTTGTTTATTTAATTTTTAGTTTTTATCAAAGGCCATAATTACTGAAAATTACTCGGAATGAACTAAGTAAGTCACTAAAAGTAACCCTAGAAAAATTAATTTATGCTCAAAACTTTTTTCTTAACTTAAATTTGACATAAAAATCCTGCTTTTTTATTTTTAAAGTCAACTCTTTTACTAAAATTACACATTAAACAAAAATATGATTTTTATTTTTAACATTTATTTTCACTTATTAAATCGGCTGTGTTTATCACAAGTAAAAATAAAACATATTGTTAGATTCCTTTATAATGGTACTTATGTACGAAAATGGTGCCATTTAAAAAGTTTTTAAACAAGAACCATTTTCGCAATCATTAAAATGCTGCAACTAATTATAAATGAAAATTTCAGCCTAAATGTATTTTACAAAGTTATCATGGCCTATGATAAAAATTAAAAATTAAATAAAACAAAACTTTTAAACTTGAAATGTCACTTTTTTGGTATCTATACTCAGAATGAGGCGTAGAATTGAAATATCTAATAAAATATAGGGCATCCCATTTAAAAATCGAATTTCCGGTTTTACACTTCTAATAGAGGTGAGTGAATTTTTCTGTATGATGTCGTATTTTGTGCACCAAAGCGGAGCTGAGATCCATAAACACGACAAAAGACAGAAAAAGAACTTACCTACGAATAGCGGATTACGTTTTTATTACTAAAAAGAAGTTAAAATCTTATTTTATTAATAATATTTTTGACACTTATAACATAATTAAGAAATTTTTTTTATGAAATCACTCTATAAAATTAGAAATAGCAGTCTTGTGTCTACGTGTCCCCCTGCGGTAAGTGTAGTGTCCTTACGCGATAAATCATTTTTTCTGTCTTTAGTTACGGTTTTGCTGGTATTGATTTCATCTATTACTAAGTGTGCTTGATATAGTACTTCCATTACTGTCGACTTTTTTATTAAGTAATGTCAACTTACCTAGATGGTAGTGAGAAAATGTACATTTTATGTTAAAAGTTCACGTTTTATAGTAATAAGGGTTGTTCCTTTAGAATCTCTCTTTTAAAATAAAGAAAAAGGGGGGTGTACCTTGATCTTGTTACACCCGGTATAGTTTTTTCTTGAGCAAAATATTTAGAACAAAATTATTATTATTTAAAAGTTATATAGTTTTTGAGAATATATATTCTTCCTGTCAAGAGGTTTTGAAACACGGGCAGAGAACCGAAAATGTTTTTTTTTTGGACAAAAACTATGCATATACATATATGCTTCAAAAGAAAATAAAAAAAAATAAAACATTTTCCCATGTATAGTTTTTTTGCTAATCCAAACCAAGCTATTTTTTTGGAGCAAATTTATTATTTATTAAATTATCAACAGTAATATCACAAGAGGTAATGAAATTTTCGATAATTTTATTATGGTCCCATAAAATAATTTTGCTCACTAATTTTTTGAGTATATTTTTCATTATTACATGAAAAATAAACGAAAAAAAAAATACTTTAGAGCAAATTATTTTATGAGGCATTAATAAATTTTTCTGCCTCAATTGGTATATGACTTGACTATTTTACAAAGCATCTAGCAAGAAAAAGCATTGTTTAAACGAATGTTTATTACATGCAATTTTGTGTTAAGTTATTTAGTTTTGCGTACCAAGCCAATCTTTTTAAAAAACCAACCCCTGAAACAATATAAACTCTGTAGCAAACGAAAGAGCTTCTGTCAAATGTTGATTTGTGGTTTTCAAGATAAATTACTGTTAAAATTTAATATTTAATGTGAAAAGTGACAAAATAAGTTTATTAATTGTTTGCATTAGCTAAGAAAAATGGAAAAGTATGGAATTATACTTGTCAAATTCTTAGAGAAATGCATTTTTTTCCGAAATAAACTTTTTTTTTTAATTGATCAAAAAATCCGTGATTTTGATAATTTCACACGTGAAATTATCAGTGTAATTCGAATCGGATTGGTTAAAAGTCAAAAAATAAAGGGATTTGATTGGTCTATTATAAGTTTGTAAAATAGTCAATTTAAAATTTGTTAGAGTATAAGTAACTCACTATGTAACGGTTTTGCAATGGAATCAATGCTTCATTAAAAATTTAGTTGTAAAGATATTTCCTTTATTCTAAAAAAATAAAGTTTTTTAATAAGCATTGGGTAAAGTATTGGACTAAGTCTCCCCTAAATAAAAATTACTCTAGTGTGCTGATGTATTTTTTAAGTTAAAAGAAGAAAACGTTTATTTTGACATTTTGCCGTAGCAGGATTACTCTCCAGACAATGAAAGTGTCCGCTTGCAAAGTGAATACTAATAAGTTATTCAGTGGTGGGTAATTTAAATTTTTACATATTTCTATGAAACAATTTTTGCTTCTTCTTAAAAGGAAATCTAATTTTATTTTTTTTTATCTTTAGTTTTATTTCATATACAAGATATTCTGTAAAAATTCTGCCGACTTTTTTAAACTTTTGTTACTAAAAAACTACTTAAAAATGCCAGCGTTTATATTATGTATTAATAAATTATAAAATATACCCAGTATTTAATTTTTTTTATTTTATTATTTTCTTCCAGCTATATTTATTATGTCTTAAAGAACATTTAAATTAAGCTATTTTCAACGGGCCAGGTTCTGTATCCATTTCTAGATGCTCAAAAGCTGTAGAAATCGGTTATCCTGAAAATTAATTTATTTATGAGTCATATGACTTTATACCTACAGGGTTATCCAGAAATAGGGTCATTAAATTTAAGGGGTGATTTTACATAGGAAGATATGAAAAGAATTTCCTATAAACATATGTCCAAAAATGCGTCGTAAGGGAGCTAATCCCATTTGAAAGTGTCCAAAAAAATCGGTTTTTATTTAATAACTCAGGAACCCTTTGTGATACACCAACGCTATTTTGAATGTAAAATAATCTTAATAAGGCCCATCTTCGTATGTTATCTTCATGTACTTATTTTAACCAGGGGTGTGCAAAACGGGGGGAGGGGGGGGGGGGGTTATCAGTTTTTTGTTCCAAACTTTTTTCTGTGTAACTTTTTTGTAATTTTATTTTTGGAATATAATTCCTATGTCAAAATACCTAAAAAACGTACTCTTGTTCTAATACTGTAGGATTAACCGTTTTCGAGAAAAATGTATTTGAAGGTGAAATTTCACGGTTCGAGGACGAAAAATTAAATACTAAAATGTTGAAAACCGAAATTTCAATGATTCAAGCTGAATGTACATCAAAAACTAAGAAAAAAAAACCGATTCACAGGTACTTCCAAAAATCAATCAGTCAATAAGGAAGCTATGGTCTCCTTAAAATGCACCATTTTTAAAGGGCTATGGTAGCGATTTTTCGACCTACATTTATAGATTTTTTTTTTAGTTTCTTGCTTTCCCATTTTGAAAATTTTCAAAATTTAGGAAAGCCTTGTATTTGTACAAAAATGTTCAATTTTTTTTTGCGGAGTTTTGCGTTTTATGATGTTTAATGTCGATATAAATCAATTTCAGGCAAAAAAAAAAGTTGTCGGTCGGTCAGTCGGTCGATCGGTGGTTCGGTCGGTCGATCGGTCGGTCGATCGGTCTGTCCCGGAAATCTTGTGGACACGATAACTTAAGAAAGCTTTAAGCTAGAGACTTGAAATTTGGCATACAAGTATGTTACCACAAGTTCTCGATCGGAGTTATTTTTGGTGAACATTGGGGTGCAGCAAGGGGAAAAATACATTTTTTTTACAAAAATTTTAAAATTGTAATATCTTTTTCAAAAATAGCTGTTAGCGGCTTCTAGATTTTTTTCAAAAATACCGAAAAAATTCAGGGATGATACTTATCACAATGAACAAATTTAAGGGGTGAGACCTACAAATTTTCCAATTTGAAACAATGTACATTGTACACTGTACATTGTACGGTGCTAATAATAATAATAATAATAATAATAATAATAATAATAATAAGGTATCATACAGGTGGTGAGATCCACAGACCTTTAAATAAAAATGTAATTAATATTTTAAATGAGACGCCACTGAATTTAATTGCAAAAGACTACCTGTTCGTCTGTCCTAATCTGACCCATTTAAAAAATTCGAGCACCCTGCTAAGAGCTTAACATCAGCTTAGTTATTATTTTTTCATGACATTTTAGTTTTAGTCAAATCATTCTCAGAATATGTCTTAGAAGTTATAGATAAGTCATCTTGTAAGATAAGGGTCCGCTATTATGAAAAGGTGTTATTAAATCCTAAAAACATTTCTTTATTACCTAAGTTTACGCCTAATTAAAAAGATTTTAAGAATGTTTGTCGGTTAATAACGTGTTTTTAACCCCTTTTTTTATCTTCAGTCTTCGTGAAATATAAAAGAAAAACTGATTTACCTATAATTAAATTTGAAATGAGTTGAGTTTTAGAAATATAAATTAAAATTTTCATAGTTTTTTGCTTTAGATATTTCTAATACATACTTCTTGTTTTAATAGAAATTAAAAAAATACTAAATAGTAATATTAATAAAAAAATATAGTCAATTATTTTATAATTTGATTTGCGCCTGTGTATCTAGATATAGATAACTCTTATCAGATTACCAACATCCAATGTAGTACTTTTTGTACAACATTAGATGTCGCTCTAATTTGTAGCCTCTCAATGCAGATATGCTTGTTTTTAATAAGCATTTTTAATTTCCAACAATTTGTGCGAAAGCCACCATACCAATTTATGCTCACTAATGATCGCAAAAAAGCGTGAAATAGCACCTATATGATATTTGGGTAGGGATTTTCCCATTGACTGTGAAAATTCTATAGTAGTAGTAGTGCAATTTCTTTATAGTAAATAGTACAATTCCATCCTTTTTGGAAATCATCGGCACTCTGTATCATATATGTTGTTAATATTTAAATAAAACGTTAGAAAGATATAAAAGCATGGTGCCATCTATTGATGTGATGACTATTATCTGTCCAAATCAAATCTTTTAATTCTTGAGAATTATTTAAATTAAATTAAAGAAAAATGCGTTATACGATGTGCGTGCTGTGTTCAATACTAAATATTTATAACTTTCAATTAAAATTTAAATTTTGTGGTCCTTCTTTATTGTTATCTTGAACCATCTATTCTCCATCTACAGTCTGTATGCAGTCTACAAGCAATAATAAATTTGTACTTCTGCCAAAATGGGCTTTGTTTGTATGTATACGTCGAGGGGTTAGGGCAAAACAGGCGTATCTACAAAGAACAATGCTAAAATATGTCGTTTTTGGCCCCTTCATGCAAACGTATGAAAATTACTAATTCCTATAGATTTGGACATGCTGAACACGATGTCTATCTTCAAAATTACAGAAACCGTGTGGAAGACTGTTCTTTTTTTCGTAAAAACTTAAAAAAAAGTTGATTTTAATCACGCTGAACACGATTCCGATCTTAAAATTGACAGAAACCGTCCGGAAAACTATTTTTTCGTAAAAAGATTAAAATAGGTCAATTCTGAGCCAATTATGCCAGTAAAAATAACTATAATAATAACTATAATAATATACTAATAATTTACTAGTATATTATTTAACGAGAGTATAATACTATTAATTAATGAAGGTAAATTTTGAGATACAAGCCGATAGGAGAGCGGCGTAATCACCCGTGGATAAAGTATAGTATTCTACTCGCGTATAAAAGCTATTAATCATTCAGGTGATTACGCCACTCGTTTATAGGCTAGTGTCTCAAAATTCACCCTCATTAATTAATAGCAATTATTATACGATCGTTAAATAATAATATACTATTTTTACTGGCATCGTTAGCTCACAAAAACAGCCTTTCACATCGTTTCTGTCACTTTTGAGAAAGGAATCGTGTTCAGCGTGCCTAAATCTATAAAGAACAAATTTTTTTCCACACGGTTTCTGTAATTTTGAAGGTAGGCATTGTGTTCAGCATGTCCAAATCTATAGGAATGGAGCTCTCTACAACTAGAATTATGAAACAAAAGACGTCTACCCTATCTCTATCTCATTTGTGCTACACTTTCCAGCCAACCAAATAAATACTGTATTTGTTTTTCAT
>OY294048.1:28638251-28721375 GCA_958510825.1 Brachypterus glaber | reverse complement strand
CCACAATCTTATATCCAAACAAGAAGTCAAGTTAGAAGTTCTCGCAGGGAGCCTACAATAAATGAAACTGGGTTTGAAGGAGGTATGGAAAGTTTAGCCACAGCCTTACCAACTATCACAACAGCCGGTTTGACCCATACTCCAGTTACTCGACTGCAACCCATACTCACTGCAGAACATAGAGACTATCCACCACCATCGCTTACACCACAGGTTCTACAACATGATAATTCAGGTATTTATGTTCCACTTTCAAATCCTGTGATGACTACAACAGTGCAAAATCCGCCTGGGGATTATCGAGACACTGGTGCTATTCCGAGGAGAAATTTCAGTGCTAGAAATCAAAATAATATGAACATTCCATCAAATTCTTTTGTAAACCAAACACATGTAAATTTTATGCACCAGCCTCCTCCAGCTTATTCAGAAACTTTTAGACAATTTAATAACAATTATACAGCACCAAGGTATAATATTACAGCTGATATAGCACATAACCTCAATAATCAAAACCCCCAAAATGTTTTTATTCCCCAGATGCAAAATCAAATACCAAATTTTGAAATTATTAACCAAATTAAAAAATCTTTACCTGTTTTTGATGAAAACAATAAAAATATACATCCTTGCGAGTTTATTGAAAAAGTTCAGAGAACATTGCAAAATTATAACATCCCCTTCCAGGTTCTTGCTCCTGAATTACCTGATATATTTTCGGGAACAAGTAAATTTTGGATATCAGCACTTTTAGACATGTTTGATAATTTTAATACGTTTAAAAGAGCATTTTTACAAAATTTCTTTGGCTTTACACAACAAATAGCTGCTAAACTACAGCTGCACAGTGGTAAATATAACAAATCGTCTACTTATACCACATATTTCCTTTCTCAACTTTCGCAGGCAAAATATTTAACACCTGCCTACACAGAACAGGAACTTATAGCTATAATTATACGGCATTTACCACCAACAATTGTTGTGCCCTTATAGGCAGTGCAAATATTGTTGAAGTACTTGAAAGATTACGAATGGCCGATTCTTTCGAGACTAGTTCCAATGTGACATGTAAACACACTCGTCTTCTTCTTCTTCCTTTCAAAATAGGGAACAATCGAGAAATTTTCCGAATAAACAAATGACGAAAAATAATTCTGATTTTAGGACTAAAAACTTATCGGTTGTAGAGGTTGAAAATGAAGATGAGGTTTCGGAAAACTAATTGCCCCTCAGCAAGCAATTAGCAGTGCTTCGCTGGGGAACATAACAAAAATTGCTGAAAATATTTTACCCATCCTTGATACTAAATTTGACCTTCAAAACGAGTGCGAATTTTCACATTCAGTTTTGACAGACCACGGTCGTTCACCTGTTGTGAAAATAATAATTAACCACATGGAGTTTCCATGCTTAATTGATTCCGGCAGTAAACGTAGTGCTTTCGGTTCCTTAGTGGAAAGTCAACTTCCCCAGGACAAAATCCCAATGTTCCCTGTGACCGGTATTCGTGTTTTAGGTGCATTCAAAAATAAAACGCGAAAAGTAACGCACCAAGCCTTAATTCCGTTTGCTTTAGAAAGTGCAAATTTTGAATTTGAGTTTCTTTTTATACCCGAGCTTGTGTTTCCAGTGATATTAGGGTGTGATTTTCTAAGATTTGTGAAAGCAAATATTAGTCTTGAGCACAAGTGTGTGTTTATCGAGTATAAAAATGTAATTTTAAAAGTACCCGAGGCAGAGTTTATCCACAACTATGCTGCCCCAGTTACATTCCCAATTCAAAAAATGTGTGCATTTTCAAAGTCACCGGTTACAAACCGAGGACAACCAGATGCTTATGTGGTAAGTGAACAAGAAATAAATAAAATTGTACAGGATTCTTCCCTTTCTGAAAAACATAAAGTTCAGTTTAAAAACTTATTGTTTAAACACAAAAATGTGTTCTCAGAAAAACCTGGCCTTACCACAGAATACACACATACCATAACCCTTTTTGATAAAACCCCTATCAATAAAAGGTCCTACCCGATTCCAGTAGCGCACCGCGAAACTGTAGCTAAGGAAATTCAGAAAATGATAGAATTTGGTCATTGAAAGAACTTCCAGGTGCCCGTTCAGTAGTCCGTTGTCCACAGCGGTTAAAAAGAACGGGGCTGTCAGAGTCTGTCTGGATGCCAGGCAGCTCAATAGCCAAATGGAACCCGACCTTGAAATCCCTAGGAAAATCCTAGAGCTCTTAAAGACATTGCCTCCTGGTGCCAAAGTTATATCTTGTCTCGATATGACCAGTGGCTATTGGCAAATCCCTTTAAGAGATTGTGACAAAAAATATACCGAATTTTTGTACAACGGACAACATTACCAGTTTAAGGTTTTGCCCTTTGGATTGAAAACTGCAGTTTCCAGTTTTAGTCGATGTATGTCGGCTATTCTAAAAGCCTTTTTGGACGATTTTGTTCGTATTTATATTGACGATGTAATTGTATTGAGTACTAGCATTGAAGATCACTTTTTGCACCTGGACAAAGTATTAACCAGAATTTTCGAATCAGGTTTCCGCCTCCGCCTAAGTAAATGTAACTTTTTTAAAAAAGAACTTAACTTTTTAGGCTATACCTTGTATGAAAAAGGTATTCAAAGTGACCATTCACGGGTTAGTGCAATTGCCAACTTCCCAGTACCTAAGACTGTGAAGCACCTTCAGGCTTTTCTTGGCCTAACAAATTACGATAGAAGTTTTTGTGAAAACTATGCTTCTATAGCAGAGCCTCTATTCTCACTCCTTCGTAAAAAGAATAAGTGGATCTGGGGACCAGCTGAAGCTGAAGCTTTCCAAAGCTTAAAGGACTTAATTAAAAACGAAGTCTTGCTGTATCATCCAATATGGACACTCCCATTTTGGGTACAGACAGATTCGTCAGATGTAGGTCTTGGGGCACAGCTTTTTCAAATAGTAGATGGTTTTAAAAAGATTGTAGCTTACGCGAGTCGCGTTTTGCTTCCCCGCGAGATAAACTATTGTGCTGCTGAAAAGGAGGCTCTAGCCTTAGTCTGGGCTCTAGAGAAATGGAGGGTTTTCCTTGTTGGGAGACATTTTATTTGTCTCACTGACAGCAAGGCCCTAACTTACTTAAATACCTGTCGTCTGCTTACGCCCAGGCTTACTAGATGGTGTCTTTCCCTACAAGACTACGAATTTACCATTAAGCATATTTCTGGTAAAGAAAACGTAGTGTGTGACATTATGTCCAGGTACCCAAATTACCGCTTACCGGTTCCTTCTGACCGCTGTTTCCAGATTTTAAGTATGCATTTGGATAGCGTTTTTTGTCGCAGCCTTACCTCTATGGCTGACGATCAAAAACTTGACCCCAAGTTAGCTCAAATTCGACAAAATGTGGAAAATTTCCCAGAGGATCACCCACTATTTGTGATTCATAATGACTTATTATTTATGCGTAAGTCTAATGAAGCACCTTGCCTTCTTTGTATACCAAAGAGCCGCGTCAATGAATTTGTCAAAGCATATCATGCAGGTATAGGGCATTTCGGCGTGTTTAAAACACATGCCGCAATCTCTAAAGAAGTGTGGTGGCAAAATATGACCAGGGATATCAAAAAATGTATCAAAGGTTGTCAAATTTGTCAATTGGCAAAATCTGGCCCTTTGCCTAAACCCCCACTCCAGTCTATTATCCCAGACGCACCAGGTGATTTGGTAGCCCTAGATGTTTACGGGCCCTTGCCTAAATCTAGGAGCTCCATAGAATATATTTGCGTTTTGGTAGATGTTTTTTCAAAATTTGTAACACTGTACCCACTCAGGAATGCCACAACTAAAAACATCCTGAAAAAACTAACGGACGATTATTTTGTTAAACATCCCAAACCAAACCGTATTCTAACGGACCACGGAACCCAATTTACCTCGGAGAAGTGGTCCAGCACATTACAGCTTTTAGGGGTAAAAGTTGTAAAATCTTCTGTACGCCACCCGGCCAGCAACCCGTCTGAGAGGATCATGAAAGAGCTCTCCAGATTGTTTAGGACGTTTTGTAGTGATAACCACAAACGATGGGCATTGGAAATCCCCAAGTTCGCTGACCTATTAAATAGTGTTACCCATCTCTCTACCGGTTATTCCCCGATAGAATTACACACCGGGGTTTCACCCAATTTGCCTCTTCGAGAAATCATAGATTTCCCGAATGATACCAAAGTCCTAGATAACCATGTAAAACTTTTTTTTGCCAAAGAAAGTTTATTGTCACGTGCTATAAGGCGTAACGCTAGTTCTTATAAAAGACCTTTAGCTGGTTTTCAAGTAGGAGACGTGGTGTTGCTCCGAGCAAATCCGTTATCTTCCGCTCTGGAAGGAAGAACTAAGAAGTGGATGCTTGTATATGAAGGTCCATATCGGATCAAAAAAATAATAGATCGGTCGACCTATATTTTGTGTGATCCCGATACTGAAGAAAATGAAAGGGGAATGTTTCACGCCATTCATTTGAAAAAATATCATTCGTAGTAACAGGTAATTATTTTTTTAAATCTCACCTCTCTTTACCTTGTACGTGTGTAAGCTTAGTATTATACCTCGCTTCACTTATTTTTAGTTTCAACGAGTTAGGGGGGGCAGATGTAGTAAAATAATTTTTGGTTACCTTTAATTAAATAATTAGGTAAATTTCTTAACCATCCCTGTAAAATCTAAAAATGATATTTGTTTACAAGTTGTGCACCTGATCGCTTGACCTTAACTTGACCTATATAAATTTTGGCAATTTAGGGATTTTTTAATTTCTCAACCCACTGTTTAGAAATTCTTTATTTTGAAATCTTACCTGAATGAGAGAGCTTGTTAAATATTTTCCATAATTTTCAAGTGCATCCTTAGGGATAACTATTTTATTTTATAATACAAATAGTATTCTGGTGTAGGTAAGTCATTTTATTAATGTATTTTTATTCAAGACATTAATTTTTCCCTTTTTTAATTGTAGTTTGAATTTTTGGATTTCTTTGCAAGTTAGTTTGAAATATCACAAGATATTGTCAGCCAATCAGGTTGTTCAAGACTTCATACCTTTTTACCTATGGATTTATACCTATAATTAATTGTCTAATAATTGTGATAGAGTTGTCATTAAAACTTTCATAGTAAAAGTCATTACTTTTTACTATGAAAGTTTTAATGACAACTCTATCACAATTATTAGACAATTAATTATAGGTATAAATCCATAGGTAAAAAGGTATGAAGTCTTGAACATATATTTTGCGGTTTGCTGGATGAGTTTCAATTATTCTTCCCAAATACCACTTACATGGGGGAAGATTATCTTCTTTAATTATAACTAATTGCCCTTCTTTTAAAGGTTTACTTGTTTTTGTCCACTTGACTCTTAACTGAAGTTCTGTAATATATTCTTTCGACCATCTAGTCCAAAAATGCTGCATAAGTTTCTGAATTCGTTGAAAATGAGACAGTCTTGTTTCCTTGATTTCAAGCAGATTTTGGTCAGCCACCGACGTGAACGTACGACCGATTAAGAAATGAGCAGGAGTTAAAGGTAAATAGTCACTAGGACTTGAAGAAATAGGTGAAATAGGTCTTGAATTGAGAATTAATTCTATTTGCACTACCAACGTGTAAAGCTCTTCAAAAGTTAAATTAGCATTACAAGCAACCTGTTTTAAATGATATTTGGTTGATTTTATGCCAGCTTCCCACAAACCACCTTGATGAGGAGATGAAGGAGTTATAAATTGCCAAGATATGCCTTCTTGTTCAGAAAAACTTATTATTTTATTTGAATCTTTATTTAAAAAATTACCAAGTTCTTCCAACTCTGAATGGGCTCCAACGTAATTGGTAGTATTATCTGAGAATATTTTATGGGGTTTTCCCCTACGACTTACAAAACGTCTTAAGGCAGCTATGAACACAACCAAAAAGTAATGACTTTTACTATGAAAGTTTTAATGACAACTCTATCACAATTATTAGACAATTAATTATAGGTATAAATCCATAGGTAAAAAGGTATGAAGTCTTGAACACAGGTGCTTACTTCTCTTTTTGGGACAGAATAAATTGTGTACTACGATCCTAGTGTTTTACTGCTAACCACGAATCCACTTCCGGGCAAATTGAACCACAACGGCGCTCAACATTTTCAATTTTATAAACGGTTCATTTCAGTAGTAGATTACAAATGTAATAAATAAATAGTTATTGTTAAAAAAAACCTTAGATAAAAGTAGTTTAAGGGAGATAAAAACTCAACGAAACTCAAAAACTTTATTATACCTATAACATAAACAGGGTGGCCCAAAAAAAACCGGACACTTTTTAAACCGTTATAACTTCTTTGCCTTCTGACCGATCTATACCAAATTTGACATGAATATACTAAAATTATGAAGGATTTGGAAGATAATTTTATTTACTTAAAATATTATTATATTGTTCAGTAATTAAGCTTTTTTCGGAAGGGGTTGCTTTAACGCTTTGGGGATAAGAGCAAAATGTATAATATGATAACTTTCCGACCTCTCTATGTTCAGTGATCTTTCTTTAATAGATGAGTATGTTAAAATTTTAATTTGAAATAGTAGTTTATTTTTTATTCATATTTTTCCGAAAGGTTACAAATTGCAATAATTGATTTTTTAACGTAAAAAAACTGATACAAAATGAGCAAAAAGCTGAAAAATTGTCGAATTACTTTAAAAATAAAGGGGAAAAAAGCTGAATTCTAGATGGGTATTATAAGAAAAATGAGTATTAAATAACACAAAAATTGATCTTAACCATAGACTCTAATAAACAAATTATTGTGATTTTAACAAAATAATAAATCAGGATTTCTTCAAATGAAATTATTTATAATCTAAATACACTTTAAGAATAATTATTTGATCAATGTATGAAAAATAAAAATATTTTTTAAATTTTAGTATTTAAATTTAAATTGCATATAAAAATGGTATCAAATAAGGTATCTCAAAAACTAAAGCAACTAGAAATCTATTGCTTTTTGGGTTTATATTGACTGAATTTTATTCCGATAGCCGACACCCTGTGTATGGATACCAAGAAAAAGTACTACATACTGAAAAAGCTGTCCAAAAATGTAAATGACTCTAAAAATGTGTTTATTTTAAAACGACTAATAAGAGAATACAATACTTATAATAAGTAAAATATATACCCTTCACTCCTGCTAAAATAAAACCTAATCTAAATACCTAATTTAGTATCACTTATAATAATACCCCTGACTATTTCACAAACAATATATAGGCCAATCAAAACCTTGCATTTTTAGTTTCTTGACCAATCAGATCAAAATGAATCTGATAATTTTTGCACATGTGCAATTATTACTTGGTTACTATGGAAACAAGAAGTTACTGACATCTTAATAAATATTATATTTTTGCAAAATGTGTTTTTAATTTTTGAAGCTTAACTTTAGTTGATTTATTTTTATTGATAAGCAATATAAATGCTTGTTCTATTAACAAAACATCATAGGAATAAACTTTAATTAATTTCATATTATATTTTATGCACTTTCCATCTTTTAATCACTGATATTCATAAATTTTAATTTATTTAATTGAATCTTGGTATTAAAAAAAGGCCACTCAAAACTAATTTAAACACTGATTTATTAAAAATATATTTACAGTAAAGAAGTAAATAATTTACTTCTTTTAAATGACGGAAATCAAAACATCATAGTACTGCGCTGTTACCAGTACAGCATTGCCAAACTTTATTAGAAACTGATCGTAAATTGTTTTTTTACGGGTGGAACACCCGTTAATTTATTTCTTTTCAGTTGAAAACTAAACTTTTTAAACAAAAACAGCAATGATCTTTATTTAAATGCTAAAATATATTATAACAACTATTTTATTGGAATAATCTGAAGCATAAAATATCCCTCAAGCAAAGTTTAGACTTGGCAACATTGGCAAACAAGTGAACATCGTGGTTTTAAAAAGCGCGGCAAATTTAAGATTTAAAATTTTAAAATTATAGTTGTAAAATATTATTGTTGTTTAAATAGAATCTATAATTTATTTGAGGCTTATATATATTTACAGTATTATTAATTTGAGCCATTTGGCCTCAATGATACTTTATATGGATAATTCTAAAACAGAAAATAAAATAAAAATGTTCTTATCAGGCGCACCTATTTCTAGATGAGCTGGTAAGGTATTGCGTTTAAAATAATACTTATCTGCTATATCTTCTTTACCTAAAAAATATTTACCAAAGTAAAAAAATGATCATTGAGGCGAAATGGCTCAAATTAATAATAATGTAAATATTGTTATTTAGTTCTTAAATTTTTAATTTAAATATGAAACAACATTAAACATGGTAAAATTATATACTACCTTATTTTGTTTGTGAAATAGTCTTTCAAAATACCATGTTGCATGTTGAATTATACATATTTTTTTTACTGTACATAAAAAAACATTTTTTTTAAGGAAATTGTTTTCGTGCATTTTTCGTGTTACAAAATTCCAAAACCGCAGGTTGAATTGCCAGTCAAAATATTTTTTTAATACAGTAAAAAAAATTATCGATAATTCAACATGCACTTATGATATTATTACTGAAAATATTTTTTTTTAATAATTGTTATTAGATAATATTATTTAGATGTTTGCCTTTAAACAAAATTCCGTGCTAATTCGAGTTCATATGTAAATATTTTTTAATGAAATATTTTAAGCACCTAATTACTTATCCTAATTATTCTATTTCAGTTATGCATAATTTGTGGTATTTTGTTATCTATTTTTTATTATAATGAACAATAAAGAAAACAATAACAATTATTTTATATTATCATTTAATTACTTAATTATAACAAAGAATCTAAAAAAGTAGTTTTTTATCTTTAGAAAAACTAAAATGTATGTAAATTAGTCCTAATTATCACATTATATTGTAGTAAAACATATTACCAAAAATAAAAGTACATCAAACTTTCATATAATATTACGGATGTAACATATTAAACCAACTCATTTACACAATAATGCCAACTACAGTACATTAATATTCTCTACTCTGCAGAGCTCTGTTGTCATTGTTTCGTCAAATTTACTATTCAGACAAAAAGGAAATGTCAAAATGTAAAATATAAATTCGGGTTGTGTATGCTGGTTCGAAAAATAGGTTTTTTTTTCAAAGTATTAGTTAAAAAAAAACTAATTATGAAATAAGTTTATATTATTAAAATTAGTTTACAAAATTTAAACAAATTGAAGAACAGTTTAATATTATATAAGTATTTTTTTTTTAATAAAAAAAATTGTATCTCAGCAGGGCCGTAACTAGGGGGGCTAAGCCCCCCTGGCGTTTTCACTGAGCCCTCTTTGGGGCTCCAAGTTTGGTAGAAACCGTAAGGGACAAAGCTTTTTTTAGTAAAGGTTATTTTGGGGCGCGTCAATTCTTTTTTGTGCAGGGGCTCCAAGTTCGGTAGAAACCGTCAGGGACAAAGCTTTTTTTAGTAAAGGTAATTTTTGTGGCGCCAATTTTTTTTTGCATGAGGGGCGCCCTGGCGGTTTGGCGTTTTCGCTGGCTGAGTCTCTCCTGGTATTTTTTTTGGGGCTTTCATATAATATTACGGATGTAACATATTAAACCAACTCATTTACACAATAATGCCAACTACAGTACATTAATATTCTCTACTCTGCAGAGCTCTGTTGTCATTGTTTCGTCAAATTTACTATTCAGACGAAAAGAAAATGTCAAAATGTAAAATATAAATTCGGGTTGTGTATGCTGGTTCGAAAAATAGGTTTTTTTTTCAAAGTATTAGTTAAAAAAAACTAATTATGAAATAAGTTTATATTATTAAAATTAGTTTACACAATTTAAACAAATTGAAGAACAGTTTAATATTATATAAGTATTTTTTTTTAATAAAAAAAATTGTATCTCAGCAGGGCCGTAACTAGGGGGGCTAAGCCCCCCATGGCCTTTGTTTGAGCCCCCCTGGCGTTTTCACTGAGCCCTCTTTGGGGCTCCAAGTTTGGTAGAAACCGTAAGGGACAAAGCTTTTTTTAGTAAAGGTTATTTTGGGGCGCGTCAATTCTTTTTTGTGCAGGGGCTCCAAGTTCGGTAGAAACCGTCAGGGACAAAGCTTTTTTTAGTAAAGGTAATTTTTGTGGCGACAATTTTTTTTTGCATGAGGGGCGCCCTGGCGGTTTGGCGTTTTCGCTGGCTGAGTCCCTCCTGGTATTTTTTTTGGGGCTCCAAATTTGGTAGAAACAGTCAGGGACAAAGCTTTTTTTAGTTTTTTAGTAAAGGTAATTTTGGGGTGTGCCAATTCTTTTTTTTTGTAGGTAATTTTTGAGCCGCCAATTTTTTTTCGCAGGGCGCCCTGACATTTTTTTTTTCAGGGGCGCCAAGTTTCTCTCTCTGCTCTGCAGAGCTCTGTTGTCATTGTTTCGTCAAATTTACTATTCAGACGAAAAGGAAATGTCAAAATGTAAAATATAAATTCGGGTTGTGTATGCTGGTTCGAAAAATTGTTTTTAGTTAAAAAAAAAACTAATTATGATATAAGTTTATATTATTAAAACTTGTTTACCCAATTTAAATAAATTGAAGAATATTTTAATATTATATAAGGGACGTTCTTTGTCAAACGGAATAAAGCTCCGGCCAAAATTCCTGTGGATGGATTTTGATGATCTTAGGTTTAAAATGTTCCTTATTGATTCCTCTTTATGGGCCCTTGTGGCGTTTTGGAAAATTGCAAAATGGCGGCTCAAAATGGCCGCTGGAAACCAGAGAAAAATCGATAGTTCGAATCAAAAAGCTTGTAAGAACAAAAATTGCCGTTCGATTCGATTGGTTTTGGGCTCAAATTATTTTTATTTATGCCATTAATCGGATGATTTTTTTTTTAATTTTGACGATTTCGAAGTTTTAGTCGCCATCTTGGATCCGCCATGTTGCATTTCTTCAACCTACCTTACAAAGTTTTTGGGAAAATAAATACCAATAATTTGAGCCCAAAACCAATCGACTCGAACGGCAATTTTTTTTCTTACAAGCTTTTTGATTCGAACTATCGATCTTTCTTTGATTTCCAGCCGCCATTTTGAAATTTTCCAAAACGCCACACGTGCCCATAAAGAAGGATCAATAAGAAACCTTTTTAGCCCAAGATTATCAAAATCCATCCACAGGAATTTTGGCTGGAGCTTTGTTAAGTTTGACAAAGAACGTCCCATAAGTATTTTTTTTTAATAAAAAAAATGTTATTAAAGAAAAAAAAAAAGCTAGTTAAAAACTTTTGTTTAGGCGCAGTTATTGGTTTTTAGCTGTATATTGACTAACATAAATTTTATATAGATGGCTTTAATAATAACGCTAAAAACTAAAGATCTGTCTTAGCTGGGACACCCGCTATACATGGTTAGACTGGAACTATTTTCCCACGTAATATAAAAATTTGGCCTTAAAATATACATTGAACATATTTGGATTGGTCCCGTCAGCATTTTTCCACTTGCCGACGGTCTAGTCCGACTCTGCATTTAAATTAAAATTATTTCTATTTTTCCTAACTAAAAACTATTCAGGGAAAAAGCAAAGCATGCTGGTTTTTTAATGCACAGTTATAATTTATCATATAAATAAAGTGTTACTTAATATTTTTAAGTGCATAAAACATCGAGCTTGGAATAATTTGATAAGTCTCCCCTAAAATACCTTTATAACTTCAATCATATTCTCATTTCACTTTGAATAAAACAAGTGTTTCACGGTCCCAAAAGTGCATTAGCTTTATACTATTGTTACTTTTGTGCCGAGACATGACAGACAGACAGCCAAATTTCTTTCTTTTAAATTCCGTTTTTCTGAGGGATCACGCTTCATATAATCGTGGTCAAAATATAAAAATATGATTTTAAATTCTAAAATCTGACGGTTATTTGATGGATTCTCAACAAGTTTTTTAATAAGAATAAAAGGAATTTATAACTGACGATCTAAATTTTACAAGCCCGAAATTAAATGAGAAAACGACTGAAAGTCATGTATGCATATTTTTTACAAATAATAAACAGTTCTTAGAAAACACCAAAGAATATAGTTTTTAAATTTCGCGGTTTAGTCCAAACCAACTGTTTTTTTAAAGAAATAAACTCCCTAGAATATTATAACCTAAAAATTTGGCCATGTGTGAAATTCAGCAAAATTGTTTTAAACTTTTGAAAATGTTTTATAAAAAAAATTATTATGCATTAACCAACGTAGTATTTCGAAATATATATTATGCGAAAAAAATCCCTGAGTGAAATGGTCCTCCTGTCCTTGTGATGGTAAGTTTTTAGATTTTCTCAATTTATTTTTTTTGTTCAATTTTTGCTTATCTCAGCAAAATTGTTTTAATTATTATTGTAATTGTACAACACTATTGTTTATTTTAATTGTTATAGTCCCTGTATTCTCTGAAGAAGCTCAAGTTTGAGCGAAAGGTTAGAATTAAATTAATTAACTACTAAAGAAACTCACGTCTTTATGTGCCCAATACCCAAGAAAAACAAGGAATTATAATAAATAAAAAAAAGCAGAAGAAATACCAAAATAATAAACAGTAAAGACATTTAAGCAATTTAAAAAATCGAAGCCGGTCACACTGCCCCTGAATTTTCTGTAGGTTGAAAAAAGCCTTAAAAATACCTGATGGTGTATTCTATAAAACCGGCAGAATATTTTTGAAAGTTCTTCAACAGCCTCAGCAGTAAAGCCTAAATACTATTAACATTTTTTGTGTGCATTGAACCCAAATGTACTTTTATTGGGGATTTCGATTCTGTTTCGAAAACAGTTCTATCTATTACGGATTTCTAGAGCACTCTCAATGCCATGCATATTATTTTTATTACACCACTGTCCTGACCCAGCAGGACACTTGTATTATAAATGATACACCCCAGAATATGTTTGGATGCATAGCAAGTCTACTATCGTGAGTTCGATTCTCACTGGTGCCGATTTGCCTTTTTCAGTTAATTAATAATTGAAATTTGGCGAAGGCGATAAGTGAAACGGACACTCCCTAGAAACTGGTTCGAAAGTCAGTATAAGCCGGTGGTTCCCTCTACTACTAGCCCACACAAGTCCTGGACTTAGGGGATGCTTAATTAAGTAGAATAGTACGAGGTTAAACAAACAAACAAACTGCCGAGGATGCTGAAGAACTTTTAACATTACCTTAATAAAAATAGTTGCATATTATTCAGAGGTCTTACCAACAGAATCCGACATCAGATTTCTTCAACGCTTTTCTTTTTACCTACAATACTGCCGCTTTTAGCAAAAACCACTTATCATGTTTATCAAGTAGGTTGCGAAATCGTACATTTGTCAAGAATGTAAAGAATAAAAATCAAAAATTGAGTAAATTTTGTCATTTAAATTTACAAAAACCAGCTGATTTCTTTATCAAATCTCAATTTCTACTTTTATTTTTTAAGAATAAGGTTATTATTTTTTAACCATTTAAAAAAATTATACTAAAAAAGGTAGGTACTATATATATAATAAAAAAAGCTTAAATCCACAAAATAAGAAATAGACGACATACAAGCAAAGAAGGCAAGAAAAGAAGAAAAGAGAAAGGTAAAATGCTATGCGACGCAACTATTTTTAAATGAAATTAATGAAACCAGAAGAATAGCCATCAATAACCACTTTTGGCAAATGGAAAAAAGCAATGGAAAACTGTTTATTTTACATACATGCTTACATTTAGAGCGTCATATACAAAGTCCCTCTTCAAAAAAAAAATAATAAAACTATTTTTTTAAATGGGATAAGGAAACTTCTCATGGAGTTTGCAGAACATTTTATTTTACTATTTTTGGTTACAATTAAAACAGTAAGTTTTCGACAAGTATATTTCTAACTCATAGTATATCAATGGGTCATTTCTGACACATTTATAACAACACTTGTTTTCACATTTAATTTACATACAGCGTTGCCTAATTTCTGTTTTTCACTGCCCACCATGATAAATAGGGATAATCGGTTTATGGTTAAAGAGGCAAAATAGCTCCAGGGGTACTGACAAATCTAAAATTTTCATATGAATTGTAAAATGTTGGCAAATGCCTAAGACATAAGCTATAATAACACAGTACAACAGAAAAAAAATTTGACATCGGACCAATTTTTTTAAGTCAGATCTGTAATCAGATTTTTCCGGTCACCTCAGGATTTTTAACATTAATATGTTTTAGGCGGGAGGTAGGATTTTTAACATTAATATGTTTTAGGCGGGAGGTAGTGGACTGAATGCGTTACGAAAAAGTGTCCCAAAATTATGTGACGCTTACGATAACACTTCGCTCGCCGAGTAAAAAAACCGTGTCTCGTAACTGGAGGCTTATATATATATATATATATTAATGAAAATAAAGTTTAGTGCCTTATAGACGGCAAACTATTAAAATCTATAAAGAAATTGCACTGCTCTACTACAGAATTTTCACAATCAATGAGAAAATCCCTACCAAAATGTCATATAGCTGCTATTTCACGCTTTTTTGCGATCATCAGTGAGCATATATTGGTATTGGCTTTCGCACTGACTGTTGAAAATTTTAAATACCTATCAAAAATAAGTATAACTGTATTGAGAGCGTACAAATTGGTGGCGCCATCTAATGTTTGCACAAAAGTACTACACATTAGATGTTGGCAGATCTGTAATCTGATAAGCATTATCTATATCTAGATACACAGGCGGACAAAAAATTTGTCTCGAAGCCAGCACCTAGTACCGACACGGCAAATCAACTTATAAATGAAAATAAAGTTTAGTGCCTTATAGACGGCAAACTATTAAAATCTATAAAGAAATTGCACTGCTCTACTACAGAATTTTCACAATCAATGAGAAAATCCCTACCAAAATGTCATATAGCTGCTATTTCACGCTTTTTTGCGATCATCAGTGAGCATATATTGGTATGGTGGCTTTCGCACTGACTGTTGAAAACTTATTTTTGATAGGTATTTAAAATTTTCAACAGTCAGTGCGAAAGCCACCATACCAATATATGCTCACTGATGATCGCAAAAAAGCGTGAAATAGCAGCTATATGACATTTTGGTAGGGATTTTCTCATTGATTGTGAAAATTCTGTAGTAGAGCAGTGCAATTTCTTTATATATATATATATTAATATTATTACGGTTTTGCTTTACTTGTACAGTAGAACGTTTTAGATTTAGTCAAGATTTTTTATATGCCCTAAAAAATTTTAATTTATACTATTTTATAAAGCGTTTTCATATAAAAGTCCAATAGATATTACCCTATCCAAAAAGTTTATATAGGATCAGTATGCCAAAAGCACCCTCCAAATAACCAACAATCATCTCTCCAAACTATACCCCTAATAGGCTGGAAACGCTTTCTCTCCATTTTTTTTTTATTTCGTTTAACTTGTCACTATTCTACTTAGTTAGGCATCCTCTAAGTGCAGGCTAACTACTACTAGAGGAAACCAACAACTTTATCTGACTTTCAAACCTGTTTTTAGGATGGTCTCTCTGTTTCACCTGTCGCTTTCGCCAAATTTCAATTATTAATTAATCGGCGCGGGTGAGAATCGAACTCATGCTAGCCGACTTGTCAAATGTATGAATTAGACGGCTTTTGCATAGTTCCTCCTATAATAATGAAAACAAGGTTCTTCTGTAGAATCAAATCCTCCAGCCAGTACCCTAATTTTCTACGGAGCTTAACCCTGGAATAAAATCACCCTCAACAAACTCTTTAATCCAAAGTTTATGCATGTCTTTTATCCAATAGAGCCAAGATTACTTTAACCCTCTCATTTAAAAAATTGTCGATTACGGTCAGTATATTTCCAAACCAGTACTGGTACTAACCAATGCAACTCCAGCATCAGTGAGCTAGACACAATTAATCCCTATATAAATGAACCAGATACACTGAGCATCCCTTTGAAATAATTTAAACAAATTGATAATAATGATGTACCAAAAAAATCTGTTATAGATGCCATAATAAATTCCCGGCGTTACCAGGGACGAAAGTAAGTTTTTGTTCCAGGTGTTTCTCCATCTAATTGAATATCCAGGGACTATGATAAGTCTTTGGTTAAGGTTTTCTTTAGGAAGGAAAATAGTAGTTTTGTAATCATTTTTTGTAAGTAGAACCTAAAGTTAAAACGTTTTGCCTATTAACGTTTGTCGTTAGAAAAAGTTGAACGTTAATAAGCAAAGTGTTTTTATATCAGACTAAGTTGAGCATTTTATGTCCTACTGTCGTATTACCTTTATTTATTTTTGTTTTTTTTTATGTTGGTATATTTTGTGTACAAATGTAAATTTTTAAAATGTCGGCTAATTTAAATAATTTAAATTGACATACAATACAAGATCGTGATTTTTATCCGTTAAAGATATTCATATTATAATTAATGAATCATTCATGGTAGATGTAAATATAGTTATAATTTACATTGTATCATTTTAAATGACAATAAGTAACTTTTTTACTTTTTGGTGATTTACAGTTTTATTCTGACACGGCATGTTACTTAGATCGAGATTTACATTGTATAGGACACTCGCCTTACATACAGTTATTAATATTATGTAGATTTTTAAAAACTGGTAGAAGCCTTCAAGAATATGCTATCTCGCCTTTTAAATTCCCTTTCTTACATTGAGTAGGGTTCGAATTCCAACACTGAAAAAGGGATGGGACAACCTGAGCAATAGTTAAATACGGACCAACTATTTTTTTGGTTTCTGCAACTAGAAATCTGGTAAGGGCAACAACACAAATTATTGTGGTTACCAGAAACAAAATTATATTTTAAGGATCTGGTAAGCACAAACATTTGACATTTAGTGTCATCATACATACTTTTCATTTGAATTTCATAGCATCCTACTTTTTACGATAGCGGGGTCATTCCAAAATACAAATCCCATTTTTTAAGTTTATTTTAAGGGGTTTTTCTGATTTTGAGGCAAAAAATTGACGATTTTTTAAATTTTTTTTCAGACAACCTGTATTATTTTTATGTACAAAACTTTTTACAAAGTATTAGACAACTCTTAAAGTACACAAAAAAAAAATGTTTTTTTTGTCGTCATAAATAAAGGTGCAGAACGCGCTAAAGCTAGACAAAAATAACATGGCAAACGGATCCAGCGATAGCTCGGTCCCCAATGGTCCGAAACACAAAAATCAAAAACAGTCTTATAAAAAATTATATCCTTTACTTCGCTAGTGTAGACATAAGTTAAAATTCCAAAAAACAAAAATTCCACGCGTATTTCAGTGAAAAAAAAAACAAAAAAATGCAATTTTTTAGACCAAAAACGGGTAAAAAACGAGGAATAAAAAATAAATTACAAGACTTAAAAAAAAAATACACTAGCGAACTCGCCCACATGATTTTTGACAGTATACCGAAAGATTTAAGTCAATATGTTAAATAGTTTTTTTTAATCGCTGGAACCGTTTTAAAAAATGGAATTTTGGGAAAAAAGCGTTTAAAGTTTTTTTTATATTTTATGATGTAAGTATACAAAACAAGCACCAATAAAATTTTAATTCTGCAGGTCGATTCTACAATAAAAACTGAACCAAAAAGTATTCTTTACCGAAAAACTAAATTTAATATTAAAGGAGTAATAGCCTTGTAAAAAGTAAAAATTTTGGTGGAACAGAATGTAACTTCCTCTTAATTCCATTTTTTTTTTTGAAAACGGTTGCTCCTACACTGCTACACTATCTGACATTTTTATGTATTTTTACTCAAGGAATCTATATTTTTTACAAAAAACTGATAAGGCCCCCAGGTTGCTCACGCCCCTGGTTAAAATAAGTACATAAAAATAATATACGAAGAGGGGCGTTATTAAAATTAGTTCATATGCAAAACCTCCTTGCTGTATCTCAAAGGGTTCCTGAGTTATTAAATAAAAACCGAATTTTTTAGCCAAATTCAAAGGGGCGTATCTCCCTTACGACGTATTTTTAGACATATATTTATAGGAACTTTTTGTCATATTTTATGATGTATAATCGCCCATTAAAATTTTATAATTTTATTATCTTTGTATGTATATTTTTTAAAGTATACACATGTATAACTTTTTAAACAAGACAAATTTCGTTAAAATATTTTAGGAGCCTATTCTACACATATTGAGTAGTATGAAAAAGCAAAAAAAAAATTCAATTATTTGAAATCAAAAATCAGAACAACCCCTTAATTAAAAATTTACTTGAAAAATAATGTTTTTAGTAAAAAAAAACTTTTATATGATAAATAAAATATGTTATTTTTATGAATATTATAATTTGAAAATGTTGTTACACTAAAATAGATTCATGTAGCTCAAAAACAGAAGTTTTGTTTAAAGTCAATTGAAGATAATTAGGTCTATATTAACTGGTAAAAATTTCATTTTGATATCTTTGTTAAATAAGGCACATATCTGATCTGTCTATCGTGAAACACAATACAAAAACAAAATATGTAAATTTACATGCTATAAGGTAATATGTTGCCAAGCAGGTATACGTATTTACGAGATTTAACTTGTAATATTACAATTTTTTAGGAATATTACATGTGCATGACGTAATTTTCCTAAAAACTTGTTAAATTACAATTTAAATCTCGTAAATTTTACATGCTTGGCAATATATTACCTCTGATTTAGCATGTAAATTTAAACATTTTTTTTTACAGTGCACCCAGTATATAATTTTAATTTAATTCTAAAACTGAAAAAAATATTTTTATTCTTTATAGTTACCTCATCAAATAATGTTTCATAATTTGTATTTGGAATAATCCTAATTAATTATTTTGTTAAAATCACAATAAAACTAGGCAACACGGTTTCTTGCCCTGATTGGAGTCATATGTCTTTTAACTAATTTTGGGTCGCTGAGACTGAATCCAGAATATTTCTATTACCTCAAGTTTCTGAGAAAAATTAGATAAAAGTGGTAAAACATCATTATTTTAGCCCTATTTTGTTCTAAAAAAAATATTTTGTGGGCAAATTTGGATTGAGCGACTCAATATTAGTTAAAAAATATCCAACATGGATTATAAAAACTTAAAATTCATAGGTAAAATAAATAGGGATAATAGGGAAAAAATATTTTTAACAAAATGGATCCTGTGACACAAATAAGTAGGGGTGAGGGTTGAGGAGATCATCCCTCTAAGGGAACTAGCTTAGTGCCACGTACTCATGCTAAAAAACGTCAAAAAACATCACTAGGGGGTCAAAAATGAAAAAAAAAAATATGTTACGTAATACGGTCCTTATTAAATCAAGTAACATTTTATGATGTAGAACCATAAAAAAAATACGCAATATTTTTTTTATAAATTATTTTTATATTAACCAATTGCCTGTACTAAAATTAAAAAAAAAAACACATGTAGGCTTTTTTTTTAATTGATAAGCAGTCATCGGCGAATTTCCAGTGCTCGCATAGGCGCCGCGTCGATTCTATCGTTGACGCGAGATTTTAAATATTTAAATTTTTATTTTCTTCGAAAAACACCGATATATTTACATATTTATAGTTAATATGTATATTCAATATTGTTGTGTGTAATGAATTAGTCGTCAAATGTTTCGATCGGTTTCGATTTAGCACCACTTGCACCAACGTTTGGTCTGGGATTATCCCAGCTAAACCGAGTTTAAGTTAAAAATGCTGCGTTTTGATTGGTCGGCCATCAATTTAATCCAAGTTTAAAGTTAAACCATCATTGGTGCAAGTGGCCCTTAGTGACCTTTATAAAAATTTCCCTCATAATTCGGCAAAATTATTCCATAAGCCTATGTTTCCGTGTTTATTTTCAACGTTGATGAGTCATAACTGAATTTATTCCGATTAATGTTGATAAGAGAAATATATTTTTTGTGACCAAGCAGGACCGTAAGCAGTAAAGATTTTGAATAATAATATTATTAATCAACGATGTAAATGTATCGTGAAATTCTAACCAACTTTCAAAATTACCATCATATCTTGGTCAATCAATACTTGGTAATCGAACTGAAGGAACTTTTGTAAAATTTTGCATTTCTTCGACATTTTGTTTTGGTTTTTTACTTTAAATTTAGAAAGTAATAATTCGGCTTTAGACATAAGTGAATAAAATTTGTTTTTAAAAGTATCGCATTCTTGGAATTCTTCTTTCGCATTTCTGGCGGCACATTCAATATCATTTTGTAAAGAGTCATATTTTTTATACGATTTTGCAATTCCATTAATTGTAAATCGTCCAATTTTTCATTTTCATGCAAGTCCTCAATACATTTTGCAAAATTATTTTGTTTAAAAACTAAAGAATCACGTTTCTTAATCAATTTGACCATGATTTTATTTTAAAACAAACGACGATGATTCTTTATTTTTTCTATAACAAATTGAAAAATAATATTTTCGTTAATTAGTTCGATAACATAGAAAAACAACACAACACAAGGCAATAAATAACTCAAAGACCTCTTTTATGAGTATATAAAACATAGTAAATAAAAAAAAACGGGATCACCTGAGTGGATTTTAGCCCAACTGAAGTTTTGGACTAGTTACTGTTCAGCTAGTTTTCTCTATGTGACTCGTTGACTAACTTATTCGCTGATGTCTTAAATTTAACTGGATCCTGACAAATTTGTTGTAAATTTTTATTATAAATTTATAAAAACCTTATATGTGGTTCGAATGGGCCATGTTCTTCTTCAGCGGACTGTAATATGTTATCTCTGGTTCTGCAACTTCTGCGGCTTATTCGACTTAAGTTTGTTATTTTTAAAAAATTCGTATATTTGGTTGATCTTTACAATATTTGCATTATTGACATTGCTATTATTCGTTGTTATAGCAACTTCGATTCTTTTAAACTAAAAATACAAAATCTAACATTTTACGAATAGAATAGATTTTTAGCACTTAAATTATTTGTAATATTGTCACTCCTGTATGGTATAAAACACCTTTGAAGGTCCCGAACGACTTTAAATAAATAAATAAATAAATAAATAAATAAATAAATAAATAAATAAATAAATAAATAAATAAATAAATAAATAAATAAATAAATCCAAACAAAATACTGCAGTACTGCTGCCAACAAAATAATACTTTCCCCTATTATATGGCTATAATAATAATAATCAAAAACAAAACAACATTAAAAAAAAAATCAAAAATAAAATAAAAAAAAAAATTCAAAAAAAAAATCCAAAAAAAGTTCTTTTTGACGAAAAATAAATTGAAAAAAAATATGTTTTTGAAAGAAATTGTTTTTACCCCAATTTACCCTCTTACCCTAATCCTAGCCTAGAACTTTGGATAATCAACCGGTGGTCCAAATTTGAAGTCTTTAGCCCGAAGCCGTTCTTGATTTATCGTGGTCATAAATTTCCTGGACACACAGACCGACAAATCGACAGACCGACCGACAGACAATTTTGTTTTTACGAAAATCATATTTTTTTGGATATAAAACTTTCAGAAACCTAAAGAAAAGCAAAAATTTCGAAATTTTTTTAGTAACGAAAGACTTTTATATATATATATATTCTTGTAGAGAATTTTATAAGCTACAAATTAAGTCCTATAAACTTTTTATACACTTGATAGTTTTGCCACAAATGAGCAATTAAGTAATCTGTGCACTTTAATTTTAAGCTTTTTATTTTGTTTCGCGTACTTACTGTCATTCGCATATGGATTTTTGAATTCCTCGTATTTCATTTAATATGCCCCAAAATGTTCAAACTCCTACTATTTTTTTTTTAATTTTGAAAAAATCCTTCATTATTTCCTGGACTTATATCTCAAAAATGCGAGGTGCTGGAATTGAATTAGTAAGAAAAATTTACTTTTAGACCAGGGCAAAAAAAAGTGATTTGTTGCCTAGTGCAATTTTTTATCTGTGGTTAAGGGTTTCAAGTACCCAGGCTGTTGCCTAGATGGTATTTTTTAACTAGTCACCAGACTAGGAGAAGTATGAGTAGTTGTCTACATCTATCAATAGATGCTGCACAAGTATACATCAATCTGATGACATTACTTATTTGCGAGTAAGGTCAGGGACAGTTCTTAATCAGCGTACAGAGATGACTCTTGGTACTGAAGAAGGCCAGCAGCCCGAAACTGACAGTCTACCGATATCACTCTGTGCGATGATTAGAAAATAGATTGATGGAATAATGAATAGTATAATATTATAATTAAAATAATTCTTGGTTTATAGAACTGCGTTTAAATTAAATTAAATAAAGACAAAATTTACCAACGTTTAAACGCAGTTCTATAAATGAAGAATTATTTTAATTATTACATAATTAGAACGAGAGAAAAGTATAATATTATGTTCATTTTATAAAAAAATATATTATTTAAAGCGACGGTTAAAAAATTGTATCTCAGAAACAAAAGCCAGTAGAAAACTTTTGTTTAGGCGCAAATATTGCTTTTTGGGTGTATATTGATTAACGTAAATTTTATTTCGATAGCTAATACTTAACGTAAAAAGCGATTGATCTCTCTTAGCTGGGACACCCTGTATATCATGTCAAATACTAAATTTGATTTAATATAAAAAGTAATTGAAAAAAGTTATAACTCATTATTGTTCTGAAAAATGCATCTGTGACTATCGTTTATTTACAAATTGTAATAAAAGGAATACAACTGAAACGCATTCCAGTCATAATTATAAAATGGAACTAGACAGAAAAGAGCCAACAGTAATAATCCAAAGCAAAGCAAATTGTCCTTTGAAGTTTATTATAAATTGATGAAGTTATGCAGAGGGATTATCAAATCCACACAAAGAAAAATATCCTTATTGGGTCCTTGCAGTAAATTGTATGTAAATTTACTTTTATTGAATAAATTATGACCCACACTGAAAAGAAATGAAATCTGTGTAAAATTGCAAGATAGATTTTAAATGTAAAAGTTGATATACTATGTATATCATTATTTTGTCAAACTTAAATTGTATTTATAAATGTAAAAATACTTGCCTTACGTATATTTAATGTAATTTTAGTTTTCGTTCTATGTATGTACATTGCATATGTTTAAGTCGCGCTGTGATTGGTTACTTATAGCGTTTTAGAGAAAAAAATAAATATTATTATTGAAAATATGATGGGGAACTATATTTGGGGTTTAGTCAGAGAAAGTACTTATGAACATAATAGGAAGAGTTCAAGGCTGCATTTCTAAACTTTTTTTTTTAATTTTGTTTAATAACATAATAATTAATTATCCAGTCTCTGCTTTTAGCAGTAGATGTCGCTAGCTGTTTTTGCTTTTCCTTACAATGATTTTTAAAATCCATATAGAGATATATGGAAAGGATTTGATTTTCTTAGTTGTCCCTACTACCGATATGTGGCTCTGAAGAGTGGTAAAAAGCACGAAATCAAATGATCAAAAGATTCAATCAGACGCCGAAAATCCGCCAAACTTGCCCCTAAAATACTAAATTTGACGAATTTTCACCATATATGTGAGAAACGATAAAAAAGCGATTCAAAAATATGTCAATCTGGACTTAGTTTAATTTTATTTAATGCACATTAATATTAAAAAATAATTTAACAAAAACAAAACGAGCTAAGCGCCAAATAAAACTAGTTTGGGTGCTCTTATTTGGCAAGTTAAGTCCAAAGTGACATATTTTTAAAATGCTATTTTAGCGTCTCTCACATTTATGGTGAAAATTTGTCAAACTTAGTGTTTTAGAGAAAACTTTGACGGATTTTCGGCACCTGATAAAATCTTTTTATCATTTTGAAATTTGGCACATAACTTTGTAGGTTCAAAAGCACGAAATCGATCAGTCACTTCGGAGGGACGACTGCGTTAATCAAACAAAAGTCGTTTTAAGGAATAGTAAAATGTTTTATATAGATTTTTTAAATTTGTAAATATCAAACAATTTAATTTAGTTTTATAATAAATAAAGTTATTAAATAAATATACAAATATATTTGTTTTTGATTTTTTAACAGATGAATGATTAAAGTCATAGATTTTCTTAAATTTTGAAATAATGTTTTCCTGGTTACAAAAGCAAACTTTTTGATGAAATATTATTTTTTTCCGGATGATCATCACTAAACCTATAGTAATTACGTACACTAATCCCAGGCACAAAATTCATCTTGATTTGTGTAATAATTCCTGAATATCATGCTATTTTCAATCTGAATAAGGTTAAAAATAGCATTCTATTTATGACCTAAATTAGTTTGAAAATATCATGCAGTATATTTTTGATCTAGTTTTCTATAGAAATAAAATAGCTTATTTCCGCAAAAAAAGGTTATTATTTATCTCCTACTACTACCCGTTATATCAATTGATAGTTAAGTCTTGGTTAAAAGATAGCTATAAGTTAAGATAAAAATTGGTTATTTCAATTATTGGTTAAACATAATTTGATAGTAAACTCATTGTTAAACTTAACCGGTAAAAAAGTATGGGTTAACTTACGGTTAACTTCTAAACTAACACTTTCATGACATTTTGGGCAAAAAGTGTGATTATATTTTTTATTTAAAGAAAAGTCACATGTAATTAAGTAATTAATTATTTTTAAAATGGATATTCTTTATGATATAAATGCATTTAGAGGTAAAGAGGACCATATTTTTTTATTATTTTAAAATTTCCATGCTCGTGTATCTCAAAACATCCTACAAATATGAGGGTGATCAAACTTCTCTAAGGGTCACAATTGGACCCCTAAAATCGACAAATTACGCAAAAATCGTAAAAAATCGTTGACAATGGACTGTACTTTTTACATCAGTGGAAACTTTAAAAGCCTTGAAACTCTTTTTTTTTTCATTTGAGTGTACAAAATTATGTGCCAAAATTCAGAATGATCAAAAGATTCAATCAGATGCCGAAAATCTGCCAAACTTGCCCCTAAAATACTAAATTTGACGAATTTTCACCATAAATGTGAGAAACGATAAAAAATCGATTAAAAAATATGTCAATCTGGACTTAGTTTAATTTTATTTAATGCACATTAATATTAAAAAATAATTTAACAAAAACAAAACGAGCTAAGCGCCAAATAAGAGGAGTTTGGGTGCTCTTATTTGGCAAGTTAAGTCCAAATTGACATATTTTTAAAATGCTATTTTAGCGTCTCTCACATTTATGGTGAAAATTTGTCAAACTTAGTGTTTTAGAGAAAACTTTGACGGATTTTCGGCACCTGATAAAATATTTTTATCATTTTGAAATTTGGCACATAACTTTGTAGGTTCAAAAGGAAAAAATTATGATTTCAAGGCTTTTAATTTTTTACTGATACAAAAAGTACAACCCATTTTCAACGATTAGTCATGATTTTTCCGTAATTTCACGATTTTAGGGGTTCAATTAGCCACCCTTAGAGAAGTTTGATCTTCCTCATATTTTCAGGATGTTCCAGATACACCAGAACAAAAATTTTAAAATAATAAAAAAAATAGGGTCCACCCTTATTACGCATAGGTCTAATAATTTCTAAGGGTGGGATGAGGTCTATTTCGTTAAAATATTCCGGCTCAGAAAGGCTACAGTATAACTCATTGCTGGTAAAACTGAGGATATAATTCAATATTCCACCAACAGGTATTAAATACAATTATATATATATATATATATATATATATATATATATATATATATATATATATATATATATATAATTATACAAAGGAGAGAAAAATAGTATATTATGCACCTAGTAGTAAAGTCTTTAGTGTTTGGGACTTAAGCTTTTTTGCTGAGACGGATTCGAGGCGAAAAATCAGTAGAGAACACTTTAGACAGTTCGCATACGTGGTGCATATACTAATTTTTCTACTCCCTGAAGCTAGTAACTACAAATATCAGTTAGAAATAAAGTTTAAGAATTATTTTGACATAGCTGTCAGTTTGACACATAAGTTGAAAAAAGTTATTAGTTGTCTTGAATTTTTTTCATTATTGACCGTCGTCAATAAACAATGCTTAACAACGGTCAATAATAAATGAGTTCACTGATTTCATTGGTTGCCAAGGCAAACAAACCTTGACAACGATTCATAATCTGTAAGCTAGCACTTAATTAGGTAGTAGAAAAAATAATATTACTTTATATGCAGACAGTCAGCATCACAAATAATCTTATGTCCTAAACCTAGTAGTAAAAACACATATTTATTATGTTTATTTTGGGATTTTAATTTTTCTGAGTGTACAATATTAAATACAATCTGGCTATTTCTGCGTCGATGTCAAATTAACTTTTTTTTGTTTGAAAATGCCGAAATAAAGTTTCACTGCACAAATTGGAAAATTTCATTAACTAATATTTGAATGGGGAAAAGTTTTGTTTCGCATTTATACAGCCATATTTTGTAATGAGTTTAATACGCCAATATGAAAAGTTGGTTTTTATTGGATTATTTTTATGAGGTTTTCTAAATGAAGAAAAAAATTAAAATGAGAATAAAAAACTGAATAAATCGGACATTTTTTTATTTAAACAAATAAATTAGTATTTTTTAACCAAAATCAGAAAATCAACGTTTAATAAATAAAACGGAATTAGTAGTTGCTTTAATTTAAGGGGCATAAGCGGTATAGGTGCTCTAGTACCTTAAGTCTAGTATACTCTATTTGTTAAACAGGACCAAAAGCATAAATGAACTGATCTGATGCCTTTTTGAACATACTTATTCTAAAATCCTATTTTTTTGTAAATAGAGGAAAGGAAGCAAATATGGGCTACCCATTTTATTTTTTCTTGTAAACAAATGAATAAAAGTTTAGTTTCAAGACCAAAGTACCCAACGATAGCTATATTAATTAGTCACAACCTGTTATAAATTTATATTGATTAAAACAAATAATAAATTAATTATTTCGTAAATAGCACTTTTGTGTCGATTTGAAATTGGCCCTAAATATGAGCTGCCCCAAAAATGGTGTAATAAATATTAGATTTGAAGTGGCAATCAATCTTATTGGTCGCAATAAGTTAAAAGTATAAAAGTTATATCTAAAATGAAATAATAAATCAAATAACTCCTAATATAGAACCTGGTATATTAAACATTTTTAAAGCTTTGAAGGTACCCATTGCGTACTTCGTTCCATTTTCTTCTATTCTTGGCTGTTGCTGATCTTTTCTTGGCCTGCTAGAAAAATTCTAGGCTTAAATACATAGTTCTATATAGCCCATAATAGAAACACAGGGATGGCCCATATTGCAAAAATACTCGGTGTATACAACAAAAGAGGTTATGTCTAAAACTCAGTAATTAGAAGAAAACTAATAAGCACACATCAAAGCCCGATTATGTGGCTTTAATTTGTTGCAGAAATGGTTTTGAAAACGTTGTTATCTATTAGGTAACGGAATTTATAAACTTACCTAAAAAAGTTGAAAAGGACAGAAAATAAAAATAAATCGGATAGCTGAGAAACCCACCTAGCTCATATTACAAGACCTAGCCCACATTTGCTACCCTTCCTCTATTAAATTCACTGGCACTTGGTTTTATGCAATAATCCGTTAACCCAAAATTGCACTTGTCATGTTACTGTTTTCTAAAAAATGTAACTTAAAATATGTTAATAATGTTTTACTTTTTAAGAAATATATTACTACTTTAATATTCACGTTAATAAAATACTACAGATGACAAAACCCAATGCGGATCAGTTGCTGTGTAAGACCATCCCATTCGATAAAAAAGATATCAGTAGCTTACTCAGAAAATGAAACTGAAATATTGGTTTTCTTTAACTTCACTAATTAAATTAAACTAAAGAACACTTTTTTTAAGTAACTGACATGTGATCTAAGGAGTGTCGTATCAATTTTGCTATTAAGTAAGTAAGCCTAATCAAATGATGTGTCATCTAGATGACTGCGGCATGCACAATGGATCTCAGGTCTGAGTGCCGTGGCTATTACTTGGTAATAACCACATCGCTTCTGATGATGATGATGAAGTAAGCCTATGTTTCTGTGTTTATTTTCAACGTTGATGAGTCATAACTGAGTTTATTCCGATTAATGGTAATAAATTATTAAGGATAAATCATATCGCCCCCTACCTCACGTAATGACTTAACTGGCAAGAATTGTAAAAGTGAAATACGCCACAAAAAAAAATCCCTTTTAAATAGATAATAGTATATTATTTAATGAGCGTATAATAATTGCTAGTAATCAATGAGGGTGAATTTTAGGACACAAGCCGAAAGGCGAGTGACATAATCACCCTGATGATTAATAGCTATTATACGTAAGTAGAATTCTATACGTTATAAACGGTCGTTTTAAATTTTAAACGATTTATTTTTACAGACCCGTGATTATTAGGCCCATTAATCACGGCAGTGGATAATAGTATATTATTCAATGAGCATATCATAATTGCTATTAATCAATAGGGGTGAATTTTGGGACACGAGCCGAAAGGCGAGTGACCTAATCAACAGAATGATTAATAGCTATTATATGCGAGTAGAATTCTATACTGTATCCAGGGTCGTTTTAAATTTTAAACGGTTTATTTTTACAGACCCGTGATTAATAAGCCTATTAATCACGGCCGTGGATAAATATTATTATCCAATACATACAGATAATAAGACAATTACCAGCTTTATTTTAAATAGATAAACTCAATAATAACCCCCGCGTGGCTTTTACTTTATTGAGTGGATAATTATTTATTTTACCCACTCAACTGTCACTTGTCAAATTATTTTCTTGTAAATTTTTAATAAAAATATGAATTCCTAAGCTATTTATTGGATAAAACCTTGTATGGCACTCATGGGTAAACCGATATTGCCCTCTTGAAAATTAACCTGCTTGGCTGACGCCTCGGTTAATTTTCTCATGGGCAATATCTTACTTTACGCAATAGTACCATAAATAACTATTAGTTGACAACATAAAGGGTGGATAGTTTTACCAGTGACTTTTGTACCGCCTAGTTTAAACATGCAATATGTCATCTTTTAGCTTGATATCTCATTAAATATATATTTATTTTATTTTAAATTAAATCTGCGGGACCGGTGAAAACTTTGACATGTTTATGATTATATTTATAATTAAATTTTGGAATTATGTACGGATTTTGTCAAAACTGAACAGGTAGTTATATCTATCATATATTTAGATTGATGCTGAAGATAAATCAAAACTGGCCGTACCCCTAAGGTTTAAATTATAAGGATCATTAGGTTATATTAATCAGGGACCGGTCAAAATTAATTTTGAAAAAAATAAAAAAAATAATATTTAAAATTTTATTTTTGCTTAAAAAATAATCGTTCCTACATACACTGAAATATTTGTAACTGGTTATAATATATTATTATATCATAATAACTATCGTCTACTCAGCATTTATTTGATGTTATTTTTTTCTTTTCCTGAAAATTTAGTGACGATCGAGAAATTTTACCCATTTTTTTTAACTGGTTTTAAGCGATCTTAGTAGAGAAAACAGTCAGGTCAATACCAAACTCCAACGTTTTCAAGATTTTTGGAGGGTTTTTCAAGAGGGATTTCGTAATTTTTATCTCTACCTAATAAGAGTATTTTTTTTCGATTGTTAGTAATTATAATAAACTATTAAAATAGTTTTAATTCTTAATTGGAACAAATATTTTTTTAGTCTTATTACCTATCTAGTTATCCATGACAAATTTCCATCCAGTCAAACTAAAAAAAAATATTTGAATAAAATGGATTAGTCACACCAATAACCTTTTAAAGAAAAAGAAGTAAGAGAAGAAGAGGAAGCGGAACAGGAACAGGAACGAAGAATAAGAGAGAGGGGAAGAAGAAGAAGAAGAAGAAGAAGAAGAAGAAGAAGAAGAAGAAGAAGAAGAAGAAGGAGAAGAAGGAGAAGAAGAAGAAGTGGATAATTTTATTATTTAAAAAGTGTTTTTAAACTAAAAGCAATACATTAAAAGTGAATTAGCTACACGAGGCATATTTTACTGTTACTAAAAAAAAAACTAAAAACAACAAGTTTCATTAACCGGGCCAATATTTTTTTTAGTCGAACTTTTCGCCGAAAAACATAAACAAAAAGTGTCGCTTTTATAATCAAATAAAAATAAAATTAGTCATAAATGACAGGCATAAATATAAATAGTATATTCAATATTTTTATAATTGTCATTAAAATTTTCTTAGTGTAGAATTTATACTAATTCTTGAAAAAGAACAGCAGGCGTAGACACGTTATAAAGAACATTAAAATATAAAATTTGAGAAGGGTTAATTCTATTTTAGTTTCATATAAATCTAAATTAAAACTTTAATGAAAACTTTGGCCAAAATAGCATCGTCTCAATTAATAATTCACCTACCAATTTATTTCGGTCTTTCTGTACGGAAAGAACTCTTAAACTGGAAATTTTGTAAAATTTAGTAATTTTTTTACATTTAATTTACAAGAAGAAGTACAAAGACATTTTCTTATACTTATACAATGTGTCCCTGAGGCTTTGTCTCAGCTATTATATTTAAGTGTGAAATGATAATTGATTTGAAAGAACAGTTTTAAAATTTAGGAAAACCACGTTCTTTAAACTACTACCACAAAACCACCTTCAGTTTATAAAATGACTCCATTTTCTTAAGGCTAAAATTTTGGAATATTCGTTCAAGGAAAAATTGGATTAAAAGTTAATAATTCCAGCTTGAAATGAATGTGTGAATAATATCTCTACTCTTAATTTTTACACTCCCTAAAATCCCTACTCTATATATTCGTAATATCCTTACTCCACAGTAACTATTTCACACTATAGGCACTCAATCAGCCACTTAATAATTAATAAGAGGTCAAAATTGGAATATAAGGGTTTTTGAGGTTGAAGAAACTAAATCTTATAAACAATTTTTTCCAATTCTACCCCAGGGGATGGGGGTTGATTATTTTTAATTGCTTAAAATATTTTCGGGAAAATTATAGTATATAGGGGTTTTTTAGGTTGCTGAAATTAAATCTAATAATAAAATATTTCTAACTCTACCCCGCAGTGGTGAGGGTTTAATGCTTTCTAGTTTTAGGCGGTAAATTAATAAACTATTTTAGGTTGATATTATACTCCTTTATTTGATCATTTAGGACGACATAAAAATTACCGATATTATGTCGAGAATATATTCAACCAATAGAAATTAAGAATTTGCCTAGTGACTACACAGCGACAATAAAAAAAAAACAAAAGATTTTGTTATCTTATTGACTCCATTGCTAGGGTATTCTTTAGTTGTCAAAACTAGAGTCATTGGGTGTTTTTTTACTATAACTTTTTAAATATTTATATAAATGAGCAAAAATCGTTTGTACTTGAAAAACCGAAAAACCAGAGGCTGAAATGATTAAATTGATACCGAAAAATACAACATTATTGATAGTTTATGGACTTTTCCAAGGTAAGTAAGTGCAAGATTGACAATTACTTAAATGTACAAGATGTTGCCCTATTCTTGAAATTATATACTAAAACCTTAAATTTAATGTCCAAAATATAAAGTAAAATAAATAAAATTAGTTATTTTAAAGATATATTTTTAATTTTTTTAATTTCTAAAAATAAGAAATAAATCAATAATTTACATTACATTTTTATTTAACCTCGAACTATTCTACTTAATTAAGCATCCCCTAAGTCCAGGACTTGTGTGGGCTAGTAGTAGAACCACCCGCTTTAATTGACTTTCGAACCAATTTATAGAGAGTGTCCGCTTCACTTACGCCTTCGCCAAATTTCAATTATTAATTAACTGAAAAAGGCAAATCGGCTCCGGTGAGAATCAAACTCAGGCTATTTGGGTAGTAAACTCGTCAGGTACGACAATCCTCCCACATTTAGTTTTTAATTATTTACCTAACACAAATCACTCGTTTTTGACGTTATTATTACAGTTATGAAAATAAAAATTATCCAGTTAATATGGACTTAATTACCTACTATTACCCCTACAAAAATGTTTTCTACTCTTTTTTGTTTTTGAGCTAGAGCTTCACACATACATGTTTTTAGCAGTTGTTTTTACATAAAACATTAATTTTCTATTAACAATTTTAATTTTATTTTTTTTATGTTACTTTCATTTTGGAATGAATGACAGCAAAAAAAAATAGGTTTGTGAAATTATAATTTTCATTATAATATTAATTCATACTATAATCAACCAATAGAAATTAAGAATTTGCCTAGTTACTAATTCTATCACAGCCACAATAAAAAAAAACAAAAGATTTTGTTACCTCATTGACTCCGTTGCTAGGGTATTCTTTAGTTGTCAAAACTAGAGTCATTGGGTGTTTTTTTACTATAACTTTTTAAATATTGATATAAATGAGCAAAAATCGTTGGGGAAATGTAAAACCGAAAAACCAGAGGCTGAAATGAATAAATTGATACCGAAAAATACAACATTATTGATAGTTAATGGACTTTTCCAAGGTAAATAAGTGAGAGATTGACAATTACTTATTTGTATATTGAATATTTTACATTTACATTTTAGTATTTACATTTTAATAACGCCGCCTAAGCTAGGCTTGTGTTGCGGCGCAAAATTAAGTATAATTTATAATTTCCTAAATGATCTATAATATAAACCTAAGTATTTATTATTTTTAGAATACCTATAATTTTTATTTTTTACCATATTACCTATAACATTTTACAAAAAACGATAAAAAAAAATTGCAAAAAAATAAAAAAGATAACTTGTGAGGGATGAGAGCAAAATCCACTTTAAACCGATTCAAAAATTTTGAGTAATGGTTTAAAATGTTGATGTACAAAAGTTTTTAAAACTTTCTTAATAGAATTTCTAGAAGTTAAACATCTAAACTCTAAGGGCAGACTATTGAATAATTTCAGAGCGTGGAAAAAAAGAGAGCGTTGAGTGTGAGATTTCAAAAACATTGGGACTGTCACCGATTGATTTTTTGCAAATCGTGTAGAATACTTGTGATTTGGTTTTGAGAATACTTCAGTATTCTGAGAGTGCCAGAGAAGAACTTGATAAAAATACAGTTCTCTGATTGGTAAAATTCCCAGTTCAGAGTAAAGTTTATCCGTAGAATATTTTCTAGATCTCCCAAATAATACTTTTATCAAAGTGTTTTGCATTACTTCAAGATCATTTAAATATCTATCACATAAGCCTCCCCAAACTGGTAGGCAGTACCTAACTACAGACTGTACCATTGAATCATAAACAATAAATAAAAGCTTTTTATCCAAAATGTCTCGCAGTAAGTAGAACTTATATACCAGTCTTTTAAGTCTAGATATTAAGTATTTTATATGATCCGACCACCGGAGATGCTGGTCCGCCATAACCCCCAAATATTTTATTTTATTTGTTTTAAAAATAAATTTGCAGTTGCAATTTGGTTCTATACAGTTTTCATTATGAATCCTTAAACTATTTATGGGTGGTTGACCAGCATCAGTCAGTGAAAATGTTAAAAATTTAGTTTTATCGATATTTAGACTTAAAAGACTTTCATCAAGCCACTGTTTAATTTTAGACATTCCAGATTCGGATTTTTGGAATACAACGTCCCAGGTATCACCGACAAAAACCACTGTGGTGTCATCAGCAAAAGAAATAATAGTTCCATTAACTTTATTAGCATATAGGCTATTTATGTATATAAGGAACAGAATAGGACCCAATACTGTTCCTTGTTATCAGTAATGGGTTACTTAGAGTACCATTGATTTTTACCTTTTGCTGACGATTCCTCAAATAATTTTTGAAGATTTCCAAAGCAATGCCTCTGTCACCAATCGATTCCAATCTCTCTATGAGTAGTTTGTGATCGACAGTGTCAAAGACTTTTGCCAGATCCAGGAATACTGCCAAGATTTTTTTATTAAATGTACAAGATGTTGCCCTATTCTTGAAATTATATACTAAAACCTTAAATTTAATGTCCAAAATACGAAGTAAAATAAATAATAGTTATTTATGGTACTAGTGGGTAAAGTAAGATATTGCCCATGAGAAAATTAACCTGCGAGGAGTCAGCCAAGCAGGTTAATTTTCGAGATGACAATATCGGTTTACCCATGAGTGCCATACAAGGTTTTATCCAATAAATAGCTTAGAAATTCATATTTTTATTAAAAATTTTAATGACATTTACAAGAAAATAATTTGACAAGTGACAGTTGAGTGGGTAAAATAAATAATTATCCAGTCAATAAAGTAAAAGCCACGCGGGGGTTATTATTGAGTTTATCTATTTAAAATAAAGCTGGTAATTGTCTCATTATCTGTATGTATTGGATAAAATTAGTTATTTTACAGAGATATTTCTTTATGTTCTAAAAATAAAAAATAAATCATTAATTTATTTTTTAATTATTATACAGCGTGATTCACCTAACATAAATCACGCCTTTTTTGACGTTATTATTAAAGTTATGAAAATAAAAATTTAACCAGTTAATATGGACTTGATTTCCTACTATTACCCCTAGACAAAAGTTTTCTAATCTTTTTTGTTTTTGAGTTAGAGCTCCACACGTACATTTTTTTAGCAGTTGTTTTTACTTAAAACATTAATTTTCTATTAATAATTTTAATTTTATTTATTTTTTTAAATGTTACTTCCATTTTGGAATGACGCTACAGCAAAAAAAAATAGGTTGCTGTGAAATTATAATTTTCAAATACGATTTTCATAAAATATGACATTAAATGTCAAATCTGATAGAAGATTCGCAAAGAAATAGATTTATTTGATAAAATTTAAATAATTAAATTTAACAATGTTGTAGACTATTATTTATATTCTCTGCAAAACTTGTGTGATTTGTGCAAGTCGTAGATATTCTCAAAGGCATGGGATTTGTAGCAGTAAGATTGGTTTCAAGATTCGGCCCGGAATTTGGCCGTTTAAATTACAATAAAATTAGTACCTAATATTGAGATTACTACAAAAACTGTGGAAAAATATTAAGATGCCAATATTGGTTTTTATAAAAGTAGCTTAGCCCGAGTAAATTTTTGTAATTTTTAACAGTAAACAATTAATTAACATGAAGATATTTATTTCGTTAAATAATACTAAATTACTTTTTAATTAAACAAATAGACATGATTTATATTGCAATGTACCTTACTAATTAGATTAAAATAAAATTGTTGAATAAATTTCCACATTAACCAGAAAGTTTTTTCTTTTAACGATGTGGTATTTTCTTCAACCTTTCTTTAGTTTCTGGACAACCAAATGTGTTATCTAAATAACTGTTTTTTCATGAAGATTTCCAAGATCTTGCTTTGTTAAATTTTCCAATCTAACAATAACTATTAGATTAAATCTGATTCACATTTTGGATGTTAAATTTTACACATTTTTATGAACAGTAGCAGAAAGCTGCCGCTGAAAGGAGTAACCCTTCGTTATATTTGAAAATTTTAAATTCACAGAAATCTATTTTTTTTAAGTTACGGTTCATTCCTAAAAGAAAGTTACTTTCCAAAAATCTTGCTTTGTTAAATTTTCCATTCTAACAATAACTATTAGATTAAATCTGATTCACATTTTGGATGTTAAATTTTACATATTTTTATGAACAGTAGCAGAAAGCTGCCGCTGAAAGGAGTGATCCTTAGTCATATTTGAAAATTTTAAATTCACAGCAATCTATTTTTTTAAGTTACGGGTCATTCCTAAAAGAAAGTTACTTTATTTAGGATTTTTTTAAACTAAAAATTTTAGTAGAAAATTAATGTTTTAAGTAAATGTATGATGAAATAAATATATTTTTTTAATTTTGGCATATCAAAATGTTGTTATGCTAAAAAAATGTATATGTGGAGCTCTAGCTCAAGAACAAAAAAACAGTAGAAAACTTTTGTCTAGAGGAAATTGTAGGTAATTAGGTGCGTATTAACTGGTGAAAATTTTATTTTCATAACTTTAATAATAAACATCAAAAATCACGTGATTTTTGTTAGGTGAGTCATTCTGTATTATTAATAATTATTATATTATAATCAATAATATAATTCGTGAAACCGAAATTTTTAATTCAACCCTTCCTTCGGAATCGTTGAATCTGCAAGTCGGTTTCACTCATTTTATCATCGATGATAATTATCACAAGTGATATGATTATAATCATATCACTTGTTATATTATATACGAAAATATATGTAGTTTATATTGGTTTAATAAAAAATGTGCTAATAATGAACTATTTTAGGGGAAAATATACTGCTCTAATTTGACTTGCTAATAATGCTTCCAATTTTCGCACTACATGAGCAAACATGTTAAAATAGAATTTATTTTGTTTAAAGACAGCATGATAATATCATCATGTCATATCATATCATATATTATATAGGAATTATTTTGGGTCGATATTTTCGATATGTATTAATAATACATTGTATTATATATCGAAAATAGCATGATATTTAAATGTCTATACAGGTTTATTCAGAAATAGGGTCAATAATTTTAAGAGGTGATTCTACATCATAAAATATGAAAAAAAGTTCGTCGTAATGGAGCTAAGCCCCTTTGAAAGTGGCTAAAAAATAGGTTTTTATTTAATAACTTTGTAATATAGCAACGAGGTTTTTGCATGGGAACTATTCTTAATAAGGCCCGTCTTCGTATGTTATTATCATGTACTTATTTTAACCAGGGGTTTGCGAAACGGGGAGGCCTTATCAGTTTGTTGTCCCAAACATTTTTCCCTGTTACTTTTTTGTAATTTTATTTTTGGAATATGATTTTAGTATGTAATTTTTCGTCCTCGGCCGTGTTAATTCACTTTCAAATGCGTTTTTTTTCGAAAATGGTTAATCCTAAAGTATTACAACAAGATAACCATTTTTATGTATTTTGACCTGAAGAATCATATTCCAAAAATGAAATTACAAAAAAGTTAAAGGGAAAAAACTTTGGGACAAAAAACTAATAAGGCCCCCTCATTTCTCACACTTCTGGTTAAAATAAGTTCATACATGCAAATAAGACACAAAGATGGGCCTGATTAAGATTAGTTCACGTGCAAAACTTAGTTGGTATATCTCAAAGGGTTCTTGAGTTAATAATTGTTTAACAACTTTCAAAGGGACTTAGCTCCCTTACGCGCAATTTTAGACATATGTTTATAGGAACTTTTTTTCATATTTTATGATGTAGAACCACCTCTTAAAATTAATGACCCTATTTCTGAACAGCCCCTTAAAATTAATTAACCTAAATGAATAAAAAAAATAGGAATGTGTAATTGGAGACATATTAACACGTTGACTGCCGACACACAGTGTCCAAATCAAAATTAATTTCCCGCTTTATTAGTAGAGATAGAAAACTTAATTTAATTTAATTTTATAGGGGAATGTTTAAGCTTTAAACAGTGTATTCAAAATGTATTTTCCTTAACACGTTCGCTACCGCTTGTAATTTGTATAGTGCCCCCAAAGTCAACAAATGACGCCACGTATGTTTAATTGGCCGCGAACGTGAAGGATGTTTCTAGACTATAATAACACAGTACCACAGGAAAGAAAAATTCTGGCATTCGGTGATTTTTGTAAAATTCAATTTTGCATCGTAGATTTCGAATCTGTAAACGATTTTTTGGATCACATTGATCACAATCCTGATCAGGATTTTTTCTCATGCACTTAAATTTGTTAATCCACCCTAGTTTACAAGTTTTTTCTTTGTTTTCTGAAGTTATAATAATAATAAAAATATTTATTGGAAACTTCCAACAGTCTTTCTGAAGTTATATTTATCGTTTATCTTGTAATTTGATACGGAAATTCCCAAAATGTAAAAAAAATTAAACAGGTTTTGAAGACATGTTATAGTTATGTGACATATTTGTACAATAAATCGGAAACGCTTTAAGCTAAAACTTGATACAGAAACGTGGCCGGTCAGTAAATTAGCTAGTTCAAAGTATTTTTGTGTTAAATAGGGGAAAAATGAGTATTTTTGGATATATCTAAGTACAAACATGTTTCACTAAAGCAAAGAAGTTCTAGTAAAACAAATGTGTTTGCAAACCCTTTTGTTTATTTATATCTCAATACAAAAGTATAGGTATAAAAAAAACAGAAGTCAATAATGTTTTTTATATATCAATTTTCTTTTTTAGCTGTTTTTGTTTGCCTACTGTACTGGGTTAAGTCTGTGTCGTATTTAAAAGTCAAGCAATATTCTGCCAGCATACGCGTACTTGCCTATTGTTTTTATATCTTATAAATTGACTTAAAAAAAAACTTTGTTAATGGTACAAACACTCGCTCCAATGCCAGAGCTTTAGGGAAAAAAATACCTTATAAAATAGTGTAAATTAACGACTTAAAGTACAAAAATTGGTCAGGTGCCAGATTTTTTTTCTGTTGTACGGTATGATTCCTCGCATTTAGTGCAATAGTTTCGAGCTATTTTTATTTTATGTGCGGTAGCTGTTTATCGTGTAAACGTAATCTATATTAAGTGACTGTATTTTTCGATTAATTCAATTAATTTGTAGTGGGGTTTGGATTACCGTGACGTATGAAAAAGAAAACACTACAAAATTCAACTTTAAAATTTAAAAGTTTTTAAATATGGAAAAATTGTTGGTTAGTTTTCGTTAATCAATTATGGTATGATTAATTTAAATAGTTCCAATTCCAAATTAGTTTTTGGCTATCCTTCCGGATAATTGGCCACTAAGTTCTGTTATTTTTTGAGTTGTGATCGAGAATTGAAAACGGCCTGGATGTATTCAATCCCAAGCTCTTGTTTTTGACTGTGCTATCTTATGTAAGCTAATTGTAAATCATATATTTATGTTTTGGACTTTATGTGTGGTAGTTGTTTATCGTGTAAACGTTGTCTATATTAAGTGATTGTATTTTTCTATTTATTCAATTAATATGTAGTGGGGTTTGGATTACCGTGACGTATAAAAAATAAAATACTACAAAATTCAACTTTAAAATTTAAAAGTTTTTAAATATGGAAAAATTGTTGGTTAGTTTTCGTTAATCAATTATGGTATGATTAATTTAAATAGTTCCAATTCCAAATTAGTTTTTGGCTATCCTTCCGGATAATTGGCCACTAAGTTCTGTTATTTTTTGAGTTGTGCTCGAGAATTGAAAACGGCCTGGATGTATCCAATCCCAAGCTCTTGTTTTTGACTGTGCTATCTTATGTAAGCTAATTGTAAATCATATATTTATGTTTTGGACTTTATGTGTGGTAGTTTTTTATCGTGTAAACGTTGTCTATATTAAGTGATTGTATTTTTCTATTTATTCAATTAATTTGTAGTGGGGTTTGGATTACCGTGACGTATAAAAAATAAAATACTACAAAATTCAACTTTAAAATTTAAAAGTTTTTAAATATGGAAACATTGTTGGTTAGTTTTCGTTAATCAATTATGGTATGATTAATTTAAATAGTTCCAATTCCAAATTAGTTTTTGGCTATCCTTCCGGATAATTGGCCACTAAGTTCTGTTATTTTTTGAGTTGTGATCGAGAATTGAAAACGGCCTGGATGTATCCAATCCCAAGCTCTTGTTTTTGACTGTGCTATCTTATGTAAGCTAATTGTAAATCATATATTTATGTTTTGGACTTTATGTGTGGTAGTTGTTTATCGTGTAAACGTTGTCTATATTAAGTGATTGTATTTTTCTATTTATTCAATTAATATGTAGTGGGGTTTGGATTACCGTGACGTATAAAAAATAAAATACTACAAAATTCAACTTTAAAAGTTAAAAGTTTTTAAATATGGAAAAATTGTTGGTTAGTTTTCGTTAATCAATTATGGTATGATTAATTTAAATAGTTCCAATTCCAAATTAGTTTTTGGCTATCCTTCCGGATAATTGGCCACTAAGTTCTGTTATTTTTTGAGTTGTGCTCGAGAATTGAAAACGGCCTGGATGTATCCAATCCCAAGCTCTTGTTTTTGACTGTGCTATCTTATGTAAGCTAATTGTAAATCATATATTTATGTTTTGGACTTTATGTGTGGTAGTTTTTTATCGTGTAAACGTTGTCTATATTAAGTGATTGTATTTTTCTATTTATTCAATTAATTTGTAGTGGGGTTTGGATTACCGTGACGTATAAAAAATAAAATACTACAAAATTCAACTTTAAAATTTAAAAGTTTTTAAATATGGAAACATTGTTGGTTAGTTTTCGTTAATCAATTATGGTATGATTAATTTAAATAGTTCCAATTCCAAATTAGTTTTTGGCTATCCTTCCGGATAATTGGCCACTAAGTTCTGTTATTTTTTGAGTTGTGCTCGAGAATTGAAAACGGCCTGGATGTATCCAATCCCAAGCTCTTGTTTTTGACTGTGCTATCTTATGTAAGCTAATTGTAAATCATATATTTATGTTTTGGACTTTATGTGTGGTATTTGTTTATCGTGTAAACGTTGTCTATATTAAGTGATTGTATTTTTCTATTTATTCAATTAATTTGTAGTGGGGTTTGGATTACCGTGACGTATAAAAAATAAAATACTACAAAATTCAACTTTAAAATTTAAAAGTTTTTAAATATGGAAAAATTGTTGGTTAGTTTTCGTTAATCAATTATGGTATGATTAATTTAAATAGTTCCAATTCCAAATTAGTTTTTGGCTATCCTTCCGGATAATTGGCCACTAAGTTCTGTTATTTTTTGAGTTGTGCTCGAGAATTGAAAACGGCCTGGATGTATCCAATCCCAAGCTCTGGTTTTTGACTGTGCTATCTTAAGTAAGCTAATTGTAAATCATATATTTATGTTTTGGACTTTATGTGTGGTAGTTGTTTATCGTGTAAACGTTGTCTATATTAAGTGATTGTATTTTTCTATTTATTCAATTAATTTGTAGTGGGGTTTGGATTACCGTGACGTATAAAAAATAAAATACTGCAAAATTCAACTTTAAAATTTAAAAGTTTTTAAATATGGAAAAATTGTTGGTTAGTTTTCGTTAATCAATTATGGTATGATTAATTTAAATAGTTCCAATTCCAAATTAGTTTTTGGCTATCCTTCCGGATAATTGGCCACTAAGTTCTGTTATTTTCTGAGTTGTGCTCGAGAATTGAAAACGGCCTGGACGTATCCAATCCAAATCTCTTTTTTTTTTTACTGTGCTACCTTATGTAAGGTAATTGTATATCATATATTTATGTTTTGGACTTTAATTAATTAATTTAATCATTTGTAAAGTGAATTAATCTAACACTTCCAAATTTAGTATCTTATAATTAATAGCATGCCTTATAAGTTAAAGGTCAACTCATAGTGAGAACCCTTTAACTTGACTTAAGTGACAGTATCACGTCCCCCACATTTTACCGTTTTATTTAGTCGGTAATATTACTTCCTGTAAATTGATTCTTGAATCGTGCCGCTAACAAAAACAAAAAAACAAATGTGTTAGATGTAAATCATCTTAGGTAGGCGTATCTCAATTAATAAGCTAAGGGACACAGCCGCGAAGATCTGTATAAAATAGAATAAAATTGGATAAAGTAATACAACAAAACAAATTAATATTTTTTATACTACTTAGATTAGATGTTTGTTAATTCACCATTTACCCACATCTTTCTCTACTCATGAGCTACAGTTTGAAGTGGAGTCCGAAACACTTTTGTAGCATAGACGGTTGCATTGGAATTAAAATATAAAGATATCTATGTCGCTGCTCGATCATAACTATCTGTTTTACTTACATTTGCAAATCAGTTACAATACTAATCTTATTGCGTCCGAAATTGATACCAAAACCTCCATCACTGATACAAGTACTGCATTTTTGGACACCCTTGGTAGAGGACTAAAATATATTTCAGAGAACTTTGTAAGAAACAATTTTTTGCAGCTTATTTTAACCAATCACATGTGCACAAGCCAGCGACAGTGTAACTAATTTTTTTAACTTTACTTGATGATTGTGCCTGTGACTGGTCGGAATTCAAGGTTGGAGAACTGTACGCAACAGTATTGCTGTTGCAGTTTTATATTGACACTATTGATAGACAACTTCTTGTAAAATACAATGTGTTGGTTAATGTAAATAAGTTGACAGAAAAATGAGTTAAGCCTAAAAAAACATTTAGTTTCATTTAATTAATAATATTTTTCTATTCCTAATTCAAAGTTTACTTTGATACATACAAAAGCGGTTCACGAAATACAACTTTAAAACACTGTCACAATCAACTGAAACTTTTCACAATTAACCAACTTTTCGTTAAGCCTATGTATATAGGCGTATACATAATGATCAAACACTTACAGCATTACAGGTCCGCATTTATGAATTTGTTGGCTGCATCAGTTCAAATAGTACTAGCAGTGTTTGTGTGTGGTCCAGTTTCACTCGAGAGAACACTTATACGTGGGATATAATAAGTTTTCTTTCTTTAAATATTTTTTTAATTTATAAAATTGTTTGACTGTGACATCTCTATGAATAGTACGAAGTAATTTTAAGTTTAATTGAAGAATTTTGCATGGTTGCCATGTTTGAAAATTGACAATTATATTTTACCTTATTTTACGTGTATTTTATTATGTTAGCACTTTTTTTAGCGACTTTGTGGAATTTAGCTGTTTCTAATTAATTACACAGCCCCACAAAAAAGTCCAGACCAGCGAACCAGACCCATATATCCCTATGTATTTTCGGTCGCTGAATCCGAATCCTAGGTCATAAAAAATCATACACCACCAAAATCATTAGCTAGAGCCAAAAAACACCCCTGGAATGGGGTAAAACTAAAATCAGAACAGCGAACCAGACCCATATATTCCTATGTATTTTCGTTCGCTACTCCCCATTAGGGTGCCCCACCAAACTTTCAAATTAACACTTTTGGAGGTCCCACCTCTTATATTTGTTTATTGAAGTAAGAGTATCATCCCTGAATTTTTTCACAATTTTTGAAAAAAATCTAGAGATCGCTCACAGCCATTTTTTAAAAAGATATAGAAACATATGTTTCTTTAGCTTTTTTATTTCCGAATGATTTTTTATTTATTTTTTTTTTAACACGGCTAATTCGAAAGGAAAATGGATAGTAAATGGATAACCTCAAAAAAAAAATCAGAATGTTTTCTTTGAAAATGGCAGAGCTGTGCCCTTTTAAGTTCGAAAATGAGCAACATTGCTTCATTTTCGGCGTAATGACAGGCACAAATAGGTCCCCACATAAAAACCAACATAATTTTTTTTTATTGGATATACGGGGTACCCAGAAAATAATAAAATATATATTTATCCAATACATACAGATAATAAGACAATTACCAGCTTTATTTAAAATAGATAAACTCAATAATAACCCCCGTGGCTTTTACTTTATTGAGTGGATAATTATTTATTTTACCCACTCAACTGTCACTTGTCAAATTATTTTCTTGTAAATGTCATTAAAATTTTTAATAAAAATATGAATTCCTAAGCTATTTCTTGGATAAAACCTTGTATGGCACTCATGGGTTAATTTTCTCATGGGCAATATCTTACTTTACCCACTAGTACCATAAATAACTATTTTTAACATTTTTGAGAGATAAATTCGGTTTTTAGGCAATTTTCAAGGTTTTTTTGCCTTTATAATAATTCCGAAATATAAATACATAAAATCTGTAGTATTTTTTTATTGGATATACAAGATGTCCAGAAAAAAATTAAAATATATACATCCAATAAAAAAATTACTACATGGTACTAGTGGGTAAAGTAAGATATTGCCCATATATAAAAAATCGATCCAAAACAGCAATGACTGCCAAAAAAGCTCTAAATATCTAAGTTTTGTTAAAGTGATAATAAACTGCATTAGATTTGACGTAATCTTCATAAACTACCCTTGTAGGGTTGAGAACAACCATTCCTAAGTTTAAAGGACAAGAGAAAAACAAGAAAAAACGTTAAATCCAACAGGATTTTTATTTTCATGGATCCTATGATTGGCTGAAATTACCTAGTACTCTAAAATAGAACCAGAAACTTACGTACAAAAAACACCCCTGGAATGGGGTAAAACTAAAATCAGAACAGCGAACCAGACCCATATATTCCTATGTATTTTCGTTCGCTACTCCCCATTAGGGTGCCCCACCAAATTTTCAAATTAACACTTTTGGAGGTCCCACCTCTTATATTTGTTCATTGAAGTAAGAGTATCATCCCTGAATTTTTTCACAATTTTTGAAAAAAATCTAGAGATCGCTCACAGCCATTTTTTAAAAAGATATAGAATACATATGTTTCTTTAGCTTTTTTATTTCCGAATGATTTTTTATTTATTTTTTTTTTAACACGGCTAATTCAAAAGGGAAATGGATAGTAAATGGATAACCTCAAAAAAAAAATCAGAATGTTTTCTTTGAAAATGGCAGAGCTGTGCCCTTTTAAGTTCGAAAATGAGCAACATTGCTTCATTTTCGGCCTAATGACAGGCACAATTTTTTTTTTCATTGTCTTAAAATATTGTGCCTATAGCCCATAGGTCCCCACATAAAAACCAACATAATTTTTTTTTATTGGATATACGGGGTATCCAGAAAATAATAAAATATATATTTATCCAATACATACAGATAATTACAATTACAAGCTTTATTTAAAATAGATAAACTCAATAATAACCCCCGTGGCTTTTACTTTATTGAGTGGATAATTATTTATTTTACCCACTCAACTGTCACTTGTCAAATTATTTTCTTGTAAATGTCATTAAAATTTTTAATAAAAATATGAATTCCTAAGCTATTTCTTGGATAAAACCTTGTATGGCACTCATGAGTAAACCGATATTGCCCTCTCGAAAATTAACCTGCTTGGCTGACGCCTCGCAGGTTAATTTTCTCATGGGCAATATCTTACTTTACCCACTAGTACCATAAATAACTATTTTTAACATTTTTGAGAGATAAATTCGGTTTTTAGGCAATTTTCAAGGTTTTTTGCCTTTATAATGATTCCGAAATATAAATACATAAAATCTGTAGTATTTTTTTTATTGGATATACAAGATGTCCAGAAAAAAATTTAAATATATACATCCAAAAAAAAAATTACTACATGGTACTAGTGGGTAAAGTAATATGTTGCCCATATATAAAAAATCGATCCAAAACAGCAATGACTGCTAAAAAAGCTCCAAATATCTAAGTTTTGTTAAAGTGATAAGAAACTGCATTAGGTCCGACGTAATCTTCATAAACTACCCTTGTAGGGTTGAGAACAACCATTCCTAAGTTTAAAGGACAAGAGAAAAACAATAAAAAACGTTAAATCCAACAGGATTTTTATTTTCATGGATCCTATGATTGGCTGAAATTGCCTAGTACTCTAAAATAGAACCAGAGACTTACGAACATCATTGCGGTTTTGGATGGATTTTTTATATATGGGGAGTAGCTTACACCTCTCCCCCCTCCCCCTGAGGGTGTGTTTCAAATACACAAATACACACTATTTGTGACTTATTTTTAACATACGAAATGTTGCATTGTTCCTAAGCCAATAGCAGACATTTTAGTACCAAATCTATAAAAATTTTGGAGGTTACATTTAAATCAACTAATTACACAGGCAAAAAAAAGTGGTCTGTACTTTGATAACCGTATATGTACTTTCATTTATTTTTTTACGCTGATTTCGAATCCGAGGTCAGAACTTGCATCACCCACGGATTTTGAGATAACCTCAAAAATTGCTAAAATTGACCTTATTTTTGATAAAAATAAAAGAGTTTATTAAGGATTGAAAAGAGCCAACTATGATATTTATCAAGTTATCAAAAGAAGAAAACACATTTTTATAAAGATCGAAAAAAAAATAAAATTTTGGACCAATCTAATGGCAAGGACTTTTTTTATATTTTTCCTTATTTTATTCGAAATAAGCGGTATCAAAAATAGCCGTATGTAAAAATTCAGAATTTTGTATATTTTTTTCCCTGGCCCACTGTGTGCAAGTAATATTTTCTGACAGATGCAGGCGTTACAATTTTTATGTTTCTGGAATGCCTTGTTGCAGTTGTTTACTAAATGATGCCACGAAATTAAGTCAGTTAAGCTGTTATATTAGTCCTTTGTATCTATAAAACTCATATATATATATATTCTTAAATTATGCAACAACAATGTGTCAAAATTGTTCAAAACCAATTAACTAAATAATATTTTTTTATTTAAATGTTAAATTTGATTTTTGTTTATGAAAAAAAAATAGCTGTTGAATTTTTTCTTCTAGTTTAGAATTTTTATTTCGTTTTATGTAACAATAAATGATTTTTAATTAATATAAAGTTTTTCCTTGGTAACAAACAAAATAAATTTTTTAAAAATAATAGTTTTATTGACTTTAACCCTTATTTTATACAGAATATAAAAAACAATAATTTTTTGCTTAAAAGTCCTAATGTCGGAAAAAGGGTGCGGGTACTGGAGGGTTAATTTAAACTTAATTAAATATTTAGATATTTTTAATTTTTAAGTGGTGCCCCCTATTAGTTTTTTGTTCTTAAATGAATTTTATTAAAGGACCCCGCACCAAATGCCTAGGAAATTTGTTGTCGACAGAATCTTTTCAAAATCTAGGAACAGAATCTTTAGGTCATTTTGAATAAAAGTTGTCATGTACATAAAATCGCTAAGTGCCTTTATTTAAAAAATACAGCAGGTGCTAGCTCCAAAAATCGAAATTTTAAAATCGCGATTTTACTTATTTTTTAGCAAAATGAACGTATGTATTGGTTTATATGAAGTAGATATATATGTAAAATGCTGTTTACATATGTATACTTATGTATTAATTCTTATATATACCTAATTACACCGGCACTTAGTACTACTAAGAGTGTCTTGAAATCTTCGCCAAATAAGTCAAAATCTTTGACCACGTTTTTTCATCTTTATCGACTTTTTAATCCGTCCTGCGCCGAAACCAGTAAAAAAAAAATTTCGTCCGTCTGTCTGTCTCTGTCTGTCTGTAAACTCGATAACTCCGTTTCTAAAAAAGATATCGACAAGTGGTTTTTTGCATATCGTTTCTTATCGAATTTCGAACATCTGATTAGATTTTGGGGGTAAACAATTGGGGGTAAAGGGGTAAGAATGGGGTAAAACTCTATTTTTAGCGTTTTTTGGTTTAATTAAGTTAATTATTATGGTATGTTATTAATTAAGCACTTACATAAAAGATATTTTAAAACTGCTCAAAAAATGTTATAAACAATTTTTTCCTAAAACACATTGTTTTCGAGATATTGGCGTTCAAACCAGTAAAATAATTTTTAGCATAACTTACTTAATTATAAGATTATTTCATCCATCAAATTCAGATCTACAGTAGTTTTCCAAGGTTTGGATTTTTGGACTATAAACCCGTAATATCCCGTATTTATCTGTATAGTTTATAGTCTAATAATAATAATATTAATAATTAAAATAAGTTATGAGAGCTATAATTTTTATTTATCATAATTGAGTATTGAGTATTATAACTAGATTAAGTTATGCTAAAAAACATTTTACTGCTTTAAACGCCAATATCTCCAATTGTTTACCCCCAAAATCTAATCAGATCTTCGAAATTTGATTAGAAACGATATGCAAAAAACTGCTTGTAGATATCTTTTTTAGAAATGGAGTTATTGAGTTTACAGACAGACAGAGACAGACAGACAGACGGACGAAAATTTTTTTTTTACTGGTTTTGGCTCAGGACGGTCTAAAACGTCGAGAAAGATAAAAAAAGGTAGTTAAAGATTTTGACTTATTTGGCGAAGATTTCAAGACACTCTTAGTAGTACTAAGTGGCGGTGTAATTAGGTATACATAAGAATCAATACATAAGTATACATAAGTACACAGCATTTTACATATATATCTACTTCATATAAACCAATACATAAGTTCATTTCGGTAAAAAATACGTAAAATCGCGAATTTAAAATTTCGATTTTCAGAGCTACCTGCTACCTGCTGTATTTTTTAAATAAAGGCACTTAGTGATTTTATGTACATGACAACTTTTATTCAGAATGACCTAAAGATTCTATTCCTAGATTTTGGAAAAATTCTGTCGACAACAAATTTCCTAGGTATTTGGTGCGGGCACCTTTGGTACAATTGGTTCTTTTAAAGGAAATTTAACGTTGATCGCACTTTTCCTTCTATTTATTCAATTTTTTTAGGCGGAGGAGGAGTAGGAGGAGGAAACTGAAATTTTCAATTTGTTCTTTTATTGTATATTCTACAAAATATATTGTATAATATATTTAAAGATAAATACATTTTTTTACATTACATTTAATATTGTATTGTAATAAAAAGTCCATATCCATAAAAATAAATATATTCTCAGAAAAGACCATCAATACAACCACACCCATGTATCTTGTAAGCCAATCACGACATCGCATTATTATGTTTTATGTTCTTATGCAAGCTTCTGGATAGGGCTTAATTCTTTTAATGTAAGAACTTTAATTTTTAAATAACTCAAAAACTATTAAACTATTACTGTCCAACAGCATAACCTTGGCTAGCGGGGCATCGGTAAGTGGAAAGAAATGCGTTGCCTCTTATTGTTGTTCTGTGGCCTCTCCTAGCATACTACGATCCCAATACACATCATTCATAGGTGACATAGAGCGACGTTTGCCGATGTAAAAATTCCTTAAACTGGCCAAGGTTATGCTGTCAGACAGTAAGTACTACTAAGTAGTATGTAGAGTTACATAAAACTTTTTATTTATAACTATTTCCATGAAAAAAATCTAAGTTGAAGTTATTTATGGAAAACTAAACCTATAGACCTATGTAACACTGGTGTATTTCAGGCAAACTATGTCCTAAGATTAAATATTGTTTCAAGAAGCAGATAATTCTTCAAATAAAGTAGCTACTGATGTACAAATTAAAATAAAATCTGTATAAGCCATAGATTGGTTAAAAAGGAAATTCCTCGTTTTGTTCAAGAGTCCTGGAAAAAATAATAATTAATTTTAAATTCAAGATCTACTTTTATTTATTTATACCCTTTAAATAATTTAAAATCGCCAATTCTCGCCTTTTCCCCTACTTCCAGCTTATTTAAGGTTTCCATGTCTGTAGAATCCAAAGTAAAGTTAAAAATATCAAAATTTTCTTTTATTCGTTTCTCTGTAACACTTTTTGGTAATACAATTATGTTTCTTTCCAATAAATATCTTAACATGATTTGCGCATTTGTTTTACCATGTTTTTTCCCAATGGATTGAATTGTACTGTCGTTTAACATGTCAGGAAGATCTCTTGGACTAAAAAATAAAAATAAAATATTTTAAAGTAACTAATTAGTTATTGATATATATTTTCCAAAAAAAAATGTTTTTTGAGATGAAAGTATATTCTTTGGGTTTGGACTTGATCGTATTTTTATTATTTTTATTATATAGATTTTACTCAAAAAATAATTCTTAGTTGGACAGGCCTTTGAGCCATGAACAGTTCTTCTTTTGTATGTTTACACAGTCCCAAAAAAAAAACAAATAAAAATGTTGATTAGTCTTAACCAAATTATATTTTTCATAGGTACTTTTGGGAGCCAAAAATAAATTTGATAGTACAAAAACCGGCTGATCCCAAAACTTTTTCAAAAAACTTGAAAACAAAATAATGAACGAGCTAGCTCCAAATCTTCAAAGTTTTCTAGTAGCTAAACTATTGAATTTTGGAAGTTGTGTCCAAAGACACAGAGAGTCTTGAATTATAATAAGAAAGACACAGAAAGTCTTGAGTTATAATACATAGAAATTTAGGAAAATGTGACCGAAACCACTTTTCCATAAGAAGGTACGTAAGATAAATATAATCTGGGTAATAGTAATTAAACCTTTTTTTTGTGGGCCGATGGTATCTTCCATAATTACATATGAATTGACAAAGGATAGAGTGGGATGAAGAGCTGCCTCAAATCAGTCTTAGGACTGATAAGTTGAGGATGAATTACATACTAAACTTAATTTTATACTTGTGCGGTTAACACAAAGGTTCCTAGGGACCAGGTGTTGAGGGCAGTGAACCTCGCACTGAACTAAACTAAACTAAACTAATTTTATACTTACGGTAGTCCCATGCCTGCAAGAAATTTATTAAATCCAGGAGATCCTAGAGGACAATATGCAGATACAGTAACACCATTTTCCTGACAAAATTTGACAAGTTCCTGCTGTTGCAAATATACATGAAGTTCCACTTGCAAATTTGCTGGCTTTATTTTTGGAAAGGAATCCAATATTCTCTTCACTTGTCTTTTATTGAAATTTGATAAACCAATAGATTTTGCTCGTCCGGCTTTAACTTGTTCCTCCATTTTCTAAAACCAATAAATACTCTGAATAGGAAAAATATTACTTATATATATAATAAAGTCTAGTTATTAAATGGAATTAGTTGAACCATAGTCCTAACGCTAATTAATAGTAAAACTAATGAGGGAAGCTTCGCATATCACAAAACCATCAATTGATTTTAAAACCATAAATTGATGTTAAAATCAAAGTCAAACTTAGATTTTTAACCCTTTTCCTTGTGATGGAGAGCTCCTAGCACAAGTATATGCTTACTTGGGGCTCTCTATGACAAAGTATGTATATAAAAATATAATAAATAATAATAACTATAATTAGAAAAAAATTATTTTTCCAATAACTTAAGTCCAAACCAAATGGTTTTATCATATTTAATAATTTTTTTGTGTCTAATTATAAGAAAATACACATTATAAGAGAATACACACGTAGTGCTTAATAATAATAATAATATTAAATACATTTATCCAATACATACAGATAATTATTATCTGATAATAAGGCAATTACCAGCTTTATTTTAAATATATAAACTCAATAATAACCCCCGCGTGGCTTTTACTTTATTGAGTGGATAATTATTTATTTTACCCACTCAACTGTCACTTGTCAAATTATTTTCTTGTAAATGTCATTAAAATTTTTAATAAACATATGAATTCCTAAGCAGGTTTATTTACTCATGGGCAATATCTTACTTTACCCACTAGTACCATAAATAACTATTATTTACCCACAGAAATAGTTACAAAGTGTTACAGTTACACAAATTATTATTTTACAGGCAAAATGGCAGCGCTCTGATGCTGGTTTCATTTAGAATAAGTTTGACTTAAAAATACTAATTAATAAAAGCAGCATCTGGTCTTCCGCAAGACCAAAAGATGTAAATTACAAATAAAATTTTTTATTATTAGATAGAATTATTTTACTACTAATTTTATTTAAATAAAAACACACACGATGAGAAAAACATAATTAGGTACATAAAAACAACAAAAATATATGTATATGTATAATATACATTGTATATATGTTTTAACATAGGTACTTAAATTTCTTAGGGACTACTTACATTTTTTTAGAGACATTGACAGACTTTTTAAAACTCATTAGACAGGAGAAAATTCTTAAATTTATTAGGAAACTGAGAATGGGACATTACCTTAAACTCATTGGATAGCTTATTATAGTAAGTAATAAAAGAAAAACTTCAGGTAAATAACACTATTTTATGCTGTGGCACAGTTAAAAATTTTCTGTGTCTTATATTGACACATGTGGACATCCGTTCGGTAACGTATTTTATTGTGTAGATATACACGGGGGGATTTAAAACTTATTATTTTATAAAAAAAAAACTCATTGAAACATATTAAGCCAAACAAGCTCAGAGAATTTTTGAGATATATGTTCATATTTACAAATTCCGTAAATAAAGCGTACACATGAATTTTGTATTTTTTAAATACAGGTAGAGTAAGCCGCATCCATATAAAAATGGTATAGGTTATCACAGTAATTAAATTTTGACAGTACTTAACTTTCGCATAATATGATTTTGAGTTTTTTTGTTAATACATTTTTATTATTGTATAGTAACTTAAGGCTATAATATGCTTTGTTAATTACATTATTTATGTAAGTTTTAAAACTTAAGTCCTTATCAAGTATAATGCCTAGGTTTTTAGCCTCATTAACGGTATGAATTTGTATGACGTCAACATTTATGTTAAATTAGATATAATATGATTGTAAGCGTTAGCTTTAGAAAAAGCTATCAAATATGATTTAGAAGCATTTATTTTAAGACTATGGTCCTTAGCTGTCTCAATTAATTGAGTAATATCCTGATTAAATTTAATATTAACATTTTTTAAATCGAAGATATCAAAAATATATTGCGTAGAGTAAAGGCCCTAGGATCGACCCCTGGGGCACACCAGAGATTACTTAATTCGATTCTGATGCTTTTTCGCCAAGTAACAATTTTGTCTCGGTTCGTAAGGTAGTTTAAAATTAATGATGAAGTCATATAAAAAGTCCTATTAAACTTAAAATGATATGCAATATATCCGGATCCAGCGTATCAAAAGCCCTACTAAAATCTAACAATAAAAGGTCGGTAGCTTTACCAGAGTTTAGTCCTGTGATAACGTCATTTGTTATACTTATTAGAGCAGAAGTGGGGCTATGATTGGGTCTGAATCCGGATTGCGTAGCGGGTAGAATACTGTATAACCGGAGTTAAATATCGTCTTGTAAATTTCAGGACGTCGTATCTCATTTTTTTTCGATTTTGAGATTTTGGATTTAAACGCTTTATATTATTAATTTACATCTAAAAAATAAGTTTCACCTGCTATTTTTTTTTTAAATAACAAAAATATAAGCAAAATAGTAACGTCGTATCTTAGATGATTACAGATTAATAAATTTTAAAACCTCGTATCTCTTAAATCTAGTTAACTGACTTGTAACGCACCTTTTGTATATATATTTTGTTCTATGAATCCACCGATCAGCTGACCGGTGTTTAAATCAACCTTGGAAAAATGACAGTTTGAATAACACTGCGCAAGCGATGCAAGAGGTGCGTTTCGCTAATAATGTTTCAAAACTCGTATCTTAAAAAAAAATTTATTAATTTTGAGCATCAAAATGTCGTATCTATAAACATTAGGTTTTTATTTGTATTTATTTATTTTATATACAATAAAATGACTTAAGGTAAGTTAATCATTAAAAATGTATTAAGTTTATATTAAAAAAGTACATTTTCAACCTATGAATAATGCGAAAAAAGTTATTTCTCATTCCTGTAAAGTTGTCTTTTTTGAGATACGACGTCCTGAAATTTACAAGACGATATGGATGTATTTTTAAAACAGAATTTAATAAATATATGGCGAAAGTTTTAAGACATTTGACTTTTAATTACAGATATTATTATTATATTATGTCTGTACCTTTATTCGGCAGTCTTATCGCCTAAGGTCCTTAAAATTCCGCTCTATAGTGATAAAGCATTTCTGTAAATGAATTTCTATTCTATATACAAAGCTTTTTTGAATTTAACCAAAATATACTGAAATTAGGGAAAAATAATTAGCATGCACTTGGTCGAAGAACGTTTATCTGTAAAGTCCAAACGGTGTGATAACGTCGCGGATGGCATAAATGGTTAGTGTTATCTACGAGTGTTTTGGTCCACATTTTTTTTTTAAACCAATTATAATTTATTCATTCAATAATTTTTGCGCCAACATAATTATATTATTTTATTATGTTATAATATAATTTTATGTTATTATATTTTAGTGCAAAATCAGATAAGCGAAATATACTTAATTAGTAACAAAATGAGCACTATATATTTGCAGAAAGTTATACCTTCCAGACTGCAAGATGATCGGTTACTTCGTGTTCTATTTCTTCTTCACCAGAACTTGGCCTTGCTTTAATACAAACCGGAAAATGAATTAAATACAAATCCACATATTCCAGACCCAAATTTTCTAATGACATTTTCATATGTTCCTCAACAGACTCAGCTCTAACTGCATACATTGGTAATTTTGTAGTAAGGAAAATATCTTCTCTCTTAAGTTTTCCTGAATCAAACCATTTTTTTAAAACACGCCCAATTATATTTTCATTTTTGTATACTAAGGCAGTATCTATATGACGATAACCTACTTCTAAGGCTACATTTAATGACTTTTCTAGCTCTTGCTCATCCGTTGCCTAAAAATTTTATTTATAGTTGGTAGTTATAGGTTAGAATTCTGTATATAATGATGATATGATATTATCATCATGTTAGAGTTATAAAGTTGTATGCGGCATTTTTTAACTTTTATTTAACTAAGAATTAGCTTACACAAAGTTATATCAATACCTATACTGTGAATAATAAATCATTATAATTTGTGGTATATAGCAATTGTTACATAGTTGTGTTTAGTTTAAATCAATTTATTTGGAGTTACAAAATATCTTATTTACTTATGATTTGTTTAAATAATAGCTATTATACCGAGATGTAAACCGCTGAAAAAATTTTCAAAATTTTGTACACCTTTAGGAGGAAATCTTGTGCACTTTTTAAAACTTGCAAAAATTAAATTGTCACTAAATCTTTAAATAATTGGCGATTTTTTTTGTTCTAATTTAAGGGGAGCGGGGATATTATTTTTTTTAGTTTCTCCCAACTATTATTGTTTCTAAATATTACCAAAGAAACGTTCCTCAATTTTATATAAAATCAGTGCTTATCCGAAAAAGAGGTACCGATTTTTTTTAAAGTTACTTTTAAACATTAATCAATTTGGCTCATTTTTGAGCGGCCACCGTTTTTTGCCAAGAAGCAACTTGTAAGCAACCGAGCGTTTTTATTTCAAAAATCGGGATTTTTTGACACACGCTAATCCACACACATTAACTTTTCGCACGCCTTTGATTTATGCTACTTTTCCACGAAAAAGTACAACTTTCAAAGCGCAAATGCGGGCGGAAAATTGTTACTTTCCACACGATTGTAGAGAAAATTAGTTTTCTACTTTCTAGTAGAGTTTTTACTATCAAAGATAATTTTCCAAAATAACGCCGAATTCGTAATATATATAGTATATATATATACTTACTTGCCATGTTCCCAGGCCAATTCCAGGCATTTTTGTACCATTTGGCAAATCCATAAAAATATTACAAGTCATTTTTAAATAAACTACTATTGCACTACTAATACAAAATGGTTTTAATTACAAATAGATATAGATATAGATAGTTTAAATACTACTTTTTATCATCTAACCTAGGTAATATTCACTATATTATTTATTACAGAGCTGTATCCAGTCACATACGAGTGCACTCAAGCTTGCAAATGATTTAAATTTCATATGTAATTACACAAGAGGCTGAGAATTATGCGGGAAAAATTCGCTGTTTTTCATGAAAATTTGCTGTCTGGAAATAATTACGACCGGGGCGTCGCCCCTGCAGGGGCGATGCCATGGAGTAATTATTTCCTTTGACAGCAAATTTTCATGAAAACAGCGAATTTTTCCCGATAATTCCAAGATTAATGTGTAATTCGGAAGATTATTTTTTTACGATTTTGTAATATGTCAAACAAACATTTATATTTTTTTCATCGCAAATTGATATAAATTGTTTTATTATAATAAGTATACTTATCTTACAATTTTTACGGGCATATTCTTTGATTGGGTTAATTTAATTATATTCTCAACTGCTAAACTAAAACCTTTTAATCCATTTTTAAATTGCAAATTATAGTTCTGTCAATAGTTTAGTCACTGCAGTACTGACTAGCGCGGTACTGCGCTATGCTTGCAAGTATGTTCATAAGTCAACCTATAAAAACTGTCATTACATTTTATAAAAAGAATATTTTGAGGTATTTATTGGTAAATAATAAATTAATAACAATAAGTATAAATAGTAATATATTCATATTTAATTATTAATAAGTTTTAGGTATGAAATCTTGTTGTAAAACAAAAATACTGAAAAACAAAATACTACAGCGATTCTCACTAGAATTTTCTACAGTAGAATATTTCCAATATCCTATATTATAAAGTAAAAAGGAAGTATTCCAAGTAGATGTACCAAAGGGTTGAACACATCTAGACTTTCTATTATATTTTATAAAATATTTTCTTCAAGCGAACTTATTTCTGTATACCTGTATTAAAAAAATGAAGACAAGTTTTAAAACCCCTTTTAAAGAAAATTGGGAAAAATCGCAATTTTCTGAAAGAGCTTGGAGAGTTTAGAGATGGGATCAAATGGTTGGACATATAGACATGAGAGTTTACTTGAAATATTATGAAGCTGGGAGTTAAAAGAAAGGTAGGCATGCCTTGAATGAAATGCTGCTCATAAACAACAAAGCATATGGGTTTAGAAATTTTGGAAGGGAAGAGTTGACTAGGAATAGGATGATGGATGATAGTGAGCTGGCTCAAACCATTCTTGTGGCTCTTAACTTGTTGACAATGATAGATCTTACTGATTCGTATAAACCTTAATTCGAACCTGTATATTTTATTAAATAATATTTATTTATGTTTAAGATAAAATAATAACACTAGTTTACAAGTTTTTTACCTTCAAATAATTTTTAACTTTTTGGGTTAAAAAAAAGTCCAAACCTATTCAACAAATCTCAAGTTAAAATAGTATATTACATACAACCATGTTTACATGTTTATTTAACTTCGTACTATTCTACTTAATTAAGTAACCCTAAGTCCAGGACTTGTGTGGGCTAGTAGTAGAGGGAACCAACGGCTTATACTGACTTTCGAACCAGTTTATAGGGAGTGTCCGTTTCGCTTATCGCCTTCGTCAAATTTCAATGGAGAATTCTCCCATTAGATTAGACAGGGACAAAAGTTCTACCCAAAAAGGATAGAAGACATACATACACTCCCACTTCCACCCAACCAAACAAATGCTGTATTTGTTCTTTGTTGAACAAATACAATATTTACTTGGCCGGGCGAAAAGTGCATTATTAAAGAAATTACTGGCGCCATCTAAATTTTAGTAGAATTATCTTATTCTACAGATTCACATTAGCTACGTGCCTCTCACTGCTACACTTTCCGGCCAACCAAATAAATACTGTATTTGTTGTATGAAAAACAAATACAGTATTTATTTGGTTGGCTGGAAAGTGTAGCACAAATGAGATAGAGATAGGGTAGACGTCTTTTGTTTCATAATTCTAGTTGTAGAGAGCTCCATTATTAATTAACTGAAAAAGGAAAATCGGAGCCAGTGAGAATCGGTCTCACGATAGTAGGCTTGCTCTGTACATGCGCTAGCCCACCACGCTGTGCCTCTCATTACTTATCGAGAGTTGTAAATAAGCATTTATGATGCCGTCCGACGACAATGCCCATGAAGTTAACTTCAAATACTAGCATTTTTAGAGTATAAAAATATGAATACAAAAACAAAACAACAAAAAAAATGATCATACAACAATAAGAAAAACTGACAATAGAGTACAATACACAGTGTTCTGTTTTTTTGCATAGGACCATATTTTGCACCGCTGATTGATTACGTAAAAAATTTTGAAAAATCTGAAAAAAATTGCGACATTAGGCTGGTTTAAAATTTTTTAAAAATGTCCTATTTATCTGAAATATGGCATAGTGTAAAGGCTTCCTTTATTAATATTAATGCGAACCCAAAAACTCAAAATTCAAAATGGCGAAATAAATATGGCTATGGCCGATTTTTTTAAATTTTGCCAAAATCGAAAAAAATATGACACAAAACAAAAAAATGTAACAGATCCGACTCATTTTGTCATGGGTTATTTTCCTTATATGTACTAGTAATTACTTTAAATATTTTATGATTTTATACTGGCCCGTTTTTGACAAAATATGAGTAATTTTGCTAATATTTATATATTAAACAAAATTACCCTTAAATAACTACAAGATAAATAAGAAAAGGGTAGTTTTGTTTAATATATGAATAGAATAGAAAAATTACTCATATTTTAGCAAATTTTTAATATATTTTTTTAAATTAAATTTAAAATAACGGGCCTGTATAAAATCATGAAACTTTTAAAGTAGTTACTAGTACATATAAGGAAAATAACCCATAGCAGACTGAGCAGGATCTGTCATTTTGTTTTGTTTTGTGCCATATTTTCGTTTGTTTTGGCAAAATTTAAAAAACAAATCGGCCATATTGATTTCGCCATTTTGAATTTTGATTTGGGTATTGGTTTACAATAATATTACTAAAAAAATCCATATACCATATTTTAGCTAAATCTGATATTTTTCAAAAATTTTGAACCATCGCATAATTTTTTTTTAGATTTTCACTATTTTTTTTCGTAATAAGCGTGCAAAATATGACCCTATGCAAAAAAAAGAATTTTGTCACTTTTTTTTTCTGGGACAATTTAGTTGTTTTTTATTAGGATTTTTCTTTCTTAAATATTAAAAAAATATATGTTGGGACCAAACAATTTTTCTTCGTAAATCTGTAATTATTTTATTTTCTTTAATATATTAATATAATAAAAAAATTATTCACATTTTGCCAAACTTTAATATATTCTTTTTCTAAATTAAATTAAAAAAATGGACCAGTAATTACTAGTACATACACTTGACCGCAAAATTAACCGGACACTAGAAATTTGCCACAATTTGAATGTTGATTTCCTAGCGAACTGCTCATCTTATTTTCATAATTTTTTTTTGAACCGTAATTTGACTCTTTAGTAACGATGCTAATGTAAAAATTTTTATCCTGGTTTCAGTTTGAGAATATACAGGGTGAAAAAGTAAGACGAAGTTTTTTCCCCAGCAATAACAGCGGATGTTAATTAGAATCATACTATAGTACTATCTTTTATAAACATTTTGCTTTTTTATTCACGTTATTATTAATAACTTATTACCTCTTTTATTAACGAAGTTACACTGTTTTAAAGGCAACGCCTCGGATAAAGCGTTCGCAAAATTAACCGGACACTAGGTTTTTCAGAAAAATGTATTTAATTAAATCATTAATAGTACACAATTTGTAACAAAAAAAAAACTTAAATTTGTCTTCAGTATCCATTATTTCCTCCTCTGGCTTGAATGACAGCTCTCATCCTTTGTGGCATACTCTGAATCAAAGAAGCAACAATATTATATAATAATCCTGTCATATCTCTTCCCAGCTGAATCATTGTGTGTCGTAGTTCTGCCTTATCCTTCTGCCGAGGTTGTCCCACATATGCTCTATAGTGTTTAGGTCAGGCTCTATTAAATGAATGGGAACAGATATCTCAGGATTATGTTGCTTCTTTGATTCAGAGTTTGTCACGAAGGATGAGAGCTGTCATTCAAGTTAGAGGAGGCAGATAAACTTGCTAGAATCAGATCAGGGATGGCCTACACGAAGCCGGAACATATATTGGGTGTTACAAGGAAGCAGGTAAAGACCGCTCTCGATGAGTGGGCTTATACCAAGCTAAAGGAGCAATGGATGGCGGTCGACGATTGCCGGCAAGCTAAGGACTTCCTGACTAGCCGGCCATGGCCCAAGCAAAGAGATCTCGCCTGGGCCAATATCCTGACCTTTATTGAAAGGGCCGGCAGGTTCAAGGAAGACAAATTAGTAAATGGCTGGGATTGCCTGAGGTGACAAAAAGGGCCATAAATGGCCTAGCTGTTCGGCTTTGGCCAACCCAAAAATGTTACGCCGCGTTACATGGGGGTGGGGGTCAAAAATGGCCAAATTTTGCATTACGTAATACTTGAACGTTCCCTAATGAGTAATACGCAGTATTGGAAAAATATTTAATTAAGCATAATTTCACTACAAATGATAACAAATACATTATAACACATTTTACTAAAAAATATTTAATTTTGCGTTCCTAACCTTAAAATAATATTCAATTATATCTGGCCCATTAGTTTTTTAGAATTATTATCATTAACATTCACTAAAAAAAAATCCGTCGTTACTATTTTCATACCAGAAGATTGTTTTAGTCTAAATCGAAATGGAAGATGTGCATAATAAGTTAATATTTATATTGCAACTTCGACAAAAAAAGCTAAACAATTTTGCACATGTAGCAGTAACCAATAACTACCACACAATTACGTGGCTACGTAGTAACTGTTTTGTAGCGAAATCGTTCCGAACTAAGTTACAAACACGTAGCAAGATCGTAATTGTCACCCTTATATATTTCCCCATTTTGGTAGTATTGCCTTAATTACTACTATAGCGTTCCTGTAACTACTAAATAATATCTTTGAAAAGCACTAAGTAGAAAGTAGATAAAAAAATACGCCATATATGGTAGAAAAATTACGCCATATAATTTATGACAGATTCGGAGACAGAAGGGATAAATTATTCCAAAATAAGTTAAAATTAATTTAGGGCAAAAAAGTATTTTTTGTTAACGAGTGTAATTTTTTATCAAGCATAAATCAATTGAGGATGTTTATATTAAAAATTAATTTTTCGTTCTATTATATATTTTAACTATAGAACATAAGAAAAATTTGCCAGTCATGGAGATAATAAATTAAAAAAATTTAGTCTATTGGCATTTTTTTTTAGTAAAATAGCTATACGTTTATACCTAATACCTATAGGTTACATGAATTTAATACAGTTAAAAGTTAACGAACATATTAAAACTTCAAATTTAATAATAATAGTTATTATTAAATAATACAAACGTCATAAAAAATTCTCTATATAATTTTTCTAAATAAAAACAAAAGACATGCAAATAGTTTTTTGAAGAAAAAACAGAAATTATACTTTTTAAATTTTTTTGAAAAAAAAAATAAATAAAAAAAGACCCTCCGTTGACTCTTACCCCACCCGGTTTATAGCTTAAACAATCCTAGCTAATTTGAATAAATAACGTATGTCCAAATGTGAAGTATTTAATTTGAATGTTCTCGAGTTATCGTATTTCCAAATTTTCAAACCGACAGAAAGTTTTTTTTTTGGAAATTATCTTTTTTGGAATAAAACGTCTAGAAATCAAAGGGGGCGTCCATAACGTATGCCATGCTTTATTGGTCATTTCTGACAAGTTGTCACACCTTCACTGACCGACCCCCTCCCTCCTCTGTAACGCCACGTTAAATTGTTATATACAAAGAAAAAACAATTTTGTACATTACATATTTTTATAACATTCTAAGTATAAATATATAAATAGTAAAAATTGTAAAAAATAAACGAAAGCTTTAAAAAATAACAAGCCGTGAAGATATGTAATGCTACGCATTCCATTATATAGATACTATTCACAGTAAATGGTATGTTTCATTTTCCCAAATACTTTTTTAATAATAAAAAAAAACTTTAAAACATCTTTTCACAATTGTTTTTTAGTTCCATTTTGGGAAATAAAATAATTAAAAAAAAATGAAAAAAATAATTTTTTTTTAAGTATAAGATCCTTTTTAATAACAAAAAAAAAATTAAAAAAAAAGTTTAAAATAAATATAAAAAAAGTTGCTTATTTTTTATGAAAAAAATTTATATCCAAGTATTTTTTGTCTAGGACGATTTTTGAAAATTCGAAACTATCGTATACACGGTTCGCTCCTGGATGGAAAAAGTCAAAAGTCGAGTTTACTACGTTTGTTGATATGTTCTATTTATTTACGATGTATATAACAATTTAAGACCAAAAATAAAATAATCTATCCGTTATTTTTTTTATTTATTTTTTTTTTTGAGGAGAATATATTTAGAATAGAATAGAATAGAATAGGTTTATTGGTGCTTATAAAAATTTTTACATTTTCTTGCACATGTCTTTAAAAAGACAACTTTTTGTTTTATTCAGTGGTTTCACCACTTGAATTTTAGGTAGATATATCTTTCCTAAGGGGCATTTTAGGGGACATAAACTGAGAATTTATTAAATATTAGTAAAGAAATAATATCAATTAAAAATAGATGAAAAGTGTACATAACTCGTTGGAAAGTGTATTTCATTCACTCGTGGGGTTTCCTCACTCGCTCGTTCGTATACCTTCCCACTTGACTGAAATATGTCACTTTCCACACTAGTTATGTTTACATTTACATTTTTGTTTAACCTTGTACTATTCTACTTAATTAAGCATCCCCTAAGTCCAGGACTTATGTGGGCTAGTTGTAGAGGGAACCACCGGCTTTAATTGACTTTCGAACCAATTTATAGGCAGTGTCCGCTTCACTTACGCCTTCGCCAAATTTCAATTATTAATTAACTGAAAAAGGCAAATCGGCGCCGGTGAGAATCGAACTCACGCTATTTGGGTAGTAAACTGGTCAAGTACGACGTCGGTAGTATGTTATATACTATTTCAGACGCGAGGATCTTTTTTTTTGGTCATAATTTTTTTTTCAGGGTGATGATAAAATGTTATACTGTACGAATGACCCCTAAGAAACAGCAATACAGTTTTTTTTTAAATCGTGACATCAGACGGACAGACAGACATAAAAAAGTTGCTTATTTGTTTATGAAACAAATTATATCCAAGAAGTTTTTGTCTATGATGATTTTTAAAAATTATCGTGTACCATTATTCTATCTCAGGCGCTCTGAATAAAATAAAAATGACACACTACAGTTTTCAATATTTCAAATTAAAAAATATTTTTCTTGTGACATTACATTTCTATAGACACCCCTCCCCCTGTTACAAAGTGTCACAAATTCCTACACCCTCTTTTCCACAGGGCCGGACATGTGGGGGTATTGAGGAGGGTGACCCCCTCCCAAAAAACAAACGTCGTGAACTCGACTTTTGACTTTTTCCATTCAGGAGCGAAAATGACACACTACAGTTTTCAATATATCAAATATTTTTTTCGTGATATTACAATGCTATACACACCCCTCCCCCTGTTACAAGGTGTCACAAACTCCTACATCCCCCTTCCCACAGGGCCGGACATGTGGGGATATTGAGGGGCGTGACACCCTCTCAAAAAAGTTCAATTCGGCAAATTTTAATCTTTGGATTCCTTCTGCAAATTTTTAAATTCATTCAACAATTTTTTTATTCTAGGGGCATGGACGTTCCATGAGAATGAGGTTTTCAGTTAGTCATCAATATTTTCTGCCAGGGATAAGCTTTTTTCAGGCGAAAGGATCTTTTTCTTGGTCATCAAATCTTTTTCAGGGTGATGATAAAATTTTATACTGTACGAATGACCCTAAGCAAAAGCAATACAATTTTTTACACAATGGACTTTTCCACCGAAAAATAATTTAAAAAACTGTATAAAATACTTTCTCATAAAAATAGTTTTTAATTATACTAATTGAACCCCGTCAAAACTTACCAATAGTCAATACCAATACATTGTCATTGCTAGGTTTGTTGGTTTTATTTTTAACTTATAACGTTACGTTGGTGTACTTTAGGTTGTGTGCATAAACATCAAATCCAATTAACAAATTTAAATTAGTTCTTCGGATTAATTTTGATTTGTGAAGCTTAAATTGGCAAAATATTCGCCTGCTACATTTACGTAATAACCAGTTACAAATTACTTTAATAAACTAGAAACACAAATAAATTAAGTGTTTAGCAAGGCAAAATTCACCATTTTATTATCAAAATAGAGTGATTTTTAGTTTTTTCTGTCATGTCTACCAGAAAATTGAATCGGCAGTGGTATACAAAGGGCCAAATCCAATTTTTGACAAAACAAAAATAGACAAAACTAAAATGCGTTTTAAAAGTAACATGTTTTTGTATCAAAAAAAAGATTTTGTTTGCAGGTTCAATTTTTTTTAACGTCTTTTTAATTTTCGTATGTTGTATAAAGGTAATAACCTCAATACATTACTAAAATGCATTAATGTATTTTTAGCTGAGTTGCATTAATGTATTTTTAGCTGAGTTGTCTATGTCTTAAATAATACATTAAATATTCCATACAGAGTTGACTCTTTTAGCTTAAATTTGGCATAGAATTTTGTTATAGTATTTTTTACTATTAACAGGTCATAACATGTGTAGTTAGACCCAAAAAGATATCATGATTTTTCTTTGGGTCACCTAAATAATATCTCCTGGTAACCCCATATTTCCATTTTATAAATTAATGATATTCGAAAAATGAGGAAACAAAAACTATGCTTGATAAATAATTTTTACAGATATATTGGGAGCTTTCTTCGATAGATCAACACGGATTTTGCTAGAAAACTACTAGTTTTGGAGATATTAGGGTGGCTCATTTTTGACGTTTTTATAAATTCCAAAAACATGATTTACATAAATATAAATATCAGGACTTGTGTAAAAAATAAAAATATATTTTTGCCAGACATCAAATTAAATTTCACTCTTAACCAAGAAAAAATTTTACCACCAATTTCATTTCAATATGGCGACCTACTAGATGTCAAATTTAAAAATGCTATCACCAAAATACACCCCCTACGATTTTTTATTTTTTTGTCAGTGAACTCATATATAGCGGTGGAGTATGCCTATAAAATATTAGAAAAAGTATTTAACATTTGTAGAAGTTAGAGCAAAAATTGTCCGATAGAGGTCCAATAATTATTGTTCGGTGTTGATTATAATCAACACCGAAAATTAGTTTTGGCTTCGGAAACTATTTTTTTATATCAAAGTAGGCCTTGAGATATTTGCCCCCCAAGATGAAATATAATTTTTTTTTTTGATAACTTTTTTATTTTTTAATATATTGTAACAAATTTTTCAGGATTTTTTAAGAAGATTAATGCTCATCGAATGATTTTAACAAAAGTCAGGGGCGGACTTCTGTTATGGACCCAAACCCGTAAGTTTTTTAGGGTTACAAATTTTAGATTTTTGATTACTTTTTTACATTCTGTAGGCAATTTTGATCAAAAAAGTACTCTACGCAAAATTTGATAAAATGAAGCGTTTCCAAGAAAAAGGAACTTTTTTAATCCGCAAGCAGAAGCACCAAAATGATCAAAATTTGCCTTACGTAATACTTGAACGTTCCCTAGGCCTCCATATTAAAATGAAATTTGTGATAAAAGGTTTACTTGGTTAAGACTGAAATTTAATGCTCTTTTGATATCTGGTAAAAATATATTTTTATCTTTTACACAAGTCCTGATATTTAGATTTATGTAAATCATGTTTTTGGAATTTTAAAAAACGTAAAAAATGAGCCACCCTAATATCTCAAAAACTAGTCGTTTTCTAGCAAAATCCTTTTGGTCTAGTAATCTAGACCCTATTTCATGAGAATCTGCCAAATTTGAGTAAAATCGGAGAGATGAAGGTCCGACGCCGTGTTGATCTGACGAAGAAAGCTCCATTGGTATTCTGCGTATGCAAACCAATTAAAATCAACCATACCTAATATATTAATTTTATTAAACCCACAGCAATACATCGAAAAAGGGTGTAATTTCTAAAGTTACGACTTCTGTGTTTTTTTTAGGGCTTTTAGAGGCACAAAATATCAGAATAAAATGTAAAAAAATGGTAGATAATTATAAAACGTTTTAGACATATAAATTACCGAAAATTTATATTACGTAAATTTTGCATGTTTTTCAAATATAGCAAAATTCAGGAAAAATTAAATTTAAAAAAAATGGTAGATAATTATAAAACGTTTTAGACATATAAATTACCGAAAATTTATATTACGTAAATTTTGTATGTTTTTCAAATATAGCAAAATTCAGGAAAAATGAGAATATGCTGCACCAATCTTCTTAAACCTTAAAAACCTAGCGATTAAGAACATTGAAACATTAGAAACAACTGCCCTTAGAACCCTGACTAAACTTAGACATCCTGACACAACCCTCTGCACAACCTCAGCAACAGACTGTTATACGAAAAAACCAAAGTAACACCAATTATGCAAAGAATCCAAGCTCTGTCCAAAAAATTTGCTCATAAAGAAGATAATATAGAAAAACCTAGTAACTGCATCCAAAGAAATAGAGATGATACGCCCATTTTCAAACATCCCGTAAAAACCATCTTTGAAATCCTACAAGAAATTTAATTTATATTTATAGACTGGTATTATTATTTTTTTTTTACCAATACATTTTAATATATATATTAAAAAATTTTATATTATTTTACAGCTAAATTTTTTATAATTTGTTATATTCTGTAAATCACTCAGGCCGGTCGATGGCCGGTTGATTGGAAAATATTTTTGATCAATAAATGTCGTTAATTATTATTAATTCAGGAAAAATGGGTTGATGATCGCTGGGGTAGCTTAAATCAAAAACAGGTGTAGTTTCACTCAAAAATATACCCTATTTTTTTTTTTTTGTCTCTAAAATAGAGTATGTTTTTGAGTGAAACCACACGTGATAGGACCCCGGCGTTCATTAATTTCGCAATTCGGAGGGGGGGGGATCGCTCCGGCTTAAAGGTCATGTCATTGGTGGAAAGAAACTTTTATAAAACTAGTATTTTAATATCGTATTCTGCATTTGCAAAAGTATCAAGTTAATGCATTGTTTTGTTTTCCTGAAATTTATCATAGTAATTACCCTCATAAGGATAAGGATGTTGCATGACCAACTATAATAATTATGAAAATAAACTTTTATTGTTTTAAACAGAGCCGGACAACAATAACTTTTTGTTATTTAAATTTGCAAGTTAATTGAATTTACATGTAAAACTGGCACGTTAGCATTACTTCAGAATAGAAAATAAACATTTATAAATGTTCCTCCAAAATTGTATTATACGAATACTATGTACTAACAGTACCTACCAAAAAAGTTATTATTGACTTTTTTCCTATAGCATGCTACCGTGAAATCCGAAAAAAATATATTTATACATATAACAAATAGGCAGCAATAAGATTACAAACTTGCAAATCAAAAAACTTTAAACTTGTTTGCAATATATATATATATATATATATAGTACAAACAAAAAAATTATATTTTAATTTAAGAAAAATTATTAATTACATATATTATTCCATTCACAAATCTAATTCAATGCGTTAAAATTATATTCAATGTAAACTTTTTTTAAATAATATACTTTGTTTTCTTAACAAGATATCTCGCCCGTTACAGTGTCAAAACACAAATTTTTGAAAAATGTGTTTTTAGTGTATTATTACTACTCTTATTGAGATCTACCGATCTGTATAACTGGCTTATTACATATAACGATGCTAGTTAGAATATGCCAGTTATACAGATCGCACTATGGGCCAGGAGACCTTCGTTTTTGGCAAAAACTCAGATTTTGTCCGTAATATCATAAAAGTTGGTAACAGGGGGACGTGAAACCGGATCTGTTTTTAAAAATTCGAAATTCAAAATGGCAGATCCAATATTGAGGCCAAATCTGTTAGATTTTACTGGATTCTGATGAAAATTAATATTTGGGGGTTTTCGAGCATGCTGAAACAGAATCCGTTTTAAAGTTTTAAAATTCAAAATGGGGGATCCAATATGGCGGCCAAATCTGTCAGATTTAATTGAATTCTAATAAAAATTTGTATTCAGGGGTTTTTGAGGATAATATTTTATATTCTTAAATTAAGAAATAAAGTACAAATTCGATGTGCTATTTTAATTTTAAACCAGTCTTTTTAATTTAAAATTAAATTTAAAATTTTACTAAAAACACAAGAAACTTTAGCGCCGCAGGCGAACTTTTACAAAAACGAACAATTATTTTATCCTGGGGGGTAATTACCCGCATTACCTCCCCCTCCCCTGGATCCGCCCCTGATTACGGGTATGTTCAGTTCAGTTCAGTTTAAAACAAACTAGATATATAATCTAAGATAATATTATACAAGGTGTATTTGAAATAGGGTCCAAAATCTTAGGGGGTGTTTCTACATCATCAAATATGCCAAAAATTTCGGATGTCTAAAAATCGTAGTAAGGCTTTCAAACTGGCTAAAAAATTCAGTTTTTATTTAATAACCCCTTTGAGATATAGCAAGGAAGCTCTGCACGTAACTAATCTTAATAAGGTCTATCTTCGTATTTTATTTTCATATATTTATTTTAAACAGAAGCGTGCGGACGGGGGGGCCTTATAAGTTTTTTGTCCCAAACTTTTTTCTGTGTAACTTTTTTGTAATTTTATTATTGGATTATAAACTCTTAGGGCAAAATACATAAAACAGTTACTCCAATTGTAATACTGTAGGATTAACCGTTTTCGAGAAAAATGCATTTGAAGGTTCGAGGACAAAAAATTAAATGTTGAAAATCAAAATTTCAATTATTTATATTACTTATATTATATATACTTTAAAATCGTTCCTAAGAGAGCTATAGTCTCCTAAGAATGCACCATTTTTAAAGGACCATATTACCTTTAAAAGCGATATTTCGACCTACATGTACATATGTATGGAAACTCTTTTTCTTAGTTTTTGATATAGAATAACCCTTCATTATTGAAATTTTTACCTTCAATATATTTTTTTCGAAAACGGTTAATCCTGCAGTATAACAATAGGAGTACCGTCTTGTTCCAAACATAAAATTACAAAAAAGTTACACAGAAAAAAGTTTGAAATAAAAAACTGAAAGGCACCCTGCTTCCCACACGCCTGGTTAAAATAAGTACATGAAAATAACATACGAAGATAGGAATTATTAATATTAGTTTGGAACCACCCCATAAAATTTTAGACCCTATTTTAAATACACCATGTATAGTCTTAAAAATAAGTTTCTGAAATTTAAAAAAAAAGCCGAAGTGGCACAAAAATGTAGTGACCCTGAAGTAAAAGCCAGTAAAATAACTTTTGGTTATTTTAAAAAGTTCTTAATAAAATACATTATGGTATAATATTATTGTTTAATGAGCGTGTTCGTTAATGTCCATCTCTGTAAAAAATATATAAAAGCTATTTCAGAATTTTTTTTAAGTATGTGTTATGCAAATATAATATCAAAGGAAAAAAACATTTAGCAGTTAGCGTGACCAACTGTCACAGTAACTAAATTTAAAGATAGCCACTATTAATTTCTCACATGTTTATTTTTTCTTTTTATGCGTTTTTCGCAGTTTTATAGTTAGAAGACCGTTCTTTATTCATTGGTTTTCACATTTATGATTCAAAAATTTATAGAGGACTTCGGCCTAGCACACACAGAGGTCCCAGAAAAAGTGACAAAAGTCTGCTTTTTTGCATAGTCATTCTTTGCAACGCTGATTACAAAAAAAAATAGTGAAAAAATTGAAAAAAAAATCGACATTAGGGTGGCTGAAATTTGGTAATATTAATATGGACCAATACCCAAAACCTTGAAATTCAAAATGTCGGAATAAATATGGCCTATTTATTTTTAAAATTTTGCCAAAATTATTGAAAATAATACACAAAACAAACAAAAATTGAGAGATTCAACCCAATCTGTTATATGTTATTTTCTTTATATATACTGCCCTACTACGCTAGAAAGCAGTAACTCTATTTGTAGCATTGAAACGTTTTCACGTCAACTCTGATGTAATATTTTGAAAACGCTGCTATGCGAGAAATGGAGTTACCGCTTCCTAGCGTAGTGGTGCAGTATACTAGTAAATACTGTAAATTTTCATGATTTTCCTCTGACGCGTTTTTTTTTTTTAATTTAATATAAAAAAAACAAACAAAAATTGGAAGGAAAAAAACCCGTTAATTTTGGCAAAATTTAAAAAATAAATCGGCTATGTTTATTCCGCATTTTGAATTTTAAGTTTTTGAGTATTGGTCTTTATTTAGATTGCCAAAAGAAGCTTTATATCAAATTTCAGCTGAATTGGACTTTTGGAAAAAATTTGAACTACCCTAACACACATCCCCCGAAGGCAAAATGGGTTTTAAAATTAAGACACCTTTTGCAAATTTGCATACAGTTATTTTAGTCCGTTTCTTAGTTAATGGTAAAAGTTCCTCAGCAGACTCTGTAAGAAACAGTTAATTTATTTTGCAAGTAGAATTTCACTCATCTTATAGTATTTTTTCCTCTTTGAAATCAGTTTAAAAATTATTTGTACCTTTTGTCATTTTCAAGAAATATGGTTTTAAATTTTTTTTAATTTTCTTAAAATAGTCATATTCGGAGACCCATAAGTATATAATGAAAGCATCTAGATTTAATTATAAAAGTCTAAATTAACATTTCTTTTATGATTTAAATAACTAAAGTAAAATTAAATGTCACCTTTTCCTGGATTTCGTTTATTAGCCTCTTTTCTACACCTCTTAAACAGTGTTAAAAAGTGTGAACCAATTTTTTTTTGTCTGGTAGCTTGATGTAAATCAAGCCTGTAGACTAGTTCTAGCAGATATAAAATGTCACAATATAACTTTTAATATGACAGTCAATTATATCTAGTTATTACTAGTACACTACTAGTACACTACTAGTACACTACTAGTACACTACTAATAGTGTACTGGATCCAGTCCGTGGACAACAAAAAATTGTTCATTTCAGAGGTAAAGAAAAAAAGCCAACAAACAAAATTTAGAAAAACATGACAACTAATTTAGACTTTTGGATTTTCATTTTGATGCTTTCCTTATTTACTTATGAGTGTCCCAATATGAGAACTTTTAACTAATGTAAAAATTTTAAAACCATATTTGTCGAAACTGACAAAAGCTAGAAATAATTTTTAAACAGATTTGTAATCAGAGGAAAAAATACTATAAGATTAGTTAAATTCTACTTGCAATATGATTTAACTGTTGCCTACAGAGTCTGCTGAGGAACTTTTAACATTACCTAAGAAACGGACAAGGTATTGATTTTGCTAAAAGTGGTTATATACTAAGGTAGCCCTAAAATAACTATGCAAATTTTCAAAAGGTGCTTTAATTTTGAAACCCTTTTTGCCTTCAGGGGATTTGTGCTAATGACGCGAATTTTGTTTTTTTTTATATTTTTCATTATTTTTTTTTTCGTAGTGCAAAAATTAGCCCTATGGAAAAACAAAGCTGACTTGTATCACTTTTTTTCTGGGATCTATTTGGATGTTTTCTATTAGGATTTTTCTTTCTTAAATATTCAAAATAAATTATGCATGGGACTAAATAGTTTTTATTTGTAAATCTGTAATTATTTTAGGGTAATTTTGTTTAATATGTGAATAGAATAGAAAAATTACTTATTTTCCAATTTTTTAATTTTTTTTTCAAAATTAAATTAAAAAAAAAACGAGCCAGTAGAAAATCATAAAATTTTTACAGTAACTAGTAGTATACATAAGGAAAATAACCCATAACATATTAATTAACTTATGTTTATTTTGTACCTTATTTTGGCATAATTTTAAAAATAAATATTTATTCCGCCATTTTGAATTTTAAGTTTTTGGATATTGGTCTGTATTAATATTACCAAATAAGCCTTTATTTGAAATTTCAACTAAATCTGCCATTTTTTTTTTAATTTTTTCACTATTTTTTTTGGTAATCAGCGGTGCAAAAAATGGCCCAATGCAAAAAATCAGACTTTTGTCACTTTTTTTTCTGGTTCAAAAAAAAAATCGGATAGCAAATAAATGGCCTTTGAACTTTGATTATACTACTCAATTCCAGGCCTGTGTGTTGTTTTTTTTTTAGGTGAGGCAAGACCAAAATTTTTCGCTCTCTAACATTTTACGCCCTCTAACATTTCACGCCCCATACTTCTGGCTAAAAACCAGCAATTTTAGCACGCATGAAACTAAATGTAATGTATGTAATATGAAATTTTTGATTTTTGATTTTTTGATTTGAGCTATTAACGGTTATCATATCTTAGGCGAATCAATTTCTATTAGGAGAAACTCTAAAACAAAATCTCTGACATCCATTTTTAGGGCTCAAAAAATCAATAAGTTTTAAAACGGGGTTTAGTCTATTTAAAATAAAAATAAAAAATATTTATTACTGAATTTTACAGCTACAATAAAATAATAAATTTTAGCTAGTTAGTGCTACTGTTTTAAAATAATTGTTAATTTTAAACTTAAAGAGTGGTCGAGCGAAAAAGTATATTAGTGTTAAAAATATTTATTTTTTATTTTTGGGGTTTCGGATTCATTCTATATTTCTACGTTAATTAATTAAAAAAAAAAAACGTTGTTGGGCCTAATAACATCTCTACTCAATATATCTTAAATTCAAGACAATTTTTACTTAAAAAATATTGACACCACACTATAAAAACTGCATGTAAAATAATGTAAAAATACATAAATTTACATATTACGGCATAGTAAATTTACTATTCTGGACTATGCATAATTCAAGAATTTATGTAAAATAATGTAAAATAATATAAAATAATGTAAAATAATGTAAAATAATGTAAAATAATGTAAAATAATGTAAAATAATGTAAAAGAATGTAAAAAAATATATTTACATTGATTTACATATTTTTACATGATTTTACAATGTCGGGCTATGTTAAAGTGTTAAAAGTGAAAAAACTGTAAATATTATTTATGTACGATATTTATATGCTTTATTTGTGGCCTAAAATTTACATTCATTATAAATTACGATCTTTATCAACGAATAGATCTTTAAAGAAAGATGTAAGCAGTTTATACTGGTATTAAGGGTGCAAATCATTTGGTTTATTAAACCAAATGAACTTTACGCTACGATCTTTCAAAAAAGCTTTGACACAGAGACTTGTAATTTGAAAAAAAAAATTTTCTAAGTAGTAAATATTTTTTTTCAAATTTCAAGTCTCTATGTCAAAGCGTTCTTGAAAAATCGTATTGTTTAAGTTGTTTTAAAAGCACTTTTAATATCACTGTATGTTATTTTTTTAAAAAATTATTAAACACACCATAAGTATTGTAGGCAAATATAAAAAAAATCGTTCAAGCTGATCGTTTTTTTTACATTTGTTTTTATAATAAAGTCTATGCAAAATATTACCATTCTGGACTATGTAATTTTTACCGTTCCGGTCTATGCAAAATATTATCATTATGGACTATGTAATTTTTACTGTTCCGGTCTATGCAAAACATTACCATTACCGACTATGTAATTTTTACCATTCCAGTCTATGGCAACATATTACCATTTACGGACTGTGATTTAATGTAATTTATTTTTACCGTGCATAACATCTCTACTCAAGAATATATCTACTCAGTCTCATTGCAGTGTATATAAGTCAAATTGACTTAAGTAACGTTAGTCTGACGTGTTACATCATACATGACGTAAACAGGACTATTTGATGCTATGGGGTAAACCAAATTTTATTATCTTAACTATAACATACTACACTTCTGCTCAAAAATATCGGCCCACCTAAAAAAATACACATTTTCAAATGCTAATAACTCCAAAACTATTCAATAAATTTATTTGACCTTTTTTTTATTTTAAAGCTTGAACTTTTAGCTCTTAATTACTGGAATAAAAATTATCAAAAATCTTTTTTTTAACCGGCAGCAATGAAAATTACACAGCTATGCTTTTTTACTGCTTCTTTCGATATGCGCACGGTTTGCCACTGCATATTTTTTTACAATTTAATTAATTGATTTTATAGGCCAATTAAATGGGAGTAATTTCTTTTTTAACTTTCTAATTTTCCTTTTCTCGTTTAGGAGATATACGGTTTTTTCTGAAAATAAACATTTTTGCAAATAACAAAAAAACTACACAGTGGATTTAATTGATTTATTTTTTAATTTGAAGCTTAAGTCCTTAACTTTTATTTATTTAATTTAAGTTTCTGGTGCAAACATGTTTAAACTGGGTTTACATTGCTTAAATAGTCATGTTTTTTTTACCCAATCTTTTTTGATGCAATTTAACCACAAACTCAAATGTTTCCATAAGTTTTAAAACTTATTCTAAAAGCCACACTTATTGTGACTGATTCCTTCTTTTATTTTTTATCATAAGTCTTCTCATTTAGGAGAAATTAAAGTTTTTCGGAAAAAGTGACTTTTTAATCAGTGGGCTAGTGCCACCCCTGTAAAACTGTATATGACGGAAAAGCGTCGATAGAATATAAAGATCTATTGCACTTCTATAACTTTAGCTTAAATAAATACATTTAATTAACACGTTTTCTGCGTTAGCAACTTTTTGGTTCCCAGCTCAGACTGCGTTTTGAGGCATATATGTCGAACGAACTTTGCACAGACTGTTTAAATCTCTAATGGTACTCCAAAAACAAGTTCTAACGTCTTTTTAAGGACTTTTTGCTTTTTAATTTTTTTTAAACAAAATATTTTATCAAAAAAAATAACAATAAACAAATTTTAAATTTTATTAAAATTATTTAATAACAATTATAAACACAAAAAAACGTATTAGACGTGTATATTTTTTTACAACATCCTGTACTCTATTACTCATAGAGAGAATTAAGTTTCTTATAGTATTCTGAGGTATATTTTCCCATTCTTCCTCGACTGCTATAATTAGTTCTGGAATTGTCGCTGGCGCTGGGTTCCTTGATCGAATTCTTCTTTTTAACTCATCCCAGAGATGTTCGATTGGGTTAAGATCGGGGCTATTAGCTGGCCACTCTAAGACGTCGATACCGACATCTCTTAAGTATCGTCTGACATTTGCTGCAGTATGCGGCTTTGCATTGTCTTGCATGTAAATAAAGTCATCGCCTATAAATCCGGCGTAAGGTACGACGTGCTCTTCCAAAATTTCTTCGACATACCTTTCCGCTGTAAGACTTCGCCTTTGCCGTCCACGTTCTTCCCTTATAATAAAAACGGGTTCAGTTTTAGCTTCCAATGATATACCTCCCCATATCATGCACGATCCACCACCATAACTAACTTTTTCTGCAATGCAGGCCTGTGCATAACGTTCTCCAGGACGTCGGTAGACACGCTGTCTTGCATCATTCCCAAATAGACATATCCTGGTTTCATCAGAAAACATAACCTTTGCCCATTGGTTTCTGTCCCAGTTTAAATGTCTTCTTGCAAACTGCAGCCTGGCACGACGATGGTTAGCAGTGAGTTTAGGTCCAGTTGCGGCCTTATAAGAGCAAAGGTTTCTTTCAAAAAGCCTTCGACCAATAGTGGACCTACTTACTGCTACACCTCTTGTTTCTTGAAGCCGTGATCTCAAATTAACTGAATTTAGACGACGATTCCGCAGGGAATTAAGCTCGATAAATCGGTCATCCCGAGCGGACGTGCACCTATGTCTGCCAGCTCCTTGGCGTCGACTAAAGGAACCGGTCTCCTCAAAACGTTGGAATACTCTTCTTACCGCTGCTCTCGTAATATTTAACTGTTGAGCAACATAACGCTGACTGTGCCCTTCTTGTAGCAGAGCTACAGCTTGGGCAGCTACTTCCGGACTTGTTTCCATTTAAATAATACAATTAAATAAAATTTTAACGAGTTAAAAAAGTATTTTCACATAAGTGACAAGTCTTGTCAATCATAAAAAAGTTAGTTACAGGGGTGGCACTAGCCCACCACTTAAAAAGTCCTTATTTACCAAAAAAACATAATTTCTCCTAAATGAGAAGACTTATGATAAAAAATAAAAGACGGAATCAGTCACAATAAGTGTGGCTATTAGAATAAGTTTTAAAACTTATGGAAAGATTTGAGTTTGTGTTTAAATTGCAACAAAAAAGATCGAGTAAAAAAAACATGACTATTTAAGCAATGTAAACTCAGTTTAAACATGTTTCCAACAGAAACCTAAATTAAATAAATAAAAGTTTACGATTTAAGCTTCAAATTAAAAAAAAAATCAATTAAATCCATTGCGTAGTTTTTTTGTTACTTGCAAAAATGTAAATTTTTAGAAAAAACCTTATATCTCCTAAACGAGAAAAGGAAAATTAAAAAATTTAAAAAGAGATTACTTCCATTTAATTAGGCTATAAAATCAATTAATTAAATTGTAAAAAAATATGCAGTGGCGAACCATGCGCATATCGAAAGGTGCAGTAAAAAAAACATAGCTGTGCACTTTTCATTGCTGCCGGTATAAAAAAAGATGTTTGATAATTTTTATTCCAGTAAGTAAGAGCTAAAAGTTCAAGCTTCAAAATAAAAAAAAGATCGAATAAATCCATTAAATAGTTTTGGAGATATTTGCATTCAAAAATGTGTATTTTTTTAGGTGGGCCGATATTTTTGAGCAGAAGTGTAGTATGGCTTGAAGAGTGTTGTTTAAATGACGTCATAGTTAGTTGGTAAAGTAAAAGTAAAATCTTTTTCGAGGTTAAAGTTGATTGAGTTGTTTATTTTGCGATATTTGAAATTGAGAACCAAAAATGAGGTCTACAAGGAAAAAAATAGGCTTTGCAAGAACATTTTTGCATAAAGCTTATAAATTACTTACTTTTATTTAACTTTTATTATGGTACCTACATTATCCACGAATGATATGTAACGATTATTTAAAATTATTTCACTTTAATCCGTTCTTGTACAAAAAAGTGCCTGGCAAAACAATTACAAATATTTTTAACGTCTGGCTTACACAAAAAATATATACCTAACAAATTTTTTTCTCCTCTTTTTCAAAAAAATATGATTTGGAGTTAACAGAAATATAATAGAAAAGGATAGGAATACTTACTGTGAGCAAACTACCTAGGATACGTGGTTACAACGACTAGTTAGTGTGACTTCATTGTTTGTTGTAGTTAAGTAATAAAATGTGTGTAGTATGCTATTCTTTATACTAGTATGTTATAGTTACGATAATAAAATTTGATTATATTCTTGAGTGGTTCATAAATGCCAAAATTTGTCATATTGGCGCGGCCATTTTGAGTTTTTAAATTTTGACCAAAAATTCGTAATGTACGACACAGAAAACCTTCAGATACCGAATTTGAGTCGGCATGGTTCCTAAATGCTAAAATTCGCTATATTGGCACCGCGATTTAAAAATTTTAAAATTTAGTTAAAGATTCTTAATCTGCGACCCAGAAAATTCCCAGATACCTATTTTGGTTCGAATAGGCCATAAATAACACAAGTCTTCCGCCATATTGGCGCCGCCATTTTGAAAATTTTAATTTTCACCACAAATTCTTAATCTAGGACACAGAAAAACCTTCAGATACCGAAAAAAAAACATTTTGAAAATCATAGTTTTTCGATTTTTTTAAAAGTTTAACCACCCATAACTTTTCCGTTTTTAAGAGGATTACTTTTAAAATCAATAGAGATCTTCTCCGCATAGATCTTGATTTTTCTTGAAAATTTCAAATTGATCGGATAATTCGTTTTTGAGTTATCCTGTACACAAAAATCGTGACATCATATGGAGGGGACAGACTGACAAAAAAAAGTTTCATATTTTTTTCATGAAAAAAATTTGTATCCAGGAATTTTTTGTCTAAGGTGATTTTCGAAAATACTGGAAAATTCGAAACCACCGTATAATACCATTCTAGCGCAGGCGCTGTGAATAGTATTAAGCAACTTTGAAAAAGTCCGTAGTCTGATGTTTCTTGTAAATACAATAACTCAGGAGAGAATTATCCGATTTACTTGAAATTTTCAGTAAAAATCAAATTCTTTGAAAGGAAGATTTGTTTTTAAAGATAATCCCCCAAAAATAAAAAAAGTGTTAAAGTTTAAAAAAAAATCCAAAAATTATGTCAACATTTTGTTTGGACTTTTATTTTTTTTGTTTGCAGCAATATTTTTTGAAATAATTTTAATTTGAAGAAATGCAATATACTATGAGTATACACAGTGTATAGGAAAGTCGTATAATTTCGAATACCATTTACAATTTATTCAATATTTAATAGGCGGTATTACTTTTTGTTATTTTTTTTATATAACCACATACAACTTATCATAACGAACCATGATTTATTATGTAAACTATTTTATTAAAGTTTATTTTTTCCAAAAAACACGGTTAAAAAGAACTTTGCCAATTTTTGTGAATTTGAAAAAGGTTTCCTAATTTCAGAAATATCCGAAGTTTTTTTTCAAAGTAGATCTATATTTCATTGCTTATATTTCTTGTTATTCCTTGACTGCAAATAAGAAATAATTTTATCTCAAATTTAATCATTAAGCTATTTTTTACGAATACTATACTGGGTTATTTAGAAATAAGTTCGAGAAATTTAGGAGGTGATTTTACGTTAAAAAATACGAAAGAAAGTTCCTATAAAGGTTGGTCCGAATATGAGCTACGGCTCTTTAAAATTGTAATAAAAATAAGGTTTTTAATTAATAACTCTGGTACCCTTTAAGCTAGAGCAAAGAGATTTTGCATGTATACTAGTATTAATAAGGGCAATACGTTTATGTTAATTTATTTTTTTGCATTTATCTAGAAGAGTGCCTAGACGGACAAAATATGTGAGACTTAACACATTTTTGACCTAAACTTTTTTATGTATATTTTTTTTGGATTGTTTGTAAAAAATATAGATTCCTTCAGTAAAAATGTGATATAGTGTAACACTGTAGGAGCAACCGTTAAAAAAAGTGCAATTAAGAGGAAGTAACATTTTGTGCCACTAAAAACTTTACTTTTTAAAAAGGTATTACTCCTTTAATATTAAATTTAGGTGTTTTGGCGAAGAATACTTTTTTGCTTAGTTCTAAATTAAGAATCGCCCTGCAGCATTAAAATTGTATTGGTACTTTTATTTTGTTCCCCATTCAAAATGTTCATCTTCGAAGGGCCGCAGCTCCCTTAGTGCTCATTTCAGAACCAACCTTTATAGGAACTTTTTTTCATATTTTTTAAGGTCATCATCATCATTTCTCGAACTTATTTCTAAATAACCCTGTATATAAGAGCCATCATTTTGCCATTTGCAATTTAAACGATTTTTGTTGCCATTTAACGGGGAGAAGTTCTACCGTTACCATATTACAGCAGGGATTTTGTTTGACTTTTGGCTTCACATAAAAGTAGGTTTCTGTTAACCTCTGCAGATAGTATCTTAAATACACTACTATCCAAAATTAGAAAACCATCCGAAATTAGGCCTCTTCATCATATAAAAATCTATTAAATAAAATAACTATTTTAAAAGAAAAACAACAATCCTTTTAATTTAACGAAAAAAAGTTTTGATTATTTTTTATTATTGTTATTATTACTATTATATTATTACTAAAAATTAAACTTAAAGTTTTTATTCTTAAAACTTTAAAAACTATTTTTTTTATTATGATTATGATGGCAGATGCATTTTACAAGATGAAGTTTTCCTAAAGGCGGCTTTTCACGGAGCATTTTGTACGCAAGTTTGGTGCTATGCAATTTTGTTGCAAGAATGATTCAGTCACTGCGCATGCCTTCAGGCAACTTTGATGCTATTTTCGAGCCATCAAGTTATTAGAACAAGTTCTATTTTTCGACGATTTTTCCTCACGATTTATAGTTATATTCGTGGTACCAACTTGGAAAAAAGTTATCAAATCGATTTCATTTTACTAATTTAGTAGCATCTGCACATATTATTAATTATTATTATTAATAATAGGGTAGTCTGTCTAACTAAAAAACGTCCTTAAAAAAAGCAAATGCTAAGTCATGTTTTTGTCAACACACGCAGAGACACGTCAAAATTGTCTGGTTGACAGCACTATTTAACTTGCAATATATAGCGTCAAACTTGCGTACAACTTGCTCCGTGAAAAGGCAAATGAATGTGCAACTTCCCTCATGCTATATCTGGCAGAAAACTTGCATAGCACCAAACATGCGTACAAATTGCTCCGTGAAAAGCCGCCTTAAGTGTATAATTTTCACTAAGAAAAAAATAACTATTTCAGAGTTTCAGAAAAAAAAGCATGAATACCACTTCCCATTTCTAAAAACAATTTAAATCCATAAAAAAAACGTGACATTTCGGTAACTAGGGATACCAATCAATAACTTAATTATAGCCATAAACTAATTAATTAGTTACTTAGTAAGCTAGTCAGATATCAATGGTTAATAATGTGGTCTATTCGAACCAAAATAAAAAATAAATCTGTGCAGTAGATCCACTGACTTCCGGAAATTGTAATTAATTAACCCTATTTAGGTCAATTTAACCTGGTAATTATCTACTCTATGTAGTACTGTGCAAAGTGGAATATAGGCTTACAAGGAGATTCAGAAATAGGGTACAACATTTTAAGGATTATTTTACAAAAATAATATGAAAAGAAAAAAACGGAGGAGTATAGGTTCTCCTAAACTTGTAATAAATATAGAGACCAGTAACCTACACTGTAAAAAACAAATCTGAATATTCAGATACAAATGGATAGAAAGTTATTATCCTATACAATTGTGCTTTAATTTTTGTTAAAAGTACGCAATATTTTATGTTCGTACCTGAATATTAAGATACATGACTTTAAAACTACGGCCACAATGATCTATATATTTATTAGTTAAGAATAATTTTTAACGGCAAATGGCTCGGAAAATTCAGATGCATGTCAATAAAAATTAATGCTGTTTGTATTTTTTACTGGCAGTTGGTAATAAATACTGATCGGATCCAAGTATTCATTTACCGAGAACAAGCAAAAATAAAAATTAAAAAAGGCATTTTTTAAAGTAAATAGACGCTTTAAACTCTATTTCACTAACCAGACAGGTCATGTTGATGCTGTTTTTACATAGTGATTTACTTGGAACATGAAAAAAAAAAAAAGATTGCAAATAAAAAAATGGAAAAAAATAATTTTATTTACAAAAAATTTTTTTTATGTTCCAATTAAATCACTATATAAAATAAGCCTCTACATGAAAGTCCGGTTAGTGATATATAGTTTAAAGTGTATATTTACTTAAAAAAAATAGTTTTTTTTTTATTTTAATTTTTGCTTACCCCCGATAAATTAATATTTCTATCTAACTAGTATTAATAAATTTTGTGACAGCAGCTGAACAGAAAAATCCACTTATTAAGTACACTGCTAATATTTTTATGGTAATTTTTTTAATTTATTTCTCAAGTATACTATTTTGTTAAATATACAAAATTAAATCAAAAGTAAATAGTTTGGAGGTAGGTAAAAATAAATGCTGCGGATTTTTTTATGCCTTGAATGCATACAAAAAAAAACAATATCTTAAGATTTTGAGGGTTAAGAAATTTTTTCATTGTCATATTCATATTCAGCGCCCAAAAATACGTAGAAAAAATATAGTCTGGTTTATAAAAAACTAACTTTATTTTTTGTTGCTGTCCTGTGTAATTAACATTTGGATAATATACGCCTTTTACACTAAATTATATCAACATAAAAAAATACACTAGGCAACACGGTTTCTTGCCCTGATTGGAGTCATGTTTTTTAATTAATTTTGGGTTGCTGAAACCGAATTTGGCCTCAGAATGTTTCTATTACCCAAGTTTTCTGAGAAAATTGAGATAAAAATGTTAAAACATCGTTATTTTATCCCTCATTTGTTGTATATATTCCGAGGACAAATTTAGATTCGGCGACTCAATATTAGTTAAAAAATACCCAACTTAAAACATGGAAACTTTAAATTCATAGGTAGAATAAATAGGGTTTTTATGAAAAAAGATATTAAAAAAAATAATGGATAATGTGACAAAACTAAGTAGGGTGGAGAGTAAGGAGAAGGGTGCATAAGGGGACAAGCTTATCGCCACGTGCTCATGCTAAAAATTGTCAAAAATCATTACTAGGGGGCCAAAAATCAACTAAAAAAAAGTAACATTTTTATGATGTAGAACGTTTAAAAAAAAACAAAAAAAAATACACAATATTTTTTTTTTATAAATTATTTTTAAATTGGCATAATTGCCTGTACTAAAATTTAAAAAATAAGACGTGCTGGTTTTTTTTTTTAAGTTCAAATTTGGATTCTGCGCCTTTAAATTGCAATTTAAAGGCGCAGATTATCAATTATCATATAATTGATAATAATTGATATCAATTAATTGATAAAATATATTTTTTTGGCTCGGGAAAAAAGTTTACACTGTGTACTTTAATTTTGTTTCTTTTTCATTTATTTACTTTTTACGGACAAACTAAGCAAATTAAAAAAATATTTGTATAAATATTTTTATAGAGAATTTTATAATCTACAAATTAAGTCCTATAAAATTTTGATACAGATTTGATAGTTTTGCCACAAAAGAGCAATTAAGTAAACTCTGCACTTTTATTTTAAGCTTTTTATTTTTTTTTTCGCTTACTTACTCTGACAGTAGGTCCTTGGCATATATATTTTTGAGTTCCTCGTATTTTTTTTAATATACCCTAAAATTTTAAAAATCCTACTCTCTTTTTTTAAGATTTTGAAAAAACCGTTATTATTTCCTGGACTTATATCTCAAAAATTTTAGGTGCTGAAATTGTTCTAAGGTCAGATTCGGTTTCTACGCCCTCGAATTAGTAAAAAAATTTACTTTGCGATCGGGGCAAAAAAGTTGAGATTTGTTGCCTAGTGATATTGAACTAGCTCAATGAATTCAATGATGATTTTCAGTTTTCCATACTGATCCATAGATAATCAAATTAACTTAGTTAATTAATAAACAGTATCTGTATGAACAAAAGCCGACGTTGAAGTAATCTATCATAATTTTGGAAATTTCGAGGCTGAACGTCACGACGCGTCGTCTACCCTTATACAAAGCGTGTAAAAGTTTTTTAAGATAATTTTTTTGTTTATTTATGAAATATTTTATATTTTATATATACAGGGTGATCAGTAACTGCCATGCCAAATTTTAAGAGGTGATTCTACATCCAAAAATATGAAAAAAATCTTCTATAAAGGTTGGTTCGGAAATGAGCCCTAAGGGAGCTACGGCTCTTCGAAGATGACATGAATGGGGAACAAAAAAAAAGCAATAATAAAATTTTAATACTGCAGGGTGATTCTTCATTTAAAACTTAGCAAAAAAGTATTCTTCAACAAAACACGGAAATTTAATATTAATAATAATTGCTTTATTGCTTTATTGTCCAACAGAATACACCATTTACAGGACAAAGTGTATAAACATATACACCATACTACAATAATTAAATACACTAC
>OY294048.1:28409051-28638051 GCA_958510825.1 Brachypterus glaber | reverse complement strand
GATGATTTCTCGCTAAATTTGATGTATATTTCTTGAAAATATATTTAATACTCATCAAAGGATGTATTAAAAATAGTTATTTCCATTAAAAAACGTTGGATGAATGATATTTGTTTGTAATAATTAAAGAAAAGTATTTCCTTTTTTACGACGCCATTTTGAAATACATGTGGTTGCGGTGAAATTTCAAAAAGTAGTACATTAAAAATGCTGATACTAAGAATACTAAAAAGTATAAAACAATAAAACTGGCCTGAAAAAGAATAAAACATTCTTTTACTATATTTTCAATTAAAACAATTAAAATTCAATTACCTTAAGGTTGTATATCGGCCATCAGTAATTTAACCCCAAACACACGTGCATTGAGATATGTTTAAAATTTGACTGAGAGAAAACGCAGTACGAATTTTAGCTTGTAGCGCACGCATGACGTCACTCCTTTAAAGAGGGCGCTTAAAAATATAAATCTCAAATTTCAACAATTATACTTTATTTTGTTATTATAATTGAACCAATATGTTATTAATTATAAAACAAACATGTACAATTAATAAAATACAATTAATAATTGGTTTCTTAATTAATTTCAGTTATTAATAAAATAGCGAGCCCTGTAAATATCGGTAAATGTAGTAAACTAGTAGAACTTCGATTTTAGTTTAATAGAAAATACCTAGATGGCAGTTATTTCTATTTTCATAAAATGTAATTAATTAATTACCAAAAGTATCTAATAATTATAAATTAACAAAAATACTCGACAAACTGTAACAATTTCATAATAATTGTAATCACAACTTTAATTAAACAAAAATATTTCATACGATACAAAAGATTTCCTGAATTACCGACATTAGGATTTTGACAATCAACCAAAACATCGAATATTTTATTGAATGAAATTTTAAAGTATTTTTACATGAAAATGATGTGTTTATCAAAGAAAACAACGCACTAGTCCATAAAATGAGTTCAAAAAGGAATTACTTAAAATGTATACAAAATTGTGCAATTTTTTGAGGTTATAAAAAAACAAAACATTTCTGAAAAATGTTAATTTTATCAAGGAAAAGTGATTCAAACATTATAATAAGGTAAGCTTTTATTAATAAACGGATAATTAACTGTTCTTTCATATTAATAAGCCATGTCAACAAATAAATTCAACATAAATCATATTTAACATATGTCGGATAGACTAAGTTATACGACAAATTAAAAAAACAAAGTAACAGTCCCACAGCACTGTTACACGTCAGTTGAACATGAAAAAAAAAACAATAAAAAAAATGACTTAAACCCATATAGATCATAGTAATCTAAAAATATTTTTTTTTCTTTTGTTTTACATTCTCTTAGATCAAATTATCTAAAAGAATATAAGATTCTTATCATTCTTTTAAGTTATGCCAGGATTATAATATGGCTTTAACGATTTTACGTGCCAATTACCCAAATTCTTATTATTCTCATCCACCAAATTATATACTAACGGTGACAATTTTTTCTTAACCACACATTTAATAAATTTAGGGGCTAATTTAGCATTAAATCCTTTACTACTATCGGACAAAATTTTATTTTCTTTATAGACTATGTCTCCTTCATTAAAAGATAAAGGTCTTCTACGTAAATTATAATGAATTTTATATTTATCATAGGCAGAATTTAATTTTAATTTAACTTTCTTATACAAATCAGATAATTTCTCAAGTTCCTTAGCATAATAAGTAGGTTCAGAAGTTAATAATTGATCATCAGTTATAGTACCATAAAAATCACCACTTATTGGAACAACTCTACCAAAGGTAAGAAAATTAGGGGTGTATCCTGAAGATTCATGCTGAGCAGATCTAATAGCATACGCAATTTTATATATATTTTCATCCCAATTATTTTGACTACCTTTTAATAAGGACCTAATAGCTGTTACAATAGTTCTGTTAGTTCGTTCACAAAAATTAGTACTTGGAGAGTACAAACTGGAATACCAAATCTTGACATTGTATTTTGACATAAAATCTTTAAATAACTTGCTAACAAAATAAGAAGCATTGTCAGTAATTAAAATTTGAGGAGCACCAAAAATAAGAAATATATTATTTTCTAAATATTTTATAATACCCTGAGAAGTTACGTTTCGCATGGTATGTACAAAAACTGACTTTGTGAACCAATCACAAACAACTAAAACATATTTCATACCTGATTTAGAAGTCGGATAATTACCTAAAATATCAATTGAAATCATTTGAAAAGGATAATCTATGTTTTTACATTTTCCCATTAGACCTGGTGTCTTTTTCGGTGAGGATTTACAAGTGTTACATATTTCACAACTTGCAACATAATTTTTAATAAAACGACGCATTTTTGGAAAGTAATAACGTTCAGTAACTTTACAAAAAGTTTTGAAAAATCCTAAATGTCCTGCATAAGGTGAATCATGACATTGTTTTAAAATTTCTGTTCTATTTTCTATAGGTACTACAATTTTCCAATTTGACAAGTTTGTATTGATATCTGATTTATTTTCTACAAATTTTAATAAAACATCACCTTCTACTTTAAAAAGAGGGTAATTTTCTGGATTTGAATTTACATTTGATAACATTTTTGAATACCACGAATTTTGAACATTTAAAGATAATATTTCTGAGTTACTTAATGGATTTCTACTAAGAAAATCAGCTAAATTATTCAATTTACCAGGGATGTGGTGTATTTCATAATCGTAAGATGAAAGTTTAATTGACCATCGTGCTAAACGACCGCGTAAATCTTTTAAATTTGACAACCATTTCAATGAAGCATGATCAGTATAAATGTGTATTTTAGTTCCTTCACAGTATCCTCTGAATTTTTCTAACGAAAATAAAATTGAAAGTAATTCACGCTCAGTTACAGTATAATTAGCTTCGCAATTAGTTAAAGTTCTACTGGCATAAGCAATAGGATGCATTTTATTATCAAATTGTTGACATAATGCTCCGCTAATTCCGAGATTACTAGCATCGGAAAGAATACAAAAAGATTTTGTGAAATCCGGGGAAGCTAAAATAGGGGCACTAATTAAATTTTGCTTTAATTGTTCAAAACACTTTTCGGCTTCTATAGTCCAAAGTACTTTTTGATTTTTTGTTTTACCTTTTGTAAGAGAAGTAATAGGCGCAGAATAATCGGAAAAGTTACTAATAAAACGTCGATACTATGAGAGCATTGCAACAAAACTCCGTATACCTGTGACAGTTTCTGGTTTTTTAATATTTAAAATAGCTTGAACTTTAGAATCATCTACACGCAAACCCTTTGAATCTACGATATATCCCAAATAAGCTAGACTTGATCTACAAAATTTACTTTTAGGAAAATTAATGGTTAACCCAGCCTTTTTTAACCTTTCGAAAACTTCTTTTAAAACTTTAACATGAAGTTCAAAAGTTGGGGTAGCAATAATTATATCATCAATATAACAAAATACGTATGGCTTTAAAGATTCATCGAAAATTTTATCCATTAATCTTTGTTGAACTTTCGGACTAATTTTTAAACCTTGAGGCATTACTAAAAATTCGAATAAACCACGATTAGGTACAGTAAAAGCACTTTTCTCACGAGAATCTGGATCTAAATTAATTTGGAAAAAAGCTGAAAGCAAATCTAATGAAGATAAAAAACAAGCATCTCTTAATTGATTTAATATTTGATCAATATATGGAAGTGGATAAGCATCATCTTTTATAAGTTTATTTAAACGTCTAAAATCTACGACTGTTCTAAATTCACCGTTTTTCTTTTTTACTAATAACATATTTGAATTCCAAGCGGATGAACTAGGTTGTATAACTTTTAATTTTAATAATTTGTCTACTTCCTGATTCATGTGAACCTGCATAGCCGGAGACAATGGATAATTACGTTCTTTAAAAGGTGGTGCATCTCCAGTATCTATTTTGACAGATATGAGATCGGTTTTACCTAATTGTTCTGTATCTAAAGTTTTATAAAGATCAATGATTGAATTTATTTCTGATTTTTGACTAACATTTAAAGAATCATATTCTGAAATAACGTTAATTGAATTTAAATTTGTTTCTTTGTGAAGCATACTATAAGAATTGGTTTTAAAATCACATTTAAGACCTATTATTTTACAAAAATCCATACCAAGATAAATTGAATGATTAACAGAAGGAACGACTATTGCCTTTACATTTTTTATAGAATCTCCAATATTTATGGGTAAATTTAAATATCCTAGAACTTTTTGATTACTACCATCAGCAGTTGTAACACTTAAATGAGTATCTGAAGGTTGTATTAAATTATACAAAAAAGGAAATTAAATTATACAAAAAAGGAAATTTTTATTTTGATTGGTATCAAAAGTTAAACTAACATTATTATTATTTTTGAAATTTAAATTACTATTATTATTTTGAATAATATTTGAACTAGAAGTATTTAACAGAAAATCTTTAACTAACTTTAGCCAACGTTTAAACTCTAATTTTTCGGCTTTTTTGAAAACAGAAGCACTACTGCCGATTATAGAACTCCCTCTGACTCGTTTTTTGACCTCAAGGCTTTATGATTGTTAGGGCAATTATCACTAATTACATTTTGGTAACCGCACTTGAAACAAAAACGCTTCCTAGGTTTTCTACATTCTTGAAATCTATGTCCTAACATTTGACAGTTCCAACAGACACCACGACTTTGCAGTTCTTCTATAGAAATAGCTTCTAAATTAAGTTCTGATTGATCCAAAGCTTTATCAATATTTTCTGGAGAATTATCTTCAAAAGTTAATAAATCATTATTTTCATTATTTGTATTTGTATTTAATTCATGAATTTTATTTTTTGTAAATGATTTTTTATAAGATAAATCTGGATTTATAGCTGTACTATTAAATACTGGATTTTGAAATTTACGTGAAATTTGTCTAGCATCTTCTAAACGCTTTGCATAAACTTTTAATTGATCTAAATTTTGAATATCAAACATTGCTAATTGTACTTGGTAAAATGGTTGAAAATTCTGCATTATAATATGTAACTTTTGAGAAATAGAGGGGGGATTAATTAAACGGGCAAAATAATTTTCCATACAGGAAATATAGACAATAATTTTTTCATCAGAACCCTGAGTTCGACTTCTTATTTCTTCCCATAACATAAGTTCATAATCTACTGGTAAAAAATCTGTTTTCAATCTTTGAACTAACTCATCCCAGTTTGATACTTGATTTCTGATTGCTCTATAATATATTAACCCTTGATCTTTAAATAATTCTATGGCACTTCTAAATAAAATATCCTTACTAACGTTTCTACTAAAACAAAGTTCTTCGATCCTTTCTAGAAATAAATTTAAATTACTAGATTGGCCATCAAAATAAACATTCCATTTAGAAATTTGAAAATTATATGGTAAAGAACTGGAGGAATATAAATTAGTACTTAGACTATTCGGAACAAAACTAGATTGAATAGGAACACTAGGCATTTGTCTATTCGAAAATTGACTATTACTAGAAAAAGGTTGATTACTAAAATTCTGATTAAAATTTTGATTATTTAAATTCTGATTAAAATTCTGATTATTTAACTGATGTGTTGGTTGATTAGAAATTATTGGTATATAATTCTGTGAATTGTGATTATTTGAACTAAAAACATTGTGATTATTCGGATACTGTATTCGGATTTACTTGTATATTAGTACTATGATGCGCATTTATTTGATTATTGTGATCAGTATGATTTACATGACTACTTAAATGTTGATCTATTTGCGAAACAACTGGACTATTAACAAAATTTGGACTATTTGGTTGACTAATAAATTGAATTGAAGGTTGATTTTGGTTACTTAAAGTTGGAGAATTATTTACTATAGGTGAATTATTTGCAGTTCGATTAACCTCTTGAGTATTTTGATTTACTAAAGGTTCTTGAATTGAAATTTGATTTGAATCGTTAAGAATTTGTAATGTTCGAGTTAAAATAGTTACGTCATGATTATGCGTTTCTGTGCTATCTGGGTTTTCAAAGAATTCTACTAAATCTCGAAAAACTTGACCCGTAGTTTTTGTAATAAAATCGGAAATAATTGACTTTAAGATTTCTATAGCCTCATTCTTTTTAAGAATGTGATCAGGAGTGTGAACAACTAATCTTTTTACTCTAAAAGTTAAATGTATGAGTTTAGTTTCTACTTTCTTAAAATTTAAACGTGTATCTCTATAAGTTTCTATATATTCTTTTAATAAGTTTAATTTTTCGAAAATTACATCAAATTCAGGATCGATCAATAAAGTGAAAGGCATACCTATAATCCGATTCTCAGATTTTTCAGCATCTAGATAGACTCGTAGCATTGCACATTTCTTAGCATTGGTGATATCAGTACGCTGACCTCGTATGAACAGTTCATAGTCTATTTCATCAGAAAATAGCAGATCTGGCTCCATTTCTTACTAAAATACAGAATACAAATTGAAATTAATAAAAGTAATATAATTAAAGTGATATTTTTTTTTTGTAATCCTGGTTGAAAGAAAATGCAAAAATCTTTAAAGATTTATAATATAAAAAAAATCCAAGACTTTAACTCAAAGTTAAATGTCTTCTCACTTTTTCCCACCAAAAAATTAAGAGAAAAAAAAATTTAAACTGAAAAATGTGAAAAGTTTTTTAAATTTTAAAATATCTATGTGAACCTAAAAAAAATTAATGTAGCAAAAATATTTTTCTTTATTTTTTTTTCTTCTGCACGAAAACAAAGGTTTTCGACGCCTCTTCTGCAAAGCAGATCCTGGGCAACAGGATAACAAAAATTTTTATTCTGAAAGCTTTATTTTTTTTTTTAACTTCTGCACGAAAACAAAGTTTCGACGCCTCTTCTGCAAAGCAGATCCTGGGCAACAGGATAACAAAAATTTTTATTCCTTTTCTCAAAAAGAAAAAGAAAACCCAAACAAAAAATATTTTTTTTTCAACAACCAAAATTGCTAAAAAAAAAACAAATAAACCTAAGCTAAAGTTTACGTATAAACTTTTGTAGGAATGATCAGTTAAAAAAAAAATACAAACACAAATTATTTTAAGGAATAATCCAAAAAATAACTACAGGACAACGTTAATTATCATAAAAGTTTTACTGTTTCTTGGGATTAGGAGTGATCAAACCTAAAAATCAAAAAAAACAGGCATCAAATTTATATCTCAAACACACAAAAAAACAATGTGTGTGAATCTAAACAAATATACTAGATTGCTCAAATTAAACAGCACTTGTATAAAATTACTGATTTTTCACGCAAATAAAAGTGACCTTTTGTCAAAGTTAATCTAACATTATCTTGCACCGTGCTCAAATACACTGGCACCGAATGCAAAAAAAATCGTAGTATGTGCACACTAAAAATATCTCCCTGATTATTTTCCCCGTATAACATCAGTATACAGCCAGAAAAAAAAACAAAAGCAGGCACCAATTACCACAAAAAATTAGGCTTTTAACTTGACAAAATTAAAATCAGAAATATTACACAAATCTAAGCATAAAAAAATGATCAGATTCTGTTTTCAGGTTAAATATATATATATATATATTTTTTTTGATCAAATATATCCCACTTTCATACGTTTATTTTTCCTAACAAAATTAAAAAAAGATAGAATTTTGAGCGCCAGAAAAATAAAGTTCACAAAAAAAAATATTTTTCATAAAAATTTACAAAAATTAAAAAAAAACACCAAAAAAAAATCCAAAATTAATAAATGACAATATTTGACAAAACTATCAAAAATATCAAAAAAAGGGAGGGGTTCACCCAAAAACTTCAAATGACAATTTATGACAGCTGTGGCAAATTATGACAAACGGCGAAAAAATGACAAAATTATGACAAAAAAAATGACACTTGTCAATTTTAAAACGTGACACAATTATGACAAAAAAATGACAAAATTAAACGGGGGCGCCAATTGTATAACGTGACAAAAATATGACGTTGGGGGCCAATTGTATAACGCAACAACGGCTTAGCGTGCCAAACGTATACCACAGGGTGATATTTTGATAATTAAAGCCAAGTTATGTAAATATTATATTGATGGTAAAATAATATCCACAGAACTGTTGGAAAGTTGGTTACACTTGCACAACTAGCTCAGCAGAGAGATTCTTACTTTTGGGGTTGTCATATGTGGGATTTTTTTATATAATTAATTTTGGACTTAAAACTATATTTATCAAAATAAGTAAAGTTTAGGAAAAATGTTTATATCATATGAAAGTTTGGGTTATATTAAAACAAATTAAAATTAGTTTGACATATGAGTTTATATTAAATAAATTGAATATTTTCGTAAGATTACAAAAATTGACAGTTAAATGTTTCTTTAAAAATGTTCATGAGTAATGATTATGCAAAATTTAAAATGTGACAAAATATGGGTATTTTATGAAAAATGGCAAATCTTCATAAAACACAGATACTTAAATTAATAATAATAAAAATGTTTACGACCTGAATTATAATCCTTGGATCCAATTCTGAGATTTTCCGATGATAAACCATGAACTGACGGAGCAAAATTTGTCAACCAGTGTACGCTTAAATATGACAAAATTCCATAAATATTCTCCAATTCTGGTTTCCAGCTTCAAAACATGCAATATTACGTATTCATCTGCTTTTGATGGCAAAGGATGATTAAAATATATACGGATTTCCAAAAAGATTATGATTTCCTTGTCTCGATAAACTAGATGATTTCTCGCTAAATTTGATGTATATTTCTTGAAAATATATTTAATACTCATCAAAGGATGTATTAAAAATAGTTATTTCCATTAAAAAACGTTGGATGAATGATATTTGTTTGTAATAATTAAAGAAAAGTATTTCCTTTTTTACGACGCCATTTTGAAATACATGTGGTTGCGGTGAAATTTCAAAAAGTAGTACATTAAATATGCTGATACTAAGAATACTAAAAAGTATAAAACTAAATAAAACAATAAAACTGGCCTGAAAAAGAATAAAACATTCTTTTACTATATTTTCAATTAAAACAATTAAAATTCAATTACCTTAACCCGGCGTCTGACACGTGGGGTGTCACAAACCCCAGAGTCCAAATATTACTCCGTAACTATTTTATTTTCGCGCCAAGCGAAGACAGCGCCTCAGTACCTTTCAATCGCTTTTTACTTTGCACAGTGTAGCATGAACGGCAGTATGAATATTGAAGCATTAGAGGCCACGTCCTTTTGAAGTCGTCTGGGGTTTCTGACACCCCACGTGTCATAATAAGTAACATTTATTTTCCTACAACCTAGCTAGTAGTTAGTGCCTATTTTCCACCCATTGCCTATGACAATGGTTGAAAAGTGAAAATTAGTTGATTTTATATCTGCTGTCAGAAAATGAGTAAACGTGAAACACATAACCTTAAATTGACAAATTAATATTTTAAGACAATTTTTGCGTCTTTTGGATGTTTAGGTCGTAGAAAAAATAGTATACGGACCTCGACGCAAACTATTTCGGTGGACTTCGAGAGATTTTTTACTCGGCTGCGCCTCATAAAAAAATAAGCACTCTCTTGCACTGAAAACTAGGTTCGCGTACTCGGTGCGTAATATACTATTATCTTCCTGTTTCTCCTGTATTTTTCAGTCATATTACGATTACTTAAAGTAATTTATTTTGAACCCTACCTATAATATTTAAAAGTTTATAATTTATGTTATTCATGTAGATCTTTGTTTGGCAATTTTAAACGTTATTTTTTTTAGTTAATAGGAAACAAAAAGGTTTCCTATTTTTTGTTTTTTAAATTTGATTTATTTTTGTTAACCGATTAAAAATAAATATATATATGTATTTAAGATTTTTAAAATTATTTTTAGGTTAATATATTGTATAACTCAAATATTTTACTACATTTTATATAAAATTTATTAAATAAAGCAAAAACGGTCCCATTTATTGTTGGGGTTTATTATACCCCACCTGTCGTTACTTGTAAAACTAATCCACCTGTCAGACGCCGGGTTAAGGTTGTATATCGGCCATCAGTAATTTAACCCCAAACATACGTGCATTGAGATATGTTTAAAATTTGACTGAGAGAAAACGCAGTACGAATTTTAGCTTGTAGCGCACGCATGACGTCCTTTAAAGAGGGCGCTTAAAAATATAAATCTCAAATTCCAACAATTATACTTTATTTTGTTATTATAATTGAACCAATATGTTATTAATTATAAAACAAACATGTACAATTAATAAAATACAATTAATAATTGGTTTCTTAATTAATTTCAGTTATTAATAAAATAGCGAGCCCTGTAAATATCGGTAAATGTAGTAAACTAGTAGAACTTCGATTTTGTAATTAATTAATTACCAAAAGTATCTAATAATTATAAATTAACAAAAATACTCGACAAACTGTAAGAATTTCATAATAATTGTAATCACAACTTTAATTAAACAAAAATATTTCATACGATACAAAAGATTTCCTGAATTACCGACATTAGGATTTTGACAATCAACCAAAACATCGAATATTTTATTGAATGAAATTTTAAAGTATTTTTACATGAAAATGATGTGTTTATCAAAGAAAACAACGCACTAGTCCATAAAATGAGTTCAAAAAGGAATTACTTAAAATGTATACAAAATTGTGCAATTTTTTGAGGTTATAAAAAAACAAAACATTTCTGAAAAATGTTAATTTTACTAAGGAAAAGTGATTCAAACATTATAATAAGGTAAGCTTTTATTAATAAACGGATAATTAACTGTTCTTTCATATTAATAAGCCATGTCAACAAATAAATTCAACATAAATCATATTTAACATATGTCGGATAGACTAAGTTATACGACAAATTAAAAAAACAAAGTAACAGTCCCACAGCACTGTTACAAAATCTGACTTCGGATACGTGATCAGTGACCTTAAAAACCCTAACAAGTCAAATTTCGAGCAAATCGGTTTATTTTTGAAAATAACGTTCGCCTTGTTGGATCCGCCATATTGAATTTCACAAATCTGCCTTCAGACTCGTAATTAGCGGCCTCAAAACACCCACATACCAAATTTGGCGTGAATCGGTTCATTTTAAAACATCTCATCCGCCATATTGGATCCGCCATCTTGAATTTTACAAATCTGATTTCGGATACGTGATCAGTGACCCCAAAAACCCCCACATACCAAATTTTGCGTGAATCGGTTCATTTTGGAAAATGTCATCGGCCATATTGGATCCGCCATCTTGAATTTTAAAAATTTGACTTTGGATTTATGATCAGCGACCCTAAATTTCCCCACATACATACAAAGACATCAATAAGAGTCAAACAGTTTATTTCTTTGATGTTTTGACGTAAAAACGCCAAAGCTACGTGGTTTTGGAGGCCATATTGGATTTTAAGTGAACAAAAAAAAATTTACCACACAGCTTTCAAAAGCAAAGTTCAAGTCTTTTATTTCGGCCCTTTTTGGCCTCAATCGGATTCATGCGAGTGGTTTTATAGTCGTTTAAGTAATAAAAGTGGTGAAGGTCACGTGGTTCTAGAGGCCATATTGGATCTCCTATAGTGATTTAGTGTAAGGGCCACTAAGATTTGGAAAGTAGATTTCAAGACCTTTAATTTGAGCCATTATAGACCTCAAATGGACCTCACCAATTTTGGCTGTGAATCGGTTCATTTTGGAAAATATAATCTGCCATATTGGATCCGCCATCTTGAATTTTAAAAATTTGACTTTGGATTTATGATCAGCGACCCCAAAAATCCCAACATACCTACAAAGACATCAATAAGAGTCAAACAGTTTATTTCTTTGATGTTTTGACGTAAAAACGCCAAAGCTACGTGGTTTTGGAGGCCATATTGGATTTTAAGTGAACAAAAAAAATTTTACCACACAGCTTTCAAAAGCAAAGTCCAAGAACTTTTATTTCGGCCCTTTTTGGCCTCAATCGGATTCATGCGAGTGGTTTTATAGTCGTTTAAGTAATAAAAGTGGTGAAGGTCACGTGGTTCTAGAGGCCATATTGGATCTCCTATAGTGATTTAGTGTAAGGGCCACTAAGATTTGGAAAGTAGATTTTAAGACCTTTAATTTGAGCCATTATAGACCTCAAATGGACCTCACCAATTTTGGCTGTGAATCGGTTCATTTTGGAAAATCTAATCTGCCATATTGGATCCGCCATCTTGAATTTTAAAAATTTGACTTTGGATTTATGATCAGCGACCCCAAAAATCCCCACATACCTACAAAGACATCAATAAGAGTCAAACAGTTTATTTCTTTGATGTTTTGACGTAAAAACGCCAAAGCTACGTGGTTTTGGAGGCCATATTGGATTTTAAGTAAACAAAAAAAATTTTACCACACAGCTTTCAAAAGAAAAGTTTAAGAACTTTCATTTCGGCCCTTTTTGGCCTCAATCGGATTCATACGAGTGGTTTTATAGTCGTTTAAGTAATAAAAGTGGTGAAGGTCACGTGGTTCTAGCGGCCATATTGTATCTCCTATAGTGATTTAGTGTAAGGACCACTAAGATTTAGAAAGTAGATTTCAAGACCTTTAATTTGAGCCATTATAGACCTCAAATCGACCTCACCAATTTTGGCTAATTGGGGGTCGCTCGTTCAGAAAGAATGCCTCATATATATATATATATATATATATATATATATATATATATATATATATATATATATATACATATGTATAGTTAATATGTATAGTCAATATTGTTGTGTGTAACAAATTAGTCGTCAAATGTTTCGATTTAGTGACCTCATAATTCGGCAAAATTATTCCGTAAGCCTATGTTTCTGTGTTTATCTTCAACGTTGATGAGTTACAACTGAGTTTACGCTGACTACTGAATATTATATATAATATAGGGGTTTTTGGGGTAGACGAATATTTTTTCTCTAATTCCAGTAGTTTTCGTGAAAATTGGTATGTTGGGGTTTTTGAGGTTGCTGAAAGTGAATCTGATAATAAAAAAATTCTAACTCAACCTCCAAAGGGGCGGGGGGTAGTTTTCGTGAAAATTGGTATATTGGAGTAAATAAAAATGTTATCCAAAAATTTCACATTTAGAGGTGGCTCAAAGTGACTAAAAGTGCCCGAATATAATTAAAAAAATTTCTTGCATAGGATGACAATCATATTAAGGACAATCCTAACGCTAAACGTCAAAAAAGTGTTTATCTTCAACGTTGATGAGTTACAACTGAGTTTACGCTGACTACTGAATATTATATATAATATAGGGGTTTTTGGGGTAGACGAATATTTTTTCTCTAATTCCAGTAGTTTTCGTGAAAATTGGTATGTTGGGGTTTTTGAGGTTGCTGAAAGTGAATCTGATAATAAAAAAATTCTAACTCAACCTCCAAAGGGGCGGGGGGTAGTTTTCGTGAAAATTGGTATATTGGAGTAAATAAAAATGTTATCCAAAAATTTCACATTTAGAGGTGGCTCAAAGTGACTAAAAGTGCCCGAATATAATTAAAAAAATTTCTTGCATAGGATGACAATCATATTAAGGACAATCCTAACGCTAAACGTCAAAAAAAATGTCCAGAAAGTAACATAACTAATTCACTATTTTTTAATCCCACACACGAAAATGAACTCATTCTTCAAATTTCTAGGCTTAATAACAATTCGGCATCTGGAACTGATGGAATATCTGCAAATTTAATTTAAAAAAATCACAAATATATTGCTAAACCATTATGTCATATAATTAACACAATCTTTCAAACAGGTATAATCCCTAATGCCATGAAGGAGTCCGTCATAACCCCAATATATAAATCAGGTAGCAAAAATCTTTCTACTAACTATAGGCCAATTTCCGTCATCAATAACTTTGGTAAAATAATGGAACGATGTATTAAAACGCGTCTTATGTCTTATTTGGAAAAAATTAAATTATTAAGTAAACGTCAGTTTGGATTTCGAAAAAACATAAGTACGGAACACGCAATTACCGAGTTTACCAGAGTTATTGTTGAAGGCCTTCATTCTAATAAAAAATGTTTGTCAATATTTTTAGATCTAGCCAAGGCGTTCGATACTGTAGACCACGTTTTGTTACTTAAAAGACTAGAAAGTATTGGAATTCGAGGTTTATCATAATTCCTGTTTAAAAGTTACTTATCGCAGCGTTACCAAAAAGTTAAAATAAATAATACTTTAAGTGACCCATTGACAGTCAAAAGGGGCGTGCCCTAGGGTACTGTTTTGGGTCCAATATTATTTTTGGTCTATATTAACAGTATTTATTTATTAAAAAACTTTAAGGGCGAAATATTCTCATACGCGGATGACACTGCGATTATCTTTATAGGTAACTCATGGGAAGTGGTTTACCAAGAATCAGAGCGTGGTCTAGCTCAAATAAAATAATGGTTAGATACGAACCTTCTTAGTCTTAATGCAGAAAAAACGAAGTTTTTAACATTTACACTTACAGCGGCTTGTCAACCAAATAAAGATTCTATCAAAATACACAAAATTAACTGTGAACAGAATTGCATATGTGATTCTATTAAACGAGTAGATAATATAAAATATTTAGGAGTTTTGGTTGACCAGCATCTGAGGTGGAACTACCACATCACATCGTTAAACACAAGACTAAGAAGGCTCACGTACAAATTCTATGAACTAAGAGATATTCTCAGTAAAAAACTTTTATTAACAGTCTACAACGCCTTGGTTGAATCTTTATTGAGGTACTGCCTTTGTATATGGGGTTGTGCCACGGATACCCTTCCTAATGGCCTACAAGTGAAATATAAGCTAATTGTATATATTTTATATCGGATACTTTAAGCGTAAAAAAAATACTAGCCGTGAAGTCCAAATATTTTTTTATTTTTGTTTCCTTAATAAATTTTCATCGAATTGACGTAGAGACTTTTGAAATATACGCTTATGGTTACTATTTAAAGATGACACATACACAAAAATTCCAAAAAATGCTAGCCTTGCAGTTCAAAACAAGAACATCATGATTTCCTTTTGTTTTCTTAATATCTTTTGATTGACACAGAGACTTTAAATTTGAAATATAAGCTTATGGTGTATATTTAAACAGAATTTAATTAAAAAATACTAGCCGTGAAGTTCCCGTGAGAGTAGCGAGCCGTAATTTTTAAGAAAAAATGCTTATTCTTATAAATTTTGATTGGATTATCGTAGTGATTTGAAGATTGGTATGTAGGGACATAATGACAATAGAAAATCAACGAAACCAAAAAACAAGATGGCCGACCTGTCAAAGTGACATGGACTCGCCATCTTGAATTTTACAAATCTGACTTCGGATACGTGATCAGTGACCTTAAAAACCCTAACAAATCAAATTTCGAGCAAATCGGTTTATTTTTGAAAATAACGTTCGCCTTGTTGGATCCGCCATATTGAATTTCACAAATCTGCGTTCAGACTCGTAATTAGCGGCCTCAAAACACCCACATACCAAATTTGGCGTGAATCGGTTCATTTTAAAACATCTCATCCGCCATATTGGATCCCCCATCTTGAATTTTACAAATCTGATTTCGGATACGTGATCAGTGACCCCAAAAACCCCCACATACCAAATTTTGCGTGAATCGGTTCATTTTGGAAAATCTCATCGGCCATATTGGATCCGCCATCTTGAATTTTAAAAATTTGACTTTGGATTTATGATCAGCGACCCTAAAAATCCCCACATACATACAAAGACATCAATAAGAGTCAAACAGTTTATTTCTTTGATGTTTTGACGTAAAAACGCCAAAGCTACGTGGTTTTGGAGGCCATATTGGATTTTAAGTGAACAAAAAAAAAATTACCACACAGCTTTCAAAAGCAAAGTTCAAGAACTTTTATTTCGGCCCTTTTTGGCCTCAATCGGATTCATGCGAGTGGTTTTATAGTCGTTTAAGTAATAAAAGTGGTGAAGGTCACGTGGTTCTAGAGGCCATATTGGATCTCCTATAGTGATTTAGTGTAAGGGCCACTAAGATTTGGAAAGTAGATTTCAAGACCTTTAATTTGAGCCATTATAGACCTCAAATGGACCTCACCAATTTTGGCTGTGAATCGGTTCATTTTGGAAAATCTAATCTGCCATATTGGATCCGCCATCTTGAATTTTAAAAATTTGACTTTGGATTTATGATCAGCGACCCCAAAAATCCCCACATACCTACAAAGACATCAATAAGAGTCAAACAGTTTATTTCTTTGATGTTTTGACGTAAAAACGCCAAAGCTACGTGGTTTTGGAGGCCATATTGGATTTTAAGTAAACAAAAAAAATTTTACCACACAGCTTTCAAAAGAAAAGTTTAAGAACTTTCATTTCGGCTCTTTTTGGCCTCAATCGGATTCATACGAGTGGTTTTATAGTCGTTTAAGTAATAAAAGTGGTGAAGGTCACGTGGTTCTAGCGGCCATATTGTATCTCCTATAGTGATTTAGTGTAAGGACCACTAAGATTTAGAAAGTAGATTTCAAGACCTTTAATTTGAGCCATTATAAACCTCAAATGGACCTCATCAATTTTGGCTAATTGGGGGTCGCTCGTTCAGAAAGAATTAGTCGTCAAATGTTTCGATTTAGTGACCTCATAATTCGGCAAAATTATTCCGTAAGCCTATGTTTCTGTGTTTATCTTCAACGTTGATGAGTTACAACTGAGTTTACGCTGACTACTGAATATTATATATAATATAGGGGTAGACGAATATTTTTTCTCTAATTCCACCCCTGAGGGGTGGGGTAGTTTTCGTGAAAATTGGTATGTTGGGGTTTTTGAGGTTGCTGAAAGTGAATCTGATAATAAAAAAATTCTAACTCAACCTCCAAAGGGGCGGGGGGTAGTTTTCGTGAAAATTGGTATATTGGAGTAAATAAAAATGTTATCCAAAAATTTCACATTTAGAGGTGGCTCAAAGTGACTAAAAGTGCGCGAATATAATTAAAAAAATTTCTTGCATAGGATGACAATCATATTAAGGACAATCCTAACGCTAAACGTCAAAAAAAATGTCCAGAAAGTAACATAACTAATTCACTATTTTTTAATCCCACACACGAAATTGAACTCATTCTTCAAATTTCTAGGCTTAATAACAATTCGGCATCTGGAACTGATGGAATATCTGCAAATTTAATTTTAAAAAATCACAAATATATTGCTAAACCATTATATCATATAATTAACACAATCTTTCAAACAGGTATAATCCCTAATGCCATGAAGGAGTCCGTCATAACCCCAATATATAAATCAGGTAGCAAAAATCTTTCTACTAACTATAGGCCAATTTCCGTCATCAATAACTTTGGTAAAATAATGGAACGATGTATTAAAACGCGTCTTATGTCTTATTTGGAAAAAATTAAATTATTAAGTAAACGTCAGTTTGGATTTCGAAAAAACATAAGTACGGAACACGCAATTACCGAGTTTACCAGAGTTATTGTTGAAGGCCTTCATTCTAATAAAAAATGTTTGTCAATATTTTTAGATCTAGCCAAGGCGTTCGATACTGTAGACCACGTTTTGTTACTTAAAAGACTAGAAAGTATTGTAATTCGAGATTTATCATAATTCCTGTTTAAAAGTTACTTATCGCAGCGTTACCAAAAAGTTAAAATAAATAATACTTTAAGTGACCCATTGACAGTCAAAAGGGGCGTGCCCTAGGGTACTGTTTTGGGTCCAATATTATTTTTGGTCTATATTAACAGTATTTATTTATTAAAAAACTTTAAGGGCGAAATATTCTCATACGCGGATGACACTGCGATTATCTTTATTGGTAACTCATGAGAAGTGGTTTACCAAGAATCAGAGCGTGGTCTAGCTCAAATAAAATAATGGTTAGATACGAACCTTCTTAGTCTTAATGCAGAAAAAACCAAGTTTTTAACATTTACACTTACAGCGGCTTGTCAACCAAATAAAGATTCTATCAAAATACACAAAATTAACTGTGAACAGAATTGCATATGTGATTCTATTAAACGAGTAGATAATATAAAATATTTAGGAGTTTTGGTTGACCAGCATCTGAGGTGGAACTACCACATCACATCGTTAAACACAAGACTAAGAAGGCTCACGTACAAATTCTATGAACTAAGAGATATTCTCAGTAAAAAACTTTTATTAACAGTCTACAACGCCTTGGTTGAATCTTTATTGAGGTACTGCCTTTGTATATGGGGTTGTGCCACGGATACCCTTCTTAATGGCCTACAAGTAACACAAAACATGCTTTAAAGTTAATTTTAAGAAAAAATCGCAGGTATTCCACAGAACTCCTTTACACAAATTCAAATTTATTAAATATAAATAAGCTCTTTATTTATCAAATTATTTTATATACTCACAACAACATACAAAATTTTGCCACAACATCACATTTATACCAAACACAGACAAATAACAGGCAGTTACTACAATTGCCTCTTTATAAAAAAGAAAACACCCAAAAATATCTTTTTTATTATGGACCCAAATTCTATAACTTAATACCAGATAATCTAAAAATAATAAAAAATAAGTCAAGACAAAAAAGTCAGATAAAACAATATATAGTAACAAATATATCAAAATTTAAAACTACTTGATTATTTAATTTAATTATTCTTATACAAATTTATTTCTTTCCTCCCTCCTTCATCCAAAAATTCTAACAATGTAGTTAGAATGAATTTAGATTTAGAAATATTATAATATTATTATTTAAGTACTTATTTCATTGTATATACTATTTTGATACCGCACACAAACGTAAGTTTAGGCGGGTCACCATCAAATGTAAAATAATTGTGTATTAATTTGAATTGAAATAAAAATTGAAATTGAATTGAATTGAATTGAATATGCAGAAAAATGGATTTTATTATATGTTTGTATGTATAGTAAAAATATGCAATATATGTATTGATAATAAAAATCCCGTATCTATAAAAGCCAGGAAAGCTTTGGTTAGGCAAAAAAAATTAAATGTTTTTTATAAATTTTTTTTATTTTTGTGACTTTTAAATGCAAGAAGCAGGCTTTTACAAAAAAAACTGTCTCTTGGTCTCTATGTTGGTATGTATTACTGGCAAATCGTGTCTATAAAAGCCAGGAAAGCTTTGGTTAGGCAAAAAAAATTTAATGTTTTTTATAATTTTTTTTTATTTTTGTGACTTTTAAATGCAAGAAGCAGGCTTTTACAAAAAAAACTGTCTCTTGGTCTCTATGTTGGTATGTATTACTGGCAAATCGTGTAAAAACCAATCTCAAAGAAGTGTTGAGATATCACGGTGTTCTTTAAGCTTACGGAGATGAAAAAATCGAACACCCTATAACTGAAAAAGGGATATTGTTTCTAATGCTTTCAGAATTACATTTTCGTTAAGAACAAAATCGTAGGTGTAGCCGTTTTTGATTCCATCAAATATTAGTATATTAGTATATATGTGACCCAAAAAAATTTCAAATTAAAAAGTTTGGAGGTCTTACCCCTTAAATTTGTTTATTGGGGTAAGAGTTTCATCCCTATTTTTTTTCAAAATTTTTAAAAAAATCTAGACCGTCATATAGAAGTTTCCTTATTTTGAGTCCTACTCTGTCACTAAAAACCGAATTTATCTCTCAAAAATGTTAAAAAAATGTATATATTATTTTTCCTGGATACCCTGTATACCCTGTATATCCGATAAAAAATATATTGGGCTACACGCACAATGTTTGAAGACGATGAAAAACATTTTTTTGTGCCTGTAATTAGACCTAATATCAAGCAATGTAGTGAATTTTCAAACTTTAACGGGCACAGCTCCGCCATTTTGAAAGAAAAATTCTGATTTTTTTTTGAGGTTAGCAATTTACTATTCCTTTATACCGTTTCTTGTTAAAAAGATTTAAATAAAAAATCCTTGGGCCTTAAAAAAAAATAAAAAAAGCTAAGCAAACATATTTTTTGAAAAATGGCTGTAAGCGACCTCTAGATTTTTTCAAAAGTTTTGAAAAAAATTAGGGATGAAACTCTTACCCCAATAAACAAATTTAAGGGGTGAGACCTCCAAACTTTTTAATTTGAATTTTTTTTGGGTCACATATATACTAATATACTAATTTTTGATGGAATAAAAAACGGCTACACCTACGATTTTGTTCTCAACGAACATGTAATTCTAAAAGCATTAGAAACAATATCCTGTTGTTAGTTATGGGGTGTTCGATTTTTTCATCTCCGTAAGCTTAAAGATATAGATTTGAAATTTGGAATATGAACAAAGTTCTCAGACGAAATGTTTTTATTGTGATTTTAACTGGTCAGCAGGCTAAAACTAGTGTTGCTAACTGACCTAAAAAATCCTAAATCACTTAGGTTCATTATATTAATTTATTATTGAAAGTTTTCGGGAATTTTCCCAAAAACCCTATTTAAAGTTTAAAGCCTAAATTTCAGTAGTTGCTAGTTAAAGCTTCCGAAATTCGGTGATTTTTTATATTAGACAAATTATTTTTTCTATTTTTAAGAGATGTACTTAAGGCTAATTAATTATGGTATTAAACTTTAACAACCTTAAGCTATTGGGGCAAAAACCTGTCATGAAAATACTAACTTTAGTAGTTTTTAGCTATTTTTCAAGGATTTCAGCCAATTTTTTTCATTAGAAATATATATTATAATGAAGTAATATTATTTTTAAGAGTATGGGTGTGTATTATAAAGTAAACAAATAAAGAAATTTTAAAATTAATATCTTAAGCAGAAAAAAATAAAAAATTTTTGATGTTTGGTTCATTTAAATAGTATTTTAAATAGTCAGTTTTAAGTGGAAAAAAAGAATAAATTTTATAGGTTATAAAATATGTTTAATCAATAAAATTGATTTAAAAATACCTTAGTTACGACATTCTGAATAATAAGCTTGCAATTTGATACATCCAGGGGATTGGAAAACATTTGAAGTTCTCTACTTGATACAGTTGAGAAAAATTTTTAAATTAAAAATGTTACGTAACACTTAAAAAATTATAAAATGTTTATTGGATCACGTTTTTAACAACGATCTAGGCTTAAAGAGACGAATTCCTTCCAAATTTTATTGCACAAGGCGTGGTTAACAGTTAACTAAACCCTCTAAACATAAACAATTAGAGATCGAAAACCATAGCCAATAACCGGTTTTCGGTTAACCGGTTTCGGAAATTACATCAGACCGGTTTTGGGTTAAAACACGGAAGCAATAACCGGTTAATAACCGGTTTAAACCATAAAGCAAAATTCAATTCAATCAAAAATGGCCAAATTTTGCGTTACGTAAGACTTGAACGCTCCCAGAGTAGTGTGATATGAATTTGAAGCAGATCTGTTACAGGTTTATAGGTACAATGTACTAACTGTAAGGACGTGGAACCTTGTAAACTTTAAACTTTTTGAGCCACCCCTAAATTTTTAAATTTTTGAATAAAATTTTACCTAGTTTCTTTCTACACCAAATAGAATAATTTGAGCTTTGGGCTCCCCTAAAAATATCATTTTTATTTTTTTTTTGCATCACCCTACTTGGCAGTGTATTTTTCTTGCGCAATGTGTTTTTTTTTTAATTTATGGAGAAAACCAAAAAAGAATTGGTTTATTATTTTTTCTTTTAAACAAAAAAAATCGTTATCCTGTTTGGTTCATTTAAATAGTATTTTAAATAGTCAGTTTTAAGTGGAAAGAAAGAATAAATTTTATATGTTATAAAATATGTTTAATCAATAAAATTGATTTAAAAATACCTTAGTTACGACATTCTGAATAATAAGCTTGCAATTTGATACATCCAGGGGATTGGAAAACATTTGAAGTTCTCTACTTGATACAGTTGAGAAAAATTTTTAAATTAAAAATGTTACGTAACACTTAAAAAATTATAAAATGTTTATTGGATCACGTTTTTAACAATGATCTAGGCTTAAAGAGACGAATTCCTTCCAAATTTTATTGCACAAGGCGTGGTTAACAGTTAACTAAACCCTCTAAACATAAACAATTAGAGATCGAAAACCATAGCCAATAACCTGTTTTTGGTTAATCGGTTTCGGAAATTACATCAGACCGGTTTTGGGTTAAAACACGGAAGCAATAACCGGTTAATAACCGGTTTAAACCATAAAGCAAAATTCAATTCAATCAAAAATGGCCAAATTTTGCGTTACGTAAGACTTGAACGCTCCCAGAGTAGTGTGATATGAATTTGAAGCAGATCTGTTACAGGTTTATAGGTACAATGTACTAACTGTAAGGACGTGGAACCTTGTAAACTTTAAACTTTTTGAGCCACCCCTAAATTTTTAAATTTTTGAATAAAATTTTACCTAGTTTCTTTCTACACCAAATAGAATAATTTGAGCTTTGGGCTCCCCTAAAAATATCATTTTTATTTTTTTTTTGCATCACCCTACTTGGCAGTGTATTTTTCTTGCGCAATGTGTTTTTTTTTAATTTATGGAGAAAACCAAAAAAGAATTGGTTTATTATTTTTTCTTTTAAACAAAAAAAAATCGTTATCCTTAGTCCCTGATTCATAATCTAAAGATCAATATATCGATGAGTATAATTTATATCTACCTCCTTTTTTTTAGTCCAGTCAAATAATAAATGTAAATTGCTATAAATGTACATGGGCTCATATTTTAAAGGGTAGTAGTGGATGATAACAGAACACTCCTGTTAGTTTTTCACCTGGTGGTTTGCGTAAGGGGTGTCCACTATCTTGAATTTTAGGGGTGAGATGCTTAATATGCATCTTACGATAAAAATGCATATAACCAATTTTGGTAAAGAGGAAATTTACAACAATTTTTGTTTGGATAATTTTTTTAATATATTAATAACAATCGAGTTAATTCAAAAATAGCCATCTGGGAGGTGAAATTGTTTTTTTTCCAATTTTCACTCAAATTATTCATTGTACGATAAAAGTGGTTATGAGCAAACTTGTAGCTCTTGAAATTCTCTATAAGTTTCATTTATTATAAATTTTCATAGGTACGGTTAAAGAGGCGCAACTTGACTTTCAGCGCTCACTGTAACCGTAACAAAATACTTATGAAACTGCATAATACAGTGCGTGCATTAAGTCTGGAATCACCCGATTAACTTTTTAGTTACAAGTAAAACACAAAAACCCTCGGATAGGTCGATTTTTATTTTTAATTTTGCAAATTATGGTGTAATAAAAGTTATTAAAATTTGCACCCCCTTGCACCCTCACCCCCCAACTTTTTTTTTTCAAATAGCAACCTACCCCTTGTGACACTTCGTTGGAAAGGTAATTTAATAAGCTTTCCAACGGTGTATAATAAAGCCTAATTTGGTAAAGGGCTAATGATAAAATGCACAATTTAGTTTATTATAAAGACATGTAAAGTATAACTTTAGTTCACTATAAATGTTCAAATTGATGTCCTTCAGCTCTTTGACAGTGGACAGTAAAAAAACGGGATTAAAATCGATTAAATAGTAAACATAAAATTGGTCAATAAAAAGAAAAAAAATTGCATTTTTCAACAGGGTATAAAATGTTACAATAAGTTTAAAACAACCTTATTTAGATTCTCAGGAAGGTGCCAAGTAGGAAATAGGGCAACAATTACCATATTATGAGTAATATTTCACACAAACAATGTTTAAATAAAACATGCGTTTTTTCATAGACCCTTTAACAAATTAGGCTTTATCATACACTGTTGGAAAGCTTATTAAATTACCTTTACAAAGATGTATCACAAGGGGTAGGTTGCTATTTGAAAAGAAAAGTTGGGGGGTGAGGGTGCAAGGGGGTGCCAATTTTGAAAACTTTTTTTAGACCAAAATTTGCAGAATTAAAAATATAAATCGACCTGTCTGAGGATTTTTGTATTTTACTTGTAACTAAAAAGTTATTCGGGTGATTTCAGACTTAATGCACGCACTGTATATAAAACTTATAGAATATTTCAAGAGCTACAAGTTTGCTCATAACCATTATATAAATAATTTGGCTGAAAAATAGAAAAAACGAATTTCACCCCCAACATGGCCATTTTTGAATATTTATAACTCGATTGTTATTAATATATTAAAAAAATGATCCCAACAAAAATTGTTGGAAATTTTCTCCTTAACAAAATTGGTTATATGCATTTTTATCGTTAGATGCATGTTTAGGGAGATAACCGCACTCACCTAAAATTCAAGATAGCGGACACCCCTTACCCGATGAGAAACTAAAAGGATGTTCTGTTACTATCCACTACTACCCTTTAAAATATTAGCCCTTGTACATTTATTGCAATTTAACATAGGAATTTTTCGTTATTTGACTGGGCTATTTACCTCAGATTATTATAAAACCTAAAACAATTTGTACAGAAATCAATAAGGTAATTTCGTGCTGAAATTCTCTATTTATATAGTTAGTTCATAAAAACAGCTGAAGAAACTTGTTTTATAAAAGACAATTTATGTATTTATTTATTTACAACTATTTACAGGCTAACCCAAAACCCAATTACAAATAGGGATAAAAAAGAATACAAAAAACATTACTTAAAAATAACACAACTCTACAAAATAGGCTCAACTTTTTGCTCTGGGAAACGGAAAATTGGACCTTATAGAGTTTTTTTCCAGAGTCTGAATCTGCTTTCAGAATTTTTCCATCACGTCACAATTTTGTGCAAAAGTCGTTTATAAACCAAATATGCGCTAAATTCGTCATTTGGGAAAGGCTCTATTTTTGTTATACTGGTAGATTTTTACATAACCATCAAATCAATTTATAGCTTCAACCTTAAACTATGCTTAACTAAAATAAAAAATATGAAAACTTTTAAAATATAGACGTACGATCAGTTTTTTTAAGCCCCTTATTTTATCCAAAATCAATGAACTCAACTTTTGTACATGACTGTTCACGTCACTAAGACATCAAAATTGATATGAAAACTTGCAAAATTTATTATTTTTAATTAAAATTAGTTTAAATGGTTATTTGTATAAACGAAATGTGTTTTTTAGCGTAGATTTTCATGGGGAATTGAAATATTTACTCAGATTTTTTCGAATTCAAATATGCAATTAGATTTTTTCCAGCACGTCACAGTTTTGCGCAAAAAGCATATAAGTGTCAAATTATCTTAGAGAAGCCGTATTTTGCAAGTAAATTAGGCCTAAGCGCAAAATTGTTACGTGCTGCAAAAAATCTAATTACATATTTGAATTCAGCAGAAAAAACTGTATTGACCAGCATCTTCAGTTTAGTTGAGCATATTAAATTAATTTAGTTTAGGCCTAATTTACTTGCAAAAGACGGCTTTTTACGATATTTTGAAACGTATACGCTTTTTGCGCAAAATTGTTACGTGCTGCAAAAAATCTGATTACATATTTAAATTCAGCAGAAAAAACTGTATTGACCAGCATGTTCAGTTTAGTTGAGCATATTAAATTAATTTAGTTTAGGCCTAATTTACTTGCAAAGGACTGCTTTTTACGATATTTTGAAACGTATACGCTTTTTGCGCAAAATTGTTACGTGCTGCAAAAAATCTAATTATATATTTGAATTCAGCAGAAAAAACTGTATTGACCAGCATCTTCAGTCTAGTTGAGCATATTAAATTAATTTAGCTTAGGCCTAATTTACTTGCAAAATACGGCTTCTCTACGATAATTTGACACTTATATGCTTTTTGCCCAAAACTGTGACGTGCTGGAAAAAATCTAATTGCATATTTGAATTCGGAAGAAAAAACTACATCAACTAGTATAATTTCTCTACGCTAAAAAACACATTTCGTTTATGCAAATAACCATTTAAACTAATTTTAATTAAAAATAATAAATTTTGCAAATTTTCATATCAATTTTGATGTCTTAGTAACGTGAACAGTCATGTACAAAAGTTGAGTTCAATGGTTTTGGATAAAATAAGGGGCTTAACATAACTAGTTTTTTAGTCTGTATTTTAAAAGTTTTCATATTTTTTATTTAATATACGCAAGGTTTAAGGTTAAAACTATAATTCGATATGATGATTATATAGAAATCTGTTAGGATAACAAAAATAGAGCCTTTCCAAAATGACGAATTTAGCTCATATTTGGTTTATAAACGACTTTTGCACAAAATTGTGACGTGATGGAAAAATTCTGAAAGCAGATTCGGATTCGGGAGAAAAAACTCTATATGGTCCAACTTACCGTTTCCCAGACCAAAAAGTGTGTTGCATTGTGTAATTTAAAAATAAATTTAAAATAGAGTTAAAAAAACGAAATAAATAAAAATTAGTTTCAAAAATTATGCAAAAATATTTTTATTATAATTATTACTTTCCCATTTTGAAAATTTTTAAAATTTTGGAAAGCCTTGTATTCGTGCAAAATATTTCAATTTTTTTTGCGTATTTTTGCGTTTTATGACGTCTTATGTCCATATAAATCAATTTCAAGCAAAAAAAAATTGTCGGTCGGTCGATCGGTCTGTCCGGGAAATCTTGTGGGCACGAAAACTTAAGAACGCTTTAAGCTAGATACATAAAATTTGACATACGGGTGTGTTACCAAAAGTTCTAGCTCGGGATTGTTTTTGGTTAATTTTGGGGTGCGGCAAGGGGGCAAATGGGAAAAATATTTTTTTTAGAAAAATTTGAAAATTTCTCACCCCCGAAGGGGTGAGGGGGTAATTTTTTAAAAATATTTTCAATATTTTCGTCAAAATTGGTATATAGAGGTTTTTGGGGTTGGCGAATAATAATATGATAATATTTATTTCCAATTTCACACCCTGAGGGGTGGGGGTAGTTTTCGTGAAAACTGGTATGTTGGGGTTTTCGAGGTTTCTGAAAGTGAATCTGAGTATAAAAAATTCGAACCACCCCCAAAGGAGCGGGGGGTAGTTTTCGTGAAAATTGGCATATTGGGGGTTACAGGTTGCTGAAAGTGAATCTGATAATAAAAAATTCTAAATCCACCCCCTGAGGGGGGGGGTAGTTTTCGTGAAAATTGATATATTGGGGTTTTTGAGGTTCCTGAAAGTGAATCTGAGTATAAAAAAATTCTAACTGCACCCCCAAAGGGGCGGGAGGTATTTTTCGTGAAAATTGGCATATTGGGGGTTTTCAGGTTGCTGAAAGTGAATCTGATAATAAAAAAATTCTTTCTCCCCCCCCCTGAGAGGTTTTCTTGAAAATTTATATATTGGGGTTTTTGAGGTCGCTAAAACTGAATCTTTTAATAAAATTTTTCTTATTTCACCCCCTGAGGGATGGGGATAGTTTTTGTGAAAATTGATGTATAGGGGTTTTTAAGGTTGCTGAAAGAGAATCTGATAATAAAAAAGTTCTAACTGCACCCCCAAAGAGAGAGAGATATTTTTAAGGTTGCTAAAAGCAAATCTGATAATAAAACATTAATTTTACCCGCGGAAGTGTAAAATGTGAAAGCTCTTTTACTGGGCAGTGTATTTTTTGTTATAATAGTTATTTATACAGGGTGATTTAGAAATAAGGTAACGGGTCTTTCAACAAGGGGTTACATTTTAAATTAAGAGAAAAATTCGGTATTTTTATGAAAAGCGGATATATTTTTATTTTAATCCAAAGTACAGACTCTGTAGTGTGATAATGAAACAATATCGTCTGGGTCTAAACATAAAAAAAACCCTCCTAAGGGTTTTGAGAAAAATTCCGGTAATGTGGCTAATCTAACCTTATTTTATGGCAGTATGCAAAATTTGAGCCAAATCGGAGAGATGAAATTCGTGACCTGTGTTGATTTGAAAAATATAGCTCCAAGTGATTTATCTTTAAAATACCATTCTTTTCGGTAAAAGAAAAATAATTCAAAACAGTCTTTGAAATATAGTGATTTAATTTTTTTTTTGTGATCTACTTCCTTTGCTGATGAGTTTATAAGTATTATTAATAATTGAATTTACAATAAATATAATTCCTTAAATTTAGACTATGGGATTGAACGCCTCCACTTTTAAAAGGAGTTTTCTGTTGAAAGAATGTTAAATTATCGAATACATCATAAATAATATAAAGTTGTTGCAACTTTATACACCCCCATAAATATGTCTTTATTTTTGTTAAAATACCAAATTAGCATTTTGATAATTGATTAAACAAAGTATAATAAATTTAAAAACTTTAGTGGATATCTGCTTATCCAAAGTATATTAGCATGTAATATTTAAATCAGTAGCTGGTTAGCGAGTAAATAATTTGTCTATAGTCGGACCAGTTAACTGCATTTGTCCGACGTATTTTAAGATAACAGGAGAAAAATAGTCAGAACTATGTTTATTTAGGGTATTATAAAATATGGATGTTTTCTTATTTTGTTTTAGTGATCTTTTTTTTACTTATATTCAATTGTGGAGGTGACTTTCAAAACGCAGATTTGACATTTTTTGAAAAATTGAGATAATGATGGTGTTTACATTGTTAATGCATATTCGATCTATTGATCCAAAAAAAAAATTAAAAAAATTGTTATTTCATATTAAAAATTTAGTTAGAAAACCACGTGGAAAAACAAAACGCAGTTTTTGAACCAAAGCTTGACTTTCAAAACGCAGTTTTTAATTATACTACAGTCAATATAGGTTTCAACTGCGACTAAAGTAAAAAAAAGTATGTATTCCTATAGATTTTGGGATGGGAAATTCAATAAAAATAAGTCTATCGATTTTCGTGTTTCGGAAGACCCTTAAACGGCCCTTAAAACACCCTAAAAACTCGTTTTTGCCCTATAACTTTTGATTGAAACCTACTAGAAACAAAAACTGCACAGAAAATGAAAGAGCACAAATAATGCAATAAAACTGCTTAATATTTTTTTACCTTAATTTTTATTAAAAAATTCTTGATCCTTACTCATATTGGAGTTGATTTAAATAAACCATAGAAAAAATGTTATCTAATAATGTGTACTCAAGTTATTTTGTTTATAAATTTAAAAAGTAAGTTTTTCTAAAAGGAATTGTACCATTTTCAACCTAATTTTTCATTATTTGTAGCTTGAAAATGACTTTATGTTAAAAAAGTCGAAACAATTGTCGCTTTAATGTTTGTTTAATAGACAATAAATTTATATTTTGGAGAGATAACATTTTTTCTATGGTTTAATTTTTATTGGTTGGAAGATATAACGCATTTAAAGTCGTAACTCACTCGTTGTTTGAGCAAAGCTTTCTATAACTTATGGAAAATAATTTTAATGACATAAACTTTTAAACTTTACTATTAATTTAGATATTTACTATTAATTTATTTATTTGTGATTTAATTTTAAACTGTATTTATTATTTTTAAACTTTACTATTAATTTAGTTATTTACTATTAATTTATTTATTTATTTGTGATTTAATTTTAAACTGTATTTATTATTTTGTATTGACTTGTGTAACTGCTGTATAACACTAATAAACTATCTTATCTTATCTTATCTTATCTTAAAACATTTTAGGACTGGCTGCCATTTAAACACCCTTTTATATATCGGCTTAATATCTTTCAAAATATTTTAAATATATCTAAGGATAATTTATGCAAAATTTCAGCTTAATCTGATTAGGGTTTACGAAACCCCTATACTCCCCCTCTTATTTATATACGCCCCAGTTTTTAAGAGACTAAATCAAAACGTTTAAAATTTGTATTATTATGGTTTTCGGGTCAAGAAACACTATGGAATAAAGTCTACCACTCTAGGCACACAGAAAAATATTGGCCCCTAAAAGTCCCCTAAAACACGTTTTTTCCACATATCTTTTTTGTAGTTAGTTGGAACTTTTTTATTATTAGATTCTCTTTCAGCAACCTTAAAAACCCCATTATACCAATTTTCACAAAAACTACCCTCCACCCCTCAGGGGGTAAAATTCAAAAAAAAAATATTATCAGATTCATATTCGTCAACCCCAGAAACCCCTATATACCAATTTTAAAGAAAATATTGAAAATATTTACCCCCCACCCCCTCGGGGGTGGAGTGAAAAAAATATTATTAGATTCAATTTTGGCAACCTTAAAAACCCCTATTTAGCAATTTTCAAATTTTACTATTTTTTTATTTTCCCCATTTGCCGCACCCCAATGTCCAAACCAAAAACAATCCTGAGCGAGAACTTTTGGTAACATACCTGTATGCCGAATTTCAAATCTCTAGCTTAAAGCGTTCTTAAGTTATCGTGCCCACAAGATTTCCCAGACAGACCGATCGACCGACCCAACGACCGACCGATCGACAATTTCTTTTCTTTGCTTGAAATGGATTTATATCGACATAAAACGTCATAAAACGCAAAAATACGCATAATTTTTTTTGAAAATTTTTGCACGAATACAAGGCTTTCCAAAATTAAAAAAAAAATTAAAATGGGAAAGCAAAATAGGCTCATACATTGAGAATGTATGTACAATGTACAATATGGGTCTATTTATAAGTTACGTAACACTCTGGGGGGAGACCCCCTCTTTCCCTAGTGTCATGTTGTGTGTTGAGTTAAATGAAAAAAGAGTTACACAGAGAGGTCCAAAATAGTAAAAAAAGGTTTTACATAATATATGGACAGCTCCTGTATACTATTTGTATCTATACTTACCTAAAAAATATTTAAAAAATCAATATCACAAGAGATTCTATTAATAATATTCATATTCATTTAAATGCTGGACTATCAAAACGCAGTTTTTATTCTTTGACTTTCAAAACGCAGTTTTTGATTTTTTAATATGCATTTTTTTTAATAATTAGTGAAACTGATTTAAATCGCCAATGTAATTTAACTATTCTCTCTAAAATAGATAATACCTGATGTTCATTGGTACTATAAACGCTGTTATAGTTCCTAAATTAATACTTGGTTGATATCTCGAAATGTGTTATTTGTCAAAAACTGCGTTTTGAAAGTCACCTCCTCAATTATAAATAAAAATATGTATAAATAAATTGTATGTATAACACTGGCCGGCAAAAATAGACTTTATGTCTGGGGTTTGAATCATTTATGCAAATATGTTAAGTTTGTGTTTACACATTTGTAGGGTACCAGTAAACGTTTTCTATCACGTAAGGATTTAAAACCATAACCAAAATATTAAAATGCATAATATAAGCAATATTTTAATTATTTCTCTGTTTAAAATAATTATCATTCTCGATGTCAGAATTATTTTGTTTAAGAGGATTTTTTCGGTGCTCGCTTTCTTTTTTCCCCAAATTCGAATTACAATAATTTTACGTGTGAAATTATCAAAACCACGGATATCTTGATTAGTTTTAATAAATGTAATTCAACAAAACTCCCAAAAAAAATACCTTTCTCAATCACTTTGACAAAGTGTAAAATTATATTTTTACAATTTTCTTGGCTGGTGCAAACAATTAATAAGCTTAATAATTATTACGAATTATTTGTCACTTTTCACATTAAATATTAAATTTTAACATTAGTTTATATTAAATCAATTACAAGGAACAAATTTTCAAACTAGCTCTTTCATTATTTGGGAGAATTATCTTAGCGGTCTAAGGCATGATATAGCATTGACATTGATCCAATGATCGTGAGTTCAAACCTCACTGGCGCCAATTGCGTTTTTCAGTTAATTAATAATTGAAATTTGGCGAAGACATACTCCCTAGATATATTGGTTCGAAAGTCAATTAAAGCCGGTGGTTCCCTCTACTACTAGCCCACACAAGTTCTGGACTTAGGGGGTGCTTAATTAAGTAGAATAGTACGAGGTTAAAACAAAAAAACAAAAAAATATAAAAAAAAAATTAAGTCAACACCTGCAAAATTAAAATATTAAACAAAGCAAAGTTGTCAGACTAATTTTATAATTTATTAGTATTCTGTTAAAGTATCTGTCAACTTTTTCTGGTTGTCAAGGTTAAAATTTCAATTGTTTTATTCCAATTGATTGAAGTCTATGTTAGACTTTATTCTCTGTGTTTTTTTATTAACTAATCTAAAAGTATTAGAACGCATTTTTTTTCATTTTATTTTCATGTCGGCCATAGGAGTTCTTAACCTAGGTTAAGTCGGCTTTGACTTCTTTTGATTTGTTCTTTATTATTAGAAAAATATTTTTAGGATCCAACACAATTAAATATAAGTTTTATAGTTTCTAATTCTCTGATCATTATTCCCCTGTTATCTCCATTTATATTGAGTATGACCCGAGTAAAGCTGTCGAAGGGATTTTATTCTTGTTGGTATCTTGCATGTGCGGCGTACGTCGCATGCTTACCGCACATTACTTGTGTTCACCGCCGCTGATTTAAGAAAGGACGGTAAGCAGTCTCGACTAGGTTATATTTAAGACGATCTCTTTTTGACTTGCCTTTTTACATTATAAAGGACTATTACGCAAACCGTTTTTATTATTTTTTAACTCCTAGATTATCTAAATGGTTTAAATAGAATAAACATCATAGTTAATTACACCTGCCTACAAAAAAAAACAAAGTGGTGATATTCCTATGTATTTTCGCCTGCTGAAACCGAATATAAGTTCAGTTTAATCCCTACACATTTGGATTTCTAACTCTATAGCCGCACTATGCTACCAAACGGCAAAAAAAAGACCAACATTATTTTATTGTAAGTTGTAATACACAATAAAATAATTTAGGTCACTTTTTTTCCGTTTGGTAGCATAGTGTGCCTGTAGAGAAAAATCCAAACGTGTAGGGGTTAAACTGAGTTCAGATTCGGTTTCTGCTGGCGAAAATACATAGGAATATCATGGTCCTATCCATGGCGCAGACCATATAATTTTGGCAAGATGCATGGTTTTTTGGTATGCTGAATCCAAATATGATATCCATATCCCCGTAACATGTAAACTGTTTGCTACATAGGGTGAAAGGATAAAATTGCAATATTTCGAAATTCTAATCTAGAGTGTAATGTGCTTTACATTCAAATCAGCTAATCGAGTTCTATAAGTGTACAAACTTTTTTCGCTCGTTTTTGGTTTTACATTTTGAAAATGCTGAAAAAACAAATTTTCACGCCAGGGTGGTTCACTTTTTTTATTTTGGTATAGATGCTCTTTTTAGGGATTTTAACGTAGAACAATTGTTAAAACACCAAAAATTAAAATGGCGGAACCAATATGGCGTATTGGTTTTTAGAATATTGTAATAATTAGGCGAAATTAAGGCTACAAAGTAGTCCAAGGTCATCGATTTTAAGAAAAGCACTAAACTTAAAACACTTATTATGACAAAGCTTATATGAAAGTAAAAAGTTCAGTTTTATATCCATTTTAGTTAAAATATACATTTTAAGGTGGTCAGAATTCCGTAAATTGAATATTATTGTCCAAGTATAGGAAATATCCTATATTAGCCCTAGCGATTTCCTAAATTAAAATAAATTAACGATAAGGAGGTTTTAAGTATGCAAAAAGGTAATTGAAACCAAAAAATTTAAATAAAATTGTAAAATTTTAAATTTCAAAAATTGCCATCATTTTTGAGACTCGGTATCTTATAAATTTTTATCTTCAATTATAGTAGTAATAAACTATATAAGAAAAGTTGCCAATTTTTGCCATTTTTAGAAAAAAGAAATAATTATAGTTTATTTATGTATGTATGTCACCGACTTTCATCAGAACTGCCATCATCATCTTCATCATCAGTATTCAAATCCGGGGACACAATGAAGACAGTAGACACATCAGTAAGGGTTTCGCGTCTTGAATATCAGGATTATAAATGTCTTGTAAATGTCATATACATTACATTACATGTTTGTTTAACCTCGTAGTATTCTACTTAATTAAGCATGTCCAGGACTTGTGTGGGCTAGTAGTATAGGGAACCACCGGCTTATACTGACTTTTGATCCAGGTTTTATAGGGAGTGTCCGTTTCACTTACGCCTTCGCCAAATTTCAATTAATAACTAACTGAAAAAGTCAAATCGGCGCCAGTGAGAATCGAACTCACGCTAGTTGGCTAGTAGACTTGTCATGTACAGACCCGGTAGATCACTAAACCAATCCTCCCATATAAATTGTTAAAATTAAATAAAATGTAACTTCGTTGCAATGCATTTAAAATTTAAACATTAAACAATTATAAAGTACGGCTAAAGTAAAAGTACATAAGCAGTAACAAAAAAGGCTTAATAAACTTTATTCAGATTGAAAGTGTTAAAAAATAAAGTAGTACCATCTAGGAAATAGTTTGCGTACTTTAAACCCTCAATCATAGATAATAATAAACAAACTATTGTGATTTTAACAAAATAATAAGTTAGGAGTATTCCAAATGAAGTTATTTATAATTTAGATACAAATGATGAAATATTATTTGATCAATGTATAAAGAATAAAAATTATAATTTTTATTCTTCTATAATAATTATTATTGATTTTAGGAATAAAAAGCATATAAAAATGGTGTCAAGTAAACTATATCCCAAAAACCAAAGCTGGTAGAAAACTTTTGTATTCCGATAGCTTTTTAATAAGGACACAAAACGATTGATCTGTCTTAGGTGTATAAAAAATTGTTTATTCACAATCACTCAGAAGTAAGCTTATTACATACATACGTAAAAGTTGGAAAATCAAGTATTATTAACTCTATTACCTAAAAAGTTTGAAAGCCAAATTTTCCTCCCTTGGCCGGGAAATATCTTGTGACTAACTTCTCACACACACATATCTTAAAAACTTGTATTAAAGTGTTATGGACAAAATTGTTTTAAATACTTTTTTTTGTAAAATAATATCAGACAAACATTTAAATTACAATATTTTCGTATTTCTAAAATATATTAAATTTACAGCCAATTTAGCTGTCATTCCTAAAAAATCACTGATAAGTGCTGCTACTGCTGGTAATTAAACGAAGTAAATACATACAATTATTTTATTATCATTATTTTATCCTCAAGATTTTTTTAATATTTGTATTAGGATTTGTTTGGACTTTAGGGCATCAAAACGCAAGATTTGTAATTTTGCCGACATTTACTGCCGCTCTTCTTCAGGGCTGTAATTTAATATAAAAAAATACAATACTAGCAATAATTTGCTTACTCATTATAAAAATTATAGTCAACAATTTTAGGTTAGGTCAAAATTTAAAAAAAAATTAAGTGTGTACACACACAGTGTATACCATTTTAGAAAAATATTTATATTTATGTCGAGTAAATATTCAATATATTTATGTGTTTTAAAATTAAACATTAAAAAAGATACACATTACATGAAAACGCAAAATTTGTGTAATTGAATATAAAATACACTGCCCAGTAAAATCGCTGTCCCATTTTCACCCCCGCGCATTAAATGGATTTTTTATTATCAGATTCACTTTCAGCAACCTCAAAACCCCCAATATACAAATTTTCACTAAAACTGCCCCCCACCTTTCAGGAGTGGAATTTTTTTATTATCAGATTAACTTTTAGCTACCTCAAAACCCCCTATATATCAATTTTCACGAAAACTACCACTGGCCCCTTAGGGGGCGAAGTTGGAATTTTTTTATTATCAAACCCCTATATAGCAATTTTGACGAAAATATTGAATATATTTAAAAATATTTACCCCCTCACCCCCATGGGGAGTTAGAAATTTTTTATTATCATATTTAATTTCAGCAACTTTAAAAACGACTATAATATAGTATATTATAGCAATTTTCAAATTTTTGTGAAAAATTATTGTATTTACCTCATTTGCCCCCCTTGCCCCAAAACAATTCCGAGCGAGGACTTTTGGTAACATACCTGTATGCCAAATTTCAACTCTCTAGCTTAAAGCGTTCTTAAGTTATCGTGGATACAAGATTTCGCGGACAGAACGCCCAATCGACCGACAATTTTTTTGCAGGAATACAAGGCTTTCCAAAATTTTGAAAATTTTCAACATTTGAAAGCAAAATAAAATATTAACAATAATTTGCTTACTTATTTTTTATTTTATTTTTGTGGAGATCGCCATCTATATACAGGGTGGTCCAGTTTATATCATCAGGATTTTAAGAGGTGATTCTGCATTGAAAAATATGAAAAAAAGTTCTGATAAGCATATGTCTAAAATGCGTAGTTAGGGAGCTACGCCCCTTTGAAAGTGGCTAAAAAATTCGATTTTTATTTAATAACTTAGGAACTTTGAGATGTAGGAATGAGGTTTTGCACGTAAACTAATAGTAATAAGGCCCATCTTCGTATGTTATTTTCATGTACTTATTTTAACCAGGGGTGTGCGAAACGGGGGGGCCTTATCAGTTTTTTGTCCGAAACTTTTTTCTGTGTAACTTTTTTGTAATTTTATTTTTGAAATATGATTTCTCAGGTTAAAATAAACAAAAAAGGTGTCTTGTTAAAATACTGTAGGATTAACCGTTTTCGAGAAAAGTTCATTTGAAGGTGAAATTTCACGGTTCGAGGACGAAAAATTAAATACTAAAATGTCGAAAACCAAAATTTTAATGATGCAATGTTATTCCACATCAAAAACTAAGAAAGAAAGTTTCCATACATGTAGGTCGAAAAAACGCTTTTAAAGCTACCATACACGGAAAAAAAAATTATAGCTAGGAGCGCTATAACACACATACCAAGCAAATTATAATCGCTTATTATATAAATACAAGGTTTTCTCTTACAATTATGGCAGTCAGTGTAAAAATTTATATGAAATACTTTAATTGTTTAGTGAATAATAAAATATAACAAATAGTATGGCATTTATAGCTTAAATAGATTTAATTATTGTCCGTGCTAATAATTTTTATAATATAATAAAATTTCTGTAAATTTATAATAGTGCCTGTAATAAATATAATCGTGTCTGTAATATATATAATCGTTTCCAATTTATTTTTAACATTATTAGTTATTGTGTCCCTTATAATCTATAGCTTAAATCACTATAATTTGCTACTGTTACCAAATATCGTATAATGTATAGCGCAGAGCCCACTAATTTCTTTCCGTGTAGCCCTTTAAAAATGGTGCATATTTAGTGTTTAATTTTTCGTCCTCTAACCGTGGAATTTCACCTTCAAATGAATTTTTCTCGAAAACGGTACAGTATTACAACAAGAGTACCTTTTTTATGTATTTTGACCTGAGGAATCATATTTCAGAAATAAAATTGCAAAAAAGTAGACAGAAAAAAGTTTGGGACAAAAAACTGATAAGCCCCCCCCCCCGTTTCGCACACCCCTGGTTGAAATAAGTACATGAAAATAACACATAAAAACGGGCCTTGGTAGGATTAGTTGAAGTGCAAAACCTCGTTGATATATTTCAAAGGGTTCCTGAGTTATTAAATAAAAACCGAATTTTTTAGCCACTTTCAAAGGGGCGTAGCTCCCTAACTACGCATTTTAGACATATGCTTATTAAAACTTTTTTTCATATTTTTCAATGTAGAATTACCCCTTAAAATCCTGATGATATAAACTGGACCACCCTGTATATTGCATTCATAAAGCAAAAATGTGTAACTAATTTCACCAGTGTTTATAAATTTAAAGATAGTCATTTTTGTTGTAGCAAATAAAATACACAATTGTGAAAAAAATAGTATAAAATGTATATAAAATAGTATAACATTTAATTTTTCCTTCGCCCCTTTGTCAGCTAACTTTCCCTCAGAAAATATAATATTTTCCAATACTATTTGTATTTAATATGGTAACAAATTCTCCTGTTGAAAAACGTGGTTTTATTACTTGCTATAAACCATCCTTTAATTGATTTTATAATTTTCTATTGTAGCTATGATTACATAAAGCAGGTTTTCTATTATTATTAAATTGATTTATCGTTTCCTAAAAATCAATTATAACATACATTTTTCCCTGAAACGATGAAATATCACGCACGTACTAAAACGAATTCCTTGTACTTCAAGTTCTTACACAAAAACTCAGTGACCTTTAAAATATATGGAGTCATTCTTATAAATATATTGGAGGAAATTTTAACTTTTATGTGTTATGAAATATTTATAATTTATAAAGTGGATAGAGGTAAATGTAACATATTTTTTTTATATTTATTATTGACGCGTTGCTGAATGCATAGAATCTTGAAACATAACTTGAACATAAATCCAACAGTAGGTAACTTATAAATCGAAATACAAAGTCCCGTCAACGAAGTACAAAAATCACGGTTTGCCTCAAAAAAAATTTGAAAATTGGTAAATATGTAGTTAGACATTTCTAATGAATATACTAAAAATCCCCACCAATTGGAAGTAAGCTTGCACCTCCATCTTGATTTTAAGGTAAACTTGTAGATTTTTCCGCAAATAACTTCTAAAAGGTTAATTTTTTGAAAAAATAGGGTTAAAAAAATAAAGCTATAAAATTCTTCACAACACGTTTTTAAACGTTTTTCCAACAACTATATTTTAAGAAAATGCAATAATGCAATAATTGTAGGGCCTAATTAGGCATTAATGTTAAAGAAATCATAGTTAGTTATCCGTTAACCCATGGTACCGATAGGTTTAAAAATGTTATAAAACTTAATATTATTACATAGTTTTTTTGTGCAAAAATCAGCTAATCAATTTTTTTGCGTTTAATAAACTTTATTCTTTCCAGATTTTGTATTTTATATATTTCAGTAAAATAACATATATTTTGATAAAAATTTCTCCTCTGACTCCAAATATGATTTTAGACCTACTACATTATTTAAGGATTTTTCGTAAAAAGAGGTTAACTAATTTTTCTTTGCTGTATCGTTTTAAATTAAATATTTTTCGTTGTTTTTTGTTTAATATAGTTCAACTTCTTTTAGCATATTTTTTCTCCTGAAACCAAATATTGATATTAAAATAGCATTTTTTATATAATCTAGCATAAACATAAGTTATATAAATTTTCAAATAAAAAAAAATTAAAAAAAACCTTTGACCTATATTTGCACAAAATTCTCTTAGGACTGAATAATTTTAAGATATCATTGGGTACAGGAGAAAAACATTCCAAAAAAGGTTGATAGATAGAAACAAAAAATATACAATAGAAAACGAAAAAGAAAATAAAGTCCAATAAACCCATTTTTGCGTCAAATACTTTTTATATCTACATTTAGACTTTTTGTCAAAATATATGTAAATTTTAGTAAAATACATAAAATATAAAATCTAGAAAGAGTAAACATAGAAAATACAAGAAACCGCTTTTTGCACCAAAACTATATATAGTTTCGGTGTTTATATATATAATTTATACTCTGACAGCATATTTGGATTCAGAAGAAAAAATTAGTTAGGAAAACAAATTTTGATAGTAAAAAGCAGAAGATATGTTAAAAAATATCAAACAAACTTCTTATAAAAGAACCAATTTTCAACATCATTTTAAAAATGGTTTCCCTCTATTTTTAAGTTTAAAATTTTTACCGTTAATTTTGCCTATCACTACTCTTTTAAAAAAATTATGTCTTACATTCCATCCAAAATGCCAAAAACGGGATATTTTACGGGGTCTCCTTTGCTAGTCTAAAATGAAGGCAAAAAATGCTTGGCTGTAAAATTTTAAAAGTTCGACACAGCCCAACTTCCTGAACTAAAAACGTAAAATTTGCCTTAGGGACTTTTTGTGTGCACAAAATATGTAACTCTTTATCTCAAATTATATCAAAAAGGATTAAACATTTAAAACGCTAATGTTAAAGGTTCGGTTTTCTAACTTTCTCTACTTCCCGTAGTACATTCTATATTTAGGTTAGGTCACTTTTTGACCATTCATTTTTTTTTGTAGCTATGTAAACCAAAATAAATAAATAAGATGTAATAAAAAAGATTGACACAAACTGTTTTCTACTGTTCAAACATTTAAGTTTAAGAATTTTCCGCAGACAAAACCTTAAAAAAAATTCCTGGTGAAAACTGTTAAAATCAAAGCCCTAAATTCGGTTATAAAAAGTAATTTTATCCAAGAAAACAATAAGTGCTTACACAGGGTTATTCAGAAATATGTTCGAGAAATTTAAGAGGTGGTTCTACGTTAAAAAATATGAAAAAAAGTTCCTATAAAGGTTGCTCCTGAAATTACTTCTAAGGGAGCTATGGCTATTTAAAATTGTAATAAAAATAAGGTTTTTAATTAATAACGTTTGTACCCTTTAAGCTAGAGCGACGAGCTCTTGCACGCGTACTAGTATTAATAAGGGTAATAAGTTTGTGTTAATTTATTTTTTTGAATTTATCCAAAGGCGTGCCTAGATGGAAAAAACATGTAAGGCTTAATACACTTTTGCCTCAAACTTTTTTATGTATATTTTTTTTGGATTTTTGGTAAAAAATATAGATTCCTTGAGTAAAAATACATAAAAAATGTTATGTAGTGTAACACTGTAGGAGCAACCGTTTAAAAAAATGCAATTAAGAGGAAGTAACATTTTGTGCCAGTAAAAATGTTACTTTTTAAAAGGCTTTAATATTAAATTTAGGTGTTTTGATGAAAAATACTTTTTTGCTTAGTTTTAAATGAAGAATCGCCCTGCAGAATTAAAATTTTATTGGTGCTTTTTTTGTTCCCCATTCCATATGTCTACATTCGAAGGGTAGTTGTCTTATTACCCATTTTAAATATTAAAAAATGTTGATTAATTTTACACTGAAAACCTAAAGTTTATACCAAGAACAATTTTTTTTTTGATATTTTTTTTAATGTTATTCTTGGTATAGACATTATGGTATTGATGTTATTAGCAGAAAATTGTATGACATACTTTTCGTAAAAAATCAATCAGAATTGTTTTTATTTTAGTAAATTAAATTGGCTCGAAATTGAATGAAAATATGTCTTACATTATTATACCATTCACAGTACCTGCGCTAGAATACTGTTTTACGGTAGTTTCGAATTTTCAACATCGTCCTAGACAAAATATTCTTGGATACTTTGTTTCATGAAAAAATAAGGAACTTTTGTTTTTTTGTCTGTCTGTCCGTCTGTCCGCCTGCCCGTCTGTACGTCTGTCCATCTGTCCTTCTGTCCGTCTATCCGTCTGTCCGTCTTTCCGTCTGCCCGTCTGTCAGTCTGTCCGTCTGTCCATCTGTCCGTCTGTCTGTCTGTCAGGTGTCACGTTTTTTGTAGACACGATAACTCCAGAACGAATAAAAAATCAAGTTCTATTGTTCTATTGTTGAATTTTATGTCAAACTTTGTATGCAATTTTAACATATTATAAATTTTTTGGGAAAAATATATTTTGGACAAAAAAGGTAGGCCAATAGTTGCTTAAAAAACTAGCGTTTGTTCCATATTACTATCTCTTTTAACAACCAAGAAATATCAATTTTTCCAACAAGCAAAAATCAGAAAAATTCAAATTGGGATAGTGGCCACCCCGAAACGATGCAATATAAAAATTAAAAAAAATGGTTTTGGAGTACACATATATAGGTTCAACAACACACAAAAAAATAATTTATTTGGAAGTGGTCGAGAGCCTAAATAATTTAAAATTGGGCGGTTTTCAATGGATTACGCCATAATATTTTCTGATTATAATTTTAATCCATTTCCAGTCTTCTAATTTTTCTTCTATCCGTCTGTCCGTCTTCCCGTCTGCCCGTCTGTCAGTCTGCCCGTCTGTCCGTCTGTCTGTCTGTCTGTCTGTCTGTCTGTCGGTCTGTCAGGTGTCACGTTTTTTGTAGACACGATAACTCCAGAACGAATAAAAAATCAAGTTCTATTGTTCTATTGTTGAATTTTATGTCAAACTTTGTATGCAATTTTAACATATTATAAATTTTTTCGGAAAAATATATTTTGGACAAAAAAGGTAGGCCAATAGTTGCTTAAAAAACTAGCTTTTGTTCCATATTACTATCTCTTTTAACAACCAAGAAATATCAATTTTTCCAACAAGCAAAAATCAGAAAAATTCTAATAGGGATAGTGGCCACCCCGAAACGAAGCAATATAAAAATTTAAAAAAATGGTTTTGGAGTACACATATATAGGTTCAACAACACACAAAAAAATAATTTATTTGGAAGTGGTCGAGAGCCTAAATAATTTAAAATTGGGTGGTTTTCAATGGATTACGCCATTGTATTTTCTAATTATAATTTTAACCCATTTCCAGTCTTCTAATTTTTATTAATTATTATTTACTCTTAGGTAATTTAATAAAATACTTCATTTGTAATCCTGTTTTCTCTAAAATGTCCTGCAAATAAATCGTTTTCATTTGTTCACGAATGTTTGTATTCTTTTCATGTATTTATTAGATTCTTTCCACGTCTCCAAACCATATAGCTAGATACTTTTTACGTGTGTTTGAAATAGTCTCTTTTTCTTTCTTTGGATATGTTTGCAGGTATCTATACTGTATTTGTAATAAAACTCACACACAAGTTTTTGTATAAATTTAATTTTACTACTAGTATACCTGCTATAAAAATTGTACTATATATTTTATAGCAATCATAAATTTTGGATGATTTTTTTTATTATTTTTATTCAAGAGATAGAGAAGAAACTATATTTTTTAAGACAATATTTTTTAATTACAAATTAAAAATATGTTAAAATAAATCACTGAGCGGAATTGTTTTTATATCAAATTTTCTCGCAAATTTTATTATATTTGTATTTGGGCGTTCGAAGATTTTCATTTTTATAATGTACCATTAATTATGTTAATGAAAGAAGATTATAAGAAGATTATAACAAGATTATAAGAGGATTATAAGAGAATTTTGGGATAAATAACAAAAATATATTTTTGTTTTAAAAAATGCAAAATGATGAAAAAAAAAAAAAGATTATGAGAAACTGTTTTTAGGTTTTATTTAATTTTTTATTAAATAAATATATATGCCAAGGACCTACTGTCAGAGTAAGTACGCGAAAAAAAAAAACAAAAAGCTTAAAATGAAAGTGCAGAGTTTACTTAATTGCTCTTTTGTGGCAAAACTATCAAATCTGTATAAAAATTTTATAGGACTTAATTTGTAGATTATAAAATTCTCTACAAAAATATTTATACAAATATTTTTTTATTTTGCTTAGTTTGTTCGTAAAAAGTAAATAAATGAAAAAAAAAAACAAAAGAGCCCAAAAAATATATTTTTCTTATCAATTTAAAGGCGCAGAATCCAAATTTAACCTTAAAAAAATCCAGCACGTCTTATTTTTTAAATTTTAGTACAGGCAATTATGTCAATTTAAAAATAATTTATAAAACAAAATATTGTGTATTTTTTTTTGTTTTTTAATGGTTCTACATCATAAAAATGTTACTTTATTACATAAGAAAAATATTACGTAACATTTTTTTAGTTCATTTTTGACCCCCTAGTAATGATTTTTGACAATTTTTGGCATGAGTACCTTCTTCTTACCCTCTACCCCTACTTAGTTGTTTTGTCACATTGTCCATTTTTTTTATAATATCTCTATTTATTCTACCTATGAATTTAAAGTTTCCATGTTTTAAGTTGGGTATTTTTTAACTAATATTTAGTCTCCGAATCTAAATTTGTCCTTGGAATATTTTTATCTCCCATGATTTTAGAACAAAAGAGGGATAAAATAATGATTTTTGTACATTTTTATCTCATTTTTCTCAGAAAACTTAGGTAATAGAAATATTCTGAGACCAGATTCGGTTTCAACGACCCAAAATTAGTTAAAAAACATATGACTCCAATCGGGGCAAGTAACCTAGTGTTATCAGCGCGAATTGACCAATAAGGGTTGTTCTTCCTTAATCTCTTTCTTGCGATGTTGGCATATCCTGCATTCATCTGTGTAAGATTTAAATTAAATTAAAAAAGTAAGTTCCTGCCACTTTTAAGAGTTTAAAAAGTAAAGATTTCGAATATATCTATATATCTGATACTCTCCATTATTTAATTTATTACATTTATCCAAGAAAGTAACGAATTTTAAGCATCAACAAAAGCATTCGCCGTCTCAAAATTTTTGAAATATTTTTTTTTCAGTGTAAAAATCAGATTTTCCTAATATTGCAAATTTGCAATTGCAAAAAAATCTTTATTATTTAATCGTGAATAACCGTGTAAAATAAAGATAAACTGCTATAACTATAATTAAAGAATTTATATTCGTTATCTTCAGACAATTCATTAAACTGATGCGGCAAGTTTAAGACTTTAACGCTAGGATGTTAATAACGATACATTGTAAAACTAATAAATTTTAGCACATCCATGTCAAGATAACAATAAATTTATACAGTGCGTGCATTAAGTCTGGAATCACCCGAATAACTTTTTAGTTACAAGTAAAATACAAAAATCCTCAGACAGGTCCATTTATATTTTTAATTCTGCAAATTTTGGTCTAAAAAAAGTTATCAAAATTGGCACCCCCTTGCACCCTCACCCCCCAACTTAATTTTGCAAATTATGGTGTAATAAAAGTTATTAAAATTTGCACCCCCTTGCACCCCCCAACTTTTTTTTTTCAAATAGCAACCTACCCCTTGTGATACATCATTGGAAAGGTAATTTAATAAGCTTTCCAACAGTGTATGATAAAGTCTAATTTGTTAAAGGGTCTATGAAAAAACGCATGTTTTATTTAAACATTGTTTGTGTGAAATATTACGAATAATATGGTAATTGTTGCCCTATTTCCTACTTGGCACCTTCCTGAGAATCTAAATAAGGTTGTTTTAAACTTATTGTAATATTTTATACCCTGTTGAAAAATGCAATTTTTTTTCTTTTTATTGACCAATTTTATGTTTACTATTTCATCGATTTTAATCCCGTTTTTTTACTGTCCACTGTCAAAGAGCTGAAGGACATCAATTTGAACATTTATAGTGAACTAAAGTTATACTTTACATGTCTTTATAATAAACTAAATTGTGCAAACCAAATTAGGCTTTATTATACACCGTTGGAAAGCTTATTAAATTACCTTTCCAACGAAGTGTCACAAGGGGTAGGTTGCTATTTGAAAAAAAAAAGTTGGGGGTGCAAGGGGGTGCAAGGGGGTGCAAATTTTAATAACTTTTATTAAACCATAATTTGCAAAATTAAAAATAAAAATCGACCTATCCGAGGGTTTTTGTGTTTTACTTGTAACTAAAAAGTTAATCGGGTGATTCCAGACTTAATGCACGCACTGTATATAAATATAGGATATACAGGATTATTCTGAAAATACCCCTCATGTTAAGATATCATCTTAAAAAAATGGGAAAATCTGAAATCGACACTTGCCGTCTATGCTCAGAAGCACCAGAAACGGCCGAACACATTAGGGGCTGTCCATATATTACGTAACGCGCCTAGGGGGGGTGGTCAGTGAAATTGTTACAGTTTGTGACAGGGGGAGGCGGCTCTAGGTAAACGTTACGTAACGGAATTTAATAAATTTAATGTTTATTTCTAAGCTTGGCAGATGTATTTTTATTTCAACATAAATAACTATTTAGTGGCCCATAATTTCCTTTTTCAGACAAAAATTGACGAAACTATGCATATTTAAATAATATTGTAATCAGTAAAAAAACTGTTGACATTGATATTAAAAAAAATCTTACGGCCCTGTTCTTGCGTGATCTTGCCAATGAATCATCGGCGATGATACATTTTCGCGCGGAATCTGTACTCACAGAACACCAATGTGTGTACTATTTTGTGTACCTGTAGAGGTACCTAGTATTTTTTCCTTGTGTGATATTGATTATGAATATTTTTTTAAAGTTTGAGTGATTTTTTCGTGTAAATTTTTTTTAAGGTTATGTTATACTATATTTTAGGTTCATGTTTGTTTTGTCGAGAAAAACGAAAAAAAAAAATTATATTGTTACGCGTTACACAGAGGGGGGGGGGGTGTTGGTAAATGTGACAGTTTGTTACACATGGGGGAGGGGGGGTCAATTTTTTTGAAAAATTGCGTTACGTAATATATGGACAGCCCCTTATGTGCTTCGCGAAGCCATTGCTCGCAAAAGGCTACAATATCTAGAACAGGTATACCCAAGACCTGCAGATATATCCCAAGTAGCCCCAAAAAAAGTCTTAAGCTTCTTTGGAAGCCTAAAGTTTGATGTGGACTAAATTGCAAAGGGAATTCACAATAGATCTGATTGGTCGCAGGGATTTGAAAGCCAGTATCTTGCCTCACAACCCCACTTATATTGTATTGTATTGTATTGTAAGGGGTAAACCAGTATTTCATTTTCTCTTAATTACAGGGACTATTTTACAAGTACGGATTACACTGATATCACTAGAAAAAGTTCAATTACTTCTAACCAGAATATATTTCTCTTACGCATTTTAGGTGCTGAAAACAAATTTGACAATAAAAGATCTCACTGACCTCCAGAGAACCTTACTCTCCTCTTACGGAAAAGTAATTCGGCTATAGGTATTTGACTAAATTTTGTATATGTTAAAGTTCTCGACTTATGATCAAAATTTCTCCACACAACTCCCAGAAATCAATTGATTACGTGCTAGAGCGCTTTTAGAATCTTAAGCACAGCGGTGCACCGGTCTTATGGAAGAGTGGTTTTGGTCAGTCTTGGCTGCAATTTGGATATATAATATAGTTATTATATACACTGAGAAAATATTTAAATTCGGTTTCATAACTTTGTCTGTTATATATGTCCTGGACTTAGGGGGATGCTTAATTAAGTAGAATAGTACGAGGTTAAACAAACATGTAACATGTAATTATTAATAATCCATTTTTTGGAAATATTTACCTATTTGTATTTTCCTGAATACTGTAACATACTTTAAATCAAATCAATAATATTTAACTTAAAATTACCTTACTATAACTGTGATATACTTTACAAAATGTTACAGTCATTTTTACCACAACATGCTATATACACATGCTATATAGTTAAAGAAACTTTGCTAGGGTTCCTAAATAGACCAGTACGTTGTGTTTTGTTACTATGACAAGATATTGTATACAATGCTGACATTGTAGTATTTGGCCTGATTGCAAGTGATGCATTACTGTACATATATGGTATTATCCCTCTTCAGTGCAACTTTGTCAACTTCTGACATAGTAGTATTTAATATCACAAGTACAGTACTAAATACCAAATGTCGCGATATATTATAAATAAAAAAATATTTAAAAATAATTTTCTGTAATTAAATTTACATTTTTTGGGTTTATTAAACCATTCACTGCTACCCAAAACGGACGTTCGCGACCCAGGTGCGGTGTGTTTTTTAAGTATCACTATCTGCCATGTGTGAGAGTTCACAGAAAAAAATCTACTAACGGCAATGATTTTCCGATAGCCAGATTCATTGCAACCACCCTTACGCACTAGAAACGATCCCCTAAAAACAAGAAAATTGCAGAAAAGCACCCATCTGTGTCCGGCGCATTGAACGTGTTAAACAGGATCCAATGTAGTAATTGGACTATTAATAAGAAATTTTAAAGTAACTAAAAAAATACTAATAAAACTGCATATAAGAAACCTTGACAACACTAATTATACCAAAAAAGCCCTAAAGTTATTGCATACTGTAATTAGTAGTTTGTGGCCACCAACCAAAAGCTGATTTTAGCCCTATAACAATTTGTTAATTTTGTTATCATTTATAAACATATATAAATATATTTTTTTTAATCATTTGGTTAATTCAAAATAGGCAGTTGTTGGCCCTGAAATAATTTTTGAAATTATATCTTTTAAAAGGCTAAAATATACTCTACAATGTATTGTTTATCTTATGCAAAATATGTACTCACTTGAATGTTATAAAACAATTTTATTTATGCGTGTGCAAAAATTGGCCTTTTTTGCTAATTTCGCAATTAAACTGTCTTTGTCCGTGTGTACCCTTGCACCATCTCTAAACACACGGAATATTTAAAAAACAATAGTACCACCTATGATACTAAATATAAGTGAACATAGAGAAATAGTATACCTAACTAAAAAAAAAAACATAAAACTAACCTTTATTAGAATAATAACCCTAATAATTATATTTAAATAGCATATGGCCAGAAACTAGTTGGTGGCCAATAACTCCTTCTTTTACCCTACGACCAAAAAATTCTTTAAATAAAGTCGTTAATTCATATTTAAGATTAAATCTGTTGAAACATGCAGAAAATTTATGAACTAGTCATACGTTAAGAACGGAAAAGCAGAGCCACCTGTAGTTTGATTTTAATTCCAGTATTTGATTAATAAATTTGAAACGAATCCAGTAGGCGTGCTGGTTAATTAATTCCACTGATCGAAAGATAGACGCACTCACTTAACACGTTCAATTTTTTCGAAGAATGTAGAAGGTACCTAGTATTTAAAGTTGATTCTTATCCAAATTTATTGAATTACAAAAATACAGGATGCTATAATAATAAAAATACAGGGTTTATATTTATATTTTAATGTTTTGTGATATTTTAGTTTAAACTAATAAGCAAACTAAAAAGTGTAAATAGCTGACAAGATCAAATGCGTTTGTCAGTCGATTTATTTCTAATGATCAAATTATTAAATAAAGTTCTTTGAAAATGGGATCTCCTATACAGGGTTATTCAGAAATAGTGTCATTAATTTTAAGAGGTGATTCTACATTGGAAAATATGAAAAAAGTTCCTATAAACATGTCTAAAAATGCATTGTAAGTTAGCTCAGCCCCATTGAAAGTGGCTGAAAAATTCTGTTTTTATTTAATAACTAAGAAACCTTTTAAGATATAGCAACGAGGTTTTGCACGTGAACTAATCTTAATAAACAGGAGGAGGCCTTATCAGTTTTTTATTCCAAACTTTTTTCTGTGTAACTTTTTTTTAATTTTATTTTTGGAATATGATTCATCGGTTCAAAATACATGAAAAAGTTACTCTTGTTGTAATACTGTAGGTTTAACCATTTTCGAGAAAAAATTATCTGATTGTGAAATTTCACGGTTCGAGGACGAAATATTAAATACTATAATATGTTTAAAACCAAAATTTCAATAATGCAGGGTTATTCTATATCAAAAACTAAGAAAATGTGTTTCTATACATGTAGGTGGAAAACCACTTTTAAAGCTACTATGGCCCTTTAAAAATGGTGAATTTTTAGGAGACCATAGCTCCCTTAGGACAGATTTTTGAAAGTACCTGTATATGAGGTATTTTTCTTAGTTTTTGATGTACATTTACCTTGCACCATTGAAATTACGGTTTTCAGTATTCTATGAACATATGATTGGTTTTAATTTTGGACTTCATGTTTACATATAATTTTCCTACCTTTTTCCAAATATTTACCAAACGCAAGTTAAAATTATTTAATAAAATAGTATATATTCTATAACTAGTATATTCAGCGAGAGTGGAAAGTTTGGCATACGAGCCGTTAGGCGAGATGACGGTTCCGCTGACGCGGTATGACTTTTCCATACTAGGGGAAGGTAGCCTATATCGTACTTTTTTAATTTCTCTAACTTCGAAAAGATTTTTGAGACAACTTATGACTTTCAATAATAGCCAGCTTGGAGATAAATACTCATACACAATTTCGTCGTTGTAAATTTACCTCAAGATAAGGTCGGTCAAAAAAAAATTGCTTAACTGATGTATGCATCTGCAAGTTTTTCTAATGATATTTCTCTTCAGTGAGTACAGTTACAAAATTATTTCATGTGTAATTACATTAATTAATATCAGTAGAATTAGCATATAAACAAAACATATACATATTTTTTAGTTTGTAACGATATAAATCGTCACTTTCTAATATAGCAAGGGTTAATTAAACTATTCGTTTACTTACGTTATAATTTATGTTTATTTTGTATATAAATAGTTACGTACGTACAGAACTATTTTGTATCTGGGACTATTTTGTAGCAGGAACTGAATTCTAACCATATAAGTCTCTATTCCATAGTTCTACCTGAAAATAACATAAAGAAAACATAATTAGAATATGATTTTTAATAATAAAGAATCATATGACTTATTTCTCTATAATACATTTGTCTATGGACTTACCTGGTTTTTATATGTTTCAGAGTCTATTGAGGGTTGGATTTCACTGGCTTTCATCTGTAGCTTGTCTCTCCTGGAAAGTTTCGTATGCTTATTCCTTCGGGATAATCTAGAATTTGTTGAAAATAGTTTGCTGGAACTGCTCACTTAGATTCAGTATTTTGTTTATACTTAGTTCACAGGGCACTTAGTATTCTGTTCGTATTTTTATTAGTTTTGCTGATAAACAATAAGTATTGTTTATATTTGTTTCTTAGAGTAATATTTTGAGGTTAGATATCACTAATACGGATTTATTAGGAAATATTCTTTTTGTTATTATTTTGGTGTCGTTTCCGCTACCTTTATTAGGAATCCTATACGGTAAAACTGTAGTTGATAATGACTTGCATAGATGTCGCTAATAGTTCAGAAATAGGATTTTATTTACCTGAAGGGTTCATACCGGTTAATAAGGTCGATTTTCGTTCTTCTTGAAGCAACTTTGATACAAAATGGTGGTGTCGTATTGACGAGTGTTTATTTTCTGTAATCATCGAAGTAATCCTTCATGTATTTTTATTTAAAGTTAGTGAAAATGAATATTTAAACAATGCGGAAGATATTGTAACTGTTATTTTCTACAATAACGCATTTATAACGTTTCGATGGACATCGAAGACTTAGCACGACACCACCATTACTAAACCATTACTACACCATTACTACACTATTACTACACCATTACTCACCATTTCTATACCATTAATATGGAATTACATTAATTTAAGTTGAAGTTTATTTTGGTATATTTGATATACAAGTTCTCCGCATGGAGTGATGTTCTGTTGGAACATGGTTCTGTAATTTTCGGCATAGATAAATTCTATGTAACCGTCTAGCAGACAATTTTATATTGGACATAATTTTCAAAAGCATATTTTATCCCGGACAACATTTTCAATAGCAAATTTTATCCTGGAAGATGATTTTTCCAAAGTAGATGGGACAGCCTATTTTTTTTCTTTCATTTGAGAAATGAATACATCAGCATAGGGGAGACTTGTACAGATGGAGACGATGGAATTCATACCTTATGGATTTTGCAGAAACCAGCTAAGTACTCATTCTGAAAACTTTTGAAAGCAATATTTCATATTTTTAAATTCTTTTATTTCAATATTCTTATAACTGTAAACTTTATCAGATCTGATATAGTATTGTTTAATACTATATGCCCTTCTGGCTTTTGTTCATTTTTAGGTACTTATTTTTTAAAAAAAAAAACATTTAATCTCATTTATTAATTATTAAATATCATACTTTTGATTAAATGATTTCTAGTTTAAGCATGACTTTTATACACTGCAAGAAATGATTGTTGTTTACATACATTTCTTGGTGCTTGCTGAACTTCATGTTTTCTTTATACATTTAAGTCGAATGATTTCTGAATTTAGTAATTTTTATTAAGATTTCTTTAATTATATCTTAATATAATTACATATTTTTTTATATATATTAATACATTACTTGATGTGCTTTCATTAAGTTTATTTATAATAAATTTCTCAAATGAATTATCTTATTTTATTTAGGGGTTATATTTTCTCAAACTGAAAAGCTTAAGTATTTACACTAGGTTGTTACTTACCTAAAAGAGTATAAGCTAAAGTAACTGGCGCCCCTAACAACATTAATCAATTCTTTCTATTTTTCCCTTGCCCATACCCATTGCTCCGCTGTCAAAACTAGCCGTTGGCAGTGAACGTATTAATTACGGTACAAGATAATACATTATATTTTTTATTTTTATGCAAAATAGGGAAGTTTCATAATCACCTATTATTATTTTATTGAATTTCACCACTATTAAAAAATTTAGGTGGTAACGGTTCTCCGTTACTCACTTTTAGTTCGACATTAGAAAAAAATCTGTTTTATTTTATAATTTGTTTAGTTATAATGGGAGGGAATGGCTCAGTGGGCTGGCGCGTCTACAAGCCTTGGACTTAGGGGATGCTTAATTAAGTAGAATAGTAAGAGGTTAAACAAACATGTAATGTTAAAAATTAAGTAATCTATCGGGCGAAACGTCTTTTAATCGCAAAAAAGGGTCACGTTAAAAAAAAATTATATGTTCTTACTTATTAATTTAAAAAAAAAAGACGGTTTAATATACAATTATAAAAAAAATCAAAATCAAAAAACTAAAATACAGAGACCCACACCCACGATACTTATGGGAAATGGCTTTGGGTCAAATTGGCTGAAATTTTGATATGGTTTAGTTGATGACATCTTGATCAAAAGTTGTCATTGCGCCAAATCGCTACAGCCCCTAGTTTCCGAGATAAATTACTGCAAAAAGGGAATTTTATGATTTTAAGAATTTATGTATCGGTCAGTATTTTGTTCTCTGTCGCTTTTTTCTGTTAATCGTAGGAAAAAACTTTACAAACGATTAAGCTAAAGCTTGAAATAGTATTAACCCTCCAGTACCCGCAACCTTTTTCCGACGTTAGTACTCGCACTGAGCCTCTCAGATGCATTAAGAAAAAAATGTTTTTTTTTATATTCTTATATTGTTTATTACCAAGAAAAAAACTTTATGTTAATTAAAAATCATTTCATAATACATAAAACGAAGTAAAAATTCTAAACTAAAAAAAAATTCCAAACTAAAAGAAATAATTTAACAGCTATTTTTTTTTCATAAACAAAAACATTTTAAATGAGAAAATATTATTTATAGTCCGTCCAATTATGCAAGATAGTAGTTTAAAATTCCCGAGATTTTTAAGCTACATCATTGATTAAAAACTCTTAAGTTTTCAATAAAATAATAATAAAAGAAGAGAAAGTTACATAAAAAATGGTTATACTTAATTTATTTTGTATGGTATTGAAAAAGGTACTTTTTTGGTTCAATCTTCCTACACTCACACTAAATTAGCATACTCTACATATTATACAAACGTAAATTATATTGAACACAAGGAAAACTTCAAATTTTTAGGTAAAATTACAACTTAAGGCCTATCCAGAGGCTCGCATAACTACATTTACAAGATACATGGCGACACATCAAGCCAATCCTGGCATCGCATACATATGTACTATGCTTGTTACGCGAGTCTTTGGATAGGCTCTTTCCAGGAAAACAGTTCCAACATCTGTTAAATTTTTTATACACTACGATTTATGCATAATTATGCTGTATATGCGCTCTGTGGTGTAAAACGGACCGCGTCCCTTACTATCTTGCATAACTGGAGGGTAGTAGTAGTAGTAGTAAATTTTTTGGGTTGGCCAAAGCCGGACAACTAGGCCATTTCTGGCCCTTTTTGTCACCCCAGGCAATCCCAGCCATTTACTAATTTGAGTCCACCTTGAACCTGCCCGTCCTTTCAATAAAGGTCAGGATATTGGCCCAGGGGAGATCTCTTAGTTCCTCTTGGTTGAGTCTTTGAGTTTCAAAGACTTGCAACCTGATCCTGTCGTTTGGAGGGAGTATAGTTAATTGGTTTTGAAGAATTTTGACACATTGTTGTTGCATAATTTAAGAATATATAAGTTTTATAGATACATCGGACTAATATAACAGCTTAACTGACTTAATTTCATGGCATCATATAGTAACCACCTGCAACAAGGCATTCCAGAAACGGCCAAAGATTATTTGTTAACGTTAGCCATCAACCTTAAAAATTGTAACTCATGCATCTGTCAGATGCGTGCGGATGTTGGAGGGTTAACAAAGTGTTTTTTTTTCGCCACTAGCCATTATCTACAAAAGTATGTAGATTTTTTTTTATTTTCCTGATTACTAAAATTCAAACGGTCAGAACCGTCCAATATTTTAATATAATTATGTTTAATATGTTTTTAGTACTTCATTAATGAAGTATTAAAAACATATTAAACAGTTATTGTCCTGAACGGCATAAGTTTTTACCCGACTGAGCACGGAAGTAAGGTAAAGTTGTTATAAACCCAAGTTCGGTAAACCTTTAGCTTAATCTTTTGTTAAGAAAGTTTTTTTCTACGTTTACCAGAAAAAATACTGACATAAATTCTTCAAATGATGAAATTCACTTTTTGCGATTTTAAGTTTTTAAAACATTTAAAAATATTTTAAAAACTTGGGACCGTAGCGATTCGGCGCAATGGTAACTTTTGAGCAGGATCTTATCAACTAAAACATATCAAACTTTCAGCCGATTTGACCGAAAGCTATTTTCCATAAGGGAACGTTCAAGTATTAAGTAACGCAAATTTTAATTATTTGGGACCCCCACCTCCCACCCTGTAACGCTATTTTCCTATACCATTAACATGGGCGTAACACTCCAAAATGAGATCCCCCCCCTAGGAGCGTTACGTAATACTTGAACGTTCCCTTTAAAAAAATATTAAAATTTAAAATATTAAAAAAATAAAAATATCTTTATTTTTTTAATATTTTTTTATTTATAGATTAAATTGTCTTTTATTTTCAATTAATAGACAAGAAAATATAACGTTTGTTTAAATTAACCTATTTATTAAAAGGTTACAGAGGTCACGTTACCCTTTTTTGCGACTAAAAAACGTTTCGGCCCAGAGATTATTTGATTTTAGGTTTTGAATTATTACTTACATAATAAGTAAAAACTAAGTGTTTTTTTTAAAAGACCAAAAAGTTATGGAACCTTATCATAGTATTTGAATTTTCGTTTCAAAAAAACGTTGCAAACTTCAGCTTCATAAATCAAAACTCCCTGAATTGTTTTCAGGTAAACCTACCTGGCTTCTGGGCTAGCCCTGCTGAGTGCCAAGAAAGGAATAGGGTCTTTTACAGCGCCGTACAAAACCGCGCCTGGTTTACCGCGCCACCCTTTACCGCGCCTGTCCTTTAAGGCGCCTGTCCTTTACCGCGCCTGTCCTTTACCGCGCCTGTCCTTTACCGCGCCGACCGTAACCGCGCCTAGGACATTACCGCGCCTAGGACATTTCCGCGCCTATGTAAACTTTTTATTTCATTTTATTTGAGTATTTACTATAGTGTTCGATTTTTTTTATTTGTAACAAGTGAAACAACATTTATTTAACAAAAAAATTATTGTTTTTTCTTTTCTGTAAATATGCTGCTTTCAAATAGCCAAATCTTTATTTCTACTGATTTTGATATTTTCTATCGACATTGTAACTTAACTGAACCTCTTTCATTTGTGGACTTTATAATTATTTCGATTAAAGAAATACTAAGTAGGTAAATATACTAAAACTCAATACAAAATAGCACAAAAAACACTTGTATATAAATCGAACAAAATCACAAAAAAAACATACAAAAATCATACAATAATAAATTAAAACTGGGCCATGGCGCGGTAATGGACGACGCGGTAGAGGACGGCGCGGTACTACAGTTAAATAAATATTGAGCATTTTAAAAATATATATTTTTTACAAAACTAAAATTGCTTGTTTATTTTTATTTGTGAACATTGTTTGCCAAAACTGGATGGATAATAAAATCGTAAATTGGGATTAGCATACCTAAGTGCAATTTGTTAAATTCTACTACAAATAGCTATATAATTTGTTAAAAGTGTCCAAACTAGGTTGAAACCTATAAATTTAATAAAATGTAGCGGACGAGTTGAAAACTTTTAATTGGAGCATGTTCCATTCTGTCTATAAATTTAAAATAAAACACGAAAAATGTTGAACCTGAAACAATTATTTAAAACAAAATATTATACCTACTGACCCAATTTTAGTTATAATTCATTGTATAACTTTTTTATTCATTTAACAAGACAAATGTTGTTTTCGATAATATGAAACAACTCAACATGTAGTTAAAATAAAAATGTCATTGTCAATTCTAGCCTCGAACCAGGGCTAAAGCCTTCAGTTCAATCCGTAAATACGCGAGAGTGACTCATGCTTAAATTGCCTTCCCTCTTTACATTCCGTTTACCGCAACCTCTATACTTCCCCTTCCCTCTTTACTTAAATATGAGTCACTCTCACGTATTTACAGATTGAACTATAGCCTCGTACAAACCGGGTGTCCCAAAATGTACTTCCCGGTCAATATCTCCCTTATTTTAAAACATAGAAACTTAATTAAAACAACATATTAAATGGAATCAAAAGTACTTTGAAATCCCATACCAAAACACACCCCTTATTATCTCACTCCCTTGGAACCACCCCAAACTTTTTTTTTTCAAATACTTTTTTTAGTGATTTTGAATTTCTGAATTTAACGGTTTATTACACTTTGTATTTACCCTAAGGGAAAGTAGTCTGAAATAAAAAAATATATATATTTTTTTTTGAATAAATTAAAAAAAAATTTTTTCAAATTTTTTATTTTTTTAAAAAAGAAGATTTATTGAAAAAAAAATTTTTGAAAAAAAATTTATATAAAAAAAATTTGAAAATATTTAAAAAAATTTGAAAAAAAAAATTTTTTTTCCAAAAAAAAAGTTTTTTTTTTTAATTTTAAGCTAAAAAGTATGAGGGTGCTATATGAAAAAAAAATTGGGGTGGTTCCAAGGGGGTAAGTTAATGAGGGGTGTGTTTTGGTATGGGATTTAAAATTACTTTTGATCCAATTTAATATGATTTTTTAATTTTCTAAGTTTCTATCTTTTAAAATAACGGAAATATTGGCCGGGAAGTAAAATTTGGGACACCCGGTATAGTTTTATACAAGGATCTAAAACAGTCGAAAGGATAAGGCAAAAAATTATACTCTGAAATACGACGCAGCCAGACTAAACTTCTAAAAAGTATTTCGATTAATTAATTAATTAGCAATTTATTAACCATACAGTGCCTGTTAAAAGTCCGCCCCTTCCACTTTTAACGGCTGAATACAACTGAAAATTTGGAACACTTAAATAACATAACCCAAATTATTTTTTTTTGTACATATTTAAAATATTTAGGATGCACATTGGAAGGAGGGGGCAAGCAAGGGAATTTTTTAAATGAGTGTGGTCGTGTGAAATTTTAAAGGTCATAAAAGTCTCTATTTGACCATATATTTTTTAATTTTGTCAACATTTATTTGAGGGGATTAAAAATGGAAATTTTCGTCAAATTTAAAAAACCAAAATTTGTGATCATGATACAAAATAGCAATAGCAATTCAAATTATAATTTTAAACGAATTTTAAAAAATACAAATATTTCAAAAAAAGAATCTAAGAAAGTCGCATTTTTTAGCAAAGAAATTGAAAATTGAAAAAATATGTTTAAAAAATTATATGGTCAAAAAAAGAATTTAATAAGCTTTATTTGAAATGATGCACCCCTTTCCCTAAAAAAAATGTTTCCCCTTACACCCTGCCTCCACTGTGCCCCCTAAAATATTAAGTAGGTACCAAAAAATAATATGGGTTATGTTAAGTGTTCCAAAGTTGAAAAGAAGGGGGAGGGAGGAATTTGGACACGCACTGTATATTAAATAAAAGTATCTGTTGTAAATTTATTTTACCTAGACAAATTAACATTTTAAACACTAGTTTGCTACTTATTCTGCTATAGTATATTCAACCTCAATATGAAGTAGAAGTAAATAAAACAATCGGGTGCGCGGCAGCTGGCGCGTGGTTTCATTGGTTAGAACACTCGAATGTTGAGAGTAGGGATATAGAAAATTATCAGGTCAGTATGTGAGTACTTGCGAAGAAGCGTGCAATGCATTGCAATGGACCGTTATATAGAAATATTTTGTTTTGAGTCCTACCCTGTCACTAAATTCGTTGTTGTCACGTGCGTTTGTTTACACTTACTGCATTTTGAAGTTGAATATACTATAGAATCATAAAATTTCTGCTGTTAAAAATAATTATAATTATATGTGACAACCACGCATGGTAAGGTTTGTTTTCGCGTTCAGCTTATCAGAGAGCATATTGCTTTTCTAAATATTGGTGGTAAACAACACTTTTATATTTTAAACTAAAATATAAAATAAGTGGACCAAATTTAATGCAGCAAAATAATGATCTTGCTTTAAAAGTATATCTTGCATTACCTCCCCCTTTTGTCGTAAGTTTCTTCCGGTGTGTCAGACTTTACACAGAAGTAATTTTTTAGAATTTCATCAATAATTATATTTTAATCTTATTTTATAAGCCAGAATTTAGAGAGAAGAATAAAAAGCCAATTTTAATTACTTGGTAAACAATAAAAACGATTTATTTCATAAGATTACAACAATGTACAACACAAAAAAATAAACGATAGTAAAGATTTTAAAAATGTGTTTTATAAAAATATTTTATTATTATTAATTACGTACTTTTTAATTAAAAATTAGAGATAAAACTATATGACTTGGGACAAGATACCAAGAGTCATAACCATTTAGATTAGAATAGCTTTAAGTTTTCAAACTCGAGCTTTGCATTCCACATTTTATCTAGAGGGTGGGCCATCACTTGGCAATGTCACGCGTTAATTTAAATACTCGCTAAATTGCTGCAGTAATTAGTTAATTTGTAGTATATGAACAATAAAGCAAAAACAGAATATGCAATTTGTTTGCGAGTTGCCAAACCATGCGACACTAGCATGATTCATGTTCGTAAGCAAAACCTAAAATAAGCTAACATCGCTTTGGAGTTTAATTTTCTTTGTTAATAATTTTTAAATGTATTATTTAATAATAAAAACTGCTCCATATCATTTGTTCTCTAAATGTCAAATGGTTTAAAGCACTCGTCTTTAGCGCAGATTTACTCGTGCGCTAAAAACGAGTGTTATGAAACTAGTACTTTAATATACTATTTTGTGACCTTTATGTGCCTTTTGATCAAAAACAGAAAGTGATGGAGAGTTAGGAATCAGCATGTAAAATACTATTAAAATCAAGCAACAGGATTTATAATTTAATGTTTGTGTGACCATAGAATATCCTTTAACCTTATTTTTAAAATCGACTACTTAGAGGCTATCCATACATTACGTAACGCAAATTCTACCAAAATTCATACACTTTATACCCCTGTTCTCGCGTTATTAAAGGCTGTAGAGATTTTATATTTTGGATATCCCCACTAACACCCCCCTATTTGTGGGGGTAGCCAAAAGAATAAATCTTTACAACCCTTAATAACGCGAGAAACGGAGTATGAATTTTCGTACAATTTACGTTAAGTAATATATGCACAGTTCCTTATGATCTGGCTGCCTATAGTGAACCTTTATGTGACATGTCTGAAACGAGTTATTTTGTGAAGTTTTCAATAAATTAACCAGATTTTATTTAACTATGAAATAGCTAGAGGATCGTACGGTCGATCTACAACAGATCTCAGATCTTTTTATTTTTTTTTGTTTCATTCCTACTTCCAAATTACTCACAAATCCAAAATATTTTTTTGATCCGATCTCCAGTTCTATCCTTAGAGGCCAATGAATTTTGCCCCTATAAAAAAGTCAACATTTAATTATTCTAGCATAATAATCATATTTGGAAAGTTAAAAAATTTAAATTTGGTCACAAGTTAGCTCTCGTGGTTAGCTATGTTTTGGTAAAAAAAAGTTTCAAATTTTTTTACATAGAGAGAGCTGCCGCCAGTTTACGGTCAAAAAATTTGTTCGACGCCAACAGATGGCGTAAGTAACGCTTGTTAGAAAAACCAAATATGCCTTTTGATATAAAAATGTTCAATGTTCGATTTTAAAAATATACTTTTAGTTACTTTTGTTTCACATGGTTTTAGCCATGTTTAGGAGCTTAATACGGCATATTGCCTAACTGTATATACCGTTTTAACTCTGGTTATCAAAAAAAATCCTATTAGACAATAATAGATTCATAGGTAAAAAAAATGTTACTTTTAAACCGCTGTCACAAACAAGCGCACACATTTTATATGACAATTTGCAAGACTTCTCTATTATTATAATTAAAGCTAAAATTATTATTTTTTAGCAAGCACTTTTAAATACAATTTTAAATTACATAAGGGATTTATCAAAAATAAAAATGGTATTGCATAACTAGTAGTTTAAATTATAATTATAAATATAAAAACTCCAAATTTTAGAAAACCACATTTTTGTAGTAAATAGAATTAGATGATTCTTGAATTATGTGAAAAAATATTAATTTGAATAATAAGTCACTTTACCATTTAAAAATTGAATTTTTTTTTTATTTCTTTCTTTTACAATATAGAGTATAGAAAATGTTTTTTTTTAACTATGTATGACAAAATCATGTCTTTTAAATGACATCCATTTTTCCGCTTTGCAAGCACGGGATCTTTTCACTACATTTTCCATGACGGCTCTTAACATGTATGGCTTCAGCTAAGGTTTGGGTTGGTCTAGGGTCTAGGTCTAGGTCTAGGGTCATGCATCAACGTGAATTACACCCCCTCAAGGTCACGGTTTGGTCGGTGTAACATCCCAAATGGCAATACAGTTAAGGTGAACGGCGACCGATATCGCGCAATGCTGCTAATTTTGTGCCCCCTGCAGTGGAGGACATGCCAAAGACATAGTGACAGCAAGATGGGGCCACTGTCACAATTCAGCTTTTAAGGCAGATTTTCGAAGAGCGAATAATTTAGCGAAATTCGGATTTTCGTTTTCCTTCACGATCGCCCGATTTGATAGCACCTAACTTTTTTCTGTAGGACTACCTAAAAGATCAGGTGTATGTCAACAAGCCCAGGATTATTCAACAGCCAGACACGTTAGGAGCCGTCATGTAAAATATCCTAAAAAGAGCCCGTGCTTGAAAGGCAGAAAATGGACGTCATTTTAAAAGATTAAATTAGTTAACATAGTTAAAAAAAAACATTTCCTGTACTCCATATTATAAAAGAAATAAATAAAAAAAATAACAAACAAGAAAGTTATTCAATTTTTAAATGGTAAAGTGACTTATGGGCCACTCTGTATTAGACAAATTAAAAGTATACCTGCAGTGTGTTGCCAAGTGAACCGGGCTATGTAACAACTTTAGATTTTCTTCAAAATTGTATCTGTATACTTTTTTCAGTTTTCTAATAACTGTACAATACATACATAATTACCTCATCATTTATTAATATTTCATTATCTAAATTTTTATTCTAGCCTTATTATTTATGTTGCCAAAATATACATTTTTCTTAAAAATACACACGGAAAAAAAAATTATAGCTAGGAGCGCTATAACACATATACCAAGCAAATTATAATCGCTTATTATATAAATACAAGGCTTTCTCTTACAATTATGGCAGTCAGTGTAAAAATTTATATGAAATACTTTAATTGTTTAGTGAATAATAAAATATAACAAATAGTATGGCATTTATAGCTTAAATAGATTTAATTATTGTCCGTGCTAATAATTTTTATAATATAATAAAATTTCTGTAAATTTATAATAGTGCCTGTAATAAATATAATCCTGTCTGTAATATATATAATCGTTTCCAATTTATTTTTAACATTATTAGTTATTGTGTCCCTTATAATCTATAGCTTAAATCACTATAATTTGCCACTGTTACCAAATATCTTATAATGTATAGCGCAGAGCCCACTAATTTCTTTCCGTGCACTGCCCAGTAAAATAGCTTTCCCATTTTTCACCTTCGGGCTTGAAACTGATTTGTTATTATCAGATTCACTTTTAACAACCCCAAAAACCCCAATATAGGTACTAATTTTCACGATAACTAACCCTAACCCCTCAGGAGGTGGATTTAGAAAAAAAAATTTAAGCTTTAGTTTTAGCAAACTTAAAAATCTCAATATATCAATTTTCAAGAAAACTACCCCCGCCCTCAGGGGGTGGAGTTAGATTTTTTTATTATCAGATTCACTTTCAGCAACCTCAAAAACCCCAGTATAATAATTTTCACGAAAACTACATCCATAGGGTGAAGTTAGAAAGAACTCCTATATACTAACGAAAATGTTTTTGTAAAAAAAATGTATTTTCCCTCATTTGTCCCCTTGCCCTACCCCAATATTTACCAAAAACAATCCAGAATTAGAACTTTGGGTAAAATACCCATGCGTCAAATTTCAAGTCTCTAGCTTAAAGCATTCTTAAGTTATCGTGCCCACAAGATCCGCGGATCCGCGAACAGAACGACCTATCAATTTTTTTTGCTTGAAATTGATTTATATCGACATAAAAAGTTATAAAAGGCAAAAATACGCAAAAAATTTTTTGTCTTTTTCGTAATTTTAAAAATTTTAAAAATGGTAAAGCAATAGCTAAGGATTTTTAAAAAATTACACAGGCCCACAAAAAAATTGTGAGTCTTGGATTCCAATATGATATTCCTATGTATTTTTTTCCGCGGAAACTGAATCCGCAATCCGTTTAACCCCTACACGTCAGGATTTTGACATAACCTCAAAAACACCCGAAAAACTACTGAAGCCGCTAAAATTATCTATGCCATACCACTGTCACCCTCTTGTCCCCAAATTACTAATTCTATAACCCCAGAACTCCAAGAAATTTTTTTTTGTGGCTCTGTGTTATTTATGTTTAGTGTCCCTGTTTTGTAGATCGTTTTTCAAAATAGTATTATGAAACATGTCCTTTAATATACTACAAATCACATAATTTATTATGGCATAGTAGAAAGTAAAAATTTATTGAAGATGGTTTTCTGTTTGTAGCATTTTAGCAAACATTAATTCATCTGCAAGAAGTTCCAGTCTACCTAGCAGAAATTCCCCTGCAACAAACAACCACATGGCCACGGGGTGGTAAGGTGTTAATGAGGTAATATTTCAAATTATTAATTATTATATTTCCCCTAATAGGGGATTCATAGTTGTTTTGATATAGGAGCGAGGGTGATAACTGTCTTAATGGGCGTCTGTTTAACTTCTTTACCTCCAGAACAATAAAATGCCATGCTATAGTGCATGCACCGTGAAGTTTTAGAGTCGTAATATTCAATATTCACGCAGCAAAAGTAACAATAAAGGGAGAAAATGCAAATTTATGTCAAGTCTGGTTTTCTTAAATATGAGCTATGTATGAAATTACATTACATTTAATTTTTTGGTTAACCTCGTACTATTTTACTTAATTAAGCATCCCCTAAGTCCAGGACTTGTGTGGGCTAGTAGTAGAGGGAACCACCGGCTTTAATTGACTTTCGAACTAATTTATAGGGAGTGTCCGCTTCACTTACGTCTTTGCCAAATTTTAATTTTTAATTAACTGAAAAAGGCAAATCAGCGGCGGTGAGAATCGAACTCACGCTATTTTGGGTAGTAAACTCGTCAAGTACGACGCGGTAGTCCACTACACCAATCCTCCCATAAAACACAAATCCTCCCATAAAACACCAATCCTCCCAACCTGTTGATGTTTTGGGTCACCATGGCCTCTTGCAGTAAAAGTGCAGGGAAGTGGTCTCGACATGCAGCTTTAAATGACATTCTTAAACGGTCCCTATCATCTGCTGATGTACCTTGGATTCTTGAACCTCCTGGCTGTTGCAGAAATGACGGAAAAAAAGAGCTGATGGTTTGTCACTTATTCCATGGATGAATGGTAAAGCATTATTATGGGATGCCACATGTAGGGATATTTTGGCAAATTCATATATTAATTTAACTTGCCAAAAGGCAGGGGAAGCGGCCCGTTTAGGAGAAAATAAGAAACATTCAAGATACAAAGAATTAGAAAATAGTTATATTTTTGTTCCATTTGCAATTGAAACTTTTGGACCATGGGGTGAAGAGGCCAAAAATTTAATAGGAAATATTGGGAAGAAAATTCAAAATTTAACTTTCGAAAAAAAAATCAAAGTCATTCTTGATGCAAAAAATTAGCATTGCAATACAGAGGGGAAACGCTGCATCGGTTCTCAGAACATTGGTGGATTCTGACCGTATGGACGAAATTTTTTATATTTTTTAATTTTATTTTGTTCGTGTTTAATTTTAATTTTATTGTTTAAGTTATATTTACCGTTTTAATAGTTGGTTTTATTTATTTCAACACAGTGTAGACTACTGCCACAAATTCGGATTTAAATTTATTAAAATGTATCCTCCCATAATGTGACTTACATATTACTAAAGTGGCTAGGAACTAAGGACATAATACAGTTGTTCAGTAAAGTGTAACCGATAAATGCTATGATATTATTTCTCTGATTAAATAGCATCGCTATTTAAGAGCCATTAAATAGCATCTCGCTATTTAGATAAGTGACTATTATGCCGACAGCTCAAAATTACCAAAAATACAGCTGCTTGTTTTATCTATATTTTTTCATTTACTTCAAATTTTAACTGCTTACTCTTTGTACGTGTCCCTATCACAGGATTTGGAATTATATATCGTCGGCTTACAAGTAAAAGGCACTAAGTCACTTTTTTGCAAAAATGGGATTTTAATGGCACTGTAATTAATTTTTGATGATCTATGTATAGGTAAACTGAACTAACTTCTAGGTGGACTGCCAAGGGAGTTACCCACTATACAAAACGCACCAATTTGATTTTGATTAAAATTTTATCTGGCAATAGGCACTAAGTCACTTAGTGCACTTAGTGCTTTTTGTTTTTTTGTAATTTTTACAAATAGATAAGAAAGTATATATCGTCGGCTTACAAGTAAAAGGCACTAAGTCACTTTTTGCAAAAGTGGGATTTTAATGGCACTGTAATTAATTTTTGATGATCTATGTATAGGTAAACCAAACTAACTTCTAGGTGGACTGCCAAGGCAGTTACCCACTATAAAAAACGCACAAATTTGATTTTTATTAAAATTTTATCTGGCAATAGGCACTAAGTCACTTAGTGCACTTAGTGCTTTTTTGTTTTTTTGTAATTTTTACAAATAGATAAGAAAGTATATATCGTCGGCTTACAAGTAAAAGGCACTAAGTCACTTTTTGCAAAAGTGGGATTTTAATGGCACTGTAATTAATTTTTGATGATCTATGTATAGGTAAACCAAACTAACTTCTAGGTGGACTGCCAAGGGAGTTACCCACTATACAAAACGCACCAATTTGATTTTGATTAAAATTTTATCTGGCAATAGGCACTAAGTCATTTAGTGCACTTAGTGCTTTTTTGTTTTTTTGTAATTTTTACAAATAGATAAGAAAGTATATATCGTCGGCTTACAAGTAAAAGGCACTAAGTCACTTTTTGCAAAAGTGGGATTTTAATGGCACTGTAATTAATTTTTGATGATCTATGTATAGGTAAACCAAACTAACTTCTAGGTGGACTGCCAAGGCAGTTACCCACTATACAAAACGCACCAATTTGATTTTTATTAAAATTTTATCTGGCAATAGGCACTAAGTCACTTAGTGCACTTAGTGCTTTTTTGTTTTTTTGTAATTTTTACAAATAGATAAGAAAGTATATATCGTCGGCTTACAAGTAAAAGGCACTAAGTCACTTTTTGCAAAAGTGGGATTTTAATGGCACTGTAATTAATTTTTGATGATCTATGTATAGGTAAACCAAACTAACTTCTAGGTGGACTGCCAAGGGAGTTACCCACTATACAAAACGCTCCAATTTGATTTTGATTAAAATTTTATCTGGCAATAGGCACTAAGTCACTTAGTGCACTTAGTGCTTTTTTGTTTTTTTGTAATTTTTACAAATAGATAAGAAAGTATATATCGTCGGCTTACAAGTAAAAGGCACTAAGTCACTTTTTGCAAAAGTGGGATTTTAATGGCACTGTAATTAATTTTTGATGATCTATGTATAGGTAAACCAAACTAACTTCTAGGTGGACTGTCAAGGCAGTTACCCACTATACAAAACGCACCAATTTGATTTTGATTAAAATTTTATCTGGCAATAGGCACTAAGTCACTTAGTGCACTTAGTGCTTTTTTGTTTTTTTGTAATTTTTACAAATAGATAAGAAAGTATATATCGTCGGCTTACAAGTAAAAGGCACTAAGTCACTTTTTGCAAAAGTGGGATTTTAATGGCACTCTAATTAATTTTTGATGATCTATGTATAGGTAAACCAAACTAACTTCTAGGTGGACTGCCAAGGCAGTTACCCACTATACAAAACGCACCAATTTGATTTTGATTAAAATTTTATCTGGCAATAGGCACTAAGTCACTTTAAAGAATTAAAAAAAAATGGTATTTACTTTTTTGTAGAAAATTAAGCAAACTTTGTTTTATTTATAATAATATTTTTATTATAGTTATAAATAGCCGAGTATAGACAAATAGAATAGGTGCAGATTTTTATAAAAAAAATATAAATAAAAAAACTAACTGATAGATTTTTTAAATTTTACTCTTAAATCCTTGGTTAATACATAAATAACAAGAATATAAAAAAAACTAAAGTTTGCGGAAAGTTCGGAAAACAGCCCTTAGAATTGCACCGTGAAGTGTTTTAATAATGATTCATTATAATTATTGACTTTAGGAGATGCTTCTTTGCCGGCACAGCCGATAGCCTCTGAAAACTGTCTTAATTCTGGCATAGTAAGCAGTTTCATATAATTAATACTAATTAATTATTATTATTATTAATTTTGGAAACTTTCTTTAAACAATCAAAAATTCCAAACCCTTCTTTTAAAAATCTAGTTTTTGAAAATTTATGTAAACATCTTGTTTTCTAATTTATAGTTATACATTACGTTTAATTAATAGAAGGGTTTTAATTTTAAATAGCTGTTTTTTATATTATTTTATTGACTTAGTGCTCTTTACTTGTAAGCCGACGTCGTGGGCCTACAAGTAAAAGGCACAAAAGTCCATGTCTTTTTTCAAATTTAGTTGAATTAAACTACTTCAATTTTTCTTTATTTAACAGCAAATGGGACATTATTATGTCCAAACATGTCATTGCAATTTGCGGTAATTTTTTTCTAAAAATAAATTATTACAAAAATTAAAAAACAACAATGAAAGTTAAATTTGTCAATATCTCAAAACTATGTTTTTGGACTTAGTGCTCTTTACTTGTAAGCCGACGATATTTTTTAAACAATTATAAAAGTTATAAACAATTAAAATTGAAAAAAAAAGGTCAAAAATTATAAAAATTCCGCCATTTTGTTATTTTTTTATAAACAAATATAATTCTAGTTCCTGCGGTAACCAGTAACATAATTACCAAGAATCCATTTCGTTTTTTGCTTTCAGATTACCTGGAGCCGAGAAATCACCTACGCCTGCAAAAAAAGGCATCGTGTTGATGCCGATATTTTGAAAAAAGTTCTGATGAAACAAAAAAAAAATTTCTTGTAAATTTCAAACTATATATTTTTTTTTATCAGAAAGCCCTACAATAAAAAAAATTTAATAATTTTTTATAAGAAAAAAAATATTTTAAAAAAAGGTCGATTTCACCAGAAACCCCCCTCAAGTCAGTTAAGCTGTTATATAGACCTTTGTATCTATAAAACTCATATATATTCTTAAATTATTCAAAATTGTTCAAAACCAATTAACTAAATAATATTTTTTTATTTAAAATGTTAAATTTGATTTCTGTTTATATAATAAAATAGCTGTTAAATTTTTTCTTCTGGTTTAGAAATTCTTTTTTTAGTTAAGAATTGTTATTTCGTTTTATGTAATCTAACAATAAATGATTTTTAATTAATATAAAGTTTTTTCCTTGGTAATAAACAATATAAAAATATAAAATAAGGGAAACATATAATTAGACTTCACGACTTGTTTAAAATCATGAAGTCTGATTATATGTTTCCCTTATTTTATATATTATAACTTCACTATAAGAAGCGTAACATTAAAAATGGACAGTTTTCCACGAGGTTTTCCAGAATGGACAATATAAAAATATTAAAAAATAATAGTTTTATTGACTTCAACCCTTATTTTATACAAAATATTAAAAAAAAAAACATTTTTTTGCTTAATGCATCGGAAAAAGGATGCGTGTACTGGAGGGTTAACAAAAACACAGCTACTTGTAGTTTAGCTGGTTAAATCATTAGGTCTCGGGATATAACCTATAAATAGAGAGCAAAAGTGAGGTTATTTTTTAAAACTAAGAAAATAGGATTGGGAATAAGAATAAGGGTTGAATGCTGTAGAGGGTCTAATTATTTTTTCTTTAATTTACGTTATAATAATATTAATATATATATATAACTAGGGGGTACCCCCTGCTCGCTTCGCTCGCCAACCTGGGGACAATAAAAGTTGACAGAGGAAATAAAAGTTGATAGAGAAAATAAAAGTTGACAGAGGAAATAAAAGTTGACAGAGGAAAAAACTATTTTATATTATATAGGGGATACCCTCTGCTCGCTTCTCCCGCCAACACCTAGGTTTTTTCCTCTGTCAACTTTTATTAAACGTCACTTTGACATTTATTGAGCCTGGAAATTTGTTAACGGAAAAACTATTTGTTGGAGGCAAAACTATTTGTTGGCGAAAAAAGCTATTTGATATTATAGAGGGATTACTAAAAATATTGTTTTCATTTCTATTGATAATCCCTGCTGTCTTGGATTTACGTCTTTACAAGTTTTCTTTGTCCCATTTCATTTTCTTTTAATTTTTTTTACTTTTCTCCTATTTTTTACCACCGTTTTGCGTCAATTGTAATGCGCTGAGTTTTTCTTCTCCTTTTTATAATATATCTTTTTTTTTTATTTATAGGTCAAGATTTTGCATCATCAAGCTTTAAAGTGTGTTTCTTTGTTCATAATGTTTTACAATGTCTGACTATTTTGGGCATCGCACGTCACCATAATAAAAAACATGCTTTTATTAGGAAAATGCTGCATACTTTTAAATGCAATCAAAAAGTATAGAAAGATTAATGTTATAAATAAATACTTCATATGTATTTAGCAAATGAGGTCAAATTAATAATTTTTTAAGCTTGGATTGGCAAAGTTATTTAATCAAACAAATTAATTTGATAGGAAAATTTTTACTTTTCCTCTTAAACATATTGGTAGCATAGGCTTAAGCTATAGAACCATTATTTATTTTGTTTTATTTCTATAGGTGCCCTTTAATACGGCAATGTTAAATTGTTCATTACATAGGACTTTTTCAAAAAATAAAGTTAGTTTTTTATAAACCAAACTATATTTTTTCTACTTATTTTTAGGCTCTGATTGAAATATTGCTAAATAAAAATGATTCCTGCTATAACTTGCAGATTTTAAATATCTACCCTAGTTAATTTTTTAAGAGTCACAAAGTCCAAATATGGCACTTTTTCTTGTTTTTTCCGATATATTTCAATAAAAATTTTATATAAATAATACAGATACAGCCAAAAATGTATTTTATAATACATACATATGGTTTATAAATAATTTAAATATTTTTATCTCCAATGGTGGGGGGTCTGGGGGGTTTAAAGTTTCACATGTCAAAACAAATATCATAAAATTGTCTGTCCCGTATGCAGCCTTTTTTTTTAGCGACTTTTCTCCTATTTTTTACCACCGTTTTGCGTCAATTGTAATGCGCTGAGTTTTTCTTCTCCTTTTTATAATATATCTTTTTTTTTTATTTATAGGTCAAGATTTTGCATCAGTCATCATTGCATAAGTTAGTTTCTTGCCTTTTAGGTTTTGTTTAAAACCTTTAAAGTGTGTTTCTTTGTTCATAATGTTTTACAATGTCTGAATGGGCATCGCACGCCACATGCTTTTATTAGGAAAATGCTGCAGACTTTTAAATGCAATCAAAAAGTATAGAAAGCTTAATGTTATCAAAATAATTCATATGTATTTAGCAACTAAGGTCAAATTAATAATTTTTTACGCTTGGATTGGCAAAGTTATTTAATCAAACAAATTAATTTGATAGGAAAATTTTTACTTTTCCTCTTAAACATATTGGTAGCATAGGCTTAAGCTATAGAACCATTATTTATTTTGTTTTATTTCTATAGGTGCCCTTTAATACGGCAATGTTAAATTGTTCATTACATAGGACTTTTTCAAAAAATAAAGTTAGTTTTTTATAAACCAAACTATATTTTTTCTACGTATTCTTAGGCTCTGATTGAAATATTGCTAAATAAAAATGATTCCTGCTATAACTTGCAGATTTTAAATATCTACCCTAGTTAATTTTTTAAGAGTCACAAAGTCCAAATATGGCACTTTTTCTGTGTTTTTTCCGATATATTTCAATAAAAATTTTATATAAATAATACAGATACAGCCAAAAATGTATTTTATACTACATACATATGGTTTATAAATAATTTAAATATTTTTTATCTCCAATGGTGGGGGGTCTGGGGGGTTTAAAGTTGCACATGTCAAAACAAATATCATAAAATTGTCTGTCCCGTATGCAGCCTTTTTTTTAGCGACATAAACTAATTTGACAATAAAATACCTCCCTGATCTCTAATAAATAATATTAATAGTCTTCTGTAATACAGAATCTTTATTTGCAGGTAGGTTGACATGTATATATCCTTGTGTTCTAATATATAGGTTTGCAGGTTTTTTGTTTAACCCTTACAAGGATGATGGTAAGTATACTTAGCACCTAGATCATTATCATTTTTCCCATTTTGTTTTCCAATTTGAAAATTTTCAAATTTTTTTTGGGTATTTTTGGATTTTATGAAGTTTTATCGTCATGTGAGGTTTATAGTGTTCTATATCCATTGGATTTGCTATGGATATAGAACACTATAATCCTCACATGACGTTATGTCGATATAAATGCATTCCAAGCAAAATAAAAATGTCGGTCTATTGGTCGTTCTGTCCGGGAAATCTTGTATCCACGACAACTTGAGAACGATTTAAGCTAGGGACTTGAAATTTGGAATATATGTAAATATTGGGGTGGGCAAGGGGGACTAATGGGGTAAACACAATGATATTAACAAAAATTTGAAAATTTCTATTCAGGGGTTTTTAAGGTTGCTGAAATTGGATATGACAATAAAAATAAACTCCACCACGGGGGTGAGGGGGTAAATAATTTTAAATATTTTCAATATTTTTGTCAAAATTGGTATACACGGTGTATTTGAAATAGCATAGTAAATTTTAATAGGTGATTCTACATGATAAAATATGACAAAAAGTTCCTATAAATATATGTCTAAAAATGCGTCATAAGGGAGCTACGCCCCTTTGAAAGTGGCTAAAAAAATTTTTGACGTTGACGTGCAAAACCTCGTTAACATATCTCAAAGGGTTCCTGAGTTATTAAATAAAAACCGATTTTTTTAGCCAATTTCAAAGGGGCGTAGCTCCCTTATGACGCATTTTTAGACATATGTTTATAGGAACTTTTTGTCATATTTTATCATGTAGAATCACCTGTTAAAATTTCCTACGCTATTTCAAATACACCCTGTATAGAGGTTTTTGGGGGACAAAACTGAATTTAATAATAAAATTTTTCTAGTTCCACCCCCTAAGGGGTGGGGGGGTAGTTTTCGTGAAAAATGGTATATAGGGGTTTTTAAGATTGCTGAAAGTAAATCTGATAATAAACTATCCAACTCCACCCCCTGAGGGGCGGGGGGTAGTTTTTGATTAAAAAAGGTATATAGGGGTTTTTGGAAATTTCTGTATATAGGTTTTTGAGGTGGCTGAATTCGAATCTGATAATTAGGTTTGTTTTTCCACACCCACCCGGGGGTGAGGGTAAATAGTTTTAAGATTTTCGTGAAAATTTGTACATAGGGATTTTTGAGGTTGCTAAAAATTAATTTTGAATTTTTTTTTTAAATCTGCCCCCTTAGGGGTGTTACTTTTGTGAAAATTGGGGTTTTTAAGGTTGCTAAAAGTAAATCTAACAACAGACTCATGATCAGCTACCCCAAAAACCCACATATAACAATTTATATTACAGAGTTAATTTTACGAATTCGGGCCGCCATATTGGATCCGGATCTTGAACTTCTAAAATCTGGTAACAGGTTCGTAATCAGCAACCCCAAGAACTCATATATACCAATTTCTATTACAATCAGAGTTAATTTTACGAATTCCATTAGCCATTACATTCGCCGTTTTGAATTTTGAAAATCTGATAACAGATGCGTGATCAGCGACCCCAAAAACCTATAATGCAACTATTTTTATAGAAATACAGTTTAATAGTTATTTATGGTACTAGTGGGTAAAGTAAGATATTGCCCATGAGAAAATTAACCTGCGAGGCGTCAGCCAAGCAGGTTAATTTTCGAGAACGCAATATCGGTTTACCCATGAGTGCCATACAAGGTTTTATCCAATAAATAGCTTAGGAATTCATATTTTTATTAAAAATTTTAATTTTTTTTTTAAGTGGGTAAATAATTATCCACTCAATAAAGTAAAAGCCACGCGGGGGTTATTATTGTGTTTATCTATTTAAAATAAAGCTGGTAATTGTCTTATTATCTGTATGTATTAGATAAAATATTTTTTATGGACTTTTTAAAACTTGACAAGTGACACTTAAGTGGTTAAATAAATAATTATCCACTCAATAAAGTAAAAGCCACGCGGGGGTTATTATTGAGTTTATCTATTTAAAATAAAGCTGGTAATTGTCTTATTATCTGTATGTATTGGATAAAATATTTTTTATGGACTTTTTAAAACTTGCAAACATGAAATTTTCGCTAAATTTTCAAATAATAGGGGATTTTTTTATGTTCTAAGTTATAGGGAGGAGGGATTTTTTTTTTTTAGTTTATCCCAACTAGTATTGTTTCTAAATATTACCAATATTCCAAGTCATTATATTTATAATTTTCACCAAGTTATTTAAATTGGAGTATTATAAAGATAAACGATAAAAATATGGAATCTAAAACAGAATCGCTATATTATTTCATTTTTAATTTTCTACCCAAAATGATATATGTCCCTGTGAAATGGTTTAAATGCTGCAAATTTAAATAAAACTCGAGTGCCAAGAGAACGTTCATTTTCTAAATTACTTTAAATAGCTGTAAAGCTGTAAATTTATTAAACTATATAGTTTACTGAGAAAAATATTAATATAATTGTGAAATGCACCATGGTCTGTATAGCAAGACTGTATCATTAGTTCTTTCAAATAAAGTCATATAAGAAATACACTATAAGAGAAAGTCAAATGATAGAGATAGAAAACTATTGTACCGCCATTAGCGGTTGTTTTTTAAAATTCACTAAATTCACGGTCAACGACCGCTGATATTACAGAAAACCTACGGAAGTCGGTAATAAAGATTACTATTGCTTTCCCAAATCGATTTTGTAAAAATGGAGAAAAGCTCTGTATTTTTATTTAAAATTTTAAGTTTATTCACCAAAAGATAAAACAAATTTTTAAAAAGTCTAACAAGTGGGTTATCTAACCCGCACATTAATTAAAAATAACAATATATGAATCGAAATTTTAATTAAATGTAAAATTTGTTAAACTTTAAAAATATGAAATTTTATCTTTTGCTAAATAAACCTATATAATTAAAAAAAAAACACTTGGCTTTGATTTTTATATATTTTATTTTAAACGTAAATAGGAAATTAAAACAATTATGTCGTACTTTTAACAGTTAACTTTTTATTATAAATAAATATATATGAGGAGTAAACATTTGCCTTCATATATAATTGAGTGTCATACACAATATACTGTCTAAGGGCAGAGCACATTTGCAAAGTTTTTATAATTAGTATTCCTACATTTAACAGATAAACAATATGAATCAGTTAAACCGATAAGCTTCTCTGGCCAGGGGCTATCCCAGCCCTAAACAGCTGTTTAAGGCTAGCTCAGTCAAACTGATAAGCTCTTTTCGATAGGGGCCATCCCTGCCCTAAACATATCAGTAAAAATGGTAAGAAGCTTTTTAGGGCATTTGTCCCAGCCCTAAACAGCTCAGTCAAATCAATAAGTTTTTTTTGTGTAGGGGCTGTCCCTGCCCTAAATAGCTCAGTCAAAATAATAAGAAGCTTTTCAAGACAGGGTCAGTCCCTGCCTTTAGTTATTTTATTTAACTTGGCACTATTAATGTTTTTGACCCACACATTAAATAAGTTTGCATCACTAGGAAAACTGATCCTTGCAAAATGGTACAATACACATTTTGTATTAGACATCACGATAAAAGTTCGCTATAAAAGCACAATAAATTGCAAATCACGAGTAAAATTTCAATTGTTTTGACAGATATACCACCCCTCACCCCACTCCCACTAAACAATCAAGTTCATATACAGCTGGCGCCATCGCTCAGTCGTACCTAGAAGCCAAAACACAGGTTCGGGTCCTGAATACTTTTCACGGTCACGTATTTGACTTTCTCTTATAGTGTATTTCTTATATGAATAAAGTTTTAAATCCAACAAAAATTTTACTTTAAGTCGTTGGTTATTAAAAGCATGTAAAAACCAGAAACGTCACTTTTTAATGTTAGTCTTTTACGAGGGGTGTCTCACTGGCCAAAATGTGTACATGTATTGTCAAAAATGCAAAATAATGTCGTAATGTCGAGTAATGTCAAGATAATGTCAAGGTAATGTCAAGTAATAAATAATAAAATTAAATATGCTCCTAACAAGAGTATCCCGACGGAAAACCGAACCTTTACGGGTTCAGTACTTCGTTACGGACCCAGGGTCCGGGACCCTTTAAAAATGAACATATGTAGTGGTAAGTATTCTTTAGTTGGCCGTAGTATTTTATTTGAATGAATGGTTATTTTTTTTACTTATACACCATTACTAGTGGTCCACTTGTATGATTTTTGATAACTAAAAAAAAATCATTTTTTAAGTTTAAGTTTATGTTTAACGAATATGACCTTAATACTATAGAAATAAAAAACACCCATCCCATGCCATGTTTCAGAACTAACCTCCTCCTTTCGAGTAGAAATTTTCACGCACACAATGTCTACCCCCAGGCGTAAATAGTAGATAATGTCTACGCACATACGCACTAGGACATAATGTCTGTAATGTCGAGTAATGTCAAGTAATGTCTTGTAATATCAAGTAATGTCTTGTAATGTCAAGTAATGTCTTCTAATGTCAAGTAATGTCAGGTAATGTCCCGTACTGTCAAGTAATGTCGAGGTAATGTCAGCTAAAGCGTACATATATTGTCAAAGGTGAGACACCCCTCGGGCTTTTATAACCTGTTAGGAAACGTTCAAGTATTACGTAAGGCAAATTTTGATCATTTTGGACCCCCACCCCCCCTGTAACGCTATTTTGCTATACCCCCCCCCCCCAGGAGCGTTACGTAATACTTGGACGTTCCTTACAATAAATCTTACAATGAGAAATTGTTGTGAAACAGTCTGCCTTCTACCTAAACCACTTGCACTTTTTATAAATACCTTTTTTAGAAAGAGAAAAAAAAAGTTATTTTCGTGTTCCAAATTTCGAGTTGATATTTTAAGCCGATCAAAAGTTAAATGGGGGTAGACCTTTGGCCCGTACTGTATACAGTTACCAAACAATCCAAGTAAGCTTACTTATAAGGGAATGGTTTTAAAACAGACATTTAAAACGTAGGTATATTTTATACATTTTTAAATAAATATTTTCAAAATTACCAGCCCCTTAGCCATTATAAAAAGTCGTGAAGATATGTAATGCTTCACATTTCACAGTGGATAGTATATTGCGTTTTATCCGGATATACTTCCCAAAATATAATTATAAAAAGTCTTGCGTTAGTAAAAAAATACGAAAAAATGTTATTACTTTTTTTACGTTTCTGGACGTTTGGATTTTATATCTGTCTGTCGGTCTGTCTGTGTGTCCGGGAAATTTGTGACAACGATAACTCAAGAACGCTTCGAGCTAAATATTTTAAATTTGAACCATAGTCCAAAGTTCTAGGCTGGGATTGTTTTTGGTAAAAATCGGATTGGTCCAAACGTCCAAGACAAGTTGTCCTATCTGCAAAAATTCACTTTTTGAGATAAGCACACCATTATATTGCTTTACACTAGCCCTATATGCCTACTAAAAAGAAATGTCCTATCTAAAACCAAAATCCTAAAAATTAGCCTAAGATCTTTGTCCTATGTGGAAAACTTTCAATGTTTTCTAAATAAAATTGTTCTAACTAGTCTTTACTAGACGAATAAGTCAGGACTAAGACTAACTTTACAGATCTTAATAATTTGATTGGAAATTTTAGATCATTTTGTCCTAACTTTCTTAGATAGAACAAATGCATTTAGTATGAAAATTTATTTTTCTGACAAAAAAAAATATTTTTTTTCCAAAGGATATCACGTATTTTTTATTTAAAATAAAACAGAACCCAACGCCATATTTATTTAAACATGTTTTCAAAAAGTGCAAACAAAAACAATAAAACTGGCCATATCTCAAAACATCTAATTTGCAAATAAGACAAATTGACTTAGCAGGGTATGTATATAAATACAGAGTGATCAGTAACTGCCATGCCAAAATTTAAGAGATGATTCTACATCCAAAAATATGAAAAAAGTTTCCACAAATGTTGGTCCGAAATGAGCCCTAATGGAGCTACGGCCCTTCGAAGATGACATCTTGAATGGGGAACAAAAAAAAATCAATAAAATTTTAATACTGCAGGGTGATTCTTCATTTAAAACTGAGCAAAAAAGTATTCTTCACCAAAGCACCTAAATTTAATATTAAAGGAGTTAGCCTTTTAAAAAGCAACGTTTTTGGTGGCACAAAATGTTACTACTTTTTTTGAAAACGGTTGCTCCTACAGTGTTACACTAAATGAAATTTTTTATGTATTTTTACTAAAGCAATCCATATTTTCTACAAAAAAATCCAAAAAAAAAATACACATAAAAAAGTTTTGGACAAGAATGTGTTAAGCCTAATACATTTTTCCGTCTAGGAACGCCTCTGGATAAATTCAAAAAAATAAATTAACATAAACTTATTGCTCTTATTAATACTAGTATACATGCAAAAGCTCGTCGCTCTAGCTTAAAGGGTACCAGAGTTATAAATTAAAAACCTTATTTTTATTACAATTTTAAGCTCCCTTAGGACTCTTTTTCGGACCAACCTTTATAGGAATTTCCTTTTAATATTTTTGGATGCACAATTACCTTTTAAATGTTGGTATGCCAGTTATTGATCACCCTGTATATTTGTTCTCAAATCTACCTAAGGCTTTTTTACCAGCTTAGAATAAAGTTAGAAAGCTGAACACTAGTATACATACTTATCTTGACAATAAAATTTTATATAAAACTTACGGTAAATTATTAAACCTCCACCACCAAGCCTAAAATTTAAATAACTCGTTTTTTATCCATGTAAGATAATTTTAAACTAAACTTGAGTTACATACACCCCCGTCATAATCCATCGCACTCCATGCTGCTAAGTTAAGCCTGTTTTGTTTTACCTGCTTAAAACAAACTTAGAGAGCTGAAATTTAATTAACATTCCTATCGACACTCCCATGCAACAAGGATGTATGTAACTCAAGTTAGACCCATTTTGAGTTATACTCATAAGTAAACGCCTTGAAAAAAGACACACATAGTGATTACAGATTACAAATTTCTTCATAGGCCCTCAGGGTACGTTTTAAAAAATTTAAATCAAAAATCAAGCACCCCGTTTTTTTTATGGATTTTATAGTACAGAGCCTACTAATTAAAACAAGGTCAAAATTAAAATAATCCTTAGAGCAGTTTTTGATCAAATCGATTTTCGATCAATTTTCAATTGTTTTTATATTTTTTTCAGTGTATGCTTAATTTTTATTGAGGAAATTGAATATTTTAGTTATATCTACCAAATTTACTAAATAATTATTTTTTTAATTTTCATTTGTTTTCAAGATATTTTACACGAAAGTAGGCAACTCGTCTTCTTTTAATCAAGACTGCCGTTATAACCTAATGATATATTAAAAAAATAATAACATAAAATAGCCCCTGTAAATACATAATTAAAAATGGCCCTAACTTAGAGCCTTTAAGCACCAAAGCCAACTTATTTTATTTTATTTAAATTGCTATAAAAATTGTATTTTTAGCTCTAAGAACCATTTTACGGCTACTTTAAAATAAAACATCTTCATAATATATCAAGAATATTTTAAATTATTTAAAATTATCACGGTAGGCTTGACTAAAAGATGACTATTTGCCTACTTTAATTTAAATTATCTTAAAAACGAATGAAAATAGAAAATATATATTGAGTAAATTAGCTTAGAAAAATACATTCTTTCAATATCCCCAATAAAAATTTAGCATACACTGAAAAAAATATAAAAACAACTGAAAATCGATTTTCTTAAAAACTGCTCTAACGATTATTTTAATTGGTAATGTTTTACTCAGTAAGCTTAGACTACAAAATCCAGCAATAAAAAAAGAGGTGCTTGATTTTTGATTTAAAAATTTTAAGGCTCACCGTGCCTAACCAAAAGTTTACCTAAAAACAGTAAAGTACTAAATTGTAAACTTGAATATTATCAGAAACAAACAATAAATAAACTATAAATACCTATACAGTTAAATAGAGAATTTTATAAGCTTTCAAATGATGCATCCCATGGCATCCTTTCCACTTTAATCATTTCCCCACCCTTAAATAACAAAAAAAAAAATAGAAATTAAGCTGTCGTGAAAAATGACAATATATGTTACTTGGGGGTATCGTTATCTTCAATGACAATTAAATTTTATAAAAAATTTCGATCCCCCTGAACCCCACCCATAATTAAAATAAACATTTTCTTTGGCAACGTTATATAATTTGACACCTTAACTGGGGTTCATACTCATTTCGTCACAATAAAATTTTATAAGAACCTCAAAACACTGGGCAGGGGTATGTGGTTACTCTCTGCTTCATCCACTTAGAGAGCTAAAATTTGATAAACATGCTTATCTTTGGTGACACTATAATTTTATATACCCTTGTTTTACAATAATTTGCAAATAACTCGAAAACGGTTAATGTATACCTAGGGTATTCTGTATTGATTTTAAAGAAAATTTAATTCTCTATTTAACTAGATAAAAAAACTATAAGGTGCCATTAAAAAAAAATGAGTTATGGCTATTTTAAATTTGTTAGATTTGACCTGCTTTCTGAGACACCCTGTATAAATTTTTGGGTTCTGTTTCAGCTTAGGTAATTTGGGTAAGTATTATTTAGTAAACTACAAAACAACTGTTCTCTAATTTAAAAAATAAAGAAGAAATTATTTTTTTAGGCTAAAAACTTGAATAACTCAAAAACTACCAAAGATAGACATAAAGCGTTGCAAATCAAAATAAAGCAAATTTAATGAGAAATTTAAAAATAAAAGTGTGTTTTTTGTTTTAATCGAAGTTAAGTACCACTTCCGGTACAACCGAAAGTGGCACAAGCATAAAAATATTTTTAATCGATTGGCCATATTCAAAAACCCCACAGCACAAAATATCAGATTTTTAAAATTATTCGTTCTCTTCCGTGAATAACACTGTATATATTTTATAAATAGTTAAAACTATTTCCATTTGTTAAAGTAATCTTTTTCTAAAAATTTGAAATTTATCGGGGTTTCCCTCTAATTTTTGAAAAGTTGCCTCCGTTATATTTTCTTTAATTTTTTTGTTTTTTTTTTTTTAATGTGTAGTGTTAATCTTTATTGTGGGCTATAATATTAAAAAAAGTAAAATAAAATATAAAAGTACGAAACGGGTACCTTTTTTAGAAGGGTGGAAAAAAGGGGAAGTTTATAAAATAATATATCAATTGACTTCAATTTTCCTGTAATTTTGGACCATATCCTTTTGTTTTTTCTTTGTAGCTTTATCGGATTGTTTTTTCCTGCCGCCCTGTTATCAGAAATTTATTAAAAAAAAATTAATTGAAATTAATTTTACCTATGATTAAAATTTTACTAGTGTCATCTAATTAAAAATGTAAAAATATATCAAAATTTATTAAAATGCCTATATCTCGGAAACAGTCCTACGATAAAAATCATCACATACGTTTTTGTAGGGAATTAAACATAATTTTTATTTATGCAAAAAAATTGTCCCACTATAAATAATAAGTGAGATATCGCTAAACATTATAGTTTTTGTTTATTTTTCCCCCTTTGCCCTAGGCTAATGTTAACTATATTTGATATGAGGCAAACAGAAAAGGTCCTGAATCGTTTGGTAAAAGAATTTTTCAAATCGGACATTTCGTTAAAAAGTTACAAGATTTACATATCGTCTTGTAAATTTCAGAACGTCGTATCTCAAAAAAGACAACTTTACAGGAATGAGAAATAACTCTTTCTTGCATTATTCATAGGTTAAAAATGTACTTTTTTAATATAAACTTAACACATTTTTAATGATTAACTTACCTTAAATTATTTTATTGTATATAAAGTAAATAAATACAAATAAAAACTTAATGTTTATAGATACGACATTTTGATGCTGAAAATTAATAATTTTTTTTAAGATACGAGCTTTGAAACATTATTATAATAATATTTTAACAAAATATAATTAATTATTATAACCATATTATTAATTATTGAAACATTTAAACTTCAAAAAGTTTTATAACATGCGCATAAGATGTCAAAAAAGCGTTGCCAAATGCAAAAAGTGCTTTCCAAAATATTCAGTTAACTAGAATTAAGAGATACGAGGTTTAAAAATTTATTAATTTATAATCATCTAAGATACGACGTTACTATTTTGCTTATATTTTTGTTATTTAAACAAAATAGCAGGTGAAACTTATTTTTTAGATGTAAATTGATAATATAAAGCTTTTAAGTTCAAAATCTAAAAATCGAAAAAAATTGAGATACGACGTCCTGAAATTTACAAGACGATATAGACCTACAGGCAGACAGACATTTTTTTAACACCCACTTTTTTTAAATGTTCTTGATGTTTTATGATTTTAATGATGGGTATTTCCACCAGTAAAAAAAGTTAGTCGCATACAATGTGAGCATTATTTTACTGACTTATTTTCAAAAACAATAGGCATCGTTTTCTCAAAGAACTTAATTTTTCCTTAAAATTTTGAGCCGATCAGATAACTTCTCGAGTTACATTTTTAATTTGTTTATTTTTTCATAAAACGCATCTGTGTCCAAGAACTTTCGGTCCGCGACATTTTTGGCAAAATTGGAAAACTCGATCGATCGAAACTACCGTATTATGTTCTAGCGCTGATATTATAATAAAGCCGAATATAAAGAAAGCCAATTTTAAAAATGTTATAACCAAAAATATTTAGTTAAGGATGTGAGATTTGGATCTAGGAGACTTTGTCGAAAAATTTACCGCTAAACTTTTACCTCGAAAACATTTAACCGCGAAAGGTTTCACCGCGAAAAAGTAATTACCGGAAAAAATTCTTACCCCGAAAACATTTACCTCGAAAAATTAATACCACGAAAACATTTACCGCGGAAACTATTATCGCGACAATAAAAATCGGGCATACTTTTACATCGTAATAATATAATCGTGCATACTTTTGCCGCTCAATAATATAAACACGGTTAAATTTTAATTTAAAAAAAAATAACCTTAAAATATATAATATAATTTTTTGAATGAAACGCTTACTTTATAATCATAATTTTATTTTTATTTTTATCAAAAACAAAACCAAACAAACCAACCCAAACAATTTAATCATATTTATGTTTTTTTAAATACTAAACTTATAACACCAATATAAAGAAATTGGTTATATATTATATTTATTAGTAATATAGTAATAATCATAATTTTTCTTACATATATTTTTAAAAACCAAACCTAACTACTGAATTATATTAAGATTTTGTTTTGCAATTATAAAACTGAATTAAACAAATTGGTAATATAATATATTAAACTTGGTGTAGCTAACGAAAAATTATGAAAAAAAAAACGTATTTTTATAATTTAAAATTAGAAGCGGAGTTTGCTTTGCGCGTTAGATATTTTCGCGGCTATTACTTTCGCTATATATTTTTCACGGTAATTGCATTTCGCTATTAAAACTTTTCGTGGCAAGAGTTTTCGCTATTTTTATTGCGCGGAAAAAAATAATTCGCGGTAATTTTTTCGACGAAATATTTTTGCGATATTTGTTTTCGCGGTAAATTTTTCGACGAAGGCTCCTGTTTTCGTCAGATTTTTAAAATTAATAATAATGGATTTTTTAATATTATTACTAGTTTGTCTGTGCGACCACAAGTCTATATTAGTCATGAGACTATAAAGAGTATAAAATAATTTTATTAGAAATTTTCTTATTACCGTGGTAATAAGATAAAGCAATATTTAGTAATTTACATAGTTAGATTTTATGCACAAACCGATACGTATAAATACAAATGCGTATACATTATATATACAGTGTATTGGCCTGTATACACCCTCAACATTTTATGGGGTAATTAAAACGAACGTACGGCAATGTGGGTATAGCAGTTCTGTCGTAAAAGGCAGAGATAATTGTACAATGTAGGTAAATTACTGTTTAATTTCCCAATACCAAAAGAGTAAAAAGTTTGTTTTCAACGCAATTTTTAATAAAAAATTGCAATCAAGAGAAATAATTTAAAACAATCTTCATTTAAAAAAAATAAAATATGATAACCGTCAAAAAAAATCTGTATGTCGGGCTGTCTGTGTGTCTGGGAAATTTATGACCACACTAACTCAAAAACGCTTCGGGCTAAAGACTTAAAATTTGGACAAAAGGCTGATTATTCAAAGTTCTAGGCTGGGATTGTTTTTGGTAAAAATCGGATTGGGATAAAGGGGGTAAAATGAAGTAAAAACATTTTTTTCAATTTATTTTTCGTTTTACGAAAAAAGAAACTTTTTTTGAAAAAAAAAAATTAATTTTGAAAACTAATATTTTTTTTTGATTTTTTTTTAATTTATTTCTTTTTTGATTTTAATGAACCTAGGCTTATAGGAAAAAGTATTATTTTGTTGGCAGCAGTATTTTTATTTATGTTGATATTTAATTATTTCAAGAGTAAATATTAATATATTATATCAATATGTCTGCAGATAAATTCAGTATGCAAGTTCTGGGACAACCCGGTTTTAAAATTCAATATTCAGCAAATAAAAAAAAAGAAATAGGTATCCCTTGGTTAAGTAGATATTATACTGGTATTACGCATCCTTGACAAAAATATGCTTAGTATGCACATTGTAATTCTATAAAATACGGAATTTTAAAGCAATTTTGTGATTATAAATACAAAAGTAATAAATAACATTAGTAACTTAAAACGCAGTACTTTATATACACTGAAATAAATCATAATAATATACTTAATGCTGCACCAATAAATGTTCTGCAATGTTAAAATGCAGGCAAACATGGCTAATACATACTCTGTTATGCTTTTATTCGAAAAGCCAACTTGCCAGTATAATTAAGCTTTAAATACCGTAGTAATAAATAGTAAAGTAATAAATAATTAAGTAATAATTTATTTAAACGGACGTTAAGGAAGTGTCACTTGGTGAATGTCCCCGCGACGACTCGCATTCAAATGCAGCATGCTAGTTTTCATTTGGACAAACTGTGATAATAGAAGAGTTATGTGGTCGGTCGCGAATAAATCCAGACGGCCGAGGAGAGTAGTATTACCGACAGTCACGCAAACCCTTTCGCGGGGAACCCTTTTTCTATCCAGCAGAAGTCCTCAAACTGTGTGTCATTAACTAATTTTTCTTGTTTCTTAGTCTTGTATCATTAGCAATAATAAAAAAAAAATAACCAAAATTAAACATGTCAAATAAATCTAGATTTTGGTCATAGCAAGTCGGACGTATATATTTTTTAAAATGTGCAAAATCATATTCATCATATTCATGCATCATATTCACACCAGAATAAATAAATATATTGCGAAGAGAGGGTTAAATTTTAAGTTTAAATTTGCTTCAATAATGTTGTATCTTTCTATTTTTCAAATCATATTCATCATGTACTTTGAATTATAAATTAAAATAAACATTCAATTAAAATTTCCATTAATTTCTAACCCTGAAAGTTTCGTTGAAATACAAAAAACAAAGAGCTTAATTGCATTTTCTCTAAAATATTTATTTATACCTGAAAGAACGTCTTTGCTGGTTTGATTTTTGAAAAGGAGAGTCCAGCAAAGAAGTAGCACCTATCAGCTATAGCGCACACAAAGTTTGTTGGTCTAAATTATAATAATAATAAAAAGTACTTAAATACCGCTGATGATACATTAATTTATTATATATTTGATAATTTAGAAGAAGGGTTAAAAAAGATTAATAATGATTTAAAATTAGTTTCAAATTGGTTAAAAATTAATAAATTAAAATTAAACACTAGTAAAACTAAGGCAATGATATTATGTAAATATAGTTATTCAAATTTAAAAATTAATGTTGAAAATGAAGAAGTAGAAAAAGTTGATTCTTTTAAATATTTATGAATAATATTGGACAGAAATTTAAACTTTTATGACTATTATGATTATACTGTTTCAAGAATTGCAAGTAAAACTTGGTATTTAAATCGAATTGGTTATAATTTAGGTATGCATTCCAAAAAAAAATAATTTATAATACAATTATTTTGGCACATTATCTTTATTGTTCTTCAATCTTATATGGTGCAAATAAAAACATATTTAATAACTGCAGGTACAGGTAAATAAATCAATGCGTATAATTTTAAATTTAGAACTTTATAGTAGAATTAACTTAATGCCAAAAAAAAAATAGATTGGTTAAATGTTAAAAATTTAATAAAGTTTTTAGTCTTCGTGTTTATTTACAATATTAAAAACAATCTTCTTCCAGAATATTTAAGTAAATTTGAAAATTTTAATACAGATTTCCATGATTATTAAACTAGATCCAGCAATGATTTTCATATATAAGAGGCTAAGAAATATGCGGGAAAAATTCGTTGTCTGGAAATAATTAGGACCTCCAGGGCGATTCTCCTGGAGTAATTATTTTCTTTGAAAGCAAATTTGAGTAAAAACTGTGAATTTTTCCGTATAATTCGAAGAATGATGTGTAATTTGGAAGATTATTTATTAACGATTTATAATACGTCAAACCAACTATTATATTTTTTGGTAAATAATAAAGTAATAACACTAATTATAAATAGTAATATATTTATATTTAATTATTAATTAGTTTTAGGTATGAAATATTGTTGTAAAAGAAAAATACTGAAAAACAAAATACTGCAGCGATTCTCACTAGATCTTTTTACAGTATAAAATTCCCGATATAACTGTAATATGATTGGACAGAAATAAAAACCTGGTCAGAAATATTGTTAAATGATTGGTTGATAAAAACTTTAAAAAATAATCATATTTTAGTTAATAATAACCTAACCTATAATTCTTTATTCCATAGAGGTATATATGATATTAACAAGCTTACCTATACTATAAAAAATGCTAAAAATTTAAATATATTAAAAAAATTATTAAAACAAAAATTAATGAATGAACAGTTAACAGGTTAACTTAAGTATATGTATAATTATAATGTTATTATTTTTGTTTTGTGTTATAATTATAATTATATAAAATGTTATATTTTGTAGCCAATGTGCTAAATAAATAACTTATTATTAATTATCTATTTTTTTTTTGACGTAATGTCAAATCATAAATGTTTATTGTACAAAATGTTATCTAGCAACTAAGTATTAATATACAGTGTGTTTTCAGTGTGTGTCTTCCTGATTAAATATTTTATAATCTTCAACCTAGTTTTACATTCTCCATTATTGGCGATATGCAAGTTTGTATTAGGATGAAATCAACCCATTAAATTTCTGACTTTTCAGTGCATTTTATTTATTATGGTTGCCAACTTCATATTTCTTAGAAAAAGGATACAAGGATTAAAAATCCAGGATAGAGGACAAAAAAACGAAAAATTAACAATTTGTGTTTACTATGAATAAAATACAATGTGAAACTTTTAAAAAAATTGGTGTTTAGGGCATCACCTAACCCGTTCTTTAACCTGACTACAAGAGCAGCACCAAAAATTACACTTGACAAAAGACGCTTGTAGAACACGAGTGGTAGTAAGTATAAAAGCAACAGCAATTTTGTCAATTTCCATTCAATATAAGAGAATAAACGAAAATTCAATTCAATTCGGACCCCGATATAAATATTTAGATTAAATAAAATCCAGGATTTAATGCGTCCTTCCGGCTAATCCAGGACGATTTGCAACCCTTATTGTATTTGTAAATTTTGTTTTAAAGAAAACTCTATCAAATTACCTAAAATCTTAATGTATTACAACAATCTAATACATTTAATTAAAGGTTTTATTAATAACTTTTTAACTAATGTAATAACTATAGTTTATAAACTTAAAGTTTTAGGACCTCTTCACAGAAGGGTTCCTACTCTGTGGACGTGACTATATCTGGAGATTAGGTAAAGACCAGCTGCAATAGCTGACCCTTGAAATTGATGACTGCTAAGTTACTTCCCAAGAAGTCAGCAGTATTGGCTCCCTCTCGTAAATCCCACAGTGAAACTGAAATAAAGTCATACAACTGCTGCACATTTTAACACATGCTCCTCGCATTTACCAAATAGTTTTTTATTATTATACTATTCCAGAGCGCATGAGTATGCGTTCTATGAAAAAATAGTTAACTTTAAATATATTCTTTTCGTCCGTCCGCCGTCCATCAGTTCGCCTGTCCGTCCGTCTGATGCCACGTTTTTTGTAAATACAATAACTAGACCTCCGAACTTAACGAGCTCACAAGTCTCCGACTCATGACGATAACTTAAAAACGAATTATCCAAACGATAATCGCAGTTAGTAAAACGATACTAAAATTTAAACACGTTTTTACGAAAACTACCCCCCACTTTCTAGGGGTGGAGTTAAAACTTTTTTATTATCAGGTTCTCTTTCAGCAACCTTAAAAACCCCAATATACCAATTTCCAAAATAACTACCCCCACCCCTCAGGGGGTGAAATAACCTCTCAAAAACCCCTATATAGCAATTTTGAATATTTTCTAAAAAAATGTATTTTTAACCATTTGCCCCCTTGCCGCACCCCAATGTTCATCAAAAACAATTCCGAGCTAGAACTTTTGGTAACATACCTGTATGCCAAATGTCGTCTCTAGCTTAAAGCGTTCTTAAGTTATCGTGCTCACAAGATTTCCCGGACCGATCGACCGACAATTTTTTTTTGCTTGAAATTGATTTATATCGACAAAAATACCCAAAAAAAATTTGAAAATTTTTGCACGAATACAAGGCTTTCCGAAATTTAGAAAATTTTCAAAATGGGAAAGCAAAATCAATATACCACCCACTATGAATAGTATAAAATAGAATACGCAGAATTCCATATCATCACGGCTTGTTTTTATGTAGCTAACTAGCCAATTGCGATTTCTTTCGTACCTTCTTTTATAAATAAGTTTCTTTAAAATTATTGGACTGATACTAATATTCGACATACTATAGTGCTATTCTAAGCAAGAAGGTCGCATCTGATATTTTGAGTTTTTAACTTCTTAGCATCTTTTCACCTTACTTCAACACTCATGAGGAAAAAACGTCGTGGGTATATTACATTTTAAAGTACTTCTTCACTTAGACTTTCTAGTATGTCTACCAAATAGCCACCGATACGAATTTCCTGATAGTATAGGCCTATGTGAATTATTAGAGGTTAGTATTTACCTATACACATCATACTGATAGAAAAATCTAAAAATATTAATACAAAACGTTGTAACAACTTTTAATTATACAGGGTGATCAGTAACAGCCATGCCAAAATTTAAGACGCGATTCTACTTCCAAAAATTTGAAAAAAAAATTCTATAAAGGTTGGTCCGGAAATGAGCACTAAGGGAGCTACGGCCCTTCGAAGATGACATATTGAATGGGGAACAAAAAAAGCATCAATAAAATTTTAATGCTGCAGGGTGATTCTTCATTTAAAACTAAACAAAAAAGTATTCTTAACCAAAACACGTAAATTTAATATTAAAGGAGTAAAGCCTTTTAAAAAGTGACGTATTTGGTGGCAAAAAATGTTACAGTTCCTCCTACAGTGTTACACTATATGACATTTTTTATGTATTTTTACTCAAGGAATTCATACACATGCAAAAGCTCGTCGCTCTAGCTTAAAGGTTACCAGAGTTATTAATTAAAAACTCATTTTAATTAAAAGCTTAGAGGGCCGTAGCTCCCTTAGGGCTCATTTGGGGACCAACCTTTATATGATTTTTTTATATTTTTGGATGCAGAATCACCTCTTAAATTTTGGCATTTCAGTTATTGATCACCCTGTATTATACAATTTTTACGATTATTCTAAAACATATTATTTGATATTATAACAATGTTGTTGTCCCTATAATAGTTTTTTGAGGAAGGATGATTAATATAGATGGCGACAATCAGCTGATTCTAATAAATGTTTCACCGAAATATTGAAAGTAGGCATTTTGAGCTAAAATTTTATGTGCGTATGTATACCCAACGATAAGCATGTACAATGTACATTGTACATGTACATGTAATTACATGTGATATGTACATTACACCAAATTTGCAAATGGAGGAGAGAGCCGACCAAGCTTAGTGCTGCGACCTAGCCAGTTGGGCGGACGGGTCAGGTGAACTGCCTGTGTTTTAAAGCGAGGATCGTGACGTATGAAGGAGCAGAAGGCCGAACCTGCCGATTTGCAAGCCACGCCTACTTTGCTGTTTTCCCGACAAAGGAAAACCTAATTGCTGCCGGTAATAAGAAAAAGCTTACAATTTTTTGTTGTAAATCGAACAATTGCACACGTTTGTAAGTACTTATTTGTTGTTGTATTCTATGCGCATATACAACTATTTATTGTTGTATACTATAACCTAATTAAGTTATTGATTAAGCTAGTAAAATTGTTTAACACAAAGCCATTATCCAGTTCCATAATCAAGAAATAAAAGGATTTTTTAGTACTTACTGGATACAATTTTAATTTTTATAATCTACTCGACATGTTTCGCCTCACTAGGCATCATCAGGAGTTACTAAAAGATAGATAATAATAGGATAAATCGTCTGAATACAAACTTAAAGCTATTTTCCCTTAGGAGCTACAAATTTTTTTCCAAATGCTTAGTTTCAAACGACATCTTTTTATTACCAACCTTCTGTATTTGTAGCTCCTAAGGGAAAATAGCTTTAAGTTTGTATTCAGACGATTTATCCTATTATTATCTATCTTTTAGTAACTCCTGATGATGCCTAGTGAGGCGAAACATGTCGAGTAGATTATAAAAATTAAAATTGTATCCAGTAAGTACTAAAAAATCCTTTTATTTCTTGATTAAGCTAGTGCTCTTTGAGTGCAAAAACCATGCGAGTATTACTGGCTACATAATAATTACCTATTACTACGTTTCGCCAGCATTGTTAACTGATAATCTGCTATTTGTGAACAAGGGATAACAAATTATTTTAAAAATGCAACTGATGATATTTATTAATAATGTTTAAATCTGAAAATGTGCATATAAGCTTTGGAAAAAATTGTGAAGATATTTAGTTTTTGATATTGCTTTAAAACTAAAGGGAAGATGTAACAAGTTTAGAGACATGGCAATTTTAATACCTTTTTGCCGCCAATTTAAGTATAAAATATAAAAAGAATTTATTGCATAGTGTTGCCAATTTTAGTTAAATATTGAAAAAATTATGTGACTTCTTGCCATACTTACATTTATAATTATGCGACCAAACTAAATTCTGAAAAGATGTGTTTTGTTACCCTTTTTCCCTGAGTCTAAACAATATCAAATAGAAAATATCTAGCGAAGATTATCTATTCAACATTCTTTATAGTTACATCAGTCTAATGTATAAACTACCCAATAAAAAGTCCGAGAACGACTATAAACTAAATAATTGAATAAAATAAATAAGCAATCCGTGAATATATGTAATATGTAATAAAACGCAAAATAAAATATTGCTGCCAACAAAAGAATACTTCCCCAACTTTTACACGTCGACTTTTATGAACTCTTTCTTTGAAAACACTTCTATTGTCAATTGCAGTTACTGCTTTCTACTTAAGCACGGCAGTATACAGTGGGCCTATTTCATTTAAAACAAAACATCAAGTTAATTTTTTTTTTTTGAAAATTCTTAATACAGAAAGAGAAAATAAAAAAAAATTGTTTTAAAAATATTTTTTACAAATTTCGGTGGATATCCTTCTCCCTTTAGCTTCAAAAAAGAAACAAGCTTATAATATTTGCTTATGTCCTGATTATTTATTTTCATCATCGCCTTTAACATGGAATAATTTGACCAAAGCATTGATGATTTCCATATTTTGGATTTTTCTTCAAAGTATTCCAAAAGCACTTTTTCACTGACCACTAACATTTACTTGTCAAAAAACGATCGAGTTTTCATTACCTTAGCCACAATAAACTTCATGGACAACTGGATTGCAAAATGATATTTTATAAATTTAATAACGTAAGAAATGAGTTGATTTGTACTTTTAATAGTGTTTGTGGAAAAAATTGTGTATGATATATGTGATAAAAGTGATTTTATTTTGACCGACGCCTTCCGCGTCGTGTCCCAAACTTCCCTTCTTACAAAATAAATCGTCACTTTTAGCACTTATATAATAAATATTTAAAAAAAAATAATAAAAAATAAGAATTTTTATTTTCTAGGATGTTTTTTGGCGAGTTTGAGAAATTCGAAACTACTATTCTAGCGCTACACGGAAAGAAATTAGTGGGCTCTGCGCTAAACATTATAAGATATTTGGTAACAGTGGCAAATTATAGTGATTTAAGCTATAGATTATAAGGGACACAATAACTAATAATGTTAAAAATAAATTGGAAACGATTATATATATTACAGACACGATTATATTTATTACAGGCACTATTATAAATTTACAGAAATTTTATTATATTATGAAAATTATTAGCACGGACAATAATTAAATCTATTTAAGCTATAAATGCCATACTATTTGTTATATTTTATTATTCACTAAACAACTAAAGTATTTCATATAAATTTTTACACTGACTGCCATAATTGTAAGAGAAAGCCTTGTATTTATATAATAAGCGATTATAATTTGCTTGGTATGTGTGTTATAGCGCTCCTAGCTATAATTTTTTTTTTCCGTGTACACGCTGTAAATAATATAATAGGTTGAATTTTGCAAATAAAGTGCAGTCTATTCTTTTGTTCATACCAAGAGTATAATAAGGCTTTTATATAACCGTAACGATAATACTTATTACATCGGTTGACAAACGGGCCTTAACCACGCAGTTTTTTTTTATTTCGGACCGCCTAATTTATAGGCAATGTTACTTTAAAACTGTGAAGATAAATAAGAGATTGATTTTTATCCAATAAGAGCTCTTCCTACGCAATAATTAAATAAAGTTTTAAGGTTTGCTCATTTATGATTTTCTATAAAACACACTTCCCAGTGGGCCATTCCAGCGTTTCGGGTGTTTCACTTTTACACATTAAAACGAATTTTATGAATACTTATTGCGCTAAAAGATTGGTACATGTATGCTACAATTATACTAATACACCAGTTAAAGAAGCTGTTAAATCCTGAAATAAAATTTTAAAAAAATTAAGGAAGGTGTTGGCAAAATTGGCCGTTTCGGGTGTTTCATTTCTTTGAAACACCCGAAACGGCAAATTTTGACAATATCTTCCTTATTTTTTTTTTAATTTTATTTTGGGGTTTAACCGTTTGTTTAACTGGTATATTAGTCCAATTGTAGCATACATGTACCAATCTATTAGCGCAATAAGTATTCATAAAATTCGTTTTAATGTGTAAAAGAGAAACACCCGAAACGCTGGGATGGCCCCAGTAAAAAAATCTTTCCCATTTTTTACCTCCGCGCTTGAAATAGATTTTTTATTTTTGAGTTATCTCGTTCCTATTTTTTATTAATTTGGACTTTTGGACTTAAAGACAAAACCCCAATGCTAGAACAATGCGATTTAGTATACAGAATTACTTGCCAATGCGGATCACACTATTTGGGGCAAACAAAACAAAGATTAGGACAAAGATTACAACAACACGTCAGGGATATAGAAAACAAAACAAAGTCTACTGGCCTCTCCTCCCACACCACCGAAATGAACCATAAAATAATTAAAGACAGTTTAAAAATACTAGAAACCGAAAAAATCAAAGAAAAACGCCTATTTCTCGAAATGAGCCATATACAGTCAACCCCATTTTTTAAAAAACTAAATAAAACCCCTTTAAATCAAGAAATGGTACACCCATGTACCCTTTACAACCCCTTTAGAGTCTTCGGTTAACCGGTAAGTCATAAAAAATTTTTGTCAAAAAATAAAACTAACCTAAAAATATATCAAAAAAAAATGTTGCTTGCTTTATGATATTACAAGAATGAAAAACAATTAACCCCCCCTATTTTTTTTCCCTCTTTTTCAGATTGTGAACACCACTAGTTTGTTTTAAATTTAATGTAATGTAAAAATACCCCAAAAATTACTTATATATAAAAAAAAAAGTTATATTTTGTACCTAAGACATTTTTTTTTGTTCCACAGCCTTGAGGATGTTTATATAAAATAAACGAAACTAGTCGGCAAACCATATTGTTTTTTGTACGTTTCCAATACCCAAGAACCGCCAAATTAGATTTTTTATTATTAGATTCACTTTCAACAACCTCAAGAAGCCCAATATACCAATTTTCACGAAAACTACCCTAAGGGGTGGGTGTGGATTTGGGAAAAACTTATTATCAGATTCAGTTTAAGCGACCTCAAAACCCCCAGTATACCAATTTTCAAGAACACTACCCCAACCCCCGGGGATGAAGTTAGAATTTTTTTATTTTCAGATTCAATTTCGTCGACCAAAAAATTCCTATACATGGTGTACTTGAAATAGGGTCCGAAATTTTAAGGTGTGATTCTAAATCATAAAATATGACAAAAATTTCCTATAAACATATGTCTAAAAATGCGTCGTAAGGGAGCTACACCCCTTTGAAAGTGGCTAAAAAATCGGTTTTTATTTAATAACTAAGGAATCCTTTGATATATAGCAAAGAGGTTTTGCAGTTGAAATAATCCTAATAAGGCCCATCTTTGTATGTTATTTTCATGTACTTACTTTAACCAGGTGTGTACGAAACTGGGGGGCCTTATCAGTATTTTGTTCCAAACTTTTTTCTGTGTAACTTTTTTGTAATTTTATTTTTGGAATATTATTCCCCAGGTGAAAATACATAAAAAGGTAGTCTTGTTGTAATACTGTAGGATTAACCGTTTTCGAGAAAAATTAATTTGAAGGTGAAAGGACATGGCACAACTTATAGGGAGGTCCTGGTAAAATTCGCTAAATATTTTATATGATTTAGTTTATGCTTTTTTAAATGGAATTAGGAATGTTTAAAACACTTTGTATGTACATTTTTTTTATAAGGATAATAAAAAAATATTTTTGCCCTAAACTCCTCATAAAAATTAATTTGCTTAGCTTAAGGATTAAGAAAAAAAGCTTGCTAGCTTAATTGGTATTTCTAAGTACTTATAAGTCAAACTTCTGTCTGTCTGTCTATATTTTAATATATTCTCGGTAATATAAAATTGATTCAGCACGGCTTTCAAGTAAACTATTTTCTATAAACCTTTATTTTCAGAAAAAAATTAGGTCCTACTAGGGGAAGATCCCTATTGTTTTTGAAAGCAATCCCCCAAAAACAAAAAAGTTATGAGGGGTTAAACTTTTTAAAAAAATTAAAAAATTATCATTTTATTTTTTCTTGTTTTTCGCAAAAAGAAAATAAATAAAAAATTAAAATTTTAAATGTTTTTTTTGAAAATGTTTTTTTTTTGAAAAAAAAAAAAATTTGATTTATTTTTTTCTTTTCTTTTTTTGCAAAAAGAAAATTTAAACAAAAATTTTGATTAGAAAAAACTAAAATTTTTTAATTTTTTTTTTTGAAAAATATTTTGTTGTTATTTTTCGGTTTTTAAAAAATACATTTTTTTTTAAAAAAAACTGTAAATTTAATTTTTTTTTTGAAATTTTATTTTTTAAGTATTTGGGAAAATGCACTATACCATTTACTGCGAATAATATATGAAGGAATGCATAGCATAACATATCTTCACGGTTTTTTTTTCATGAAACATATATCCAATAACTTTTGTCTAGGACAGCTCATGCGCTGTGAATAAACGCAGCGCATAAGATATGTAATTACTTTGTAAAATCACCGACAGAGGCAGCAGGTACCAGTGATCTTATAGAAATGACACCCAAATTGGTTTAATAATAGTTTTTTTCTATTTTACGACTCTTATAAGCTCATAATCACACCCATTTTGCGTGTTCTTATAGGCCCATAAGAGGTCTCTACTTTTTTTTCTGTTGGGTTGGCAACATACAAAAGCCTATATCTTGACGTTTTGCGTGCAAATTTCAATGTCGATTTAAAGTTTAATTTTTTACAAAATTTTGTGTTTGGGTTATTTTTTACCGTGTTAAAAATGTGGACTGGTTAATTGCAGTGAAAAAAGAAGAGATGACTGTAAAATATATCAAAATATCATTTGTTATTAGAATTTTAAACATAGTGTAAACTGTAATGCCAACCCAAAACAAAAATCCCTAAATCAGTCATCAATTTAAATGTTTTTTAAATTTTAGAGCAAAATAGAAAAAATGGTATAAAGCACTCGTTTCATAACACGTTTTTAGAGCACTAGTACTTTAGAAAACTCGCCGCAAGCGGCTTGTTTTCTAAACTTGTACTCGTGTTATGAAACTAGTACTAGTAATATACTATAATTACATATTTTACATAATATTTTCTAGTTTTAATAGTTGCTAATTGTTCTTACTCATCGTGTAAATCATGTTACTTTTTAATAAAAAGGCAGGTCATTTATTTATTTATTTATTTAATACCAACTGAACCCATTTTAAACTTAAAATAACCCCAAAGACAAAACTTCTTAGTTTAGTAATTCCGAGTAATTCAATACACCTAGGTATAGCTAACCTATATAGGTTAGGTGCAACTAACCTATAGGCTGTTTTTTCGAGCAAGTTTGTAATTTCAAAATCTTACACTGAATATTTTCAAAACATTCGAATATTGGATGTGGGAATATACTGCGTAGTTTATTTTATAAAACATAACTATATTCTATACACAAACATATGCTATTCAAACCTGTTGTAAAAATATTTACTGTGCGATTTTTAATTTACTATCTTGCTTGAAAAAACAGACCATAGCCATAAAATTTTGATGAATGTCACTATACAGGGTGTTTTTTTTTAACCTGAAACTTTTAAAATATATCTAATTACGGATATTTACGTAAGGTTATTTCAAGGTCAACTTTTTTTTTAATGGAAACATATATGCATATATTTTTTTACTGCTATTAAATTTTACTCAAAAAAAAAAAAAAAATTGTAAAAAACTTATTTTGTTCAGACTATTAGCTGCAGAGATAACACAGCTACACAAAATTAAAAAAGTAAAATCTCCGACGGACTCGACTATTCAATTCGCAATAATATGATATATTTTTTGAGGTTCCGACCTCAGATTCGGATTTAGCTGCTCAAAGTACATAGGAGTTGGACTTTTTTAATTTTGTGTGACTGTGTTTTCTCTGCAACTAAAAGTCCGATCAAAAAAAGTTTTTTACAAAAGATATTTTAAATATATTTTGATTCAAAGAAAAATTTATTGGGCTCATCTTCTTCTGGAGTACGGCTCAGGTGACAATTCACATCAAACGGAACCACTTAGGCTATTGAACGTTTACTGGAGATCAGTTGCACCTAGGTGCCGTGATGTATTAACATCACATCGTATGGAGTGTTAATTATTACCCTGTATGGTTGGGTTTGATGGGATCTTGTATATTACATAGATGATATATTACAATGCTAAATAGCTATGGTATAAACTATTGTCATAAAGCATATACAAGAATAGATACCAGAAAAAATTGTTGTGCAAAAAATTCCATTGACAACATTTTCACAAACATAAGTAGATATCAGGCTGAGGTTGTAGAAGAACATATATCTGATCACCAAATGGTAAAAATCACTTTTCTTAGTGAAAAGACTGCTGTAAATAAAAAACATCTTATTAGAAATTTTTGTGAAATAAACAAACAAACTTTTAAAAACAAGCTAATGGAACAAAATTGGGAAGATGTTTTTGCATGCCCCGATGAAAATGTAAATGATCAGTGGAACACATTTATGAATATAGTCATGCCCATCTTCAATGAATGTTTTCCTAAAAAACATGCAAATATAAAATATAATAATAAATATACATACCAAAATGATCCTGAGGTTAAATATTTTAAAAGTCAACTTGATATTTACTATGTTTAAAGCCAACATCATACTTTTTACAAGCCTGTGTACAATGCTGTAAAAAAATCTTATAATGATGCATTAGCATGCGCAAAAAAGAAATTGTTCACCAGCCAAATACAATTATCTCAAAGTAGATCAAAAACTGTCTGGGGTATAATACACAATATACGAAAAAAAGAAAAATCAGAAAACTGTATCACATTAGTAGGAAAACCAGAAAATGTTGTCAATGAATTTAATGATTTTACTGTCAACTCTGTAAATAACTTGTTGTCACAGGCAACAAGTGTCAAATTTGAATGTAACATTCCTTTTAATAACAATTCCATGTTTATTGAACCTTTTACACATAATGAATGTATGAACCTCTTTCATGAGCTGAAAAGCAAATTGAGTAGTGGTTATGATGAAATTTCGCCTAAATTGTTAAAGTATTGCAGGGACGAATTGTGTGGACCTGTGACTCACATCATTAGTAATTCCTCATTACATGGAGTATTTCCAGATAAGTTAAAATATGCGGTAGTAACGCCCATTTACAAAAAAGGGGACCCAACCATAATAAACAATTATCGACCTATAAGCCTATTGCCCTCTTTTTCAAAATTATTTAAAATGGCAATGGCAAAAAGAATGTTAAATTTTTTCCACAAGTTCAATCTTTTTAAAAACACACAGCATGGGTATCTGAGGGGCAGATCGATTGAGACCGCGGTGCATGGGTTCTTGCAAAGTATTCTCAAAGGTTTTGAAAATAAACAGTTTATATTGGCAATTCTTCTTGACCTTTCTAAGGAATTTGATTGTTTAAACTATGCCATCTTATTTGAAAAACTAGAGAGATACGGAGTAAGGGGCCCGGCACTAAGGTGGTTTAAATCGTATCTTTCAAACAGAACCCAGCAGGTGCAGATTTTTGAGGATTTTATTAAATATATATCAAATATCAAAGACATTATGGTTGGAATGATCTGTATATGACGATGCAAAATGAAAATCAAACACTCATCAGCTTTGCTGATGACTCGAATTATGTGGTTAAATCAGATTCTGAGGCAAACTTAGTTATTGAGACTGAAACATTGTTTAAAAATATAAAAGATTGGCTAGAAAAAAATAAACTTATTCTTAATGAAGATAAAAAGAGCTTCATGATGTTTAAAATAAAAAAACATGAAGTTAAAACTTTAAATATATGTAATGCCGGTAGGGAAATATCGCATGTAACTAAGTTTTTAGGTCTTCAAATTGATGACAATCTAAGTTGGTGCTCGCATTTGGATCATTTGCGGAAAAAATTGAACAGCGTGAGCTATTCGCTCCTTGTAATGAGGAAGTATGTTGATGTGAGCACACTCAGGTTAATCTACTTTTCGAACTTTCAGAGCATTTTAAGCTACGGAATTATTTTCTGGGGAAAGTGTAAAGATGTAGAATCTATCTTGATCTGTCAAAAAAGAGCAATACGAACTATACTAGGATTAAAATACAGAGAAACTTGCAGAAACCAATTTAAATCATTCAAAATATTAACAGTCATAGGTTTATATATTTATGAATGTATTTTATTTCTAGTAAAAAATAAACATTTGTACAGCGAGCTTGAAACTCGCTCAGAAAGATCTTTGGATTACACTTTTCCCAGACATAATCTGAGAGTTTATGAGAGGGGTTCCTACTATTCGTCCATACAGTTCTTTAATAAACTTTCCTCAAGAATTAAAATTTTAAAAAATGATTTTAAAAAATTAAAAAAAGAGGTATATAACTTAATCTGTGATATAGAACCTTACTCTTTAGAGGAATTCTATGCAGCTGTAGCATGAAATTTTAATTGTGATGATATTTGCATGTAATATTTAATTGTGCTATTTTTAAACCTAATTTTATAATATATTTATTTTAATATTACCCAAAATGGGTCTCTGTGACGTACTTTCAATAATTGTTTGTAATGATTTATTGTTATAACTATTATGCGAAATAAAGATGATTATTATTATTATTATTATTATTATTATTATTATTATTATTATTATTATTATTATTATTATTATTATTATTATTATTATTATTATTATTATTATGTAATTTATATCACTTGTCTGATTAAATAACTTTTGAGTAAAAAGTTTGACTTATAGTTATGGTTGTGGTTATGGTCAGATCGAGAAACAGATGCAACACACTATCATTTCACAATGTGTGTTAACATGTTATTTCAAAACACAGTCCAACTAAAACACAAAAATTAATACCGAGTTATATATTTTATGTAAAATTTAATATGGCTAATAGTTTAATAGTTTAATATTTCCCTGTATGACCCAGATAACTGGGTATAGGGTTGTCAAAATTAAGTTACAATAATTAAATAAACATAATACATACATAGTTTCAAAAATTTTCATGAAGATATTCATCTAAAGAATAATACGCCTTAGAGGTAAGTAGCCCTTTAAGATGTATTTTAAAATTATTTGTAGAGTCCATGTTACTTAATGTATCAGGTAATTTATTTACAATTTTGACTGTCATAAAATACGGCCTTTTTTCGAAAAATGTTGTGCTGTGCTGAGGGGTAGATAACTTATTTTGATGCCTAGTTTGCATTCCTCTATTGACTTCTGAGTTTCTAGTAAAGAGATGTTTATTCGCATGCCAAAAAGTACAAATATTATAAATATAAAGTGAATAAAGTGTTAAAATATTTAATTTGATAAAGTGTGGTTTGCAGTGTTCTCTATAAGATATGCTGGATATGGTTCTTACTATTTTTTTCTGTAATACAAACAATCTATCCATAGCAGAGGAAGCTCCCCAGATAATAATATTGTATTCTAGTCTACTTCTAATATAGGCATTATAATAGAGAAGTAACGTGCTTCTATTAACAGTAGGTTCCAGATAACAAAATGAGCTGTTCGAATTTTGGAAGCTATTTCATTGATGTGCGGTTCCCAGGTTAAATGTGAATCTACCTTTACACCTAAAAATTTTATTTCGTTGGTCACCTGGAGTGATTTATTTTCTACTCGCACAAGTATGCTTTTTTTATCAATTTCTTTGTTGTGGCAACTACCAATTTGAATTATAGAAGTTTTACCTGCATTTAAAATCAGGCCTTTTTCGTCGGTCCAATTTTTCATTAGACTTGCTGCAGTATTTGCAGTATTGACAAAGCTCTCAAATTCAGAGTGGACAACTGTAAAAGAAGAGTCATCTGCGAACTGGCACACATCAATATTTTCTAGATTTTCGTTATTTTTTATAAAGTTGTTTAAGTCATTACTAAAAATTAGAAAAAGGAAAGGAGATAAACCCCCCCCTTGGGTTACGCCGTACTTTATAACAGAAGGTTTGCTTTTAAATTTTTTATTGACTATATTGTTTTTTTCACCCTTTAGTTCTATAAATTGCAGACGATCCTTTAGGTACGATACAAACCACTCTAGGGTAACACCTGTTACGCCATATGATTCAAGGGTTGAAATAAGTTCGGCGTGATCTATGACGTCGAAAGCTTTTGTCATGTCAAAACTTATTTCGGCACAATTAAGTTTACTTTCAACTGCACTGAAAAAGTTGTTGACCATTTCAAATAGGTCAGTGGTTGTGTTTTTCTTTTTGCAAAAACCGTGATGCGTATGAGACAGCAGATCATATTTTACAAAGTAATTTTCGAGATTTTCGTTATTTTTTATAAAGTTGTTTAAGTCATTACTAAAAATTAGAAAAAGGAAAGGAGATAAACCCCCCCCTTGGGTTACGCCGTACTTTATAACAGAAGGTTTGCTTTTAAATTTTTTATTGACTATATTGTTTTTTTCACCCTTTAGTTCTATAAATTGCAGACGATCCTTTAGGTACGATACAAACCACTCTAGGGTAACACCTGTTACGCCATATGATTCAAGGGTTGAAATAAGTTCGGCGTGATCTATGACGTCGAAAGCTTTTGTCATGTCAAAACTTATTTCGGCACAATTAAGTTTACTTTCAACTGCACTGAAAAAGTTGTTGACCATTTCAAATAGGTCAGTGGTTGTGTTTTTCTTTTTGCAAAAACCGTGATGCGTATGAGACAGCAGATCATATTTTACAAAGTAATTTTCGATTCTATTTTTCATAGCAAATACAGACAGGTTTGAAATATTTCTGTAATTATTAATATCGCTTTTCTCGCCCTTTTTGTAGATTGGGGTACATCGCGCATTTTTAAGTGCTGTGGGATATTGGCCCGTTTCAAACGATTTATTTATGATATTAACTAACGGTTTAGTTATATAATCTATAATTGGTTTGATAATGTAACAGGGTATATCATCGGGGCCTGCGCTTTTTTTTTTCGTTACATGAAATAACAATTTTTTTATTTCTGATTCATTTACAGGGTTTAAAGTAAATGTGTAATTGGTTTTTGGGTTAAGGTTATTGACATTTGTATGCCCTAATATTTTGGTTATGTTACTAACACTATCTATAAAATGACTATTAAAAATGTTGCTTAGAGACTCAGGACTGCTTATATTTTTATTGTCAATAACTAAATTGTAACTAGTTTCTTTATTGTTTTTGTTTATTGAATTTTCTTTGATAATTTTCCAACATGTTTTACTAAGATTGGTACTAGAAGTTATTTTGTTATCAAAGAATTGTTTCTTAGATTCTCTAATCAGCTTATTATGTGTCTTTTTCTTTTGATTGTACAACTTTTTGTAGACTGGGTTATTAGAAGTTTTCCATAGCCAATGTACATTTTTAAAAAACTTAGATATTCGTATGCAAATGCAACAACTATAAAGGGAACACGAAGGAGCATACTGTGTTTCTCCTTTATGTAAAGTATAATTAAACTTACACTGTAAAAAATACATTTCTTGCCATATAGAGATTTGAATAATTTTCTATAGTAGCACACGGAAAAAAAAATTATAGCTAGGAGCGCTATAACACACATACCAAGCAAATTATAATCGCTTATTATATAAATACAAGGCTTTCTCTTACAATTATGGCAGTCAGTGTAAAAATTTACATGAAATACTTTAATTGTTTAGTGAATAATAAAATATAACAAATAGTATGGCATTTATAGCTTAATTATTGTCCGTGCTAATAATTTTTATAATATAATAAAATTTCTGTAAATTTATAATAGTGCCTGTAATAAATATAATCGTGTCTGTAATATATATAATCGTTTCCAATTTATTTTTAACATTATTAGTTATTGTGTCCCTTATAATCTATAGCTTAAATCACTATAATTTGCCACTGTTACCAAATATCTTACAATGTATAGCGCAGAGCCCACTAATTTCTTTCCGTGCAATACGTAAAAATATTAAATGTCGTTTCATGGCATGAACCGACATGTAACTGTCTGTAAAATTACATAGTCCTTGATAACACTACCCGACATGATTTATATACTATTGATGAGATATATAGGGTCTAGAAGTATTTTTTCTCCTGATTTCAAATCTGTTTTTAGAATTCTTCCATCACGTCACAATTTTGATATACAGGGAGTTTTATAATAAAAATAGGCATTTTTTTGAACGTCGGGAGATTTCACATTTATGAATATTTTTTTTTTTAATTTGGTACACTTGTTATAAATTTGTGTGCTTTTCGAATATTCTAAAAAAAAATTAAATATCGATTGTCATTTGTTTTTTATAATAAAAAGAAAAAGTTTTTTCGTTGCCAAAATTTCAAAATATGGAATTTTTCGCTGTAACTAACAAAAAAACACTCTGTATTTATATGGCTTCAATTTGGTTTCAACTTTTTTTTGAAGGACCTTCTGGAAGCGGCACCATATCAATTTTAAGTCGATTATGTCAGATATTTTAACAGCGTTTTGCATAGTAGGCTTTTTACAAAAATTTGACGTTTTAAGTCAAGTTAAATTATTCAATCAATTAACTAGATGAAACGTTGCAAGCACCCTGTCAAAACATCGGCACTATTGTACACTAAAAAAAAAACTTAAAAATAGCTTTTATTTAAAATATAATTTTTTGAAATCGGGTTATAAATATGTGAAATATGCTAAAAAAACCTTTTACTGCTTTAAACGCCAATATCTTTTAAACAATGCGTTTTAGGAAAACGTTGTTTATAACCAATTTAAAATTATTTAAAATTATCTTTTATAAATTAACCAAATACAATAATAATTGCCTTAATTATAAACAAAAACGCTAAAAATAGGAGTTTTATCCTATTTTTACCCCCTTACCCCCAATCGTTTACCCCCAAAATCTAATCAGCGATAAGAAACAATATGCAAAAAAACGCAAGTCGATATCTCATGTAGAAATGGAGTTAGAGAGTTTACACCCAGACAATTTTTTTTTACTGCTTTCGACTCAGAATGGTCTAAAACGTCGAGAAATGTGAAAAAAACTTGGTCAAAGATTTTGATTTTTCGGCGAAGATTTCAATACATCGGCACTCTTAGTAGCACTAAGTGCCGATGTAATAAAATAAACAAATAAATGATAAAAATAAATAAGGTTAACTTTTTAAACATAAATAAACTGTATCTTAAGAAGTAAATAGAACATTGACTTAAAAAATTCTGGTCCAAAACCTACTTATTCTTCTTGAACTATGCAAATTGCTGTTAAAATAGCTGACATAACGGACTTAAAATTAATATTGCGCCGCTTCCAGAAGGTCCTTCAAAAAAAAATTGAAATCGAAATGAAGCCAGATAAACACAGAGTGTTTTTTTCATAGTTACATCGAAAAATTCCATCTTTTGAAATTTTGGCAACGAAAAAACTTTTTCTTTTTATTATAAAAAACAAATGACAATCGATATTTAAAATTTTTTTAAAATATTCGAAAAGCACACAAATTTTTAACAAGTGTACCAAATTTGAACAAAAAAATATAAATGTAAAATCCCCCGACATTTAAAAAAATGCCTTTTTTTTTATTATAAAACGCCCTGTATATCAAAACTGTGACGTGATAGAAAAATTCTGAAAACGGATATGAAATCAGGGGAAAAAACACTTCTAGACCCAATATATATCATAAATAGTATATTTCAAAAGTTTCAAATTGTAATTATAATATTATTATAATAGGTGTAAATGTAATTTTAAACAATTTTACTTTATAAATTGTGTAATTTTAAATTATTTTACAGCGTTTTAGAAAATATTACCAGTCTTCTACATTACTAGGTAATGTAGAAGACTGGTATTATTTAAATTGTATTGTATTTACCCAAATTCATGGATTAAACCCGGTCAAGTATAGTAAAATTACTCAGTAAACTAAGATTACATTATTTTACATAATTTTTTTACCCTGTAGTTTTCAAACCAATGCTTTTGTGTGAATTGTATGAAATCAATGTTCCTGCCAGCTGAATTCAATCTTGTAATTGAATAAATAATTTATTTTATTATATTGAATATTGAAATAAGCTTATATTGCCATATAGGAATATATTGGAATACATTACCGATTTAACCAGTATGAAATATTATACTGCAGTTTCTATACATGCACGCTTTAGTAGCGTATTATAAAGTTGGCGTGTGTCATCTGATTATAATAATAGTAAAAAACGATTTTAATTATTTAATTTAGTTAGAGGTTTAAAGATTTACCACGGGGCCCTATAAGGTTCTAATTGTGTCCCGTTGTGCTATAGCGTTTTTACTAATGAATCATTAGTAATGATAGTCTTAGGGGCTGTCCATATATTACGTAACGCACCTAGGGGGGGGGGAAGTCAGAGAAATTGTTACAGTTTGTGACAGGGGGTAGGGGGGGATCTAGGTAAACGTTACGTAACGGAATTTAATAAATTTAATGTTTATTTCCTAAGCTTGGCAGATGTATTTTTTTTTCAACATAAATTACTATTTAGTGGCCCATAATTCCCTTTTTCACACAAAAATTGACGAAACTATGCATATTTAAATAATATTGTAATCAGTAAAAAAACTGTTGACATTGATATTAAAAAAAATATCTTAGGGCCCTGTTCTTGCGTGATCTTGCCGATAAATCATCGGCGATGATACATTTTCGCGCGGAATGTGTACTCACGGAACACTAATGTGTGTACTATTTTGTGTACCTGTGCATAAACAATATACGTGTTATATGTGACACTCAGTGTAGAAAGAGGCACCTAGTATTTTTTCCCTGTGTGATATTGATTATGAATATTTTTTTAAAGTTTGAGTGAGTTTTTCATTTAAATTTTTTTCAAGGTTATGTTATACTATATTTTAGGTTCATGTTTGTTTTGTCGAGAAAAACGAATCAATAGTGAGAATACAGTTAAATTTATTGCGAAACAAATTTTTTTTATTGTTACGCGTTACACAGGGGAGGGGGGGTGTTGGTAAATGTGACAGTTTGTTACACGCGGGGGAGGGGGGGTCAATTTTTTGAAAAATTGCGTTACGTAATATATGGACAGCCCCTTATGACAAATATAGTTTTACCGAATCCTTGACTTTTTTAAATAATCTTATAATACACGGTGTATATTAAATATCGTCAGTAATTTTAAGGCATGATTCTACATCAGAAAATATAAAAAAAATCCTATAAACATATGTATAAAAATTAGTCGTAAGCCCCATTAAAAGGAGCTAAAAGAATCGGTTTTTATTTAATTACTCAGGACTACATTTTTTATGTATTTTTACCTGAGGAATCATGTTCCAATAACAAAATTACAAAAACAGGTAAACAGAAAAAGTTTGTGATAAAAAGCCGTTTAGCACGCCCCTGGTTAAAATAAGAACATGAAAAATAACATATGAAGATGGGACTGATTATGATTAGTTCATATGCAATACCCTGTTGTTATATCTTAAAGGGTCCTGAAACATTAAATAAAAAACGAATTTTTTAGCCACTTTCAAAGAGGCTTAGCTCCCTTACGACGAATATCTACGATCTTGGTACTATTCCCCCATAGAAAAAAAACAACCCTTGGTTGCCGAAAGAGAAAAGAAAAAATTGTACACAAGGTTATATCAAAGTGAGAAATTTTAGATTAGCTTGAGATTCTGTTAATACTGAAGTAGCCTTATTCATTTATTTGAAGTAATTTTGCATTTTTTGTACCAGGATGTCATATCCCAAAAACAATTGATTGTATTCAAGGCTATGTAACGGGAAAAAAAAAACCTATTAAAAACTAATGAAACTTCAACTGAATCGCATGCAAAAATCTTGAATATTTTCTTTTTAATAAAGTAGCTAGATCGCAATTACAACACAGTAAGATTAAATTTACCTCCCTTTTAATGTTAGATAATATCCTTTTAATGAAATAAATTTGTGGTTGTTATAAAAAAATCGAACAGAGCTTATACATTTTAAATAACATGCCTCGCGTACAGCGACATACGCTTATGCACAGCTCAATTTTTTAGGGCACATCCACAGGCTGGCATAACAAGCATAGTACATAAGAATACGATACCGTGATTGGCTTACAAGATACATGACGCCACATCAAGCCAATCACGGCACTACATTTTTATGTACTATGCTTGTTATGCGAGCCTGTGGATGTGCCCTTAGGCAGATAACAAAAATCTTGTCCAACACAAAATTAACCTTCAACAATTTCTTAGCTTTTATTTTATACAAAATTAAAAATAATCCATCGACGAAAACAAAAATTATTCAACTTTTTATTATTTTAGTGTAGTTTTTGCACCCAAAAAGTCCAAACAATTTAATAGAGTCATGGATATTTTTACTGTTTTTAACTAATTTTGGGTCCGTGATTTTAAAAAGTATCAGTTTTGTTTAAAAGTTTTTGTTAAAAGAAAGAAACCATTGCAATCCATCATAATCTGCAGCTTTCGGTTTAATATGTACACATTTTATAAATATTTTCGAAATCAGCGACCCAAAATTAGTTAAAAATATATAATCGAAAACAAAACAAAACAAAACAAAAAGTTTAATATTATTGGCCAATTTAATAAATTTGGTCCAAAAATACACTGAAAACAAAGTTGAATATGCAGTAAATGATCTTTACATCTACATAGGAAAATATGAAAAAAAAAATCCTATAAACATAGGTCTAAACATGCGTCATAAGGTAGCTAAGCCCCTTTGAAAGTGGCTAAAAAATCGGTTTTTATTTAATAACTCAGAAACGCTTTGAGGTACAGCAACGAAGTTTTGAATGTAAACTAACCTTAATAAGACCCATCTTCGTATGATATCTTCATGTACTTATTTTGAACAGGGATGTGCGAAACTGGGAGGACTTATTAGTTTTGTGGTCCAAATTTTTTTATGTGTAACTTTTTTGCAAATTTATTTTTGAAATATGATCATTCAAAAACATGGAACTTGACAAAATAAAATGTTTTATGCTAAAATAAAACCTTATAAAACCCTTAATATGGATAAAAACCCAAATAGCAACAGGTTTTCATTCGTGCTCTTCCATCAAAAATGTAGGTAAGGGGTCACTCATTACTTACGCCACACACGGGGAAAAGGGAGTAGCTTTAGTATGATGAACCGTGATATGATATAAATCAGCCATCACGTAACGCTATTTAAATTGGCCGTGACGTAATTATTTAAGATTTTTTTTTGGCCAGCGTTATGTAGCGTAATGAGGCCATCATCATGAAGGGGGACATAAATGGCGTGATTTATTTATGGATGGTCCCTAATAGCGTGCCTTTTATGGAAAAAAAGTCTTGTTGAATGTTATTTTTACAATTGTTCTTTATACTTAAAAATTTAATTCGTTATCTAATTTTTTAAAGATTAAACATTAAAAGTTAATTAATAATTAATTATTCACTACTTCTGCATTATAACATTTTTAACTTGAATATTATTTTTACATCGGCACTTAGTGCTACCAAAACTGCCGATGTAATGAAATTAACGCGGACAACTTTTGACCATGTTTTTTTCACATTTCTCGACGACTGAGTACAATACTGCTGCCAATAAAATAATACTTTCCCCATAGGTCTAGATTTATTAAAATCAAAAACGAAAAAAATCAAAAAAAAAAAAAAAAATCAATTAAATCAAAAAATATTTTTTTCAATTTATCAAAAAAAAAAAATAGAAAAAAGTTTTGATAAATTGAAAAAAAAAGTTTAAAAAAAAAATGTTTTTACCCCATTTTCCCCCTTACCCCAATCTGATTTTTACCAAAAACAATCCCAGCCTAGAACTTTAGATAATTAACCTATGGTCCAAATTTAAAGTCTTTAGCCCGAAGCGTTCTTGAGTTCTGGTGGTCACACAGACCGACAGACCGACCGACAGACAGAATTTTTTTTAGACGGAAATCATGCTTTTTGGACATAAAAAGTCCAGAAACGTAAAAAAAGCAATAAAAATTTTTCGATTTTTTTTTACTAACGCAATACTTTCCTTGGGGAAAGTAATTTGTAAAAAAAATGCATCTGTCTGTAAAGTCGATAACTCCATTTCTAGAAAATATATCCACAAGCTGTTTTTTGTATGTTGTTTCTTTTGTTTCGAAGTGCTGATTAGCTTTTGGGGGTAAACGATTAGGGGTAAGAATGGGGTAAAACTTCTAGTTTAACCGTTGTTTGCTTATAGTTAACAGTTATAATTATAACTATTGAATTTTATTAATTTAGCACTCAAATAAAAGATTATTTTAAATTATTTAAAATATGTTATAAACTATTCTTTTACATTGTTTTCGAAATATTGGAGTTTAAAGCAGTAAAAAATTTTTTAGCATAACTCATTTATTACCCAGTTTCCAATTATATTTCAAATAAAAGCCCTTTTCAAGCCCTGTAAAAATGTTAAATTACTTTCTAGTCTTGCGTTGGTAAAAAAAAATCGAAAAAAAATTATTGCTTTTTTTACATTTCTGGACGTTTTATATCTGTCGGTCTGTCGGTCTCTATGTCCGGGAAATTTGTGACCACGATAACTCAAGAACGCTTCGGGCTAAAGACTTCAAATATGGACCACAGGTTGATTATCTAAAGTTCTAGGCTGGGATTGTTTTTTTCGTAATAATCGGGGTACGGGTAAAATGGGGTAAAAACAATTTTTTTCAAAAACATATTTTTTCCAATTTATTTTTCGTTATAAGAAAAAAAACTTTATTTTGAAAAAAATTGTATTTTTGAAAAACGAAAAAATTTTTGAAATGTTTTTTTTTATTTTATTTTTTTAATTTTATTTTAATCAATCTAGGCCTAAATGGGAAAGTATTATTTTGTTGGCAGCAGTATTTTTTTTGCAAGAATACAATGTTTTTAAAACACAGACTTTTAAACTTTAATAAATTATGCAACACGCAGGTAAATTCCATTTTCATAACGTTTTAAAATAGTGCCAATATTTTGATAAGATGCTTGCATCTGTTCATCTACTTTATCGTAAGCTTTAAGCTTATTGGATTTTTCTAATTCCCTGAATTAAAAATACAGCCGAAGCACAGAAGCTTTAACACAGCTCATTACCTTTTATTACAATTTATGGATATTAAAAATGTAACGCAATGCTTAAAGTGCATGAAAAGTCTTTTTATTTTCTAGTTTTAAGAAACTTAATATCGTGAAGTATATTAAAAAATTACTATGATTTAGGTAGGCTATTGTCTTTCATTATACCTACAAGGAAATTAAATACACTGCCCAGTAAAAGAGCTTTCTCAATTTACACCTCCGCGCGTCAAATGGATTTCTTTATCATCAGATTCACTTTCAGCAACCATAAAAACCTTAATATACCAATTTTTACGAAAACTACCCTCTGCCCCTTTGGGGGTGGAGTTAGAATTTTGTTATAATCAGATTCCCTTTTAACAACCTCAAAAACCCCAATATACCAATTTTCACGAAAACTACCCCTCACCCCTCATGGGGTGGATTTAGAATATTTTTATTATCAGATTCACTTTCAGCAACCTCAAAAAAAAAATGTGATAATAAGAATCAATTTCACGCGCGGAGGTGAAAAATGGGAAAGCTCTTTTACTGAGCAGTGTTTTATTGTCATATTTAGTTTCAGCAACCTTGAAAACCCCTATATACCAACTTTCACAAAATCACCCCCCACCCCCTGGGGGTAGACCCCTAGGGGTAGAGTTAGACCATTTTTATTATCAGATTCACTTCCAGCAACCTCAAAAACGTCAATATACCAATTTTCACAAAAATTACCCCCCACCCCTAAGGGGGTAGGTTTCAAAAAATATATTTCAAGATTCATTTTTATCAACCTCAAAAACTCCTATCTACAAATTTTCACGAAAATTTGGAAAACATTTCAAAATATTTACAACCTCACCCCCTCGGGGGGTGGAGTTAGAGAAATTTTATTATCAGATTCAATTTCAGCAACCTTAAAAACCTCTATATAGCAATTTTAAATTATTTCTAAAAAAAATGTATTTTTCCCCCATTTGCCCACCTTGCCGCACGCCAATGTTCACCAAAAACAATCCCGAGCGAGAACTTTTGGTAACATACCTGTATGCCAAAATTCAAGTCTCTAGCTTAAAGCGTTCTTATATTATCGTGCTTACAAGATTTCCCTGAGAGACCGATCGACCGATCCACCGACCGATCGACCGAAAAAATTTTTTTTTTGGCTTGGAATTGATTTATATCGACATAAAACGTCATAAAACGCAAAAATTCGCAAAAAAAAATTGAAAATTTTTGCACGAATACAAGGCTTTCCGAAATTTTGAAAATTTTCAAAATGGGAAAGCAAAAATATATATAATTTCTTTCATTTTTTTTTTAGATATAGCATGCCTATTAGGGTAAGGTCGCTATATTCGTTTGGAAATTTGGCGAAGGAGATAGGTGAAGCGGACACCCCCTAAAAACTGTTTAGAAAGTCAGTATAAGCCGTTGGTTCCCTCTACTACAGTAGTAACTATCCCATACAAGTCCGGGACTTAGGGGATGCTTAATTAAGTAGAATAGTACTTTATAATTAAACAAATAGATATAATTTATGATGCAATGTACCTTATAAATTAGATAGAATAAAATTATTTCCACATTAACAAATGAGTTTTCTCTTTTAACGATATGGTATTTTCTTCAACCATTTTTAAGTTTCTGGACAACCAAATCTGTTTTCTACATGGTGGTTTCCAAAAATATTGCTTTATTAAATTTTTCATTTTAACAATAAATTTTAGATTAAATCTAATTCAAATTTGGACAAAAGCAGAATGCTTCTGTTGGAAGGAATTTGAAAATTTTAATTTCATGTAGATCTACTTTTTTACGTTAGAGGGCTATTCCTAAAAGAAAGTTAATATTTTTTTTTAATTTCTGAAAATTAATAATTTAAATCGAAAATTAATGTTTTGAAGGCAAAGAAAAAACATACCGAGCATTTCAGATTATAAAAAACAGAGAAAACGAAGATAGAATGATTAGATCAAGGCTGACGTGAGGAGACGGCCTGTCCAATGCTCTGTATTTTATTAACCGATTTCCAAAAAACGCACGTCAGTCTTGATCTTTGTCTCATACGTTTTTTTTACTTTCAAACGGACGGTATATCTTTAAAATCTTATTTGAAAATAGTGTTTTGCTAAAAAAATGCACGTGTAGAGCTCTAGTTCAAAAACAAAAAAGAATAGAAAACTTTTGTCTATGGGGAAATTGTAGGTGATCTGGTTCATATTGACTGGTCAAAAAAATTCATTTTGATATCTGGTAGTAACTCCACAAATTGACTGATTTCTCGTGGGACACCGTGTATACAGTTGCCTAAACATTGTAGCTTTTATTATTAGCTTCTTGCGACAAGGTCAAATATGTGTCACAAAGAAGTATCAGGAGTACTTATAGAAATTTTGGCAGAAACTGAAAAATAAGTCTATATTTACTGTAATTTCATACGGTCTGTAGATAACTTATCATAGTCATCATGTCTTCGTAGATATATTCAAAACTATCTGTCTGTTTAAGGGTACTCTAATTAGATAATTAGAGTATGGTTCTCCGCATAAAACAAAGTCTCCGAAGAAAGGGGGAGGAATCATTCGCACTCTCTTCTTTCCGTGAAAAGTTATAAGGCGTGCGTGCCTGCAACGGACCCCCCACTTGCACACACATTCCAAACATATTTCCCGTAGCCACAGATCCGTGCGTCAAAGTATAAGTAGCTAAGATAAACTTGTAATAAAAAGCGAATTATTTATCAAAATCTTTCAAGCCTTTTTTAATTTCTTCTTTTCTTTTATTCTTAAATAACGGTATTCTTTAATTTTAATCGTGATATTTAACTTTAGGATTCTAATAATAATAAAGTAACTATGGATTCTAATAATAATAAAGTAACTATGACTTTTAGTATAACCCTGTATCTTTTTACTAATATTAATATATCAGCTAATTTTATGCTCCTAAACTTTTAGTAATAAGTTACGTAATAAGAGAAGTTTCTTTAAAGCCCCGTTAAAATGATTAGGATATATAACTTTTATATTAAATCTACACGTTAGAGGCGCATAAGATCACATAGAGGTTTTCATGTTATTTCCAGTAAATTTCACAAAATTAAATAAATTTTAATAAGTTTTATTACTGGTCGTAAAATATTGATTTCTAGAAAGTTTTTAGTGGAAAGTAACATGTTGGAATTAAGGCGGTTGGGGTACTGCCGCACTATGTTGCCAAAGAGAAAAAAAGTGTTTAAAAATATTTTTTTGGTGAAAAAGTATTGAATCCCCAATTTGTACGCCCCTGAATAAATGTATTGTTCTTGGACAATATTTAATTAAAACCATTCAATATGTTGGATCACGAGCAAAAATTCATATCATTAGCTTAGGCGGTTTCTGAGATATTAAATAAAAATCAAATTTTAGGGTATCCTCTTTAAAGGACTATGTTTTTGCCCAGGGGTATTTCAGAAACCACTTTAAAATACTTTTTTGTTCATATATGTTAATTTAGGAGTATTTCCAATATAAATAAACAATTAAATAAACTTATTGATTTTTTAAAATAAAATTTCAAGCCTACCTGGAATAATGCTTATTTTTCCACATAACTTTTTTTTTGTTTTATTTCAGCTATCTAATAATTACATATTTTAAGAACCGTCTATATTAGAATATTTTTATGTACAAATTTTAAATGCGTACCAATGCGTGCCCAATTATTTTCAAATTTTATCATATAAAATATCAAAAATTTGTATTTTTTTCTACAAAAATGCTCAAAACTTCATTTTGGCTAACTTTGGCTATCTAATATTTATACACTATTTAGACTACTTTTGTAAGGACATTTTAATATAAAAATTAGAAATGCGCGTCAATGCGCACGCAACTATTTGTAAATTATATTTACGCTTGTCATTAAAAAAATGGCCTAAGGCTTTAATATAAAAGTAAGACTTGAAAATTAATTTTACCTTAAATATTATGTTTATTCATTAAAGTTATGTTTGTGCAATGTTATTACCAAATCTTAATGAACAAACGTAAGTATATTAAGAAAAAATGCTATTTTGGTAAACACGCATCAATATAGGGGAGAGTTGGCCAAAACGGAATAGCTAACGATATTTGGTCTGAAATTCTGTAATTATGCTATTGATGTCTACTATTTTTTAACTGTTACTTCCCCATTGACCCATTTCTATATTTAGGTATAGTTATTGCTTAATATCTTGACGATAACATAGGAATGTCATATTGAAGAAAAAAAAAAAAAGTATCCCGTTTTGCCCACGTGGTCGGGTAAAATGGGATGGTGTTTGAATGTGAATAAAAAAGATACTAAAGTGAGATATATTCATTAAATTTGAAAATGAAACATTGTATTAGTCTTATATCTTTAATAAAAATACAAATTAACATCAACACCGACAAATATCGCACAAGTATGGCTCACCATCATTCTCTACCCCGGCGCAAGCTTCGTGAGCCCAAAGTCGACAGTCCTGGTAAATTACACATCCGTCGTCCGTCTTCAATTTAGAATACAGTTCTGTACAATAAATGCAACTTTCGTCGTTATTCTCTTTTTTTTCTGAACTGCTGTCTAGTATCCAGTTTTACCTGACCGCTTAGTATCCCATTTTGCCAGACTGCACATGTCCAAATGTTTTTCAGTTTTCCCAAAAAAAAAAAAAATTGATGACATATTCACAACTGCCACAAAATACAGTCAATTATTTACTTTATTATTATTATTTACTTATTTAATTTATCATAGAAAATACTTACCGTTAATTAATTTGCTGGTTGAAACTGAAAAATTCTTGCTTAGTCACTAATGAAAACAAATAGCACAACCTCACTTTTTGAAGTTTCACTTGTCACTCACCACAGATAAAAAAATTATCAAAAGATTCACCTGCTACATTTAAAGAAACCTCATTTATATCGATTAACACTACCAGTCGTCAGATGGCACTGCTTATTTTGAAATATTGGCCGGTATCCCGTTTTATCCCACTATCCCGTTTTAGCCAACTCTCCCCTACGATTTAAAATTAAATTTTACATCGGTATAGAAAATCGACTGGCGTTTAGACACCAAATTAACTGTTGTTTTTTAAACGATTTCATGTTCTATTTATGAAATTAGTTTTTTCTTTCTAGACACCAAAACAGGGCTATAGGTTCAATATAAATGGGAATAATATTTAATAAATATGTGGCCGTTCACCAAGCAAGGAAGCTAAGCTAAAAAACCTAAATTGTTTTTATTTTTAATATTGAATATCTAAACAAAAACAGTTTCATCGGCTAAAATAAAATATCTCCCATTCATTCATTTTATTTAACTATGCATATAGAACCGATCACTATACCTTAAAGTACACAAATATTTATGTGCGAAGAGGAAATGTCTATTTCATTCAAAAATTCAAAAACCAAAAAAATAATTTTAGTTATATCTTCATGTCTCTTTTTGCTTGAACACATACATTTACAATATTATATTAATATAATTAAAAGCTACTTTTAAGTATAATATAATTAGAAGCAACTTTTAAGTAAAAAGCATTACACTGGTTGAAGCAAACGCTGAAAAATATGATAAGTTATATAAATCACTATGAATAACAGTATTAAATTTTATTAAATAAATGGGCCAACTTTTTATATTTATGTAACTAATTATTTTTTATTAACACAATGATGCAATAAAATCCCTTCATTATTCTTCTACGATACTGTATCAAATTATATTTGTCAAAATCACACCTTCGATAAAAGAAAATATAATGATAAACGCTAACCACGGAACGTTACTATTCTTTTGTTGTCATTTCCCTTATAAAATTATGTTTATAAAAATGTAAGTCAAAAGGTGTGATTGTATTTGAGCAGTGTACAATTCCTTAATAAATTATTAAGGATATTTATATAAATATTCAAGGAATAACCTTGAAATCCGGTGAAAGTATGTGGGTGTGAATGTGGAAGTTTTATGGGAATATGTCAATGTTGTCGATCATTTAAGGCGCCTTTTCACGGAGCAATTTGTAAGCAAGTTTGGTGCTATGCAATTTTGTTGCAAGAATGATTCAGTCACTGCGCATGCCTTCAGGCAAATTTGATGCTATTTTCGAGCCATCAAATTTCATGTTCTATTTATGAAATTAGTTTTTCCTTTCTAGACACCAAAACAGGGCTATAGGTTCAATATAAATGGGAATAATATTTAATAAATATGTGGCCGTTCACCAAGCAAGGAAGCTAAGCTAAAAAACCTAAATTGTTTTTATTTTTAATATTGAATATCTAAACAAAAACAGTTTCATCGGCTGAAATAAAATATCTCCCATTCATTCATTTTATTTAACTATGCATATAGAACCGATCACTATACCTTAAAGTACACAAATATTTATGTGCGAAGAGGAAATGTCTATTTCATTCAAAAATTCAAAAACCAAAAAAATAATTTTAGTTATATCTTCAGGTCTCTTTTTGCTTGAACACATACATTTACAATATTATATTAATATAATTAAAAGCTACTTTTAAGTATAATATAATTAGAAGCAACTTTTAAGTAAAAAGCATTACACTGGTTGAAGCAAACGCTGAAAAATATGATAAGTTATATAAATCACTATGAATAACAGTATTAAATTTTATCAAATAAATGGACCAACTTTTTATATTGATGTAACTTATTATTTTTTATTAACACAATGATGCAATAAAATCCCTTCATTATTCTTCTACGATACTGTATCAAATTATATTTGTCAAAATTACACCTTCTATAAAAGAAAATATAATGAAAAACGCTAACCACGGAACGTTACTATTCTTTTGTTGTCATTTCCCTTATAAAATTATGTTTATAAAAATGTAAGTCAAAAGGTGTGATTGTATTTGAGCAGTGTACAATTCCTTAATAAATTATTAAGGATATTTATATAAATATTCAAGGAATAACCTTGAAATCCGGTGGAAGTATGTGAGTGTGAATGTAGAAGTTTTATGGGAATATGTCAATGTTGTCGATCATTTAAGGCGCCTTTTCACGGAGCAATTTGTACGCAAGTTTGGTGCTATGGAATTTTGTTGCAAGAATGATTCAGTCACTGCGCATGCCTTCAGGCAAATTTGATGCTATTTTCGAGCCATCAAATTATTAGAACAAGTTCTATTTTTCGACGATTTTCATGCAAGATTTATAGTTATTTTCGTGGTACCAACCTGGAAAAAAGTTACTAAATCGATTTCTTTTTACTAATATAGTAGCAGCTGGACATGTTAATAATTTTTATTATTAACTAACTAAAAAGCTTCCTTAAAAAAGCAAATGCTAGGTTATGTTTTTGTCAAAATTGTCTGGTTGGCAGCATTGTTTAACTTGCAATATACAGCGTCAAACTTTTTACAACTTGCTCCGTGAAAAGGCAATTGAATGTGTAATTGTCCTCATGCTATATCTGGCCGCAAACTTGCATAGCACCAAACTTGCGTATAAATTGCTCAGTGAAAAGGCGCCTTTAGAAAAATTTTACACGACTTAATTTAGCTAGTTTCCTCTTTAGTTTGTTTATGTGATGGACACTCACTTTCCATATGAGTAGAACCTTAATTTTTTTTAAAGTAGGTAGCATATTTCCTGTAGCACTACAATACTACAAAATAAAACAATTAAAATTAGTTTGGGGTTAGCCTAAACTAAATCTGATATTTTTTTTTCTATTTCTGTCCCGCGAAGTACGGCACTCTTTTTATTAACCAATCATTAAACAGTATTTTTGACCACGTGTTTTCTTGTGTTTTATTATCTTGTTATCCTAGTGAGAATAATCTACGAAAGTTTAATTTTATTTTTTACCGAGATTACTTATTTAGTATATTTTTTATTTAAAAAATATTCTTCCGGATAAAACTGTGATCTTTAAAACATCGGGTCTAGTTCAACGGTTTGCATAAAGTTTTTTGTCTGGAAATAATTACGACTCAGACAAAAATATCGTTATACTGCATTCAATAAATTAAGCAATAAATATATTTTTGGAAGTCACTTACCTCCTCTTTTGGTGCCATGCCTTTTAGGGTAAAGTATAAGCCGGACATCGTTAGTCAGTGGTCTGTCAGCAGTCCGGATATATGAGCCATTGTCCTGATCGATATTTCACCTGATAGCCATTATCTACTTCTTAGTGGTGTTTCAGAAATACAGAATAAAATGAAACTATAATATAAGTATTTGTATTAAAAACTACTTACTAAGAAGAATTGTTATTATTATTATAATATAATAAATTATTATTATTATTATATAATATTATAAAATATTAATAATAGTGAGTCAAATCCGAGGTTAGATCACTGTGAAAATTTCCTTGATTTTCGTTTTACAACTGTAAAGTACAGTATTAGAAGTAAAGTTTACTGTAGCTAAGTACGAAAACACAATTGTTTAAATAAACAAAAAGAAAAAATACTGTTGCCAACAAAATAATACTTTCCCCTATAGGCTAGGTTCATTAAAATCAAAAACGAAAAAAATAAAAAAAAATAAAAAACAATTTTCAAGTTCTTCAAAAAAAAAAAATATATTTTTTTCAAAAAATTTTCTTTTTTAGTAAAACGAAAAATAAATTAAAAAAAATATTTTTGAGAAAAAATTGTTTTTACCTCATTTTACCACAATCCGATTTTTACCAAAAACATTCCCAGCCTAGAACTTTGTATAATCAACCTATGGTTCAAATTTGAAGTCTTTAACCCGAAGCGTTTTTGAATTATCGTGGTCACAAATTTCCCGGACACACAAATTTTTGGATATAAAACGTCCAGTAACGTAAAAAAAGCAATAAAAATTGTTACTAACGAAAGACTTTCCTTCGGGAAAGTAAAAATAGAATAAAATTAAAAAAAAAAATTATAATGTGCTCAAAGTTAAAGTTTGGTCCAAAGAAAATTTTAAATTATGAAGGTTTTGATATTATTAATTCTGTGTGAGAAATTTAAATGGCTCTGGAGTAGATTTATCATAAAGAAATTTAAGTACATCAAGAGTACAGACTATTAGAACAACACTGCTACCAGCAGAAACGTGAAGCCTATCTTTAGTATTTTTTACCCTACAGGCGATAAGATTATTAATAAAAATTACCTATGGATGACCAGTATCAATTTAACGATGATTAGTTACGCAGTAAAATTGTAACCAAAACAATACGTTCCCCATATGATATAAACCGTTTTATTAAAATATTGATATACTTTTCTCTTTAACCAGGGCCGTAGCGAAGAAGATTTAATGGGGGGGAGAAGGTCGAGAATCACAACTTTTATCCCCTCGATAAAAAAATATGACTAAAAAAACGTTCCTTCTACTGCTAAAATTACTTGTATTCCGTCGAAAAAAAAAAAAAAGTTGATGACTATAAAAAAAATTTCCCACTTCGGCTGCCTTGTATTTTTTTGGGGGAGCTAAAAGTTTGAAGAGTTCTACCTTCACAAAAAAATTGGAAATTTTACGAAAAAGTTGGTAATTTTATGAAAATCAACTATAAAAATACAAATTGTTAATTTTATACTAAATTGTTTATATTTTTTTATTTATATTGTTTTATTTTACTTTAAAATTTCAAAAATACAAACTATTTAAATTTTTACTTGACATTTGAAATTTCCAAGTTTTACTTTTTTAAATTACGAAAAAGTTGTGAAAATACAAAAATATTAAAATTCTTTTGAAAAAAGAAGTTGTTTATTTTAAGCAAATTTTACACCATTTTCTAGTACTGAAATTAAACATTTTTAGTTTTTAGTCACGAAAAAGTTTTAAAACGAATTAAAAATATAAAAGTAATATTAATAACCTTCTGGTTATTATTTTTATATGTTTATAAATTAAAAAATTTTAAATTTTATATTTTTAACCCATGATTTATACTTTTTGACTTCAGGACAGGTGGTGGCAGGCTCCCTCACCATCCTCCCCCCTAAGCTACGTTATCGAAGTCGATACCTCAACTCGTTCAAAAGTTGAGGGAGGGGTGACTTTTGGATCGAATGGTAAATGGAATGGAATCATCTAAAAATATTATAGAAAACCTTTTGTAAAAGTGCATAGCAATGAACTAAACTATTAAACCCCAACAGGAACCACAACAAATTGACTAACGTCAAAGACTTCATAGACATTGGCCATTCTGACAATGAAATTCCAGTATGCTGTGGATTTGGTTATTACTTATTTAAAGCTATACATAATTGAAACTTTAGTAGCATTTGATTTTGCTTTATATTAATTCAGTAGATCTATCTACTAGATATCTGAATGATTAAAACTATTAACAAACTATAATAATTTTTTGTTTACTTTTATTTATTTATTGGTTTAAGTTTCAACTGCTGAACCTGAATTTTGACATTGACAAACAAAAATTAAAGTACTCTAAAATAGTATATTAAAGTACTAGTTTCATAACACCCGTTTTTAGCGAACGAGTACAAGTTTCTAAAGTACTAGTGCGCTAAAAACGTGTTATGAAACGAGTGATTTATACTATTTTTTCTATTTTTCTCTAAAATTAAAAAAAAACTTACATTTAAATTGATGACCGATTTAGGGATTTTTGTTTTGGGTTGTCCTTACAATCTTCGCTATGTTCGCTATGTTTAAAAGTCATATAACAAACTATATTTTGATATCTTTTATAGTCAGCTCTTCTCTTTTTCATTGCATGGAAGTAACCAAGCTACATTTTAACATGGTAAAAATTAACTTAAAACACAATTTCGTAGAAAACTAAACTTAAAAGCGGTGGTGACAGTTGCACGGAAAACGCCAAGAGATTGTCTTTTGTCCTGTATTACCAACCCAAAAGAAAAGAAAAGTACAAACCTCTTATATGTCCATAAGAACAAGCAAAATGCATGTAATTATGAGCTCGTAAGAGTCGCAAAATAGAAAAAATATATAATTATTACCTACTTAGGAGCAATTATTCGTTTAAATTACGTCAGACTAGCTAAACTGGTAGGTACACTTCTTTCGGGAAAAAGTGGGATACTTAAATATGTTTTGTTTAGACTGGACAATTTAAAGTTGTCAATATTGATGTTTATGTCAAACATTATAGAAGTTAAGCTGACAGCTTGTCAAATTATTTTAATCCACTCTTTTCCGCTAGAACTGTACCATCGCGGCCAATAAATTCAGCTACACCCAAAAATGATACATATTAAAACCAACTAAAACTTTACAGACATCTCTAATACTTAAATTTTAAATTTTGACAAGAAATGTCAAATTGACAAATAATTAAATTGACATATTTTTTTTAATAATGCCAAACGAATTAAAAAAAGCAATTCTAACAGCAGGACTAAATGATGGTTTTAGTATAAGAGCGATAGATAATTATAATTAAAGAACAAGATGTAATAAATCGTAAAGAAGGTTCGGGCAGTCCAAAATGTTCCACTACCAACATTTATTTATTTTATGTATTTATTTATTGTAGAAAAATGTACAAATTAAAATACCTTACATTACATTGTTTTATTATAACAAAACAAAATTTAGTGTAAAAATCCTACATTTTAACTTGAAAGTTTGTGCACTGCACTGCAGTTAATTAATAAACATTAACACAAAGCACAATTTTTTACCTTTATTATTATGAATTTCTTATAACACTGTAAGTTTGATTTGGCCATTCTTTAAAACTTAAACTAACCTCAGGACTATCGTTACTATTTATATTTGTATATTGATAATAATAAAAATGAAATATAGTTATTTCAGAATGACAGCATGCCTAACCCTACTTTTTAAAAATGACAAAAAACTCATATGTCACGATCTACGCAACTATAATTTTAAATATTAGGTATCCACAAGGATCTTTCCTGTAGCTGGATTTAATGGTCGTGATGGTACCTAAACAAATATATAATTTTTAATTTATATTTTTTACAAAAATAAAAAAGATTGAAGAAGATATATTAAAACGAATCGGGAGATAACAGAACAGAACAAGAAAAAACTAATAATAAATATTGTGAGTGATAAATGTAGTTTGTAAATGTAGTTAGGGCCCGGGATAATTAATCGTTAATTATAAATATGATTTAGTTATTACTTATGCAAAATTCATTTTACTTAATTGCTTTTACATTTGTATACCTATCTCACTAAAAGTAATTTAGATTATATCAACAAATTAAAATATGAATTATGAATACATATAAACATACATTTATATATGGGTGAATATCATATATTGTGGCAGATAAAAAATTAAACTTATATGATATAAAATTAGTCGTTCAGATGTGCATAATTTTTTTAAATCTTTTTTATAATTTCAATTTCTCGCAAAGTGAAAAAACATGAAGATGACAGCCATATAGAAATAGAATATTCTATAACTAGTGTGGAATAAACCATATTCCGCGCGGGGGAACTTTTGGCATACGAGGCGTCGCACAGTGGGACAGGGAAAAAAACAGGGACAAAATTCTGAATTTTTGTATACTCTTATAAGGGTACTTTATTATAATAACCATTTTAGGACCTACATGTATAAAACTTTTTTCTTAGCTTTTGATGTACCCTGCCTTATTAAAATTTTGATTTTTAACCTTTTAGTGTTTGTTTTTTTTCTCGTAGCTTGTAATTTTTTTATTTTTCTCGAAAACGGTTAATCCTACGGTATTAGAACAAGCACTTCTTTATGTGTTTTTATCTGGGAAATACTATTTTAATAATAAACTTACAAAGAAGTTAAGCAGCAAAAAGTTTGGGACAAAAAAGTGATAAGACTCCCCCATTTCGGAGGTTCCTGGTTGAAGTAACTACATGAAAATACCATTGGCTAATAGGCCTTAATAAGAAAAGATCACATGCAAAATCTTGTTGCTTTAACATAAAGGGTTCCTGAGTTATTAAATAAAAATGGAATTTTTTGCCAAGTATTTCCCAAAAAAAAATGTTAAACAATCCTGAAAAAATCAGCTGGAGGTGCTGACGTCATAACTTTGACTTGTTAGGGGTGTACGACGCTTCAAATGACCGAATATATATTTTCGACAAAATGTTTTTCTATTTTTTTTTTCATAAAAAAACCTTGAGATTAAAAGTAAAGACTATATTCACAAAAAAATGTTAATTGATTTTTAAATAGCTCTGACAGAAAAAGAGGTGCTACAGAGGTTGACCAACTATCAGAAAAAGTTGTTCATCTAATGTATATTCTAACAAGGTATTTATCGATTTTTTTGACAAAAAAAGAACGTCTCCATATATGTCTCTAAGCACGATTGCCATAAGATAAAAATAAAATTTAAGCATAATAACTTAAGAACGCTTTAAGGTAGATACATGAAATTTGGACCACAGATTGGACGAGAAAGCTTTTGCATCTGTTTATTATTTATTTATGTTACATAATTACATATATTTAAAAAAAATAAACTAAAAGATATATTTATGGCTTATTTTGGATAGGCCCCTCACACGTCCCTCCAAACGGAAATATTTAAAAAAAAATAGCAAACTTAGGTGATGATACGTCCTGTGAGTAAAATGTCTGTAAAATTCAAAACCGGTGAGAACGAAATCCTAATGAGCGCCAGTTCGTAAATAGTGTTAAAAGTTCTTCCGCAGACTGCATGCTAAACAACGGTAAAAAACTGAAAATACTTTTTTAACAATTCCAATAGTGTTTTTGTTGCTGATTTCGATTCTATTTAGATCAAATATATTTCCGTTTTTGAGAAATACCCTGGCAAAAATTCAAAAAAATTAAAAAATTAAATTTTAGGTGGACAATCAATAAATTATTAAAGCACCTACAAAGGTTTTCTATAGCTTAAATTTTAAAATTAAAAGTTACTTGCTTTCCCCATAAAACCGTAAAATAGTATCTGGCGGAAGGACCTCGGTCAAGAGCCTTCTGGGGGAAAAACCAATAAATAAACGATTATTATTATTATTATTATTATCTGGATTTAATTTCCGGTGTCCAATTGAAGACTAGTTTTTAAGACATCTGCAATGACGATTTAGTATTGCTGTTTTGGGCAGTATATGTCATATTTAGCAAAATTGACAAACACATATGTACATAGGCTTGACAAATCTAATAAATTTGACGTTAATTTTATAATAACTGCTTAAGAAAGATAAATTCTTCTTCTTATAAACATTACAGAGGCATCAAAAGCTATTCAAAAACTGAACTTTTAAAATTATTTTCAGACATTTTTCATCATTATTTTATAGAGCATAAATGTAACTTTAATTTAAACTAGTAAAAACTTTTGTAGCTCCTATAATAATGTAAATATGAACTTCCAAAAATTACAAATTCAGATTTTTATAAAACTTAGGAACGGTTTTTCTCAAAAATTAAAACAGATAGAGATTTGATCTAAATAAAATCTAAATTACTTAGCACCAAAAACACTATTAGACTTGTGCAAAAAAATTGCAGTTTGTTACTATTGTTTGGCTTGCAGTCTGCGGAAGAACTTTTATCACTATTTAAAAACTGGAGCTCATTAGGATTTCGTTATCAGAGGTTTTGAAGTTTACAGACCCTTTGCTAACATTATTAATAGTCATCTAATCTTGCTATTTTTTTTAAACCCATTTCCATTTGGGGGGACGTGTGCCCTAAACATTATCATGATATTTTTTTATCAGAACTAGTGCACTTGGGATATTTTCTAAGCCTTACTCAAAATAATATTGGCATCATATTACGTTTAAAAGAGGAAGAAGTCCCACGACGTACAACAATTTAATAAGAAGAAACACAAGTGCTTTAAGCTTAAATGCTCGTGGGAATTTCGTTCACTTTCTCAACTACCTATTTACCACCGGACATATTGTGTCGATTTACCATAACTTAATATTGCTGGAACACACACAGATATCCTATGTCAATCATACAGGTGTTTGTTACACATATTTATTAAACGAACTGAAGCATGGTATTTTACATACACACTGAAAAAAAGGATCCTATGCGGTAATGGCATATGAAATTAGGCCAAATGCTTCGCACTCTTGAATACGTCCAAAAGCGCCTTCTCTTAATATCAAAATATAATTCACTTGCCAATATCTTTCTGATTCTTTAACTTAAAATTCTTTGATCTTGTGTGAAATGCAAGTGGTCTTGTCTCAAAAAAAAAATATTGGGTCAAAGTAATTAAAATTATTTATTTTTTAACTATCTTAAAACAAGATAAAAGGTTTAAAAAATTTAAAAATATTTCAAAAGCGAACTTTTCATGGGATAAGATAAATACTTTTATTTGACGATATACATCTCTTAAGCTAAAAGAATAACTGCCAAGAGTGTCTAAAAGACGTTAACTCTTAACTTTTGAACGAGATATTAAATTATATATAAGGTTTTATAAAATAATAAAATTACATCATTTTACTAACTAGTTTACAAAACTTGTGTACACACTTTCACACTGATTTTGAGCTTACAAAGTTTTTTTTCCTTCTGAATATCTGATATGGGAGGCATAGCTTAGTGGCTAGCGCGTATGCATAGCAAGCCTACTAGCGTGAGTTCGATGCTCACTGGCGCCAATTTGCCTTTTTTAGTTAATTAATAATTGAAATTTAGCGAAGGCGATAAGTGAAACGGACACTCCCTAGAAACTGGTTCGAAAGTCAGCCGGTGGTTCCCTTTACTACTAGCCAACACAAGTTCTGGACTTAGGGGATGCTTAATTAAGTAGAATAGTACGAGGTTAAACAAAGAAACAAACAAACAAACAAACAAACTGTTAAAAAATAGAGCCGTCTTAAACATAACTATCTCTAGGTAAATAAACAGTGACTAAACGTACACACAGTTTAGCATTGTTGTATATTAATACATATGTAAGTAAAACATAACCTAACTTGTTTTTAATCGTTGGTTTATGTCGGAATTTTTTTTTTTTTTTAAGAGACAGGCTCAGTGCCTATGGCTCATTTATCTAAAATTTGAATTAATTTGAATGGATAATTGGGGGAGTGAGTCTCTGCTCACTGATGCTGATTTGCATCTGTCATGAATTTTTGGGTGTTGCGACGAGGAAGGTGGGAGGGGGATTTGGGGGGATGGAGTAGGGATTGGAGGGAGGTGTGGGGGGAGTGAAACTAGTTCACTGGTGCTGGAGATGCACCTGTCCTGTGTTTGTGGGCACCATTACTGGTTGAGGACATTTTTGATCTTTTTGTAAGTGTAGTGGATTTTATGATCGTAATCTAGAAAATTTGAGATGAGGGGGTTTGGGTGGTCTAAATTGTCTTGTATAAAAGACTTACTGTATCGGATGATTTCCGTTTTTAGGAGGGGCATGTCGAGATCTCTGTGAATTTGGTTGTTCCGCATGAACCAGGGGGCATGAATGCATATTTTGAGTACCTTGTTTTGAAAGGCCTGAAGTTTGGCTGAGAGCGTTTTTTTAAGGGTGATTTTGTTCCAGGCTGGTGCTCCATAGAGGAGTACTGGCTTTAGAGTTTGGTTGTAAAGTAAAAGTTTGTTTTTAATTGATAGGGGGCTCTTTCTCCCTATAAGAGGGTAGAGTTTGGAGAGGCGGATGTTTGCTATTTGGAGGGTATTTTTGACGTGCTGATCCCACGTAAGATTTTTGGATAGGGTAATGCCAAGGTATTTGGCATGGTTTTCCCAGTTAATGGCTTGGCCGTTTATCTGAATGGGTTGTGGTGGGCCTCTTCTAATCCTAGAGATTAGAATGCCTTTTGTTTTGTTAGCGTTTACTTTGATTTTCCATTTGGAGAACCATTTTATTAGGGCATCCATTTGGCGCTGGAGGGCGGTATGGATGCGCTGGGGGTTTTTAGCTTTTGCTAGTATGCCGGTATCGTCGGCGAACAGGGCTATTTCAGTAGCCTGTGTGTTTGGGATATCTGCGGTGAAGAGATTGTACAGAAGGGGGGATAGTGGGGAGCCTTGTGGAACGCCAGCTTCGATGGGGCGAGTGCTGGACTTAGAGTCGCCTATTTTGATTTGAAAGTCTCTGCCTTCGAGGAAGGAGGCTATGAGCTTGGTGATGCCTAGGGGGAGGCCGAGAAGATGAAGTTTGACTACAAGACCTATGTGCCAGACTTTATCAAAGGCTTTTGCGATGTCCAGGAGGATCAGTCCCGCGGCTTCGCGCCTATTTAATCCATCTGTAATTGAGTCTACCAGGCGAGCCACCTGGTGGACTGTGGAGTGTCTGCTTCGGAAACCGAATTGCTCGTTTGGTAGGAGATTGAGCTCTTCAACTAAAGTTTGGAGTCTGGTTAAGATGACTTTCTCGGCTATTTTGCCCAGGGAGGATAGGAGGCTTATGGGGCGATAACTTTGGGGAAAGGTCGGATTTTGACCGGGTTTTTTGATTACTATTACATCTGCGTTTTTCCAGGACTTTGGAAAATGTCGCAGTCTGAGCATTGAGTTAATAATGTTAACGATGGCCATGATGGTTTTGCGGGGGAGAATTTTTAAGATTTTGTTCGGTATTTGGTCTGGGCCGGGGGCTTTTCTTTTTGGGAGATTTTTGATGATACTTTTGATTTCCTCGGGGGTTGTGGGTTGCTTTATTTCTCTTTCGTGCGTGAGTTGCTCGTAGTCAGAGTCGTCAGAATCGGGTTCAGAGTCGGTTTCTGGTACGGGGTCAGGAATTGGGGGGTTTGGTTTGAATTGATCTTGCATTGTGTCAGCAAATGCTTCGGCTTTTTCGGGGGTGGAGTAGACGACTCCTCTTAGGCCGTGTATTGGGGGGAAGCCTCTTTGGTGATCGAGGGATAGGGTTTTGGCCATTTTCCAAAGGGATCTATCCTGGGGGTTTAGGGATTTTAGTTTTCCCTCCCATCGGGAGTTTGCTAGGGTGTTTAGTCGGTCTTTGACTTCCTGAGTAAGTCTGTTCGCTTGGCGTTTAATGTGAGGGTCTTGAAGAGTGCGCGCTCTACCTAGAAGGCGGTTTTTCTCTCTGATTAAGTCTTTGAGATCTCGAGGAAGGTCTTGCGGGTTTTTAATTTCTACATTTTTAGTTAGTTTGGCTTCATCCATTGCGGATTTAATGACTTGGGTGAGATTGACTACGGCGGTATCTAGTTCTTGGACGGTGTTTATAGGACTGATTGTGGTTTTGGTTTCTAGGAGTTGGGATATGAATGCGAAATCGTATACTGTCTTTTTAGTGTGGTTTGCGGTTGGTATGCCTCCTGCCGTGATAATGATTGGGAGGTGATCTGAGCTTAATTCGTGTTTTAATTCTATATTAATGTTTAGCGTCGTGTTTTTATACAAAACGATGTCAAGGACGTCAGGAAGGCCGAGGCCATAATGGGTTGGGGAATCAGGTGCGGTAACCATTATATGGTTACGTTGTAAAATATCGTTAAGCCTACGGCCATTGGCCGTAGTTGTTCTAGAGTGCCAAAGGGCATGTTTGCAATTCAAGTCTCCGGCTAGGATTGTTGGGTGGTTGTCATTGAAGTAGCCTTCGATGTCGGCGGGTCTAATTTCCCTATTGGGGGGTTTATAAAAGGACACGATCCTGAATTTGGAGTTGTCGTGCATATTGAAGAAGATGGAGGTAGTTTCGACTTGATCGCTTTGTGTGGGGGGGGCGTGTAAAAGATCGTGGGACAAATGTTTTTTAATATAAATTGCTGTGCCTCCTTTACGATCCAGGAGTCTATCGTTACGGTAACAGGAATAGTTGGGTATGGTACCCCTATGATGTGGTTTAAGACCAGTCTCTTGGACGAGGGCTATATCGATTTGATTGTCGTGAAGAAATTCTATGAACTCCGGTTTTTTGGTTGAGAGGACATCAGCGTTCCAGGTGACGATTTTAAGGGCTCTGGGTTTCACTTGTCTATACATTTTGGGGTCCTAGGCTGGGCAATTGGAGGGTACTGAAAGCCTGCATGAAGCTGGCGAATTCTTGCATGAATGAGTGTATTTTTGAAATTTGGGTTTGATCAAAAATATTTGGGGGGTTGGCGCTGGGGCCTGGGGCCGCTTTGGGTTGTTGGGGGGTGGCGTTGGCTGCCTTTTGGGCATAGGAGGTGCCAGGGGTGAATTTTTGGGTTGGGGGGACCTTTAAGCCGGTTGGGAGGTTGTTAGAAGGGTGTTTTGGGCATTTGTGATAGTTGGCTGTGTGAGGGCCAAGGCAGTTTGCGCATTTAGCGTCTGTGTTGCGGGGTTTGTCACATGTTTTTGTGTGATGATCTTTTGCGCATTTGACGCATTTGGCTGTAGCTCTGCAATTAGCCTGGGAGTGACCGAATAGCTGGCATTTGTGGCATTGCCGGAATTTTGGCTTATAAGTCTGGCTTTCGACCTTGATTACTAGGTGTAGAAGCCTAGTTTCTTTAAATATAGGGTGTTGATGTCCGGTCACCTTAGGAAGGATGACTAGGACTAGTGGCATGGGGGTTTTGTCTTTGGTACGCGTCATTCTGGCGACTGACGTGGGGGTGTACCCTCGCTCGATGAGAGCGGCTGCGACGTCTTTTACGGCTATTTGAGTGGGGATTCCCCGGATTACGGCGTGAATCGCCTTGTCTTCCGGGAGGGTGAAGCTGTGATACGGAATTTTCTCCGTATCAAGGTGTTTCGTGACTTTGCGGAAGTCGTCACTAGTCTGAGTGCGAATTTGAACACCGTCGGTGGTGTTCTTCGCGTGTAAAATATTAATTCTTTGCGAATTAAAATAGCTCGATAGGGCTAGCCACTTTTCAGGGGCTCGGATTATGATGGGGGGGATTTTTGGGGCTTTTTGGGCTTCTTGGTCGGGGGTTGGGGGTTTGGCGGCGGGTTGGTTTATTAAACCGGAAGGTTGGTTTGTTAAGCCGGAAGGGACCGGGGCGGGGGTGGTGGCCCTGTTCCGGAGGGTTTAGGGGCCGTGTCGGAAGCTGCCCCTTTTTGGGGGATTTTTTGGCTCTTGGCCGGAATTGTGTTTAGCTCCGTTTCGGAGCCGGAACTTTTTGGGCGCTTTTTTTGTTTTCTGCGTTTTCGCGGGGATCTGGGGGATTCGCTCCCTGAGGCGAATTCCACTCCGGACATGTCTGATTCGGAGGGTTCAGGGGCATCGGAAAATGCCGGGTCCTGGCTTGGTTGGTTTTTTAGGAGGGTATCTATTTGGACAGTGAGGTGCGCAATTTCCTGTCGGAGGCCGCTGATCGTGTCATTGGCGAACTTTATTCGGGCTAGTAGACTATCAGTGTGTTTTGTGATTTTCTGCCTGGACTTTTAATTGTTCTTGGAGGTTTGCAATTATTGACTGTAGGGAAGAATTTGCCATGGTGGCGTCGTAGTGGGGCTTATCGGGGGAGTTTGGATATGACATCTCGGAGTGCGTAAGTTGAGAATTACGGGGGCCTGAAAAGGCCCCGGGCGGCGGGGGGAGGTGTAGTGTTAAGCACTAATTGTTAGTATTGGGGTCTTAGGGAACCTTAAACACACCAAACCGCCAGCCTCAGCGGTTTGTAGGAATTGGCTTAAGTCCACAGTGTGAAAAGGGCTGCAGCACTTAGCAAGCAAGCTTACAAGTGAGCAAATGTTATCGAATATATTTATAATAAAACAATCTTACTCTATGGAAATCTGCTGGGCGACGTCTGACCTCTTCACTGTCACTCACTCGTGTGTTGTGTCCGGAAATTTTTGCATGATACCCGCCAAATTTATAAATTTTTTGAAAGAGTAGTGATAAGCGAACAAAAATAAAAAGGAACCTTTTTTTAAATGGTGCTAAAAGTTGGTTCTTTTATTAAGATTTATTTTACTTACTTTTTATAATATCTTATACTTGCTACCTTTTTACGATTAAATGGTGTTTTCCTATCCATTTTTTCTTCTGAATGCAAATCTTGCATCAAAATTAAAAACTATTTTATAGTTTCGGTGCAAAAAGCAGCTACTCGTATTTTCTTTCTTCACTCTTTCCTAATTTGATATTTTATGTATTTTAGTAAAATTTACATATATATTGTCAAAAAGTTCTCCACTGAGTCCAAATGACGTCTTACTAGATGTGAATAGTATTTGGCGCAAAAAAGGGTTAATTTGATTTTCTTTGCTATTTCGTTTTGTATTGGATATTTTTCGTTCCTATGGACATAATTTAACCTTTTTTCGGAGTTTTTTTCTTCTGTATCCAAATAATTATCGTAATATTAGGATTAGGAATCTTAAGGGAATTTTGTGCAAAAATAGGTTGAAGTGTATTTTTATTTTTTTTTATTTGAAAAATTATATAACTTATTTTTATGTAAATTCTACAAAAAAAAACTAGTAGTAAAGAACAGTATTTGGATTCAGAAAAGAAATTGATTTATATCAAAATAAACGAAAACCATTATAAAATAAAGCAGCACATAAAATTTATTCAACCTCTTTTCACGTCAAACATCTTAAAATATGTAGTATGTAGTTTTAAAATAATATTTGGACTGAGGAGAGAAATTTTTATCAAAATGTTAATTATACTGAAATATATAAAATATAATATGTGGAAATAATAAAAGCAGAAAAAATGAGTAGCTGATTTTTGCACCAAAACTGCATAATAATTTATAATTCTGACAGCAGATTTGGATTTAGAAAAAAATAGATGTGAAATACCTTTTAATCGTAAAAAAGTAGCAATATTTATTTAATATAAAAAGGTACAGGACCAAATAATTACTTCATTTTTTTAAATCTTTTCTTTTTTTCCTGTTTCTCGAATGCTATTAACATATTTAAAAAATATGTTCGTTGCGTAGTCTACCTAATATAACAACTCAACAAACTTCTTAGATATTATCTCGGTCGGTTTTAATATTCTTTAATTATATTTGAATTTAAATAAGTCCGTAATTTAAAATTATGTTAATTTTTGATATTCCGTGTTTAATTTTTTGGTACTAGCTGGTGGCTATTATGTACGCATTTTATTCTTTGTTATTTTTTTTTGTTTGTAAGTCCATTCGATATTAAACGCATTTAAATTTATTCAAAAACACGAAAGATGAGGAGTTAGTTATTATAATTTATTCAGACTTAATAATGATTGACTTGAAATGAATATTTAATAATTAAATTAGAAACAATTATAAAAATATTATTCGTGGATCTATAGAACGTGAAAAGTATGTTAAAAAAAAAGTCGAATTTTGTAGAAGGCTCACTACAACTTGTAGTAAGTAGGGGGAGATCACTATTAATGGGGCAGCTAACAAAATTTTATTTTTAATCTTTTATACGTCTTTTTTTTCCAAAACTACAAGCATTTAAAAAAAAAATGTAACTTGTCCCATTCAATAACAAGTTATTTTTGAATGGGACAAAAATACACAATGGCTATTAAAGATAACAAATCATAAAAATAGCTATTATTATCCCTATAACCAATAACAAAAAACCTGTAATATAATTTTATTACAAAAAAAAGTTGTCTGCGCTGGGGTTTCGACCCATCTATTTTTATGTATTTTGGGATGATATTCAAGAATCTACCAATAAAAAAGCAACTTATGGGCTCATATTTTTTGTTACACTAAAAAGCTATCTAAAATCGTGAAATAGAATATGTGGGTCTCAACCCCAGCACATACAACTTTTTTTTTCTTTGTGGGCCATATAAAATTTTACAAAAAAAGTTGTCTGTGCTGTGGTTGAGACCTACCTATTCTTGTGTATTTTGGGATGCTGAACACGAATCTGCCATTAAAAACGCAACTCATTGGCTCATTTTTTTGTTACATTGAAAAAACCTTCTAAAATGGTAAACATCTCATCTGCAATTTCAGTGTAAATAACGTTGTGAAAAGAAAATGAGCATAAGAAGTGCCTTTTTATGACAGATTTGTATTCAGCGTCCCAAAATACATAAGAATAGCGAAGACAACTTTTTTTTTGTGGGCCGGTGTAATTTTACCAAGCATTGATTCATAATTTTTTAAATCAATCAGTGTAAAAATGTATCGAGTGAATGTCATATAATATTTAGATGAGGTGGGATATAATTTATCTTCTAATCCAAGATACTTTTGGAAATACATTAAAGATCTACGTTCAAATCATAGCCTGCACTGAAAATTTGGTTGAATTTTCAATACTGAATATTATTTGTAATACATATTTTTTATTTATATCGCCACCATTGATATTAATTACTTTACTTGTGATATTAAATACTACAATGTGTGTATTGTATACAATATGTTGTCATACTAACATAGAGAGCGTGCTGGTACATTTGGATCCCCACACAACATGTGTTTATTAATACTGTAGGTGTAATCCATTGAATATCGTCCAGCATAGGGCGCTGGACCATTTTCAAATTTAATATTCTTTTTCCTGTTGTTTACCCTATATATGTATACTTCAAAACCAATGTTAGAATATTTTTATTTTGCTTCAGTTGGGGGTGGCGACCCTATAAACTTTGCTTTTTTTTAATGTTGGGAAAATTTAAATTTCTCAGTTATTAAATGAGCTAGCGATATGAAACAAAAATTATTTTTTTAAGCATACGATGGGCTATATTTTTTGTTGGAAAGACTTTTTTCTAAATAAAATCAAAATAGATGAAAATTGTATCCGAAATTTGATATAAAATTTAATAAAATGACGATTTTTAAATTTTAATATTTTCTTAGGGGGTTGAATTGAGGGGGTGATTTTTTTTTGTAAATAGGGACCTATAATTAATAATAAACTGTTAAAATTTCAAACAAAAATATTTACGTAATATTTTTTTATAAAGCTTCAAAAATACTACTTTTACCAAATTATTCAATATTTGAGCCTCAATATCTCAGGGGTAACTAAATTTAAAAATCTGAAATTTTTACACATAAGAGCTCTATATGTTAGCAATACATAAAAAAAATTCAAGAATGTGTTTTGCCTTAAATTAAAACTATATGAAAAAACATATCACCGAAATTTATTAATTTAATAAACGACAATCCTACCTACGAATTAATGGGATATTAACTCCGGCTCCCTCAGTAATCTATTTTGAAAAAAATTATACAGATATAAATACAAAAGCTTTTAAAGGACTAATTTAATTATGGAGTGCTCTATTGCAAAATATATAGAAGAAGAATGTCATAAGAATGTATGTAAAAATACAAAAAAACAGTTAAATCTATTATATATATAAATAATTATTGATTATAGCAGTGAAGATCAAATTTTGATAAAATGGAGAGTAAATGAAGATGTTGTCTCAATTTGTGAATATCATAATAAAACTTTCACGAACTTTATCCAATTTTGTTTCCAGTTTATGTTTTCTGAGCTGCTTTTTCTGATACGGGGGATAAGCCCAAAGTTGAACATACAGCTTCCATTTCATCTAAACATTCCTTTGCGGATATAAAAGGTTCTTTTGCATTAAATTGTGTACTGGTGGAGACACCATTGTCAAAATGTTCACTATTATTGTCAAAACTTTCTTCATATTCTTTGTTAATTTTAAATATTTGTTTTCTACATGTTAAACATAAAGATTTGCCAGGTATTAAATGTACAGCATTTTTATTTCTAGCTTCTTCAAGTGAAATTTCTCTCAGAGTTGAACGTAATTCTTTTTTATATTTATTAAAGGGATCACAGCATATGTGTCCAAATATACTATGATAATATAATAAAAACTTTTTATTATGATATTCACAAATTGATCTTCATTTACTCTCCATTTTATCAAAATTTGATCTTCACTGCTATAATCAATAATAGATTTAACTGTTTTTTTTTTTGTATTTTTCCATACCTTCTTATGACATTCTTCTTCTATATATTTTCCAATAGAGCACTCCATAATTAAACATACACCTTTAAAAGTTTTGCTTAAACTAAATTAGTCCTTTAAAAGCTTTTATATTTATATCTGTATAATTTTTTTCAAAATAGATTACTGAGGGAGCCGGAGTTATTAATTCGTAGGTAGGATTGTCGTTTATTTAATTAATAAATTTCGGTGATATGTTTTTTCATATAATTTTAATTTAAGGCAAAGAATTTTTTTATGTATTGCTAACATATAGAGCTCTTATGTGTAAAAATTTCAGATTTTTAAATTTAGTTACCCCTGAGGCTCAAATATTGAATAATTTGGTAAAAGTAGTATTTTTGAAGCTTTATAAAAAAATATTACGTAAATATTTTGGTTTGAAATTTTAACAGTGTATAGTAATTATAGGTCCCTATTTATAAAAAAAAATTCACCCCCTCAATTCAACCCCCTAACAAAATATTAAAATTTAAAAATCGTCATTTTATTAAATTTTATATCAAATTTCGGATACAATTTTCACCTATTTTGATTTCATTTAGAAAAAAGTATCTCAAACAAAAAATATATGTATGCTTAAAAAGAGAATTTTTGTTTCATATCGCTAGCTTATTTCATAACTGAGAAATTTAAATTTCCGTGACATACAAAAATTAATAAAATGCAAACTGCAATTCCACTCCCACATGTGCTTTGTGAAGTAGCACTTGATGAGAAGTCTAACAAAATATATTTGACTTCCTCGGATCTTGAAAAAATGTACACTCTGAGAATTTTGAAAAGGCCTCATTAAATGCTCATATTATTTTTTTTTTTCAAATAAAAATAAATTTAATTCCACTGAAGTGGCTAATAAAGTGAATATAGTGTGGAGTAGAGTTGTTACGTGGTAGAGATATTATGGAGTAGAGATGTTACGGAGTAGAGTTGTTATGGAGTAGGGCTGTTATGGAGTAGGGATGTTATGGAGTAGAAAAATTTAGAGTAGAGATGTATCTGCCAAAAAATTGAGATTTTTGAAAAAAAAAACAAAAACCTCGAACTTTGAAGCAGCGCAGTTTCTAAACGGTTCGTCCTAAAAATATGTACGAATGCTCATTGGATTCGTTGATTCTTTCTCTACAAGAGGCCTGACTCGGATAGCAACAGAAAACATTTTTTGACCATTTCCCTAAGATTTGGGACTTTTTTGGTAAATTTTAAGTGTTTTGACCCATATTTTTGGAGATATTTGTCGTAGATCAAATCTGAGACCATGTTATTGTTCCTTGGTCAATTTTAAGCAAATTTCAGCCTTTTAGTACAAAAAACACCTGCGTAATCAAAAATACCCAAATTCAAGTCAAAAATTTGAAAAAAAAAGAAAAATGGCTACAGTTTAGCCAATAAATTTTTGCGGGACTTAATATTTTGGCTTTTGAGTACTCTCTGGGTGGGTAACATGCCCACCAAAAATCAGCCAAATCGGAGGGGGTCGATGTCAAGTGTGGCTGTTCTTAAATAATTTTACTCAATTTTTTAAACATTTGAAAAAGAAAATACCACTTTTTTAGACGTCGCTTTCAACAAAAATCTGATAACATCTGATAAAAAATTCAATATATTGTAAATGTGTAAAAAAAATAAAATATATGTGATATTTATAAATTAAAAAAAAAAAAAATTGTTACTTTTTATAACACAACAACCAAACCCTGTATCTCAAAATTTTGACGTGATGGAAAAAATCTAAGAGCAGATTTGAAATCAATCAAAGCCAAATCTACTTTTCAAACTTTGTGTAACAAACTAAAAGTTTTGGTTTGTCGCGTAGTGTAAAGGCCTATCCAGAAGCTTGCATAAGAACATAAAACATAAGTATGCGATGCCGTAATTGGCTTACAAGATACATGGTGGCACATCAAGCCAATCACGGCATCGGATTGTTATATACTATGTTGTTATGCGAGCCTGTGGATATGCCCTAAGACTCTCTTTGCTGGATTTACCCCGAAATTAATAAATAATGTTAGTAAACCAGAAACAAATATTATTCTGGCTGAAATATGTTTTGGCCAGCAAAATATGTATAAACAAACTTAATAATAAATTATAAACGATATTTATCATAAAGCTATATTCCACACCCCAATGTGGTTAACGAAAGTTTAATTTTGTATAGATATCTTGCGTCTAATAAACCATTTTATATTATCAATATAAAATAACATAATATGTATGTATCATTATAGATCAATAAATATTTCAGATTTTTAGATTAAAACTAACAAGTTCCATTGAACTAACTTAGTATATTATCTTATCTTCAAAAATAAAGCAGCTAAATTTTACTATACAATACATTCTACGCTATGAATAGCCTTCCAGCTCCAGGATCCATATAATTTTTGAATTTCATACATGTCACGTTAATCTAAAAGTCACCCCCTCTTAACTTTTGAATGAGTTGAGATATCGACTTCAAATTTAGAACACGTAAATAACACAACTCAAACTATCTTTTCGGATATAAGTATGTCATATTTTCGTCTTTTAAAATGTGGGTATCGGGCATGGGTGGCAATTTTTGAAACGAAACGGGGAGTCGTGTGATACATAATTTTAATGCTTATAAAATTTTCTATTTGACTACATTTTTTAATATTTTGTGGATTTAAAATAGTTGAAAATGAGATTTTTCGACAACATTTCTTCAAAAAAATCAAACAATTTTTTAAAAATGGTTTATTTCATGATGCACATACGTTCATTATATGCCAAAAAATAGTTTAAGGGGTCTTTTTACATTAGAAATTTTAAAAATAATCTTTTTTTAAACATTTTTTTTTATATAGAAAGAAAAAATATATCATTGTAGGTATGTTTATTCATATTCAAAGAATAAAAATATTTTTTTTTTAGATTTTAAAATGCAATTTTCTGTCCATAATTTTTTTTGAAAAAAAAAATCAAAAGAGTTGGTCGCCATGATTTCGGCCGTTTGGATCGACTGAAAAAAAATACAAAACGGGATATTATTCAGTACTGACGTCGCTATAGCCATATCTTGAAAAAAAAATTGGCCAAAAAATAACAAAATAGAGGACGTTTTTCAAAAAATTTCAAAAAAAAACAAACAAAAACATCCGCCATTTTGTTATTTTTCAGCCAACATTTTTTCTTCTAGATAGGGCTATTATAGCTATTATAAAAAGCTATTATAAAAAGTCGCTATAATAGCGACTTTAATACTGAATAATATCCCGTTTGTTTTTTTTTTCAGTCGATACAAACTGCCGGAATTATGGTGACCACCGTTTTTTGATGTTTTTTTTTTTCAAAAAAAAATGGCATTTAAAAATCTAAAGAATATGAATAAACATACCTACAACATTTCACAATTTAAGTTGTTTTATTTACGTATTCCAAATTTGGAGTCGATATCTCAACCCGTTCAAAAGTTAAGAGGGGGCGTGACTTTTTGCACAGCATTGTATAAAAGAAGAATATAGTCTGGTTATTAGAAATTGATTTTTTTTGTGGGTCTGAGTAAACATGAATTATTATAACTGATTATTTCCCTGATTAAATAGCTGCTTCCCTGATTAAATAGCTGGATCTGGCTATTTAAGAGCTATTAAATAGCATCTCGCTATTTAGATAAGTGACTATTATGCCGATAGCCCAGAATTCCAAGAGTAAAGCTGCTTGTTTTATCTACGTTTTTTTTCAGGAAATTATCTTAATATATACCCCTCCACCTAATGATTTAAACCAACTACAAGCAGCTGTATTTTGGTAATTTTGCCTTTAAGCAAATGCTTTTAATGTAATAATAAAAGCTCGAGACCGCAGGTCAGAGATTATTTCCTGAAAACAATGTGGATAAAACAAGCAACCGTTTAAACTTTTTATTTCCTACAACAAAAGTTTCAAACATTTTCTAAGCAAAATTAACAAAAACACAGCTACTTGCACTTTAGCTGGTTAAATTAGGTTAGGTCTTAGGATTGAAACTATGATTATGAACTATCACACGGAAAAAAAAATTATAGCTAGGAACGCTATAACACACATACCAAGCAAATTATAATCGCTTATTATATAAATACAAGGCTTTCTCTTACAATTATGGCAGTCAGTGTAAAAATTTATATGAAATACTTTAATTGTTTAGTGAATAATAAAATATAACAAATAGTATGGCATTTATAGCTTAATTATTGTCCGTGCTAATAATTTTTATAATATAATAAAATTTCTGTAAATTTATAATAGTGCCTGTAATAAATATAATCGTGTCTGTAATATATATATAATCGTTTCCAATTTATTTTTAACATTATTAGTTATTGTGTCCCTTATAATCTATAGCTTAAATCACTATAATTTGCCACTGTTACCAAATATCTTATAATGTATAGCGCAGAGCCCACTAATTTCTTTCCGTGCACGTGAAACGCTTTTAGGATTAATTGAAGTACAGTCATGTATGTTAATATTTTTTCAAATGTCAAAAAATTTTAAGGATTTTTTGTAGTATATCAACACGTTAAGTACCAGCGCAGTCATATAGAATTTCGTGCTTTATTAGTAGAGATAGAAAACTGAATTTAATTTTATTTTGTAGAGAAATGTTTTGGCTTTAAAACGATTTATTGAAAACTTATTTTCCTTCAATACAATATTGATGAGCCGTTTCATCGGCACCTCGCACATAACACCGATGGATGTATCACCATCATCGGCAGCGAACATGTTAAAGTCATAGTAGCTTTGCCTGAGAAAACCACAAAACCTTTTTTTAGAAAATAGAAGTGAGAATAACTTATGTTCCCTTAAAATAGTAGGATAATTTAGACTTTTCAAGAAACGTTAAAAAAATATTTATGTAGTTTGTGATTAAAAATATGTTATACATATTTTATGTATAATTAATGATAAATTAGTAAATTAGTATAATTTTAAATAAAACTATATAAAAAACAAGTTTTTAAACTTAAAACCCTTCTATTGATTACGTATTATGTATAACTAAAAAGTAGAAAACAAGATATACCAATTTACAAAAACGAATTTTTTAAAAGAAAGGTTTTGGAATTTGTGATTTCTTTATTTTTGCCAACATTTCCAAAACCCTTCTTTTAAAAAATTCGTTTTTGTAAATTGGTATATCTTGTTTTCTACTTTTTAGTTATACATAATACGTAATCAATAGAAGGGTTTTAAGTTTAAAAACTTGTTTTTTATATAGTTTTATTTTCAAGTTTTTAGTTATAATTTATTAATGTGTAAAGCAACCCGGGAGTGAAACAAAGATTTTATGTAAAATTATATTGTCACCGGATATAAGCATATGTACCGAACTTTAGCTGTCTAAGTGGGTAAAAGGAGTTTAATTTAGCCGCATGTGTTATGTTGGGGGGGGGGGTTAATTTATAAGAAAAGTTTTTGAAATTGTATATAATTAATATAGTAAAATTTGATTATGATGTACGTAACCCAATTTTTGTTTTAAATTAACTCACGTGGATAAAAAAGGGTTTTTGATATTGTATGAGTGCGGGGGGGGGGTTGGGGGGTAAATTTTATATTTAATTATTTTGTTAGGGTAGAAAATCATGTGTAACAAATTTCAGCTCTCTAAGTTTATTCTAAGTAGGTATAACAGAGAGGGCCCTTCAGTCGCATGGGGGGTGATGGGGGGGGGGGTTGACCGTTGTTTTTTTATATTAAAATTTTATTATTATGGGATGAGTACGTAACCCAATTTTAATTTGAAATTAACTCACGTGGATAAAAAAAAGGTTTTTGATATTTTAGGGGTGGGGGGTTGGGGGGTAAATTAAATATTAAATTATTTTGTTAGGGTAGATAAGCATGTATACCAAATTTCAGCTCTCTAAGTCTATTCTAAGTGGGTGAAAAAGCATTTGGCAAATTTGAGGACAAATATACCTATATATATATATATATATGGAAGTGAAGTGAATAGAAGGGTTTTAAAAAGTGTTTTTTCTTAATAAATAAAAATAGAAGTGGCTATTTTCACGTACGACATAACATAACCTATTCTTAGGTTTGTTTTGGTTTTTTCGTTTCTTTGATGTTTTTGATGCCTTCCCATTTAAACGAGGAAAAAGTCCAAACGAGGAGAATACAATTCTGACGAAAAATATACCTTAAAAGCTTTAAAAACCCTAAAAATCGGCCAAAAAAAATACTGGGAGAGGAAATAGCTTCATGTGCGTCGGACGGAAAAGCCTTTAGCTATGCATATCAAATACACTGCTGCACATTAAATTCCGGAAACCTAAAAAATTGACATTTTTTAAATTCAAATATTTCGAAAACTAATTAATGGATTTGACTAATTCTTTTTTAGTTTTAAAGCTTCAACATTCTCTACTTTTGTTTGTTATAAGAATGATTATTTTTTTTTTTTTCGTATTAACAGCAACAAATAATGTACAACTATGTTTCTTTCCCCATCTTCTAGGACTTGCATGGTACGCCACTGCAACTGTAAAACAGAAAATATTCATTAAAACTGCGGCAATAAGAAAGACTTTAATAATTTGATAAAAAGTTGCAGTGGCGTACCATGCAAGTCCTAGAGGATGGGGTAAAAAACATAGTTGTACATTATTTGTTGCTGTTAATATGAAAAAAAAAATTAATGAAATGAAATGAAATTTTATTAAATAGGACTTGCCTAATATACACAAAAGTAATTATACAATGTTCTTTATAAACAAATATAAATATGTTATAATAATAAACATTAAATATAATAACAAAATAAAAATAATAGAATATATAAAGATATAAAAAAAAACAAAAATATAAAAGAGAGATGGTGAAAAAAAAATAAATAAATAATAATGAGAAGTAATGAGAGACCTTAGTATAATTAGATTATATTAAAGCAAAGTAAAGCAAAACACAGTTACAACAAAATGTGTTCAGAAAGACGATTTTTAAAAATTCTTAATGACGGACTATCCTTAATAACAATTGGTAAATTGTTAAATGCATTAAAGCCTTTGTGAAATAAAGAATTTATTCCCCTTGTGGTATTTACTCTATTAATATAAAAATTATTTCTGTTCCTAGTTTCGTAACTATGAACATCTCTACCATAGTTAAAAAAATTATTAAAATATACAGGCATTTGATTATTTTTAATCTTATAAACAAAACACATAGTCAAAAAATTCAGTCGCTGTATTACTGACATCCATTTCAGAGTACCAAGCATTAAACTAATAGAAGTTAGCCTACTACATCGTAAAATAATCCTCATTCCACGATTTTGAGGCTTTTGCAAGACATCTTTGGAATTATTGTCTAAAAGATATAAAATTGATCCACAGTAATCAAAGTGCGGCTGTATTATAGTTTTATAAACTGTTACCTTAGTTGCTAAAGATAAATGAGCTGAAATACGTGAAAAGAAATACAATTTTTTTGAAATCTTATTTTTTAAATAAACAAAATGATTTTTAAAAGTAAGTTGATTATCAACAATAAATCCTAAATACTTAATTTCGGGTACTATTTCAATTCGGGTATTTTCCATATATAAATTGACATTATTAAAATTAATTAAATTTAATTTGTATCTGGTTGAAATTACCATTGCTTTAGATTTTTGAACATTAAGTTTCAGTTTATTTTTTGCAAGGTACTCTGAAATTTTTTTCAGTTCTTGGTTCATTTTCACTATTGCAGTTTCAAGATCCAAATCACTTTCAGCTGCAAGTGTATCATCTGCAAATAACTTTAACACTTCAATATCTGTTGCAAGGGCCATGTCATTCACATAAATCAAAAATAGTAGGGGTCCTAACACACTTCCCTGTGGTACTCCATGATTTACTAATTGTGCGCTTGAAAAAATATTATTAATTTTTGTGATCTGATATCTACCAGATAAATCATTCTTAAAACAATCAAAAGTAGAGAATGTTTAGGCTTCAAAACTAAAAAAGCATCAGTCATATCCATTAATTAGTTTTCGAAATATTTAAATTTAAAAAATGTCAATTTTTTAGGTGTCCAGAATTTAATGTGCGGCAGTGTATAATAATCAAAAGAGCAGCTACATCATCTCAACCATTTAATTGCATCGGTTCCCTGTTTATATCCACCTGACCAGGTATTGCAGAAATCCCAAAGCTGGCACGCTAGTCACAGCTAAGATTTTATTAGTTCTCATATAGATGTCGAAGATAGTTTGCGATCTTAAACGCTTTACTACACTGAAAATGTCGCGTTACGAATACAACAATACTAAATATACGACAGCCATATCTAACTTATTGCTATTGCTATAATAAATATTTGAAATAAATGTAAATGTACCTGTAATCACCTATGTACATAAAGTTAGTTTTCATACATTTAAAAATGAACTCATTGTTGGTAGAATATACAGAAGAAGGATTGAAGAAAATTCCACAAGAAGTATACAGGTAGATGACTAAAATCCTTTAGTTTTTTAGTTGATTGAATATCACAGTAGTATTAGTTTTTACCCGACTGACCAAAAAAGGAGGGTAATATGTTTAACAATCTATGTATGTATGTATGTATGTGTATTTATACCACTCCGATTTTTAAAAATGAGGCATTAAACGATGCGCCTTGGTAACTTGAATAAAAATAGTTATTATAGTTATAGATGTATTTGTCCACGTTTCGATTATATTCGATTTATTCGTTTTATCATCAGCATAAAATAAGAAATTTGTTCTAGTGCCTAAACGCCTAATTCCAATTTGACAATTAAGGTGTCAAACGATTAGTCTTTATACCGGGGGTGACGTAGGCTATATAAAAATCAATGTTTCGCCTTTTTGGCCTGCCATCATCAGGTATTTATAAAGAGCAAAAATGAAAAACTCATCCGATTTCAATAAGTGAGGCATCAAACGATGCGTCTTGGTCCCGTGAATATAAGTAGTTATTATAGCTATAGATGTAATTGCCAACGTTTTGACTATATTCGATTTATTCGTTTTATCATCAGCATAAAATAAGAAATTTGCTCTACATCCTAAATGCCTAAACTAAATTTGACAATTGAGGTATCAGGCGATTCGTCTTGATACCGTGGGTAACATGGGTTATAGAAAAGTCTGTTTCGCCTATTTGGGCTGCTATTATCAGGGATTTATGAAGAGAAAAAATAAAAAACTCGTTTAATTTTTATAAAAGATGTACCGAGAGATGTGTCTTGGTCCCATAAATAATAGTTATTATAGTTATAGTAGTATTATTATAGTATTTTTACATGTTTCGACTATATTAGCATAGTAAAATCAGAGTAAAATCAGAGTAAAATAAAACCTTTTATAAACGGTGTCGTAATATGACTTTTCTTATAATTTAATTCCTTTGTTTAATATATTATTCCTCTGCCAAATCTTAATTTACCAGCTGGTGCCGCCTGAATGGTAGCACTTCGACAAGTGTTTTATGGCCTTAACCACTTGACACTAATGCCTGGTAACTACAATCTGTTTAGATCTATATACCATCGGGTAATAAATAAAAATCATATTAACTAATTTTTAGGGAGCTTTTGTTCGGTAACGAGAGTCAAAGTAAAAGTAAGATTTTGTAAGCTAAATAAGTTTTATTAAAATATAATTAAAATCCATAATTTCGATCAATCGTTCCTTCGATCCTTCGATCCTTCGATCCTGCAGCTTTCCTTTCTAATTCCTAATCTAATTAACATAATTTTAGCCTAACTATAACCAATAGATTTCCAGCGTCATGACTCCAATATAGAAATTTCAACTATTTCAAATGTATAAAAAAACCCTTCGCGACACAATAAAAGTTCCATTATTCCCATTTAATTTTAGTCCATGATAATTACAAAGTTTATTTAAGATTTATTAAAAGTTTATTAAAAGTTCATTAAATTAAAATCACCCCGATAAAAAGTCTAAATTCGAATATTAAAGTTCCATTAAATTTCTATTCCGATAAAAAAATGCAAGTTATTAAATGTCCATAATTACACTTACATTTTTTAAACATTGGTTCACTCACTGAATTTATTATTTAAAATATTTTAATGTTAGCGGAGCAAACTATCGTGACCGTACTCGCGAAATATCTCTTCCTTTTCAACTAAAAATTTGAGCTTTTATACTCTATATTCGCATAAATATAAATTTAATTGCCAAAACCTTTTAGTTTAACTACACCGACAAACAAATCGAGAGCAATTCGTTATAATTCACGTCAACATTAATAACCAAACTGGACATTTCTTTGGCATTGATTTAATGTTGAAAAGCATGAATCACAAAGAGATCACCGCATCTAGGTTAGTCAGCGCAGTAAATTAAAAAGCGCTCTCCTCAGTAGTGTCACAATAATCATTCCGCCATACGTGATTTATGAAGTACTTAACTATGCCGCTACTACAGGGTGTTATAAAAATTGTAATTCGGCACTTTCAACTAATTCTTACATTCTCGGAAACAAATAATGTTTAGCAATCCATATAGAAAATAAACAGTTTTTAACTAAAATGGATTGCGTCACACCACATAGCTCCCCCCGAACAAAGAAGAAATCCTTTTTTTTTTAAAACAAAGATTTCTTCAAAAAAAATGTTGATAAACATTTTTTCTGTTAGGTTGCACATGCATGAACCAAGTGAAACTAACTAAAACTAACAAAATCAACTTACTCTAATTTTTAACTAACTTAACTTAACACCACACTAAACTTAAGTACATAGTTTCATTTGCAGTTCTATACCGCGTCATTTGAATGAAATTTGACGGCATCGTATAAAGTCTGTGTGCCTTCATAATATTCTGAAAGCTTTACTCACGCCCTTCCAGTGCGTAGGTGGTACCTTGATGTTGTCCCCTTCTTAGACTGCATAATCTCCCCCTGTCTATGTTCTGGATATTATTTCATCCACCTTAGCATTCGGGAAGTCACGGAGGTCTCTGGATAAGACTCCTATCGCAGTTGACTGATGACTTTTAGTCTTACAGCTTGAGCTGACATTTCGTCTGCCGACACCTCCATTTACATGAATTACAGTATATCGATATTCGTTCGATATTGTGTCAAAACCATTTCGTTCGACAAAATTACACGGCGCGAACAACAAAGACCGCTAAAATGTTTATATTCTTTAGTCTTTTCGAACTTTTTTATTGTTCATTAACTTAACCGGTAATACGTTTTAGTTTTTCAATACAACACTTTATTTAAAAGACACTTTTATTTATTTAGTTACTTCAAAATATTTTTCGTTAGTTTTATTTATTTATATTTATGTTTCCACTCAGCTTATTTTTATTTATTTTTGTATATATTTAGTGAAAAATTCTCATGACTCTTTTTATTGGTTTATTTATTTATATATAATAACTAGAAAGTGTTGTTAAACTGTTATCTTAACTCGTTACGTTCTTCTCAATTTTAGGGTTTGTTCACCTACTTAATATATGTTTATTTAATTTTCTCAAAACGCTCGGACTAATATCCCATTTGTTTTGGTTACTCGGCGCCTATATGTAAATAACCTATAGCGTATATATGGTATAATATAAATCTGTTTATAATTTGAATTCTGTATACCTATTTGCTTTTAGTCATTTTTATTTTTCGGCTATGTCCTAAACTAATGTTTGTTATTATTTCGTTTTTTTAAAAATCCATGGTTCTTCTGGAACTGATCCTCTTGACCTTAGACTACGTCCAATTGGTCTTTCTTGCACACTGAATGGTTGGTCTCTATCAGCTGCTGGTTCCTGGTTTTCTACTTCAACATCTCCTTCAACATCTCCTTCAACATCGTAAAAGGACACGTCTGAATCACTAACCTCCCCTAGTTGTTCGATATTACTCATATCTTCGTCATCACTCTCCGAGGTTTCAGTTACGTTTGTTGAATTGTCTAAAATACTATTGTTTTCAGAATTTGCATTATTTTGATTTTCTAATGAGATTCTTGGGTTGACCCGTGTAACATTATGTTTTTCTTGTAAAACTTGGACTGGCTCATCCAACAAATCGTTTTGATTTTCTTCTATTACAATGTCATCGTCCTCCCAATCTGATTCATTTTCAATGCGGATTGTGGCTGGTTTTAACCGGTCCACATGTGTTAATTGGGTTCTTCCATCTTTAATATGTTTGATTTTATAAGTGACAGGGCCCTTAACCTTTATAACTTCGTAAGGACCGGACCATTTTCTATAAAACTTTCTTGCAATTTTATTTTTGTTTATTTGTGGAGTGTACAAATACACCTTGTCGCCTAACTTAAATGTTCTAGTCACTGCTTTTTGGTCTGCATACTTCTTTTGATTACTCGCACTTTTCCTCAAATTTTCTCTAGCTTGAGCATGCGCTTTTTGTAATCTTAGGACCATTTCTGATGCATAATTCGAATCTACATCATATTTAATAGATTGCGGTTTTATTGTTAGGTGATATGGTAAAGTCATATCTCTACCAAAAAGTAAGTAAAACGGTGTCTGTTTTGTAGATTCACTCCGTATATTTCTATACGCACACATCACGTACGGTAACATCAGATCCCATTCACGGTCTTTCTCGCTAACAAAGTGTTTTAGCATTTGTTTTAGCGTCCCATTCAATTTTTCTACCAATCCGTTAGCCTGGGCATGATAAGGGGTGGTATAAAGTCTTGAAATATTTAACAGTTCGCAAACATTTTTAAACAGTGCTGAGACAAACTGTGTACCATTGTCTGTGAGAAGTTGTGCTGGGGTTCCGTGCCTAAGAATAACATTTTCAACAAAGGCTCTAGCTACAGTAGCTGCAGTTATGTCTTTTAGCGGAATCGCTTCTGCATATCGGGTTGCATAATCAATACATGTCAAAATATATCTCTGTCCTGTCAATGTAACATTTAAAGGACCTGTAATATCGATAGCTACCCTCCCAAATACTGCATTAGGCATAGCTACATTTTGCAAATGAGCTTTAGGTAATTTTGAAGATTTTGATATTGCACATGAATAGCAGCTTTCGCAAAATGCTTTGATATCGCTGTCCATTCCACGCCAATAAAAGTCATTTTTAACTATATCTTGCGTTTTTGTAATGCCATTATGACAGAATAATTTTGAGGCGTGACACATAACCATGATATCGTGTTGTATACATTTCGGTGCTACTAATACATCGGTTTTATTATTATCGTTCCTTGTTTTATAACACAATCCATCGGAGCTCAAATAGTAATCTGTTTCAATATTTATATTATCTTTAATTGCTGCAATAAAACTATCTTCACTTTGCATTTTAAAAAGGGTCTGCCTAGACCATATTACGTCGATCATAGGACAAATCTCAAACTCTGGCGTGTCTTTGCTTATCTTAGCAACTAGGCTATCCAGTGGCGTCTCGATTTCTTCCGAACTTACATAATTTTTGTCCTCAATATTTTCTGATTTGTTTTCGATATCTTCCGGCCATTTGCACCTGGATAAGGCATCTGCCACATTTTTTGATCCTTTTCTATAGACCACTTCAATATCGAATGACAGCAGAAACATGGCCCATCGTGCAAGACGAGATGAATATTCACCACGGAATGAGATTAAATATTTTAATGGAGCATGATCAGTGACACAGGTGAACTGCCTCCCTGTCAACCATAATCTATATTTTTTTATTCCAAACACCAGTCCGAGGAGTTCTCTTTCTATAGTAGAATAATTGATTTCGCTTTTATTTAAGTTCCTGCTAGCGTAGCTTACAGGATGCTCTACGCCGTTATGTTCTTGAGCAAGGATTGCACTTATAGAAAACCCGCTGCTGTCCGTTAAAAGGATAAAACGCTTTGACATATCAGCATGTTTTAAAATAGGTGGAGATATTAATGCTTCTTTTAAAGTCTGAAACGCTTTTTCTTGTTTATCTGTCCAAATAAAAGGCTGATCTTTCTTGGTAAGTAGAATTAAGGGTTGTGCTATTAACGCAAACTTGTCTACAAAACGCCGGTAAAAGGAGCAGAACCCGATGAATGAACGTACCTCTTTCACTGTTTTCGGAGTTGGATAGTTTCTTAGAACTTTTGTTTTCTCATTATCAACCATGCACCCAGCTGCAGATATCTTATGCCCTAAATAAGTGATTTCTTTTTGCATGAAATGACATTTGGATGGTTTGAATTTTAAATTTGCATCTCTGGCCAGTTTAAAAACGTTTTCTAGTCTATTCAAATGCTCATCAATATCAGAATTACTAAAAACAACTATGTCATCCAAATAAATTAGCATTTGTTTTTTATTAATTGATGAGAACACTGCTGCCAATCCACGGGAAAAGGTAGAACTAGAATTACGCAAACCCATCGGTAGACGCTTGAACTCATAATGATTATCAGGGGTTGAAAAAGCACTTATTTCTCTATCTCTAGGATCCAGTTCAATTTGGTAGTATCCACTTTGGAGATCCATAGTACTAAACAATTCCATCCCTGCTAGCTGTTCCAAGGATTCTTGTATATTTGGTAGTGGAAAATAATCAGTTTTGGTAACCTCATTTAACTTCCTATAATCAATGCATAATCTATATTCTGGCTTACTTCCTGCGGCTGTGCGTTTTTCTACCAATATGCAGTTTGATGACCAAGGAGAAGAAGATTCTGTTATTATGTCATTGTCCAACAGATCTTTAATTTGTTCATCTAATATTTTCTTCTTACTAAACGGTACCCTGTATGGTCGTTGACAAATCGGGTGTACATTTTCAGTAATAATTCTATGTTTAACTAAATTAGCAGAAGAAAGCTTCTGAGATGGGGCCTTAAATACATCTATGTATTTTTTTATTAATTTCTGTAATTTTTCTTCGCCGCCACTGGCGACATGGTCCAACTTCAATGATTTTAAAATGCAACAAGTGTCTTCATTGAGAATAGATTTAACCGTCACGACGGGTGGTCTTAGGCTAGGCCTGTCTTCATCTACCTCGAAAGCTGTACCTATGACGTCACGTTTGTTGATTTTAAACGAACTATCTGCTGCATTTAAAATTCTTACTGGGACATATTTCGAGTTTTTACATAAAACTCTACCTACATTTAAACAGTCTTGAAAATCCTGAGACTGTTCAATAATTAAACTTTTTGTATTTAACGTACGAACATTGTCGACAAATGCGTACGTAACCACTTCCGTTCTAGCAGGTATATTAATTGTATTCGCTATCCTAACAGGGACTCCCTGACAAAAATCGACAATCTGGGTAGAAATTCCGGATTTTCCTACCGTTTGATTATCTTTAGTTCCTTCGCTAGAACTGATATTTTCTTTACACGTGTTATTTTTCTTCATTTTTTTTCCTTCCTGCTTAATTTTCCCAATATTTTTAGCCTTTTTTCCTTGCTTTGTAACAAACTTCGAATTTTCAGAATTTGATCGATATTTATTTTCAGTACTAACGCCGACAACACTATGCGCATTCGTGTTCTCGTTAACTTGAAATATTTTCAAGAGACTTTCCCGAAATAATTTTAACCATTTGTTCTTTTAATTCTTGAATTGTTACTTGCAATTCTCTTATTTCCTTTTTTAAATCCACCATCCCATTAATTTCATATATCATTTCTTTTTCTGGGTGTAATTGAAAAATATTATTTCCTATTGTAAGATTATTCGTTCCCCAGTCTATTGTCACTTTAAACTTTTGTAAAAAATCGACACCTAGTAATATAGGTGATTTTAAACCACTAACTTCGGATACAAAAAATTCGTGAGAAACTTTTTTGTTCCCTATGGTAATTTCCGCCGAAATTACGCCTTCGCAAGGAATATTGTTTCCTTGAACATCCTTTAATTCTATAAAACTATTATTAATCGTGAACCTTTTTGCAAACGCTGGCTTCACAATGGATATCACTGCGCCCGAGTCAATTAAACAGGGTAAAATTTCCCCATTTATATTTAATTTTATTATCGATTGAGGCTCTAATCCCGTATACTCGTGGCAGTGATAAATTTTTCCTTTTAATTTCTGAAAGCCCTTGTTTCGGCAGTACTCCTTGGTTCGGAGGGTACTGCTTGACCGTTTAAATCTTTTCTCATTCCAACCCTGCATTGTCTTTTATTGTGACCTACTCTTCCACATAGGTCACAACTATAGTCCCTACAGTTTCGGGAGAAATGCCCTGGTTTACCACAACGGAAACATACTATTTTCTTTGTTGGACAATCCCTTTAAAAATGTCCCACTTTTTGACAAGCAAAACATTTCATATTCTTTTTATAGTTACTATTATTTGGTGCGCGCCATCCCTGTACATTAGTCTGCCCATTATTCTTATATGGTGCGCGGCGTTCCTGATTATTATAACCATTATTTTGAAAATCATTTCTAAAGGGTGCGCGTCGTTCCTGATTATTTTGAAAATTATTCTTATATGGTGCGCGGCGCTCCTGATTATTATAACCATTATTTTGAAAATCATTTCTAAAGGGTGCTCTACGTTCTTGGCTATTGTGATCATTTACTGTTAACCGTTGATTTACCGAACGGCATTCTCTGTTCGAATTAGTCATGTTGTGTATCACCTCTTCGCGAGTAGCAATAATTACCGCGTCGGATAATTTTTCTGGGGCAGACGAAAGAACGCGCTGCTTGATGGGCATAGAAAGTCCGGCCATAAATATTGCCAAGGTGTCCTGGTCTAACTTTCTCTGTAAAGAATCATCTAAAGGAGTAGTAATTGTTTGACTTGCTGCCAATTTTACTCTTACTAAAAAGTCTTTACATTTTTCCCCAACTCTTTGCTTACATGCTGTAAAGCTACTTAAAACTTCCGAATAGTATCTATGTGTCCGATACTGGTCGTGTAATATTTTTTTAAAATTTTGCCAAACATCCGCTCCTTTAATTTCAACACTAGATTGAACAAATCTTTTTGCCTGACCTATCATTTTTAATTTAGCGGTTGCTATCTGGGTTGACTCTGACCACTTACAAAGTGTACCCATTTCTTCAATAAAATTCAAAAAATCATCCACGTTCCCCGTCCCGTCGAACTCTTTAATCGCGGCAATGTTAGCTAAATTCATTTGGGATTCAATAAAATTGGGGGGCCACTCCACCTTGATGACTTGTTCGGTCGAGGTTGTAGCTGCAGGATTTTGTTCCGTCATTTTTACTTTTATTTAGCTACTTTTTCTTTGAATAATCGGAAAATAGCCGATGTATCACTCGTTACTAGAAGACAGAAAATGAATAAAACCAATCCTTGTTTCTCTTTCCAAAAAAAAATCTTCCACTTTTTTTTTCAAAAAAAAAAAATATATATATAAAATATATCGAGAAAAAAAAATCTATAAAAATCTATAAATTACTACTTTCTGCCTCCCAACCCGTTAGTAACCTGACAGCATTGTCGTAATATGACTTTTCTTATAATTTAATTCCTTTGTTTAATATATTATTCCTCTGCCAAATCTTAATTTACCAGCTGGTGCCGCCTGAATGGTAGCACTTCGACAAGTGTTTTATGGCCTTAACCACTTGACACTAATGCCTGGTAACTACAATCTGTTTAGATCTATATACCATCGGGTAATAAATAAAAATCATATTAACTAATTTTTAGGGAGCTTTTGTTCGGTAACGAGAGTCAAAGTAAAAGTAAGATTTTGTAAGCTAAATAAGTTTTATTAAAATATAATTAAAATCCATAATTTCGATCAATCGTTCCTTCGATCCTTCGATCCTTCGATCCTGCAGCTTTCCTTTCTAATTCCTAATCTAATTAACATAATTTTAGCCTAACTATAACCAATAGATTTCCAGCGTCATGACTCCAATATAGAAATTTCAACTATTTCAAATGTATAAAAAAACCCTTCGCGACACAATAAAAGTTCCATTATTCCCATTTAATTTTAGTCCATGATAATTACAAAGTTTATTTAAGATTTATTAAAAGTTTATTAAAAGTTCATTAAATTAAAATCACCCCGATAAAAAGTCTAAATTCGAATATTAAAGTTCCATTAAATTTCTATTCCGATAAAAAAATGCAAGTTATTAAATGTCCATAATTACACTTACATTTTTTAAACATTGGTTCACTCACTGAATTTATTATTTAAAATATTTTAATGTTAGCGGAGCAAACTATCGTGACCGTACTCGCGAAATATCTCTTCCTTTTCAACTAAAAATTTGAGCTTTTATACTCTATATTCGCATAAATATAAATTTAATTGCCAAAACCTTTTAGTTTAACTACACCGACAAACAAATCGAGAGCAATTCGTTATAATTCACGTCAACATTAATAACCAAACTGGACATTTCTTTGGCATTGATTTAATGTTGAAAAGCATGAATCACAAAGAGATCACCGCATCTAGGTTAGTCAGCGCAGTAAATTAAAAAGCGCTCTCCTCAGTAGTGTCACAATAATCATTCCGCCATACGTGATTTATGAAGTACTTAACTATGCCGCTACTACAGGGTGTTATAAAAATTGTAATTCGGCACTTTCAACTAATTCTTACATTCTCGGAAACAAATAATGTTTAGCAATCCATATAGAAAATAAACAGTTTTTAACTAAAATGGATTGCGTCACACCACAACGGTTTATTTAACAAAAAAAGTTTAAAAGTTTAAAATAAATAATTTAATTTAAAAAAACACCCGACTGATTACTTAAAAAGTATAAAACAAGAATAATGTGAAATCAAATTATGTAGTAGTAGTCGCAGTGGGAGGCTAATCCTAAATATCATAATAATGATACAAATCTTCAAATTCAATTCAAATATATAATTTTTTTAATAATATGAAGGCAAGAGGCCTCCGACTGCGACAGTTACTATATAATTAATATATCTGCATTCAAAATTTTAAGTTAAGTTATCGTGGAGATAGATAGACAGACATACCGACAAGTAGACTGAAAGACGTAATGTTGTATTTGAACTATTTAAGTTTCTAAATGTTTTAGATAAAGTATCCTGATTTAGGCAAAAAAAAAAATTATCACAATATTTTATGAGAAAGTAAAAAAATGTACTTTGACAGATTACAAAATATGTTCAAAAATGGGTATTTATAGTTTTTGAGGTTGCTGAAACCGAATCTAATGTTAAAAATTCAAAATGGCGGATACAATATGGTTTTAAAATTAAAAAAAACTAAAAAAAATTGCAGAATACTATGCTTATAATTATTATAATAATTTCTCCAATGTGCGGCTGTAAGTTATATTTAGCTTTCAGTTTAGTTTGCTGTCTACATTGCCGTTTATGTTTTATGTTTCATTAAAATGAAAAAATATGGTCTAAGTTTGTATTTTCGTCATGGCTATTAACCCCGAAACTGAAAACTTTTCGTCCACGAACTCCGGAACTCCCCATACGGCGATATATACTCCATCAAAATTATTATTTGCATCGTATTAACAAGCAGAAATGCTACACAATTGCTTTTCATGCGAAACTATACACGATGTATTTGAAATAGCATCGGAAATTTTAACAGATGATTCTACATGATAAAATATGACAAAAAGTTCCTATAAACATATGTCTAAAAATGCGTCATAAGGGAGCTACGCCCCTTTGAAAGTGGCTAAAAAAATCGGTTTTTATTTAATAACTCAGGAACCCTTTGAGATATATCAACGAGGTTTTGCACGTCAACTAATCCTACAAAGGCCCGTTTGTGTGTGTTATTTTCATGTACTTATTTCAACCAGGGGTGTGCAAAACGGGGGGGGGGCTTATCAGTTTTTTGTCCCAAACTTTTTTCTGTGTAACTTTTTTGCAATTTTATTTTTGAAATATAATTCCTCAGGTCACAATACATAAAAAAAGGTACTCTTGTTGTAATACTGTAGGATTAACCGTTTTCGAGAAAAGTTCATTTGAAGGTGAAATTTTACGGATCTAGGACGAAAAATTAAATACTAAAATGTTGAAAACCAAAATTTTAATGATGCAGGGCGAATGTACATTAAAAACTAAGAAAAAAATCTCATATACAGGTACTTCCAAAAATCAATCCTAATGGAGCTATGGTCTCCTAAATATGCACCATTTTTAAAGGGCTATGGTAGCTTTAAAAGCGTTTTTTCGACCTACATCTATGGAAACTTTTTTTCTTAGTTTTTGATGTAGAATAACATTTCATCATTAAAATTTTGGTTTTCGACATTTTAGTATTTAATTTTTCGTCCTCGAACCGTGTACCGTGTACCTAACCTAGTATCACGAATTTTTATTTAGGGAAAGAATATAATTAAAAATACACATACCTCTTAATTATAAAGTATGTTTATGTTAAAATAAGCAGGTTAGTGTATGAAAAAAATACCTATTTAAATAATATTACGATTTTAGTTTAGAAAAAAGAGAGGTAAAAAAAAACATCGTAGGGGTAAGGTATTTTCACATATCAGTACAGCATACTACATATATATAAATTATATTCTCAGTGTACTTTTCCTTTCGTAACTATAAAGCAAGTTTTTCAAATTTTTGGTGTTCATACAAACATAAAAAAACGTCCAAAAATACATATTATCCCGGACAGACTGAAAGACCGACAATGATAGATCGAGAACACACCTTTCAAACATAGAATGGATCCATTTCCGGTTTAAATACAGTATGACTATTCTATATCAAGTGTTAAAATAAGGAAATGGGGTGCCATCTCTTGTCTATAAAAATAAAGAAAACTATAGCAAAATTAACAGAAATAAAAACTTTTCCCAAAAAAAATGAACCAACCTCTATCTCTAAAAAGTAAAAAATAAAAAATACTTAAGTCGGTGCCAATTTCACCATTCCCTAAATAAATTACCAACAATTATTTTCTTATTATTTTATTAATTTTTGCTGTGAAATTGGCACCGACTTAGATATTTTTTATTTTTTACTTTTTAGAGACACTGAACTTCTAGATTTCTAAGGTCATCTAAGCTAAATTATAGTTGTCCTTCCATCTCGGTAAGCTGCTGACGTCACAATTGCGTTAATCCACTGTTAGTGCGTTGTGACGCTTTTTATACGAAACTATATAATACTCCATATAGAAGGTCTTAAGGAAAGTATTGCCAGTGTTCTTTTTCTTTCATAACAAGGCAAATTTTTCAAATTTTTGGTGTTCATACAAACATAAAAAAATGTTTAAAAATACATATTATCCCGGACAGACTGAAAGACCGACAATGATAGAAGAGAACACACCTTTCAAACATAGAATGAATCCATTTCCGGTTTAAATACGGTATGACTATTCTATATCAAGTGTTAAAATAAGAAAATGTGGTGCCATCTCTTGTCTATGAAAATAAAGAAAACTATAGCAAAATTAACAAAAATAAAAACTTTTCGCAAAAAAAATTAACCAACTTCTATGTCTCTAAAAAGTAAAAAATAAAAAATTCTTAAGTCGATACCAATTTCACCATTCCCTAAATAAATTACCACAATTATTATTGTTTGCCGTGAAATTGGCACGGACTTAGATATTTTTTATTTTTTACTTTTTAGAGACATAGGTCGGTTCATTTTTTTTGCCAAAAGTTTTTATTTTTAACTTTTTAGAGACACGGAAGTTGTAGATTTCTAAAGTCATCTAAGCTAAATTATAGTTGTGCTTCCATCTCGGTAAGCTGCTGACGTCACAATTGCGTTAACCCACTGTTAGTGCGTTGTGACGTCATTATCTTAAAGGTAAATTTCTAAAAAATAAAAGTAATATTTTTATTTCAGCACCCAAGAGTCCAACCAACCTTATTTTAAACGAAATACTAAAGAAAATCTTTGTTAAACTTTAAGCGTTAAGTAATAATCAAATAACGCCTTATGGTAAAATCACAAATTTTATCATATCGTTTAGTTAGTTAGTTAGTTAGTTTAGTTTTCACTATGATAACAAATTCTCAGTGCACTTTATAATTATGAATTATTATTTAAATAATATGTTTTTTTTATTTAAATAATATGTTTTAAAAAATCTAAGCTGTTTGGAACATGATTTATAAAAGGTTTAATAAAATAATTTGCTGTTCAAAATCTAAGGTGTTCAGAAAATGCATTTCCTGAAAAATTATAAAAAATTTCTCCTGCGGCACTAAACTGGGTTTCCATTACATGTGTCTAAGCAATGTAAATATTTTAAATTTCTAAAAAAATCGTCTTTGGTTCTATTTATTTTTATTTATTAAATGTGACCTTAATTCTAAGATATTTTAATCTAATATGCGTTAAGAGTTTTCCTCGGGGTAGTTAAAGTATATAATATTATATACTTATATATATATATATTTTTTTTAACTCTGGGGTGTTTATAAAATGCGTGACCTTAAAAATTTCCAATTTTTTTTTTGCCTGCGGTCCTAAAATGATTAACAATAATGTGTAACATAAAGATATTTGAGTAAAATAAGAAGAAATGTCCTGGGATAATGTCAAATGGATTTATAATTATTTCATTTAAAATTTTTGTAACATGAAACAGTGTTAGGTATAAACTACCTTCAAATGAAGGTCCCTGTATCACTATAAAATAAATAAATAAATAAATAAATAAATAAAGTAACAATATCAATTAATAGATTTTACAAAATGATTTTTAGATGCAAATTCTTAGATATCTGAAAAATTCAAACCCTTAAGTTTTTTAAAAAGTTTCGCTTGCGGCACTAAAAAATAATATATACCTTATTAAAAACATTTGGAAAAAATTAAACCAAGAAAACTGGTTAAAATTTAAAAAACATTAAAATATAGCAAATTTTAAAAAATGACTAAGGCGCTTATTCGGTACCACCCTGGGGGCTGAGCCCCAACTAGATTTTTTTCTGGTTACGGCCCTGATATTATATATGATAATTTTGGTCAGTTAAAAATATCTTTAACTTTGACAATTAGACATGTAAACATTACCTCCAAATACGGTCGTTTTAGCAATTTTCAGTAGTAATATCATAAGTGAATTTTGAATTATCGATAATTTTTTTACTGTATTAAAAAAATATTTTGCTTGACCTGCGGTCTCGGAATTTTGTAACACGAAAAATGCTCGAAAACAATTTCCTTAAGCAAAATATTTTATACAGTAATAAAAATTATGTATAATTCAACATGCACGAATGGTATTTTGAAAGAATATAATTTTACAATGTTTTATGTTGTTTCATACTTAAATTAAAAATTTAACGATATTTCTTGCCAAGTCTAAACTTTACTCGAGGCATATTTTATGCTTGAGTTTATTCCAATAAAATAGTTGTTATCACATATATTAGCATTTAAATAAAGATCATTGCTGTTTTTGTTTAAAAAGTTTAGTTTTCAACTGAAAAGAAATAAAATAACGGGTGTTTCCTCCCGTAAAAAAAAAACAATTTTTTATCGGTTTCTAATAAACTTTGGCAAAGCTGTACTGGTACCAGCGCAGTCATTTGATGTTTTGATTTCGGTAATGCTTTACTGCAAATATATTTTTAATAAATAAGTGTTTAAATTAGTTTTTAGTGGCCTCTTTTTAATACCAAAATTCAATTAAATAAATTAAAATTTATGAATATCAGTGATTTAAAGCTTTTAAGATGTAAAGTGCATAAAATATAATATATTATCTGAAATTAATTGGGGTTTATACCTAGGATGTTTTGATAATAAAATAAGCATTTATGTTGCTTATCAATAAAAATAAATCAACTAAAGGTAAGCTTCATAAATTAAAAACACATTTTGCAAAAATATAACATTTATTAATTATTTGTTGTGAAATAGTCAGTTCTATTTGACAGCCGCTTATAGCATGGCGGCCTCTGCTTACTAGCCTCAAAGTCTGACTGAGTACAGGTACCAGGGCTAAAGCCTTCAGATATCTTGTTCAAGACCATACCGAGTCTAGCGGGCCACTATTCCCTTGCAAATTTCGTTTTCAATATTTAGTATCAAATACGTTAAAATTTGGATATTTTCGCATAATTATCTTCTCTCCTAGGGTAGCTTATATTAAAAGTAAAAATTAATAATTATCTATGGAAAATAGCGTTCGGTTTTAAATTTAACCCTATGAAATAAAATTAATTTGCAAATTAATAGCATCTTGAAATTTAAGAATTTATAATCCCCCGGTCGCGAGACCAAAACCGTAGGCGAGTTTTCAGAATTTCTTATCAAAAACAGCATTAACAAAGTTTCATATTACAATATAATAACGAAATTGTTTTAAATTGGTTTTCATATTACGCTTTTGCGGTTAACAAGCAAAGGAAAACTTTGACGTAAATATCCATTACGCAAATAGGATTAAACAAAAATCATTTGTTATAATATTACGTTACTTAATCTGAATTACTTATGATAATGTGTTTAATGAAGATTTATATAACAACAATGATGTTATTTAATAACTTTGGTTTCCATAACTCAACTTTAATGCACTGATAGAAATTTCTAAAAATAGTACAATCAAACAAGTTTGAGGTATATAATACCATTTTTACGATTATTCTAAAACATTATAACGTTATATTAAATACACTATTAAAATTGTAGATTCACATTATATAATAATACAACAACGTTGATGTAGTTTTTTGAGGAAAGAAGATTAATAAAGATGGCGACAATCAGCTGATTCTAATAAATGTGTTACCAAAATATTTAAAGTAGGCAGTTTGGGCTAAAATTTTTATGTGCATAAGTATACCCAACGATAAGCATGTACATGTACAAGTAATTACATGTGATATGTAGTTTCTATGTGCACATAAATGAATTTAAAATACATTACACCAAATTTTAAAACGCTGTAGAGAGCCGACACGCCAGGTTCAGCTAGCCAGACGCATGGACGGGTCAGCGGAATTGCCTGTGTTTTGAAGCGAGGATCGTAACGTAGTAAGGAGGGACAATCCGACCCTGAGGAATAGCACTCTGGGCGATAAAAAAAAACCTCATCACATAACAGTTCGTAGTTGTAAATCAAACAACTGCACTCATTTGTAAATATCGAACACTTTTTGGAAATGGTATAATTTCAACGCGCTTACTTAGTTAAGGCGAAAATCTGCCGATAAGTTCTAAAATCCGATAAGTTCTAAAATTTTAATTACTTATTTGTTGTATTTATAATTTTATTTATTTTCGGTGTAAGCGAGTTTAGTCCTTAGTGCACGAGAATGAAGTTTTTTTGAGTGCACTAAGGACTTGTCGCAAACGAGTTGCGAACAACATTTTTCGTTCGATCTGCAGTCCAGACTGTATATGTATATTTTAAAGATCTACCTGTGTTTAATTTTGACATTTCAAATTTTTATAAACGTCAAATGACTTTTGTCAAAATAAAAGCTATATGTAATCGTTTGGATAAATGAGTGTGCATAGTTGTCATTTCATTCAAATATGCACTCGTGCGATAGAAAAATATCCTAACGAGAATATATAGTGAACATGCATTTTTCTTTATTTCGTGTATACTAGGTCGTACGAAATAGTATATTCTATACCTAGTATGGAATAGACAATATTCCGCGAGAGCGGAAAATTTGTCATACGAGCCGGCAGGCGAGTATGACGGTCCGCGAGAGCGGAATGACTATACCATACGTGTTTTAGACTTTACTTTTTCTTCGACTGCAAATATATGTATGGCTTTAAACTTTTAAAATTTAAAAACAATGTTTTTTGTGACTCGACATTGTAAATGCAACAAAACATATTTTTAAATAAAGCAATTAATGTTATTTAATAATTTAATCAAATCAGTACTTAAAAAAGATTTTTATTTAATTTTAGCACATATTTACAAATTTTAATGAAAAATTGAAGGTTATGTTAGATTGTTGTGACAGATATCAGGTTTAAATATTTAATAATAGATGGAGTAGTTTTAATTTTTTTAACTAAATTGATAAAAATCTGGTCAAATATTAAGAAAAACTAATAAACTTTATGTAATTTTAACGCAAAACTTTTAAATTGCATTAAATTATTTTCTTTACTTTTATAAACAAGAGATGGCACTACATGTGCTCATTCTAACACTTGATACGGAATATTCATACCATATCTAGAGCTTACATTCTAAAGCAGTCGTAGATAAACATTTTTTGGTAATATACAACCAATGTCATATTTATTCCGGGGTCTGAATATCACATAAATTTTAAATTAAAAAAAAAATACATAAAACCTTTATCCACTTGCTGCTGCAAATAGATTTTCTCAGTTAGGTAATATAACTAGTTAATTGTCTCCGTGTACCATCTTAAGGAAATAAAATCCCTCAAAGTTCAAGAATTAATATTTGATTGATTAGTTTGATTGACCCATAATATTTGAATAAATATATAAATTTATGTATTTAGTTTATTTTATTTATTTAGTTAAAATAATTTATTATTTTAAATAAGTAGCAGTTATTTTCAAAAATATGGATAACTCTTTATTGAATTTTATATAATAATCCATAAAACAATATTATTTGTGCAAAATAATTTCATTTTAACTTATAAAATCATGCATTTTTGTCTGGGCAAACAATCTTTATTAAAATTTTAGGGATACTGAAAATAAGGGAGCCTTAGGCTATAAGAGGGTGCAGATATAAATATTTTCTGTTTGCGCATTTGTGTATAAGATTTTAATTTTATCAACTTCTAAAATCAAAATATTTGTTTAGGCTATAATATAGCATAAATCATATTATGATTTACTAGAATATTAGACTTACTTTTAGTTAACACAACAGATAACAGATAAACGTATAATATATACAGGGTGTATGGCACATGGATATAAAGTTTTTAAGGGGTGATAGAAGAGCTCATTTTGAGTCTATTAGATCAAATATTCCCTTTTACAAAGTCTCACCGTTTTTGAGATATCGGCCTTTTAAGATATTTTTGCGAAATACCTGAATTTTCGCCTGTACATGTTCTTTTTTATGATACTAAATACTTTTAGTTTTCCCGAGGGGCTGACCTCGAGAAAATCTTTTGTACAAGCCAAAGGAACTCAGGAGGAACTCTGGAGGAACTCTGAAGAACTCTGGAGGAACTCCGAGGAACTCTGAAGAACTCTGGAAGAACTCAAAAACAAAATAAAAAAAAAACTAAAAAAAATAAAATAATTATTTTAGTCCAAACAAAAAGATACATATAAAAAAAAATATTTTTTTAAAAAGTTTAATCTCCCATAACTTTTTTGTTTTGGGGCGATTACTTTCAAAATTGGTAAGATTGAACCTTATAATAAAAGTAATTTTTCCTGAAAAAAATACGTTAATCAGAATTTTCTTTCAACTTTTTTCGATTTTTTTAAAAGTTAACCCTCAACTTTTTTGTTTTTGGGGGGATTGCTTTCAAAAAAACAAATTTTATGGAGGAAAATCTCCTGAGAATTGCTTCCAAACTTCTTGTTTGTGTATATGCTCAAATTAAAACGAGTGTGGACTGTAGAATAAACCATATATTAATATTTTAATATTTTAATTCACATTTTATGGGGAGCGATACAAATTTTCACTTCCCCTTGTAGAACTTGATTTTTCCTGAAAATTTCAGGTCGATCGGATTACTCGTTCTTGAGTTATCGTGTCTACAAAAAACGTGACATCAGACAGGCAGACACACCGACACAGATGGACAAACGGACATTTTTTTCATAAAACATTTGTATCCAAGAATTTTTTGTCTAGGACGTCTTTTGGCTATTTTGGGAAATTCGAAACTACCGTATAATACTATTCTAGAGCAGGCGCTGTGAATAGTACAATAACAAAGGGAAAAAAATACGGTGTACAAGTTTTTTTTTTTCGACTTATATGTACTTTTAGAGGCCTTTTCAATAAACAGGAAGAAATAACGTTAAATATGTAAACATTTTTAAAAAGAGTTGGTTCTCGAGATTTAATTAAAATCTTGACGGTTAAAATCGGTTTAGAACCAAAAAAGTTAGGAAGGTTTATATAGCTTGATCAGCTCTTGCTCTGAAACTAGCAGAATTTTAAAACTTTTATATCCTGACTGACAATACAGAGAATGATACTATTAATGATATAACTTACAGCCAAATCTATTTTTCCCCTATGAAATTCTAGACCCATAATTTAACCTATATTTTTCAAGATGGCTGCCATGTGGGAGGTGGGCTTACGATATAGGAAGTTTGTAAACAAATGATGCTTTTATCCGGCGTATCCACCTTTTTTCAGTAAGCTGCCTAACTATCTATGAAAATTTTACGAACAGGTCTATGGAAGCATATTATCATTGAACAGAATAGAATAGAATAAAATAGAATAGAATAGAAATCTTTATTTGTACTACTGCCACCGTAAGATGGATATACATTGTCAGATAAACATAATAAATAAAAACACAGAGATATACAAATAAATAAATAAGTTGACATTAATCTATAGTTATATCATCTAAGTACTCTTTGACTGTGTAATAACTTTTTTATATTTTGCGACTCTTATAAGCTCATAATCACACGCATTTTGCGTGTTCTTATTAAGAGGTCTCTACTTTTTTTTCTTTTGGGTTGGCAACAGACAAAAATCTATCTCTTGACGTTTGCCGTGCAACTGTGAACGTCGGTTTAAAGTTTAATTTTCTACAAAATTTTGTGTTTAGGTTATGTTTTACGGTGTTAAAATTGTGGCTTGGTTACTTGCAGTGGAAAAGAGAAGAAATAACTATAAAATATATCAAAATAATATTCGTTCTTAGAATTTTAAACATGACGAAAACTGTAATGCCAACCCCAAAACAAAAATCCCTAAATCAGTCATCAATTTAAATGTAAGTTTTTTAAAATTTTAGAGCAAAATAGAAAAAAAGCGGCTCGTTTTCTAAACTTGTACTCGTGTGCTAAAAACGTATGTTATGAAACTAGTACTTTAATATACTATTATTTCAAGAAACGTTTTACCCTATATTTAACAAACTCAAGCTTCAAAGAATCAAACGCACGGGAGAGCTCGAACAGAAGTCCGCCAACAAATTCTCCATTATCTAAAAGTTTATATATACAATTTACAAAACTAGATGCTGCACTTTGTGTTGACCTTCCTCGTCTAAAGCCGTGTTGAGAATATGTTATCAAATTATATTTGTCTAGGAAATTACATTTAAAAGTACAACGGGTCGATAATTTGAAACTAATTTGGGACATTTTTTAAATATAGGAACAATAGAAGCTACTTTTAAAGCCGAACTACGTATTTTTATAGTGTAGTAGTTGTAATATATTGGTTATACTTACTCTTTATGTAGTAGTATTTCAAAAAATATACAGGGTGTATTTGAAATAGCGTAGGAAATTTTAACAGGTTCTACATGATAAAATATGACAAAAAGTTCCTATAAACATATGTCTAAAATGCGTCATAAGGGAGCTACGCCCCTTTGAAATTGGCTAAAAAAATCGGTTTTTATTTAATAACTCAGGAACCCTTTGAGATATATTAACGAGGTTTTGCACGTGAATTAATCCTAATAATGCCCATCTTTGTATGTCATTTTCACGTACTTATTTAAACCAGGGGTGTTCGAAACGGGGGGGCCTTATCAGTTTTTTGTCCCAAACTTTTTTCTGTCTAACTTTTTTGCAATTTTATTTTTGAAATATGATTCCTCAGGTCAAAATACATAAAAAAGGTACTCTTGTTGTAATACTGTAGGATTAACCGTTTTCGAGAAAAGTTCATTTGAAGGTGAAATTTCACGGTTCGAGGACGAAAAATTAAATACTAAAATGTCGAAAACCAAAATTTTAATGATGCAATGTTATTCTACATCAAAAACTAAGAAAAAAAGTTTCATACATGTAGGTCGAAAAACCGCTTTTAAAGCTACCATAGCCCTTTAAAAATGGTGCATATTTAGTAGACCATACCTCCATTAGGATTGATTTTTGGAAAAAAAATCGGTTTTTATTTAATAACTCAGGAACCCTTTGAGATATATTAACGAGGTTTTGCACGTGAATTAATCCTAATAATGCCCATCTTTGTATGTCATTTTCACGTACTTATTTAAACCAGGGGTGTTCGAAACGGGGGGGCCTTATCAGTTTTTTGTCCCAAACTTTTTTCTGTCTAACTTTTTTGCAATTTTATTTTTGAAATATGATTCCTCAGGTCAAAATACATAAAAAAGGTACTCTTGTTGTAATACTGTAGGATTAACCGTTTTCGAGAAAAGTTCATTTGAAGGTGAAATTTCACGGTTCGAGGACGAAAAATTAAATACTAAAATGTCGAAAACCAAAATTTTAATGATGCAATGTTATTCTACATCAAAAACTAAGAAAAAAAGTTTCATACATGTAGGTCGAAAAACCGCTTTTAAAGCTACCATAGCCCTTTAAAAATGGTGCATATTTAGTAGACCATACCTCCATTAGGATTGATTTTTGGAAGTACCTGTATATGAGGTTTTTTTCTTAATTTTTAATGTACATTCACCCTGCATCATTAAAATTTTGGTTTTCAACATTTTAGTATTTAATTTTTCGTCCTCGAACCGTGGAATTTCACCTTCAAATGAATTTTTCTCGAAAACGGTTAAGTATTACAACAAGAGTACCTTTTTTATGTATTTTGCCCTGTGGAATCATATTTTAAAAATAAAATTGCAAAAAAGTTACACAAAAAAAAGTTTGGGACAAAAAACTGATAAGCCCCCCCTGTTTCGCACACCCCTGGTTGAAATAAGTACATGAAAATAACACATAAAAACGGGCGTTGGTAGGATTAGTTGACGTGCAAAACCTCGTTGATATATCTCAAAGGGTTCCTGAGTTATTAAATAAAAACCGATTTTTTTAGCCACTTTCAAAGGGGCGTAGCTCCCTTATGACGCATTTTTAGACATATGTTTGTAGGAACTTTTTGTCATATTTTATGATGTAGAATCATCTGTTAAAATTTTTGACGCTATTTCAAATACACCGTGTATATGACTTGTCCAAACAGCATCAAATACCATTTTCAGTGTATTTTATATTTCTCAACTAAAGACATATGATGTAAAAATATTAGTCAAAGCATATAATTTCCATATAGATAGAGAATATAACAATAAAAAACGCTTCAACTTTAAAGAGGCATTTTTCAAAGGTAAACTAAACTCAGAACATATTGTGAGTTTTTCATCCGTCGACGATTGCTTTTGTTGGCGAGAATTCGAGAATTGAATGGAAAATTGTCTATTTATGACGGTGGTTTTTTCGCGTTTTTCATCTTTAGGTATATTTCTACGAAATATCATGAAATGGACTATCTTTTAGGGTGGACCATAATGATTCTAAAAACATATATCATTATCATAAAGTAGGACTGGTTTGAGACAGCTCTCCATCCATTCCCGGCCCTAGACAATTATTTAATTTGCCTAAATATTCTAATAATTTTTAAAAGTAGTTCTGTTCTGCCTGCCTAAAATATATTTGATTAAGCTCGTGTAAATGACACAACTTGATTCCTTCCCCTAAGGGAACGTTCAAGTATTACGTAACGCTCCTCGGGATGGCTGGGGGTAATTGAGGAGTGTTACGCCCATGTTAATGGTATAGGAATATAGCGTTACGGGGCGGGGTGGTCCAAAATTATCAAAATTTGCTTTACGTAATACTTGAACGTTCCCTAAGTACTAGTTAGCGGAATATTTAGTAACTAGACCTTTTTATAACATAATGAAGACGCGTTCTCAAAGCTTCCACATGCTGCGGCGTTTTCATGGCGACACCTAAATAGAGCTTTCTCCCAATTGTTTGTGACGTTGTCAAATTCTTTCCTCCAGCTGGTATTTCACGCCAGACGTGGATTCATGTCGATGCTCTGAGAAGGTGTTTTGAGAATTCTTTACCGAAGTAAATATATGGAACTCTACGAAAGTTTAGTAAACATTCACTGGTTGTTACAATTACCAGAACCATAACATGTTATGTTTAAAAATGTGTATTACACGACCCCCCTTTTCATTTAAAAAAATGTGCCCCATGCCCCCCTGCCCACATTTTAAGAGCTGAAAGTATTAAATATAAGCTAAGAGATAAGTTGTCTTATTTAAAAGTTCCAAATTTGAAGTCGATATCTCAACTGGTTCAAAAGTTAAGAGGGGGGGGGTGACTTTTGGACCGCTCTGTGCATTATTTTTCTTAATTTTTAGTTGGTTTATGTTATAATTCAAACATTTTACTAAATTAGTGCTTTGTAAAGCAATTAACAATTTATTTTTATTACTATTAATAGTAGAACAGTGAATAGTGGAACTTCTAATTTAAATTGTAGTTCCCAATTAAAACTTGAATTTACCAATAACTTCCAAATGATGGATATCTTATTTTAAGTGAATATTGTTTTAAACAATATCTAATAGGTCAAGAAAATTGACTGATTGGTATTTGTAGATCCCACTCCAAAGATTATTTTTTAAATAAAGATAAGATAAAGATAAAGATAAAGATAAAGATTATTTATTCGTGTTAATAACCTATAGTTTTACACTTGTCAACTATGAAAAAAAAAATACAGAAATAAAACATATTAAACGTCTAGGTTTGTGCTCCTGTATATACTCAATTGAGCCAAAAAGAGAAAAAATCATATACCGATGGGTGGTATTAAGCATATATGCTTCGATGCACATATACGTGATGCAAAAAATAAAAAGAAAAAACAGCTGGACTTTATAATAATATGAAATTATGTTTCCTTGGCTCAACCAAGGCCCTATTATTAATTACTTAGTTTTTTACTTAGTTTTTTCTTAAAATATTGTTAATCCAGTATCTTGGCAACTTTGTTAGTTAACTTAGAATAACAGTTAATTGTGTACTACACAATGTGTAGTATACTGCCGACTAGTAACTATAACCAAGTTAATAATTTAATGTAATTTAAAGGTCCTTTTTCTACCCCCAAAAAAAAATCTTACAGATATTTTTGCTCTAACCGGGTTATTTTCAATTAAAAAAATATGGGGGTTTATAAAACAGTACTATTTTACTTTTTGTAAAATATAAATGTAAATGTAAATGTAAATGCAATATACTAGCAAAAACAACGAAGTATCTAAATCGTCTTATTTTACTTACTCCAATATAAGCTAAGTAAATTTCAGTTTTTACCAAGCCAAAATAGGCGTAACCGAAATTTACTGAACTAATATTTAGCATAACTTTAAAACAATTAACACCAAATAATAATATTTATCTGTAGATACAAATTAAAAATAAGGTCCTGTTCTCCCAAGTGTTTTTTATTAAGCTACCCGGGTTTCGTTAGTCTAGGCTAACATCATTCAGGCTTTTGGTTTGCTACAATAAAAATAACAATTACTAGATACTATACTTAAAAATAATGTAAGATTGTAACCCATGGTTATGATTTTTAGGATTTTTTATTTAGCTTATGGCACGTACAAAATAATGAGTTTATAATAGTTATGTGTAGTACTATATAATAAGTATATTAGCAGGGCTTGATGAGAATTATAAGGCGATGTCCAGATTGGTTAACCATTGGATTGCAACAGGTGTAGCTGCTGCAAAATCCACAATGTCCCCAGAAAATAATCTAAGTGGGCAGTCGGTGGTTATGTGGCGAATGGTTTGCTCGGCTGCACCACAGCTGCATGACGGATCTGGTCTTAAACGCCATTTGTGAAGGCTATAGTTACATCTTCCTTGATTTGTTCGGACTCGGTTTAGTGAAGTCCATATTTTTCTCGGTAGGTTAAATCCTGGGGGTAGATTATTAGGGTCCAGGAAGGTATGCCATTCAGCTGGTGAGTGCAAGAGCCATTGGTTTGTCCATTGCCTAGATCCATTGAAACCTTCATCTGTGAGCTGCTTTGCGGTGACAATGGGAGGTCGCCTGGATTTCAGCCTTTTGAACTCGACGTTGTTTATGTCTTCGTGTATTGGGAGCATATCATTTTGGTTTATTTTCGTGTACTCGCGTAGCAGGTTGTTTTGTCTGCGAATATGTGGAGGTTGAATGTGACTCAATACAGGAAGCCAGTGCAGAGGAGTTGGTTTTAGAGTGCCAGAAATTATACGCATTGTATGATTTAGCGTGGTGTCCACTTTATGGATGTGGGCACTATTGAGCCAAGCAGATGAACAGTACTCAGCAGTAGTATACACAAGGCTTAGGGCTGAAGATCGCAAAGTCGGTGCAGTGGCTCCCCATGTTGTTCCTGCCAGCTTTTGAAGGATGTGGTTCCGTGTACGAAGCTTTGCTGCAGTGTTTGTTAAGTGGCGATTAAAGGAGAGGGTTCGGTCTAGGGTTACCCCAAGGTATTTGGGGAACGGGTTATGAGGAAGTATGTTGCCATTTAGAGTAACATTCAGTGTGGTGTTGGCTAGTCTGTTATTTAAGTGAAAGCAGCACGTTTCCGTTTTTGTGACGCTTGGTGTGAGGCGCCATTTGCGAAAAAAGGTGCTTAGCTTATTTAAATCTGTCGAGAGCTTCTCTTCTATTACTTCTAAGGACTTGTGCTGGAAAGTATTTTTAGGATATAATTGTACTAAAAAAATTTTTTTTGTCGAGAATTATAAAATATAAAAAATATGAAAAGGACTTACATAGATACTGTGACTGTGCACATTCCTTTCAAATATACACGTAAATAACATAAAAATAATAAATACACAGTCACAGTATCTATGTAAGTCTTTTTCATATTTTTTATATTTTATATTTCTCGACAAAAAAATTTATTTAGTACAATTCTAACCTAAAAATCATAACCATGGGTTACAATCTTTACAATTTTTACATTATTTTCAAGTATAGTATCTAATAATTGTTATTTTTATTGTAGTAAAGCAAAAGCCTGAATGATGTTACCTAGACTAACGAAACCCGGGTAGCTTAATAAAAAACACTTGGGAGAACAGGACCTTATTTTCAATTTGTATCTACCATAACTATCACTCCCACATGATGGAATTCACTCAAATAATTAATATTTATCTGCTTTTAACAAAACTTTTAATTAAAAATAAAAAACAATTATAATAATTATATAATTTTAAATAATATAATTTTTCTTCAATCCTACTAAAATGTTCATATTTTATAACTGAACACACTAGTTGGAAGTGATCTATTTTTTTACAGCAAAAAAATGAGTTCATTGTTGTACGCCGTAAAAAAAAGTTAGCAAAATCACCACTGGCGGCAGCACTCTTTGACTTTGATGACAGCCATACTTCAAACTTGTTTGTTTATTATGTAAATTATGCAATAAAAGGTGGTTGATTCGAGATTCTGTGCAAAAACCTTGTGTGAAATTGATTAAAAATTATTGAAGAAGAATATATAGTTTATACACCTACAAATCTCTCCGAAATTGCAAATGCTACATTAGACAAGTTACCATCGAAATCGCGAAAAGTGTACGATTTAGCCTACGAAAAAAATTTAAAATGAGCTAAGGAAGGTTTAAGTTTATTTCAAAAGGGTTTTATGGGTCTATTTTAATAAAAAAACACACTTTATTACTGAATAAATTAAATTCAAAAATTAATATTTAAAAAAATATATATAGGATGCTTGAAGAAATAATAGTATGTTTCACTCAGAGGAAAAGTGTTTTTTTTACTCGTCTGTAGTTTCCGGACTCCGCTTCTCGTCGTCCGTAAATTCCACAGACTAGTAAAAAAAGCTTCACTTTTCCTCTTAGTAAAACAATATACTATTATTACCAACCTGCAATAATTTTATTTTGTATATGTATATCTTTTTTAATATAAGTATCTTATTTTTTAACCACCCTATTGTATAAATCAATATAGTTTTCACAAGCAATATGCTTGTTAGTAAACTATATTTTTCAAATTTTAAAGCAAAATATAAAATGATTAAAAAAGAAAAGAAAATAGGCGAATAAAGAAAACTTGTATTATCAGAAAATTTTTAGACAAATAAATAAAAAATGTCAATTTTTACTAGCAAAAAAATTATTTATAACGGGAATTCATGAAAGTATTTTCAGTGGTAACAGATAATAAAAATTTAAGGACTTAAATAAACAGTAGAAACTCATTTTGACTTTGATAAAATTTTACTTTCAACCAATAGAAAAACTTGTAAGTTGTTTAGAGATTTTAATTTTTTCAAGATTAACCGGTTTGAAGATATATGTTTCATAATAAATCTAAATAGCGTAATATTAAAATATACAGGGTGATCCATAACTGGCATGCCAAAATTTAAGAGGTGATTCTAGATCCAAAAATATAAAAAAAGTTCCTATAAAGGTTGGTCCGGAAATGAGCCCTAAGGGATCTAGGGCCCTTTAAAATTGTAATAAAAATAAGGTTTTTAATTAATAACTCGGGTACCGTTTAAGCTAGAGCGGCGAGCTTTTGCATGTATACTAGTATTAATAAGGGCAATAAGTTTATGTTAATTTATTTTTTTAATTTATCCAGAGGCGTGCCCAGACGGACAAAATATATGAGGCTTAAAACATTTTTGCCCCAAACTTTTCTATGTGTATGTTTTTTGGATTTGTTGTAAAAACTATAGATTTCTAGAGTAAAAATACATATAAAATATCATATAGTGTAACACTGTAGGAGCAACCGTTATCAAAAAAAAAAATGCAATTAAGAGGAAGTAACATTTTGTGCCACCAAAAACGTTACTTTTTAAAAGGCTATTACTCCTTTAATATTAAATTTAGGTGTTTTAGTGTATAATACTTTTTTGCTCAGTTTTAAATGAAGAATCACCCTGCAGCATTAAAATTTTATTGGTGCTTTTTTTTGTTCCCCATTCAATACGTCATCTTCGAAGGGCCGTAGCTCCCTTAGGGCTCATTTCCGGAGCAACCTTTATAGAAACTTTTTTTCATATTTTTGGATGTAGAATCACCTCTTAAATTTCGGTACGCGAGTTCTGGAACAGGCTGTATAACCTAGCAAATTAAATTTTAAAATTTCGAGTTTGCAAAATCTGTCACAGCGCTACCATGTTTCTTTTAAACCCCACGAACAGGTATGACATACTCGAGGGGGGCATGACTTCAAGTGTCCCCCACTACCATCTAAATGTGAAAAAGGTGTAAAAATGTTGACTTAATTATATTCACATATCTAAAAAGTACACAAGTTTTGACAAAATTATAGGGGATCATCATTGCCATTTTTTGAGATTTTAATATTTTTATATTTAATTTAACTTTTCTTATAAAAAGTTATATCAATGTATTGCAAAAAAATTATGGTATGTAGCAATAATTTTAAACCTGTTTTTTTTTTACCTAAAATTAATTTATTTTGGAGAACTGTTATATGATAGCTATTATTAGGATGGACCTTATATTATTTATTATTCTAAAATTTTCATTTAGGTGTAACTAGAAAATTCTGAAAATATGAGAGTGATAAAAATTCTCTGATGGTCCTAATTGGGCCCCTAAAAGTCTTAAAATTTCCAAAAATTGTAAAAAATCATTAAAAATTTTCTGTAATTTTTGTATAAGTGAAAATTTTATAGGGCTTGAAATTTAATTTTTTTCTTTAAGCATGCTCAATTTTGTGCTAAATTTCAAAATGATCAAAAGATTCCAACCCGTGCCGACAAAGTTGCCCCTAACACTAAAATTTACGAATTTCTACCATAAATGTGAGTCAAACGGTAAACAAACATTTTAAAAATGTATCAGATCAGAATGAATTTATTTTTATTTAATGTATTTTAATATTATATTTTCACTTACAGTGTAGTGCGCAGGAGCTCTGCATCTGTCAGATGCTTGCGGGTATTGGAGGGTTAAAAAAGTTTGATCACCCTCATGTTTTCAAAAATTTCTAGTTAGGTAACGTTCAAGTATTACGTAACGCAGGTAAAAATTCACATTTTTACAGATAATAGTAAATTTACAGTACTGAATTAAATTTACCACTATCTTTGCTGGTAACATATGACCTAATTTATTTGCTGTGAAACTATTATATTTTCACTTACAGTGTAGTGCGCAGGAGCTCTAACGTCCCATCTGTCAGATGCATGCGGGTATTGGAGGGTTAAAGAAGTTTGATCACCCTCATGTTTTCAAATTTTTCTAGTTAGGGAACGTTTAAGTATTACGTAATGCAAATTTTGATCATTTTGGACCCCAACCTCCCCCCCTCTGTAACGTTATTTTCCTATACTATTAACATGGGCGTAACACTTCACCCCCCCACCCTAGGAGCGTTACGTAATACTTGAACGTTTCCTTAAACCTAAATGAAAATTTTAAGATAATAAAAATATATGGTCCATCCCTAAACTATTATACATACATACAAAGACATTTTTGTTAAATTTAAGATTTTAATACTTTTAGGATCGATTTATCTTATGAAGCTGAAGTTCATTAAAGATAAAAGTTAAAAAAAAAACTAATAACTCAAGAACCCCTGATTCAATTTTCAAAAACAAAACACTATTTTAATAAAATATTAAAATAATATAAAATAATATTAAAATAAGTTATCACTTGGATTATGTTCCTATTTAAAGATGGCGCCCTTGACGGTAGAAGGTTATGACGTAACTTGTGTGAGTGAAATAAAAAAAGGATATCCCGCTCACAATAAAAGTCCGAGGAATTTTTCTAAAAAATATTTTTAGAGTTATTTTGAAAATTCCCCATCTACAATATATAATATCTATTCTTAAAATATCATATATTTTCTGTTTATAAAATATAGGAAAAAAAAGGATAAGAAATAAATAAATACAGAAAACAAACTTATCATTCAGTCACATTTTACTTTCCAGTCTGTAAACTTTTTAAAATGGATTATCGACAATGAAGTGAACGCTAATTCTGGTTTTGCATAATTCACAATTTGTAGATAATTTAGTTTCAAACTTAAAAATTCGATTCTAATTGTTCGTTTACCCTATCTTGCGTATTTCTTACTCAAATTTATGGTAAGTTAATTTACTTCAATGAATATAAAAATTATAAAAATATTTTAGGTTATAAAAATGTTAAAGGCAATTTAATTTTCTAGGCTATGTACTCACCAATATAAATAAATAAAAAATAAATAAATAAATAAATTTATTCGTCAATAATTTTACAATTATTTTGTTCTACATTATGTCCATACCCGTAAGTCCTTAAGGGCTTGTGTGGGCTTATGGTAGATAATAATACATAATAGATATACAAGATATGGTTATTCTTATGGTCTCGAGTTTTGACTAGAAAAAAATAAATTAACAATCAGATATAAATACAATTAGGTCTCTGGGCACCCACCAAACACGAAGCTTTTACAAATAACTATTCAGATAATAGGTGTATTTTATTACATATATCTAGGTAGTTGTGTCTTGTCCATAATTTAATTTTTATGGTATATAGATAAAAATTTAGATTTTTTATGTCTACAGGTAAAAGGTTGTACAATTTGGCTCCTATGTAGCAGAAATTTCTTTGAGTAGTTGTGAAGTAAAATTTTGGGACCTCTACATTATTTAGATAAGTTGATCTTGTTTTGTGTGTATGTACAGTATTAAAATTATAATTAGGGCCAGTATGTTTAAATGTTCTTTTTAATGATGAGATAATGGAAAGCTCTCTTATTCTTAAAATGTTACTATCATTATAAACTTGTATTGATGGGGTAATTTTGGGTTTGTTAAGCATAACTTTGATAACAAATTTCTGTGTTACTATAAGTGGTTGTAGTAAGGTTTTACACGCTGAGCCCCACCTATTAGTTACACAAAGGTCATATAATACTAGGCAGCAGTTGTATGCTCAGCCCAGGGCGAGGTTAACTTTCGGTCAACAAAGTTACCTCTTTCTGGGCCCAAGGGTATTTAACTGTTTGCCACTCGAAACTCAAAATGCTGCCACAATAAATGTATTTAAAGAGAAAATAAAGCTATATTTAAAACAAAATAGCCGGGAAGCAATACAAAGTATCATAGATCTTAAAAATTCTTATTAGTGCATGTACAATGTAACAGTTTCTATCTCTATTCTGTCTTCAATTACACTTTTATCTTGCAATTAACTATACCAAAAGCCTACTGTATGTCTTAATATAATAACTTAACTAATTATTGTGTTGTAAATATTTATATACGTAAAACTAATAACTTATTATTTAGTATTAATAAGCATAAAAAAAATAATCTATTTAGTTTTTCTTTTGTAGATATTTTGTAGTTTTGTACTGTTTTAATCAATAAATATATTATTATTATTTAATACTTTCGACATACATGTTCTTAATTATATATTTTTTTATTTTTAATAATAACAATAAAATTTTGCTTTTTAAAGCAAAATTTTATTGGTTTAAAAACCAATGTGGTTTTTGTTAGAAAATTTGTTCAATAAAATTCTTGTAGAAATCAGTTAAAAATGCATTTTTATTTTCCTCCCTAAATATATTTACACGGAACTTTTTAAGTAATTTTAAAAATAAATGTTGACTTTTAATCATAAAATTTTGGTGGTAGATTATAAATAACTAAATATAGGAGTTTAACAGTGGCCATATTCAAAAGTTCAGCCTGCTAGTAATATAATCTCGTAAAAGTTTTGTCACCTTTTAAATATGGCCGCCGCGGCGCGCCGTTAAACTCGTTTTGAATATTAAATTCCAAAATTTTAAGAGTTTATCAACGATAAAAACTGTGCATGAACCTGCACTATATCTAAATATACCTAATATACCTAAATCCTAATAATAGGATACGTAATTGATCCACAGATCTATTCATCTATGCTATTTATTAATGATATTTTAATAAAACGTTAAATAGTAAAATTTTAAATAGGAATTTGTGAAAATCATCAGACATGTTTGTATACATACAAAACAAACAAAAACAAACAATTATTATACTATTCAAAGCGCGTAGTTTGGAATTTCCGAAAAACGCCCTAGACAAAAAATTCTTGGATACAAATGTGTTTTATGAAAAAAATAAGAAACTTAGAAAATGTCCGTCAGTCTGTGTCCTTGTGACTGTCTGCCCGTCCGATGTCAAGTTTTTGTGGACACGATAACTCAAGAATGAATAATCCGATCGACTCGAAATTTTCAGGAAAAATTAAGTTCTCTAAGGGAATGATCTCTATTCTTTTTGAAAGTAATCCCTCCAAAAACAAAAAGGTTATGGGGGTTAAACTTAAAAAAAATGAAAAAACTATCTTTTTCAAAAATAAATGCAATATACTATCCACTTTGGATGTAATGGAATGCGTAGCATTACATATCTTCACGGCTTGTTTATCTTTTAAAATAGCGATTTTTTTTGTAAGGCATTGATAAACATTTATCTGGCCACATCCTAATTATGTTCTTTACATACTCGTATTTAAGGATCCAATATACTTATTTTATGTTGTTTATAAGAATCAAAGACATATCGACAAAAAAAAAACAGAGCTACTAAACGTGCACAATGTTTAGCATTCTTTAATTTTTGGTTTAAGTTGTTTTTTTGCAGCTTTGGTGTTTTTGATGCTAATGGTACGCCCCCATTAGCATCAAAAACACCCCTCCATTTAAACAGATCTGACAACTCCATTTAAACAGTTCTGACAAAAAAATACCTTGAAAGCCTTAAAATGACACTGTGTATGCATACACAGAAAAAAATCCAAAAAAAATGCCCTAATAAATATTTATTTGTTATTATTTTATTTGTTTCAAATAACATTTATTTAAATCAACAAAATTTAGTTTGGCTCAAATAAATGAGATTATTTGGATATTTTAAACAAATTATTTGTTTTTAGTTTATTTGTTGCAATTAAATATTTATTTAAAACAACCATTCTAGGTATATTTTTTCTATTTACTTAAACCAAATAATAGATTATTTGGATTAAATAAATTGAAATGTATATCAAATAATTGCCGACTAGAATTTAAGTAACTGCTAGATCGGTCAATTTCGCTAGTATTCGGCAGATTTTGAGATTTCACCGCCGTCGGCTACAGAGTACCGCGTGGGAGTGCATTCTCCGTCTTGCGATTTTTTGTAAATTTAAAAAAAGGAGTGCATAATGGAGCAATTAATGCAAAAATTTGGTTTAGGTCATCTTTGGCCAAAACTACAAGGTAAGTTAATATTTTAATAAATTAATAGACTAAAACCCTTAGATACAGCAAAATTATATCTAAATAGCTTGCAAAAAATTACGGTGCCATGCGTTGCTTTTTGATAATACAGTTCTGCAATACTTATTGTTCATTTAATTTTTTTGTTATACAAAAAGAAAAACTGATGTTACTAACTGTTTTAATTGCGTCTTTTAAGATTAATAATTGCATCATCTCTTTTTTATTTTTCAAGAATACTTATTTATTTTAAAATCTCATTTTTTTGTCTTAAACAAATTTTATTTGTGCCAAATAAATATTTCGAACCTCTAAATAAGTGAATATTCAAAATTATTATTTTTTTATTTGGACCAAATAATAATAATAAAAGTATTGTTAGATTTTGAACGTATTGTTAGATTTTTGAACGTAAAAGAAAACAAGTAATTTTAATTTTGTTGGATCACAGGAAAAAAGGAGCAATGTTAACTCAAATGTAAACACCGGTAACAGATAATTAAACTTTTAACGCGGCCGTATGCCGGTTCCCTTTGTTCCCTCCAATTTTAATGAAAATTACCGTTTTTAATGACTGAAATTTCCTTGTTTTTTCTCGTTTTCGAGAATTAGGTTAAAACTTTAAAAATAAAACATTTTTTGGAAAGATACTTTTTTAGGTTAAGTATGCAAGTTTTCTATTTTTTTAACCAATAAAATATTTTTTACAGAAATTAATACCTACCCAGTAAACACAAAGATCTAATTTTTGTTAAATTGACAGCTTATTAAACGTTTATCATACGTAAATTTACGTATACGTATAATAAACGTTTAATAAGCGGTCATTTTAACAAAAATTAGATCTTTGTGTTTACTGGGTATATTATTTTTTTTTTACCCCAAATAACCAAACTATCCCATATACAGAGCGGTTCAAAAGTCACCCCCCCCCCCTCTTAACCTTTGAACGAGTTGAGACATCGACTTCAAATTTTGAACTCTTAAATAAGACAACTTAAACTATCTTTTAGCATATATTTAATACTTCTAGCTCTTAAAATATAAGCACATTATTTTAAATGGAGAGGCGGGTCGTGTGACCTCATTTTAAAGCTTATAAAATTCTCTATTTAATAACTATGTATATTTTTATTTTTTTGTAAACTTTTTTTTTTTGTTAAATAGGGTTGACAACGGGTATTTTTGCGAAAATTTCTCTAAAAAAATCAAACAATTTTTTAAACATACTAATTTCATGATGAATAAACGTAAATTATACTTTTAAACTAATTTTAATTGACAAATAAAAGTTTAGAAAAAAAAAATAAAAAAAATCCAATTTTTTAGCACAAAAAATTGAAAAATCAAAAAAATTTTTAAAAAATTTAAGAATATAGGTACAGTCAAATAGAGAATTTTATTTGCTTTTAATGATTTATCACACGACCCCCTTTCCATTTAAAAACATCCCCCCGTGCCCCCCTGCCCACATTTTAAGAGCTGAAAGTATCAAATATATGCTAAAAGATAGTTTGAGTTGTCTTATCTAAGAGTTCCAAATTTGAAGTCGATATCTCAACTCGTTCAAAGGTTAAGAGGGGGGGGTGACTTTTGGACCGGAGATATAAGTATTCTATTCAAACAAACAGAATATTTCACTCAAACAAAAGATTTATTTGTTCTGAATAACAAACAAATTGAATCAACAACAAAGATATTCAGTACAAATATATATATTTATTTAATTTGAATAATGTATATTACCTATCAAATATATTAAATAATTACTTGAAATAAATATTTATTTGCTATTTGTTACTCTGAATATCAGTCAAACAAATTTACTTTTTTTTTCAAATAAATATTTGTTTGTCCATTATCAAAGCAATATTTGTTTAACTCAACTCCATTTTTTTTTGATCCAAATGATTTTTTTTTCTGTGTAGCTTTCTATTCATACACACTTATATTCGGCCTCATATTTCGATGAATATGGGCGAAGTTATACAGTCTAGGCCAATCAATTTATCAGAAAAACTACTGTGAAGTTGGCTTTGACACTTGAATAAAACTCAACGAAATAAGAATAGCTACCCTGAGCTAAACGTAACAAAGTCAGATAAGAGTTTTTATGTAATAAAATCTTCTTATTTAAATTTTAGAGTACTAGGAAAATGGGCAAAAGTTATAGAAAAATACTGGCTTTTCGTTTTAAGGTAAAATTTTAGTTTTATATATGTATTAGGTACGTAAAAGTTGAATAGCAGATAAAAAGTCTGTCAACTTTATTTAAAGATCTATTGATAAATATTATTATTAAAAAGAAGTTTTATATAACTCGTTTAAGTTTCAACCAGCATATATTCTTTATAAGTATATAAAATACATTTAATATATGCATATTCAGGACGAAAATTGCTTGGTCCTTTTATTCGCGATTTCTTTTCAAACTTTTTATCATATATTAAGTAAAAAAAGTTTCTTGAACGGTTTTGTCAATAAAGATTGTCCAAGAAAAAGCTCCCTTGTCAGAATTTGAATATACTGGAACGTTCTATCGATATTGGAATTTTCAATTTAGTATTTGTGCTCTTGTCAGGAAATTACGTTCCTGAAATAACATAACTTAGCCCCTTACTTTTTGCCGGCGGATAACATTTTGATATTATAATGCGTTAAGGGGTGGAAAATATAACACGAACTTTTGAAAATATTTTTACTGCCAATACTTGATTTAAATTAGGTTTTAACATTATTAAGAAGTAAAGAATTCTACTTTATTTTTACTTTTGTAAATTTGATTTAACTTTTTCTTTATTTTTTATATTTATTTTTATTTTATTTAATAATTTATAATTAAACAAAGAAAATGTTTTAGTAAAATTATGGTTAAAATCCTGTAAATAGGTAGCACAGTCACACATAAAGGTTATTTTTTTACGACCGTATTTGTATGTTCCTGTTTCTGCACTCCTTTTTGTTTTGTAAACAAGCGACTTCTCACACGTTCGTAATTTTAAGAAAGTCGTGGTTAGGGAATTTTGTTGATTCTAAAAATTTATGTTGGTAATTAAAATATATTTTTTCCTATGATGCCCTATGAAAATGACATTTACCACACTCTCTTGTTCTTTAGAAAACGCCTTATAACACCCTTGTTTGATATTTTCACATCACCCTATTTTGATATATATGTATGTAGGTTTGCCTAATTTTGTTTAGATATTTACGTTGTAAATTCTACGAATTTTACTCACCTCGTTTTATATGCCATTTTCCACCTTTCATTACAGACTTTTTTGATGTCTTTTATATTTTTCAATCCAAATATTTCTGTTTTTCATGTCAAAAATAAAAACTATAATTATAACCTTACTATTTTGACCCAGGTCAATAAAACTTAATATGTTTTATTAATGTCTAGATTTTATAAAAATTACTTATTTTGTGATTTAGTTACCTTACATTTTATAAAAAACATTAATATTTCCTCATGAAATGTAAAACATTGTAGAATTTTAGTCTTATAAGGTAGCATATCCACAGAAATCAAATTTAATTAGTAAACTCTCAAATTTTCCTTGATTTAAAAGATGCTTGCGGTTAGGCAACCCATTAAACAGTGTTAAATATAAAACGAAGAAACCTAAATGTAAATAAAAAACATATTTCCTGTTGACATACGTATATAAATTTGTATGCTATTTTGTGTTTTGCTTTTCTCAAAAATTCTCGGAATAAGTAATAAAAATTAGAAAATATTAAACTAAGAATTCTTAAAGTTTAAACTTTATATTTTTTTGGGATCGTAGGAAAAATAGTGTACATAACTCGTTGGAAAGTGTATTTCTTACACTCGTGGGGTTTCCTTACTCGCCTAACTGCTCGTTCGTAAACCTTCCCACTCGCTTGAAATATGTCACTTTCGACACTAGTTATGTAATATACTATTTCCATTTTAAAGCTAAACAAACAACCAAAAACTGACAACTTAAACTAAGAATTAGCTTAAAAGATGCAAAAAAATAAAACAAGTTTTTTTAGTATTCGTCTTTTTATTTCCCTTCTTCCCAAAAACAGCAGAACCTGTTTAATTAACTCCAGTAAAACTTAAAGCATTTTAAGTTTCTGTTTTGTAACATACAGGACCCTTGTCTATATTATTTGGCAGGTGTGTTGAAACTAAATTTGTAACAAGTCTCATTATTTTAGATTATCGATTATGCATTTTTTGCACAGTTTGAATTTCCACTATAAATTTGGTCTAGTTAGTTTAAGTGTAATTTGAAAACTTTTGATGGACATCTGCGTCTATTAAATACTTTTAATATGTTTGGCACGCAATTTATAATTTTTCTACCTAAGCTGAAATTTATCGATTATAATTATTTAAAGGTAAACTAAATATTTTAATCGATTTACCTAATTTTAAGTGAAATCCACACGAGATTTTTTGGCAGCCTAATAATTTCCACGCCATGCTGCAGATTGAAAATTTCCATAAAGAAAGATATCGTCTTAAAGGGGAGTTTTGGGCTAAATGAGATAAATATGTTTTTGTTTTAAAAAAGTGCAAAATGATGAAGAGAAATGATGAAAAACTGTTTACAAAGTTTATTTGTTACTAATGAAAAAACAAATAAATATGTAAATTCTGTAACAATTTTGTGTTATCTTAAACGCGACAACAACGCGTGATACGCTAGATGTGACTCTTTAGCACAATGTTGACAATCTAAATTTAATATTTTTGTACATTTTTGTGTTTTTTTTTTTGTAGCAGAGTTGATACTTTCATTACAATAACAGGGTCGGACAACAGGAATTTTAAATTATCTCAAATTTTTGGTGAGTTTGTTTAATACATACCTATGCAGAATAAGATCTCTCTGTCTGGGTCGGACAACAAGAATTTTAAATTATTTTTTATTTTTGGTTTTGACTGTCTAAATAATAAATAGATTTATTAAAGAAACTCACCAAAAATTAGAAATAATTTAAAATTCCTGTTGTCCGACCCTGTTATCGTAATGAAAGTATCAACTCTGGTAATAAGCTTAGACAATCTTTTTATGCTTTTCATTATAAGCTCAATAATTATAATACTATAATAATAATAAAAATAATAATAATAATAATAAAATCCGTAGAAACTAATAGAAAACACAAAATATTTTAATTTTACAGGTAAGGCTAGTAAACTTTAAGTCGAACACATTTTGCCCTTGGCCCACACACTGATAGAAATGTTGTTGGAATATAAGCGACAACAACCAGTTGTAGAACTAAAAGTTAAACAACACAAAATTGTAATAAATACAACAACAAATATAATATCATATCATACACTCAGAGAATCTCGTTATGATTTTAGTACCATGCCTATTGGTAGAGTTAAATTTGTTATGTATACTTTAAAAATGATATAAATTACGAATAAATTATTTTTTTTTAAACTATTATTTAAGTGTGGAATATATCTAATATCCATAAAAAAATTGTATTACAACCTAATTATTTGGTTATATCCTGTACCATTATTTTAGTTTTATTTTCTTAGTTAAACAACAATTAAACTGCATAATAAATACAATAGATTTCCTAAATAGAATAAATTATTTATATATAATTTAACACAACTGTCCTTAATTTCGTATTTAGATATTTTTAAAATTTAGGTCTCTAACAGTTATTTTTATTCAAACTATTTGGTGCTAATTACAGTAACGGTCAGTTAAAAGCAAGATTTTGGTCAATTTTTAGTATGTAGTGAGCTTTGATCGGCTCATAGAATAGGTTTGACGGTTGCTAAGGGTTGTTTACTTTAAGCGTCCTTTACTTATTATGAGCGAAAATATAGAAATTCCACAAAATATTATAAAAAAATGTGAAAAAGCTAAGGGAGACTTATTCCCGGCAAAGTATAAAGCCCTGTATAATAAGTAGTATGAAAATTTTCTACAATGGAAAGTAAAAAACCAAATTAACGTGATTACTGAAACAGTAATGATGGCTTACTTTCAGAAATTGGTATGTAACTTTTTTGTTCATTGGTAATAACAATTTTTATTTATTTTTATTTTATTTTAGTCAGAAAAATATACTCCAAATAGCCTTTGGACAAAATATTCCCAGATAAAGTCTGAACTTATAAGTTAAGATATATCGTAAAGGAAAACATTAATATTTCAACATATTGTCAAATAATAGCATTTTTATAGTTAAACCAAAGGTATGTTCCTGAAAAGTCAGAAGTTTGAAAGGTACTTAGGTAGATAATACACACACAAGAAAAGTCTAGGGATATTTGTATTCATTTTCGTGAAAAGTGGTATATTTTTAAGGTTGCTAAAAGTGAATCTGATAATAAAAAATCCATTTTACGCGCGGAGGTGAAAAATGGGAAGCTCTTTTACTGGACAGTATATTTCTAATAATTTTCAATTTGACATGTCAAAATTAATTTTAGATGAATAACCGCCTACTTAATCCGCGGTTTTATGTTAAAAAATCCTTTTACTACTATCTGTACCCTTACTAAAAAAATAAATATAAAAAATAAAATAAAATTTGATGTTAAAAGATAAACATACATAACTATTGAAGAAAGACCACTGAACATAATGAACACAATTTTTTTTAAATTATACATTTTGCTCTAATCCCCACAGTTTTAAAATAACCCCTTCAGAAAAAGCTTTATTACTGAAAAATGTAATAATTCTTTAGGTAATTAACATTATCTACCGAATCTTACATGCTTTGAGTATCTTCATTTTAAATTTTGTATAGATAGATCAAAATTTAAATATGTTATAACGGTTTAAAAAGTAGTCAGTTTTTTTTGGCCCGCCCTGTAGCTATTTATAAATATTGTCACCACTCTAGAAAATGTGCACATTTTAGCTTGTTCTGTATTATGACACCATTTATTGGATATACAAAATCTAGGTGCGGTTATAATTACGGCCAGTTTGTAAAACATTTTAAAAAGTCCAACAGCTAAGTCGATCAATAATTATTACTTTAGTGATTGCAGTCGACGTTAAAATGTTGTTTATTGCGGCTTATCGCGATGTAGAAAGTATTGTTTTCATTGCACCTGAAGGTTTTATGTTATTAAATAAGTATTAAATTAATAGTACCATTGCTACATTTTAAATTTTAAAATTGCATACAAGTGTGCAAATAAAATTTTGTTTAAAAAAAATGAAAAATGTCCACATTTGACAATTTACCTTTTATTTATATTTAGAATATAAATGATTAACTAAATAAAATACCTTTATCCAACACCTTCACAGAAACACTTGTTTTGAGCACTATTTTAAATGTCAAAAGTGAGTTTTTTTCCACTAGTGACTAAAAATTTTTTCACCCACTCTTTTACGTACAGCTTTTGATCTCACCCAAAATTAGTTACATACCTTATTAATTATTATAACTATTCTATAAATAGAAGCACGTTAACTAAACCATAAAAATTAAAGAAAACCCCAAATTATTCTTTAGTTTTTGAATAAAATACTGTTTTGACGTTTGTAAGAAATGTAAAACTAGCAATTGTTTATTTTTAATAGGCATACTTAGGTCACGGCTACCTATTATTTTAGTATTAAGAAAACTTAATCTTAATATTTTTGACATAATTTTTCTCAAAATTATAGATTTGTATTTAAAAATAAAAGGTGTTGTATAAAATTAAATTCTCAACTCATGTATTAAGTGATTTTATCCACTTAATACACTAGTAGAAAATAACTATTTAAGGGTACCATGGTAACTCACAACTTAATAAAAAGAAAAAAACATATTCGTGCAAAAATAGAATAGGTGTTGCACTTTTTAACCAATTAACAATTTCTATAAAACAGATTAATAATTTCCTTAAGATTAAAGTTGGGTTAGTCTGGGAAAAACGAATAAATTTGTCTTGGCATGCCTTACGCGAAAATACACTAGTGGAAAAAAGAAATTTGAAGCTTGGTCTCTAGTTTTGAGATTTTGGGACAAAATATTTTTTCGAGCAACAAGTATCGCGCAATCCTACCGTGAAGAAAAAATTTTGGATTTTTTTTTGTCCACGGACGTTGACAAAATTGTTTCGACTAAACCACTGTATGGATCGGATAGGTTGTTTATCCAGCTTTAATTTGTTTTTTTTTGTAAGCTTTGATACGACCATTTCTTGCTGAGCTATTGGACTTTGAATGGAAATGGATCATTTTGTCTTGGATCATCGATATCTCAGCAACCAATGCATTGGTTCCACAGAGAATTAAAGATGGGTTTCAGAAACTTGAATAAATTTTGGAAAATCACTCGCTGAATTAAGAATATTGCGAAAACGACTAATGTTAAGTGTGTTTTTACAGCTCAATATACCCACAAAAACCCTACAAAGTTTCAATTCAATCCATCCAGCCGCTTTTTGTTTCATTCGATTGAATTTTTGAAAAAATGAATGGAAATGGATCATTTTGTCTTGAATCATTGATATCTCAACAACCAATGGTCTCACAGAGAATTGAAGATGGGTTTCAGAAACTTGAATAAATTCTCTACAAGCTTTGGCCTTCGTTTTTTTTGTAATTTTTCCATTCTTAACATTATTTTGAAAAATCGTGAAAAGATGGGCTTTTGGAGGTTTTTTGGGAAATCACGCGCTGAATTAAGAATATTGCGAAAACTACTAATGTTAAGTGTGCCTTTTACAGCTCAATATACCCACAAAAACTTTACAAAGTTTCAATTCGATCCACCCAGCCGTTTTTTTTTGTTTCATTCGATTTAAATTTTTGAAAAAATTAAAGGATCACGTTATTTCTCTTAAACGCTGATAATCTCTAAAAAAAGAAACGGAAAAAAATTCTATCGGCTTTTTTCACATTTTCATCGCGACCAGCTTTTAAAGTAACGACAAAAAAATAAATGATTTTCCAAAAAACCTCGAAAAGACCATTTTTTCATGATTTTTCAAAATCATGTTAAGAATGGAAAAATTAAAAAAAAAAACGAAGGCGAAACCTTGTAGAAAATTTATTCAAGTTTCTGAAACCCATCTTCAATTCTCTTTGGGACCATTGGTTGCTGACATATCGATGATCTAAGACAAAATGATTCATTTCAGAGTCAGATAGCTCAGCGAGAGATGATCATATCAAAGCTTACAAAAATGCAAATTAAAGCTGGATAAACATAGAATTTTTTTTTCAGCAGTTTTTTTACGATTTTAGAATTTTGAAAACCATCTAGTCATGAGACTGCAAAGAGTATAATAAGAATTTATTTTTATTTTTTTTTTAATTTTTAATTATCTATTTTTCTTTGGGTAGGCCAGTGTAGTATTATTCAAGACAGTATTATTATTCTTTGCATATTTCTTTTTAGATTTATATTAATGGTGGTAATTTGTTTCTGCGCGTACTCGCTTAATTTTACACCTACAAAATGTCTAGACATGTCCCTGTGGTAATTAATCCAGAATACACTCTTTATTTTAAAAGAACTTAAACAATGTTAAATGCACAGAAAAAACAAACGTGATGATTTAAGAGATTAATTATTTTAACTAACCTTTGCATGTATAATGCTTCCAGAATTAAAAAAAAAGTGACAAAAGTCTGCTTTTTGGCATAGAGCCATTTTTTCCACCGCTGATTACGAAAAAAATAGTGACAAAATAAAAAAATGCGCTATTAGGGTGGTTAAAATTTAAAAAAAAATGTCCGATTAAGCTGAAATTTGGTATAAAGGTTTCTTTTTGTAATATTAATATGAACCAATACCTAAAACTTAAAATTCAAAATGGCGGAATAAATATGACCGATTTATTTTTTAACTTTTGCCAAAACTAAATAAGGAACAAAACTAACAAAAATTGAGAGATTCAACCCAATCTGCTATGACTTATTTTCTTTATGTATACTTCTAATCACTGTAAAAATTTCATGTTTTTCTACTGGGGCTTTCTTTTATTTTGATAAAAAAAATATTAAAAAATTGACAAAATATGAGTAATTTTTCTATTCTATTTATATATTAATCAAATTTACCCTAAAATAATTACAGATTTACGAAAAAAAACCATTTAGTCCCATGCATAATTTATTTTGAATATTTAAGAAAGAAAAATCGTAATAGAATATATCCAAATTGGTCTCAGAAAAAAAAGTGACAAAAGTCTGCATAGGACCATTTTTTGCACCGCCAAGCAAAAAAAAAATAGTGAAAAAAATTTAAAAAATTGCGACATTAGGGAGGTATAAAATTTTTGATAATTGTCCGATTTAGCTGAAATTTGGTATAAGGGCTTCGTTTGGTAATATTAACACGGACCAATACCCAAATACTTAAAATTCAAAATGGCGGAATAAATATGGCCCATTTTTTTAAAATTTTTGCCAAAATTAACAAAAATAAGCCACAAAACCAAAAAAAATTGAGAGATTCAACCCAATGTGGTATGGGTTATTTTCCTTTTACTACTAATTACTGTAAAAATCTCATGATTAAACAAAACTCCCATTTATTTTATTTATCTTGTAACGATTTTAGGGTAATTTTGTTTAATATATAAATGATACAAAAATTACTTATAGTTTGTCAAATTTTTAATATTTTTTTCAAAATTAATTTTTTTTTTTTACAGTAATTAGTAATATACAGGGTTATTCACGGAAGTTGCCTATTAAAAGTTTATGGAGAATCAATAATTTTAAAAATCTAATATTTTGCACTTTAGGGTTTTTGAATATAGCCAATCAATTAAAAATATTTTCATGCTTGTGCAGCTTCCGGTTATACCGGAAGTGGCACTCAACTTTAATTTTTTAAGTAGAACACCCCATATATTTTTAAAATTTTAAAATCTGCATTAAATTTGCTTTATTTTGATATACACACTTTATGTCTATATCCGGTAGTTTTCGAGTTATTGAAGTTTTTAGGGAAAAATAAACAAATTCAAGCACCCCTAAAAAAATCAACTTCTCCTTGATTTTTTAAATTGAACAAAAGTTGTTTTGTGGTTTAGTCAATGATATCAAATTATTCTGAGCCGAAACATAACTCAAAATTTATACAGGGTGTGTCAGAAAGCAGGTCAAATCTAACAAATTTAAAATAGCCATAACTATCCTGCCTTGCTAAGCTGAAAGGTCCTATCTGTATGTGTTAAACCTATGTAGATAGGACCTTTCAGCTTAGCGCGGCAGTATCGGCATCCTATACTTTTTTTATTTAGTTAAATAGATGATTAAATTTGCTTTAAAATGAATATGTAATACCCTATACCTAACATGAACCGTTTTCGAACTATTTGCAAATTATTGTGAAAAAGTCTTAGCGAAATGTCGTTTACCGGCCTACTTGATTAAATAAAACTTTATAGAAATTTACAGAAATTTACAGAAATAAGCCTTTTTTCATAATAATTTGCAAATAGCTCGAAAACGGTTAATTTTAGATATGGGTCAAATTTTTTACCACCTTCACATGTCAATCTCACCGATTTTCATCAAATTTGGTACACAAGTTCACTAATGCATTATAACAACAAATGTAAAGTAAAAAAGCTTAAAAAAAATTTTTCGCCGATTTATGGACAAAACAACTTTTTGTTGCTTTTCATAAATAATAAAATTTGTAAAATGCAACTTTTTCAAAACTCTTTTATAAAATGTTTATTTTTTGTCAAAAATTTCTCAAAATTTGTAATATTTCTAACACTTAAATGCTTTATAAAGGGAATTGCGCAAATTAAAAAAAATCACATTTGGCTCTTCCTCTTCTTCTTTAAATATAAAATTTTCTCGCTTTTTAGGGTCGCATTCAATCCAAATTTTGAAAGGGGGCCCCTAATTTTTTTGGGATGTCAAATAAGGCAAACGGGAGCCCAAACATACCTTTATCGGTGATATAAAATTTTTTCTGGTATTTTGAGATCTAAACTCTTTACGAGCCCCTTAAAAATGGCTAAAAATGGTAAAATAAAAAAAATTGTAAAGTGCCACTCTTTTAATGTTTTGTTATAAAATGTTTATTTTTTGCTAAAAATTGCTCTAAATTTGTGATATTACTAACACTTAAATGCTTTATAAAGGAAAACGCGCAAATATAAAAAAATACATTTTGATCTTCTTCTTCTTCTTTTTTAAATATAAATTTTTCTCGCTTTTCAGGATCGCATTCAATTCAAATTTTGAAAGGGTTCCCCTAATTTTTTTGGGATGTCAAATAAGGCAAACGGGAGCCCAAACATACCTCTATCGGTGATATAAAATTTGTTCTGGTATTTTGAGATCTAAACCCTCTACGAGCCCCTTAAAAATTGTTAAAAATGGTAAAATAAAAAAAATTGTAAAATTCCACTCTTTTAATGTTTTTATATAAAATGTTTATTTTTTGTTAAAAATTGCTTAAAATTTGTTATATAAATAACATGTAAATGCGCAAATTAAAAAAAAATACATTTGGCTCTTTTCCTTATTCCTTAAAAAATAATTTTTCTCGCATTTCGAGGTCGCATTTAATCCAAATTTTGAAAGGGGGCGGGCCCTATTTATTTTTTTGGGATATCACAATGACCAAACGAGAGCCCAAACATATCTTTATCGATGATATAAAATTTGTTTTGATTTTCTGAGATCTAACCCCCCTGCCATCCCTTGGAAAATAGCTAAAAAATGGTAAAATTTAAAAATAATTTAATTAATTTACAAAATGTGTACATTTATCTAGACATTTACTAAGGAAAGTACCTTTCAGCGGATTTGGCTGAAATTTCTGTATGTTTTAGTCCTTAGTTCCATGAACAAAACTGGCTGGGTAGCACCTTTAACAGGTTTGGACAGGCAATAACCTTTTAAAAATAGGCCCGTTTCCTTGAATTTTATAAATTAATGGACTGTATATCGAAATACATCTCGAAAAAGACTAACATTAGAGCAAAGTTTGCTCAGTAAACATGTATACTGAAAATATTGCTTTATTGTGAATTCCTGGCATATCCAAAATAGTGTGAAGTGTTAAATTCGTGCATGTTGCGTAAATATTGTTGATCATGTTTTTTCTCTTTTCTCGACGTTTTAGAACATTTTGATTCGAAATCTGCAACAACATCGTCTGTCGGTATGTCTGTATGTATGTTATGAGCTATCGACAAACGTTTTTTTTTTCACATGCAGGAGAAGATCTAGTTTTATTTTTGTAAAAATCAAAGTTAATCAAAGCTGGGTAAAACTACCACTTTTTATATTTTTCTTAATTACTTTCGAATGGTTTGACCAGACTTTAAGTTCATTATGCAAATTACTTTTTGTACTGCTTAAATGTCTACCAAAAATAAAGTCTCTAGATCAAATCGTTCAAAAAATATTTCAAAAATATTTAAAACATTTACTGGTAAATTTTGAATGAATTAACCTAGAGACTTTATTTTTGGTAAATGTCTAGGTATTATTTAAAGTCGTTTGCATACTATATTTGAGGTCTAGAGGTAAAAAAAAATCATGACTAATATATATTAAAAAGTGATTTTTATATGTTGCAGTTGCAGTTTTTTTCCAAGGATTAGTTGGTCCCATGAATAAAATATATCCAAAATAAGTTAAATGATTTTTAAAAGTGCTAAAAAGCCCATCGTTACATTATTTTGTAATTATTGTAAATATAAAGGTATACTGAAAATAGCTCTTGAATAGGTAAAATACCCTTAGGCGCTTATTTTTAAATTTTACCATTTTTCAGCTATTTTCCAATGGCAGGTAGAGGGTTTAGATCTTAAAAAAAAAATTATATCATCGTTAGATGTATGTTTAGGCTCTCATTTGCCTTATTTTACATCTCAAAAAAAATATTGGTCGTCTTTCAACATTTGGATAAATCATAATGGAGAAGAAGAAGAGCCAAATGTATATTTTTTAATTTGAGCATTTTTCTTTATAAAGCATTTACGTGTTGGTAACATCAAAAATTTTGAGAAATTTTTAACCAAAAATAAACATTTTATAACAAAATATTGAAAAAGTTGCATTTCACAAGTTTTATTATTTTACCATTTTTTAGCCATTTTTAACAGACAAACAGAACAAATTTCATATCATCGATAGAGGTAGGTTTGGGTTCTAGTTTGCCCCTTTAAAAATCTCAAAAAGATAAGGGACCCCTTTCAAAATTTGGATTGAATGCGACCTTGAAATGCGAGAAAAATTATTAATTAATGAAGAAGAAGAAGAATATATTTTATTTTTAATTTGCGCATTTTTCTTTATAAAGCATTTACGTGTTGGTAACATCAAAAATTTTGAGAAATTTTTAGCTAAAATCAAACATTTTATAACAAAATATTAAAAGAGTTGAATTTCACAAATTTTATTATTTTACTATTTTTAGCCATTTTTATGAGGCTCGTAGAGGATTTAGATCTCAAAACACCAGAACAAATTTTATATCACCGATAGAGGTATGTTTGGGCTCCCGTTTGCCTTATTTGACATCCCAAAAAAATTAGGGGCCCCCTTTCCAAATTTGAATTGAATGCGATCCTGAAAAGCGAGAAAAAATTATATTTAAAGAAAAAGAAGAAGAAGATCAAAATGTATTTTTTTTATATTTGGGCGTTTTCCTTTATAAAGCATTTAAGTGTTAGTAATATTACAAATTTTGAGCAATTTTTAACAAAAAATAAACATTTTATAACAAAATAATAAAAGAGTGGCATTTTACAATTTTTTTTATTTTACCATTTTTAGCCATTTTTAAGGGGCTCGTAAAGGGTTTAGATCTCAAAATACCAGAACAAATTTTATATCACCGATAGAGGTATGTTTGGGCTCCCGTTTGCCTTATTTGACATCCCAAAAAAAATAGGGGCCCCCTTTCAAAATTTGGATTTAATGCGACCCTACAAAGCGACAAAATGTTATATTTAAAGAAGAAGAGGAAGAGCCAAATGTGATTTTTTTTTTAATTTGCGCATTTCCCTTTATAAAGCATTTACGTGTTAGAAATATTACAAATTTTGAGAAATTTTTGGCATCAAATAAACATTTTATAAAAGAGTTTTGAAAAAGTTGCATTTTACAAATTTTATTATTTATGAAAAACAACAAAAACTGGTTTTGTCCATAAATCAGCGAAACAATTTTTTTAAGCTTTTTACTTTACATTTGTTGTTATAATGCATTTAGTGAACTTGTGTACCAAATTTGACGAAAATCGGTGAGATTGACATGTGAAGGTGGTATGGTATTAAAAAATTTGTATAGGATATCCTTTATTCATTTTAAATTTAATTCTCTATTAAAAAGTATAGAGTTATGGCTATTTTAAATTCGTTAGATTTAACCTGCTTTCTGAGACACCCTGTATAAATGTTTGGTTCTGTTTCGGCTTAGGATAATTTAGTTAAGTATCATTGAGTTAACCACAAAGTAACTTTTCATCAATTTAAAAAATCAATGAGCAATTAATTTTTTTATAGGTGCTTGAATTTGCTTATTTTAGGTAGAAACTTAAATAACTCAAAAACTACTGGAGATATACATAAAGTGTTAACTTCAAAATAAAGCAAATTTAAAGTAAATATTAAAAAATCAAAGTTGAGTGCCACTTTCGGTACAACCGTAAGTGATACAAGCATGAAAATATTTTTAATCGATTGGCCACATGCAAAGACCTCAAAGTGCAAAATATTAGATTTTCTAAATTATTGGTTCTCCATAAACTTTTAATAGGCTCACTTTCGTGAATAACCCTGTATATAAGGAATATAAACCATCACAGATTGGGTTGAATCCCTCAATTTATGTTTGTCTTGTGTCGCATTTTCGTTAATTTTGGCAAAATTTAAAGAATAAATCTGCCATATTTATTCCGTTTTTTTGAATTTTAAGTTTTTGGGTATTGGTCAGTATTAATATTACTAATTGAAGCCTTCATTCCAAATTTCAGCCAAATCGCACATTTTTCAAAAAATTTTAACCACCCTGATGTCAAAATTTTCTTTTTAATGTTTTCACAATTTTTTTTTTATTGTTTTCACAATTTTTTTTTATTGTTTTCACAATTTTTTTTGTAATCAGTGGTACAAAAAATGGCCCTATGCAAAAAAACAGACTTTTGTCACTTTTTTTTGTGGGACCAATTTAGATCTTTACGATTGTTCTTTCTTAAATATTCAAAATAAATTTTGCATGGGACTAAATATTTTTTCTTCGTAAATCTGTAATTATTTTAGGGTAATTTTAATTAATATATGAATAGACTAGAAAAATTACTCATATTTTGCCAATTTTTTAATATTTTTTTTAAAATTAAATTAAAAAAAAAACGCGCAATCATAAAATTTATACAGTAGTTAGTAGTAGGTATAAGGAAAATAACGCATAGTAGATTAGGTTGAATCTCTCAATTTTTGTTTGTTTTGTGCCTTATTTTCGATAGTTTTGGCAAAATTTTAAAAATAAATCGACCATATCTATTCCGCCATTTTGAATTTTAAGTTTTCAGGTATTGATCTGTATTAGTATTACAAAAAAAAAACCTTTATGCCAAATTTCATCGAATTCGGACATTTTTAAAAAAATTTGAACCACCTTAATGTCGCATTTTTTTTTAAATTTTTTCACTATTTTTTTTTCTTAATCAGCGCTGTAAAAAAGGCCCTATGCAAAAAAGCAGACTTTCGTCACTTTTTTTATTCTGGAAACACTGTTAGTCCCCTCGTCTGTGAAACCTGACGAATAACACTAACATTGTAGATTTTTTTGAGGAAGTTAAGCTTTCGTTTATATAACGCCGAAAAACTTAAAAAACATTAAAAGATATCGATTTTTTCTTCCCTGGGAAAAGTAATAATTATTATACAGTGCGGTGCAAAAGTCACCCCCCCCCCCTTTTAACTTTTGAACGAGTTGAGATATCGACTTAAAATTTAGAACTCTTAAATAAGACAACTTAAACTATATTTTAGCATATATTTGATATTTTCAGCTCTTAAAATGTGGGCAGGGGGGCATGAGGAGACATTTATTTAAATGGAAAGGGGGTCGTGTGATACATCATTTTAAAGCTTATAAAATTCTCTATTTAAACTAATATTTTTAAATTTTTTAAAATTTTTTAAGGTTTTGATTTTTCAATTTTTTGTGCTAAAACATTCGATTTTTTAAGTTTTTTTTTTATAAATTTTTATTTATGTCAACTAAAATTAGTTTAAAAGTATAATTAACATTTTTTTATGATAAAATTAGGAATTTAAAAAAAAATTGTTTTTTTTTAGAGGAATTTTGACATTAATACCCATTTTCAACCCCATTTTAAACCCATTTTTTTTTTAATTTAAAAATATGGAGTTAAATGGAGAATTTTATAAGCTTTAAAATGATGTATTACACGACCCCCCTTTCCATTTAAAAAAATGTGCCCCCATGCCCCCTGCCCACATTTTAAGAGCTGAAAGTTCCAAATTTGAAGTCGATATCTCAACTGGTTCTAAAGTTAAGAGGGGGGGGGGGTGACTTTTGGACCGCTCTGTATAATATCTAATTTAAGTAAATGAAAATATGAGGACATATCAAGTTTTATAAGGAGAACAAAATAAAAATGTGTTAGTGGGACACATTTAAAAAAATAAAAAGTGCGACACTTTTTTTAACTTCAGTTTTCTACAAGTTTTTGAAAAAAAAAAACATTCAAGAGTATAAAATTTATAACAAGTGTAACTTTTCAAAAAATTATTAAACAAGATTAGAAGTAAAAGTCGGATAGAAATTTTTAGAATAAATAAATTTTAAGCCAGTTTTAAAAAAATGTACATATTTTAAAACAAGAAATATATAGTAGAAGCCACTGTTTTATAACAACGATCTTATTATTTTGAGAAGAATACTTCAAAGTAAATAAATGCTAAAATACTTCATTTTTCTTATTTTTTATTTACAATTAAAATTTTTGATGCACTGAAAAAAAATTTGCACTGATGAACACTGTTATTGTACGGATGCTTAAAATCCCTTGCCTTTAGGTATACATTTATTAAATTGACGAATTTTATTATTTAAATCGCGATTTAAATACATTTTACGTCTAGACAACCAATTTGAAGTATTCATATAATAACATTTCCTTTGTCACAATTAAAAACGAACATCGGTGCAAAATCAATGTAATTTTTATTACTATCACGTAAAGTTTTGGTTCAGTGTTCTATAATTATGTATAATTGATAATTATCTATTACATTTATTATAGTAATTATAATTACTATAATAAATATTATTATGTATATAATTGACATAATAATTATTAAACATTATATATTTATCGAACATTTGTTATATGTAATCGTTTATTGCCTGATAACGTTGTAGTGGAAATACAAAATATAACCATTTATTAAAGTCTAAATGATAAGAAACCATCTGAATGTAAGCTATATTCCAGAGCCGTTTTTTCTCAGGGTAATTGAGACCTAGAATATTGCAAAGTGTAATTTACATAGGGTTACACAAGCATTTACATACCGGCTTTTCTACAGTATAGTCGCGCGTAAAAATGTACGCTTTAAGTTTCTGCATTAATCAATAATTACAATATAAATAATAAGTTGCTAGAGAATGACCCATAATAAACTTTGATAGAAAGGCCAGCATAATAAAATAGGGCCCGCTTTGATTATCTAGTAAAGGGACTGTAAAAAATAAATTAGAAAGGTCGACATTAAAATCAACTAGAAGGGCTAGTTTTTTAAGCAAAGGGACCACAAAAAATAATTTAAACTGTCTGCATTAAACAGACCTGCTTTGATTTTATAGCAGGGACCCGTTAAAATGAATTAGAAGGGCCCGCTTTGATTTTAGAGAAAAATAAGAATAAGTGTCCCCTTTAATTTTATAGCAAAGGGTCTGTAAAAAATAATTTGGAAGGCCCTCACTAAAAGAAATAAGGGCTTGATTTGTTTTTCTAGCAAAGTATTCGTAAAAGCTTCTGCTTCAATTATACACTGTGTATTTGAAATAGGGTCCGAAATTTTAAGGGGTGATTCTACATCAGAAAATATGACAAAAAGTTCCTATAAAGATATGTCTAAAAATGCGTTGTAAAGATCAGTTTTGTTGTCCACCCTTTTTTCTCTGTAACTTTTTCGTCCAAAAACAGCGAAATTTCCCCTTCAAATTAAAATTTCTCGAAAACGGTTAGTCCTAAAGTGTTACAATAAGAGTACCTTTATTATGTATTTTGACTTTTCGGTTTATTTTTTATTTTATTTTTTTTTCTTCTTTTTAGACATGTAATAAAAAAAAACACAATTAAATCGAAAAATTATCATAACTTTAGTCTCGGGAGGGTAAGAGAGGCCGGGTGTACAGATCTAATGTACACCCCCCTTAACTTCTGATAAAATTCTGAAATTTGGTACCTATAATATACTTAATGAACCTCAACTTTTGACATATAACACAATATTTTGCTACTTCTGGTTTCACCGGAAGTGCTCAGAACTTTCACATTTTAGCTGCGACATCTATATTTTCTCTTAACTTGTATAATTCTTTAAATTAGGAGGTTTTAAGCGATTCTTGAATTTGGTACCTACTTATGTACACCACTGGTACCATTTAAAATTGCAAGAAATATGGAAACAATCCAATCGCTAACTTTTTATACAAGTGGAATAATTACCTTTTTTTATTCGTTTTTGCTACAATTTTAATTTTTAATTAAAAATTAAAATTATTCGACTTTATAAAAAGTTAGCGCCTGGATCGTTTTCATATTTCTTGCACTTTTAAATGGTACCATAGTACCAGGGGTGTACGTGGGTACCAAATTCATGAATCACTTAAAACGTTCTAATTTAAGGAATTAAACAAGTTAGCATTTCTGGTGTCCATAACATCCAAATGTTATGGAGCACCTAGTTAAATTAAAACAAAATAAAAATAAAATTTGACTTATGTGGAACCAATATTTTCAGAAAAGTGTACAGATTCTAAAACTGTAAGACATTTAGATGTCGCACTTAAAATGTGAAAGTTGTGAGCACGTCCGGTAAAACCGGAAGTAGCAAAATGTTGTTTTATATGTCAAAAGTTGAGGTTCCTTAAGTACATTATAGGTACCAAATTTCAAATTTTTATCTTTACAGATACAAAAGTTAAGGGGGGTGTACATTGGACCTGTGACACCCGGTATACTACCAATGTTCTATTTATTCCGAGGTCTGGTTATATAGAAAAGGTGCCAGCATATTTTTTTAACCCGCTTTTATTTTCCAGCAAGCGCCTGTAAAAAATTAGTTACAGGCCCTTTTTACTAAAAATTAATTAAAGGAACCCGATTCCATTTTGTAAAAAATATATTAGAAGAGCTTGCATTGATTTTCTAGCAAATGTGTCGTAAAAATGAATAAGAAGGGACCACTTTTATATAAGAGGGCCAGCATAAAAAGAAATTAGAAATAGCCGCGGCTCTTTCTGATTTTTTTGATTTTATAGCAAAGGGTCAGTAAAGAATGAATTAGAAGGAACTGCATTAAAAGACATTAGGACCCTCTTTGATTTTCTAGCAAGGGCCCGTAAAAACTAATTGGAAGAGTCCTCATTAAAATAAATTAGAAGTGTGCGCTTTGATTTTCTAGCAAATGGCAAGCATAAGAATGTCAGTAATAAAAATATAAATAATATCGTCGGCTTACAGGTAAAGAGCACTAAGTCCAAAAACATAGTTTTCAGATATTGACAAATTTAACTTTCATTGTTGTTTTTTAATTTTTGTAATATTTGTTTTTGGAAAAAAAACTACCGCATATTGCAATGACATGTTTGGACATAATAATGTCCCATTTGCAGTTAAATAAAGAAAAATTGAAGTAGTTTAATTCAACTAAATTTGAAAACAGACATGGACTTGGTGCCTTTTACCTTTAGGCCCACGACGTCGGCTTACAATACAATACAGTCAATAAAATAATATAAAAAACAACTATTTAAAATTAAAACCCTTCTATTAATTAAACGTAATGTATGTATTATCTGATAATAAAAAAAACAATGCAAATGAAAAAAAAATTATTACCTACACATCGAAAGTACAAGTAAAAAGCATTGTCATTTTACAGGTAAAGTTCTGTTTCTCTGTTCTGTCTCTATTCCATCAACTTTAACATAGCAAAATTTGAATGCGTTTGTCAGTACAATAAATAACGCGATATTGTATCATATAAATAATTCAAGCAATCATATTTTTATAAATTAACTCTTTTTAGAAAGTCGCTTAGTGCAGAAACATTTGAAATAATCTACAAGTAAAACGCACTAAGTGCACTAAGTGGCTTAGTGCCTATTGCCAGATAAAATTTTAATCAAAATCAAATTGGTGCGTTTTGGCAGTCCACCTAGAAGTTAGTTCGGTTTACCTATACATAGATCATCAAAAATTAATTATAGTGTCATTAAAATCCCATTTTTTCAAAAAAGTGACTTAGTGCCTTTTACTTGTAAGCCGACAATATATAATAAGATGCTAGCGAGCCCAGTGACCCGGGCCAGTCCGCCGCTGCTGTGTTATAACAGTTTGAAACAATGTATCCAAAAAACTACCGACCATAATCTTATGTCGCTGAAATGTTTTCTGTGTTTCTGATAAATACAGAATTTGTCCTTTGGAACTGGTTCGACTCAAAACCGATTTAATAATCTAAATTAATTTTATTGAGAACTAATTAAGTTTTTTTCTTATCCACTATACCTATAAAGATTATTGCGTCTAATGAATATTTATAGCTGTTTAAATTTAATTTGGATATTTGCATAAAATATAATTTTTTTCTTTTATAGGGAGTATGCTCGGTTTTTGTTCCATTATCTTAGGAATTACTATGGTTTTTGTTTTTTTTTATTTTCATGTATTTTAATGCAATGGCGATTTCTCCCGTTAAATTAGATAGTGACAAAAGTTCTACCCAAAAAGGATAGAAGACATACATACACTCCCACTTCCACCCAACCAAACAAATTCTGTATTTGTTCTTTGTTGAACAAATACAATATTTACTTGGCCGGGCGAAAAGTGTTACTATATTAATTTTATTAAAGAAATGACTGGCGCCATCTAAATTTTAGTAGAATTATCTTATTCTACAGATTCACATTAGCTATGTTCGTTCGTGCCGTGTAGCACTGACACTTTCCGGCCAACCAAATAAATACTGTATTTGTTGTATGAAAAACAAATACAGTATTTATTTGGTTGACTGGAAAGTGTAGCACAAATGAGATAGAGATAGGGTAGATGTCTTTTGTTTCATAATTCTAGTTATAGAGAGCTCCATTAAATTTCAGTAAAGCCGTAAATAGCTATACATTCCAATTTTTTAAATGGGATTTTTTGAATTACTAGGAAGAGAGTTTATCAAGGAGAAGAATGGCGTTCCCCTAAGTGAGCCTTGATGAAAAAATTAATAAAATTTCAATATATTTAATATTATTTATGATGAATTTCACAAATATTTACTAAATAATCGTATTTTATTGTAGTATTATGATAAAAAATTAAAACTTCAAAAATGTATTCGCACGGAATTCTTTCGTATACTGAATAATGCCGCGCAGCTTGTATGGAAAAAAACCAACAAAACTTTAATAAATTTTTTTTATTTTGCGACTCTTATAAGCTCAGAATCACATGCATTTTGCTTGTTCTTATAGGCCCATAAGATGTCTGTACTTTTTGTTCTTTTGGGTTGGCAACAGACCTGGCCTATCCCTTGACGTTATCCATTCAAATGTCAATGTGGCTTTAAAGTTGAATTTTCTACAAAATTTTGTTTTTAGGTTATTTTTACCATGTTAAAATTGTGGCTTGGTTAATTGCAGTAAAAAAGAGAAGAGATTACTATAATAGTATATTAAAGTACTAGTTTCATAACATACGTTTTTAGCAAACGAGTACAAGTTTAGAATACGAGCCACTTGCGGCGAGTTTTCTAAAGTACTAGTGCTTTAAAAACATGTTATGAAACGAGTGCTTTATAAAAATTTTTCTATTTTGCTCTAAAATTTAAATCATTTGTTCTGAGAATTTTAAGCATGGTGTAAACTGTAATGCCAATCCAAAACAAAAATACCTAAATCAGTCATCAATTTAAATGTAAGTTTTTTTTTTAATTGCATAGCAAAATAGAAAAAAATTGTATAAAGCACTCGTTTCATAACACGTTTTTAGCGCACTAGTACTTTAGAAAACTCGCCGATCGGCTCGTTTTCGTATACTATTAATATTAAGTATTTTATGAAGTAAATTGCATTTATAGATTAAATAGCTTTAAGTGTGTAAAAAGTGAAGTATTTGTGAAACATAGAAACAAAAACTAAAAAAATATTCTAAAAAGTATTAAAAACTTTTAATTTTTTTCCAATTCTCCATCAATATAACGTAATTCATCATTTTGACGCTTACGCCTTTACTCACGGCATTCTCCCGAAGAACACAACTTAACCCTAATTAAAAAATACTCCAAATTAAAATATGATATTAATTAAAGGTTATTTTAGAAGCGAATAAATTAGATCCATGGAAGGTAATTAAAAAAAAATGTATCTAAACTCCAACGCAGGTTTAAATCTCAACAAAATGGTGGAAGGTTGTTCACAGTTGTATTACGTTATAGCGCAAACCGTTTCTTTTTAAAAATAACTTTTAATATTTTAGATATTTAAACGCACGTTATTACCCTAAGGTAATTGTTATTCAGAATAACCAACCATTAATTATAATTATAGTCCAATCATTTTAGAATTTTCCAATGGAAAAATTCCGACTTTTTTATACTTTTGTGACGCCTTTGCTTTGTCATTATAAAAATTGGGTTAAAAGTTCCTATGTTTTGCAATTAGTCTGCTTACATGTGTTTTTTTTTGGAATATCTCCGTCAGATTTGCAGTTATGCAAAAAAGACCTATTATAAAATTTGTCGAGCATAAAATTCTATACCAAAAAAAAGTTATATATATTTTTTAAATCTCAACGGGTTTTGCGCTAGCGCTTTGTCAATTTACGGCACGCATGAAATTGTTTAAGTATGGTTATTTACATAACATGCAATGATTTTCGCAAAAACACAAAAAACATGATCGGATTTCTTAGACATACCCTCAATAGCAAATTTACATGGGTTTAAAAAAAAATATGTATCTATCACTTCTGATTTATTGATAACTGATCGCAAAATTATTTTAATGCCGTAGCTCCGCTGAAAATGCATAAATTTTAAAAGTTACCGGATACAATATTTATTTTCACTCAACCTTAAATCTTGCAGTAAAAAAAAAATGTTATTAAGTTATAAAAAAATCAGAAGTGATGGATATTTTTTTCAAGTCCATGTAAATTTGGAATTAAGGTTATGTCTAATTGCAAAATAAAAGTTAAGTTCGCGTCGCACACATGGGGACTTTTTTTTACCCAATGTTTATAATGACAATTAATATAATGATACAACAAACTAAGATACACAATTCTGAAAAGACAACATTCTTACGGTATTTCCCCTTTGCCCTAAGGGCGATGTCCCTGAGTAATTTATTCTTAAAACAGGTGCTATAATCATGTTTTGCTAGTGGTGGGTAGCGGTATATTCTTAGTTTTTCTTATGTAATGTGTAAAGTGTTTTTTTGTCAATAATTCTCAACTCAACTCAACACTACTTTTTTTTTTAAACACAAATGGGATTCAGCTTTAAAGTTTTGATACCACACACATACAGTCCAATGGTCTAAAACAGGGGGTATCATCTGGTATTACAGACCTAGCAACAAGGAATTAATAGTTTCGCATATCATTCTTAGATGGCGCTGGGAGTTTAATTCGTGATGTTCGAGATATAAAAAAACAAGGTTGGCTCGCACCCCTCAATCCCCTCGTTGAATTTAACTATTTATATGTTTTTATTTTTATTGTTATTATTTATTACATTTTTATTGTCTTTAAACATGTAGTTTATTATAATATAATGTTTTTTCTGTTAAAAAATAATGTTTACGTATGTTGAGCTAACCTCTTCTACTCGCCAACCTTGGACCGTCACTATACATTGCGCCTAATTTCAGCTCTCCGTGCCGGAGCTTGTTTTGGTTTTTTGTTCTTTGGTGTTCTTTTTTCTAATGAGGGGACCTTGGTTTACGTTAACGTGTGTTTTAGCGTCTATTTGATGTTTTTTTTGTAAAAAAATGTTTTTTAATAATATATCGATAAACGCGGCATAAAGAGCTGCACTTAAGCGCTGCTGTCACTATTTTTCTGTGGTTTGACATAACCTATAAATACTGTTGCTTTTGGCGCCTATTCTTTAACATGTGAATAAAAGTAAGTAAAATAAAAAAGCTAGCAATAATTATAAATATAAAGCAAAATAACAATTATGTTTAACTAATTACAGTACTATGGAATGAATAAACGAATGTTTGATTGGATTGATAGCTGATAAGACCAAAAAGTTAGAAGAAACAAGGGTCATAGATTTTTCTATTAAAAGTAAGTACACCTGAATTTGTTTAAATACATTAATAAATATCGCTTAATATTGTTTTATTATTTACTACTAGAATGCCCTTAACAATTTTAATTTATGTCATGAAATTTGTTCTTTATTGGAAGGTCACAATTTAGTATTTGTTTTTTGTTAGTACGAGTATTTTTAAATAAAATCATTACTATATATGCCAAACAGGCCCTATTTGGTTTCAACATGAACATTGAAATAAAAAATATTTCTCCCGCCAGCCTCTAGCAAGTGTATAAGAGAATTGACATACAATACCAAAATGCCCCACTTTTATTTAGTTTTTAGTTTTGTTTGTTCAGTACGGGGTTCATAGCCCCCAACACCTGGTCTATAGGGACCTTTGTTAACCACACAGACCTCCTTATATCATCCCTGTTTTTTTTTGTCAACAGCAGTATTTTTTATTATTTTAGGCCCCGCTAAGCCCCCCTAGATATGCGCATAATTTCTTTAAAAAAAAATATTCTCACCCTGAAATAATAACTATTTGTTAGTAACAAAGTCATACTTGTCCAATTATTTAAACACCTCTTGTTTTTTTAGGAAAAGTTGGAGATAAGACAAGATGGATAAAGGAAGATACAATTCAACTTAATGGGATCCCAGGACAGCCCCCCCGGCCCACCTGGTATTTTTTGGGGCACCAATTTTCTTTTGCAGGGGCGCCAAGTTTGGTAGAAACTGTCAAGGACAAAGCCTTTTTCCTTGAAGGTAATTTTTGGGGCGCCATTTTTTTTGCAGGGGGCGCCAAGTTCGGTAGATACCGTCAGGGGGTAAACTTTTTTTTCGTAAAGGTAATTTTTGGGGCAGCATTTTTTTTGCAGGGGCTCCAAGTTTGGCAGAAACCGCTAGGGACAAAGCTTTTTTAGTTTTTGGGGCGACAATTCTTTTTCGCTGATCCCCTGGTATTTTTTTGGAGCGCCAATTTTGTTTTACAGGGGCTCCAAGTTTGGTAGAAATCGTCAGGGACAAAGCATTTTTTCATGAAGGTATTTTTTCTTTTTTATAACCCTGGGGGCTGAGTCCCACTAGATTTTTTTTTGGTTACGGATATCAGCTGAATTATTTTCATAATATTTTTTACTAGCTCTTTATAAAGGACTACTTCTTTAGGGGCTATTCACCATGGGGTCAGAGGTCAAGTTACAAAACAAAAAGTAGGGTGGGGGGGTTTAATGTATTAGTAGCGATATTTTTTCGGGGGGTAGAAGCCAAATTGACACGGGGTCAAAAGTTGTCTAAATTGTGGGGACGTAATTTTTGAATAGCCCCTAAAAATGTTAGAGTAAACATTATGTTTATAATTATTAAGTACCTATTTGATAACAGGCGCGTAGATGGGATTTTTTCTTGGGGGGGGGGGGTTAGTCAGCCTCCAGTGTCGGACTGGGAAGCCCAAGGCTAGTGAGATTTCTAGCCTATGGGGTCCAGCTATTAAAAATAAAATGTAACTTTTTTTCCTTTCTAAAATAAAATTTTTCATTCAAAATTTGACGCCCCTACCAAAACAAAAAAAAACACCCTCAGAAAAAAGCTTTGTACCTGAGCGTTTCTACAAAATTTGACGCCCCTACCAAAACAAAAAAAGTACTCTCCGAAAAAAAATCTTTGTCCCTGAGCGTTTCTACAAAATTTGACGCCCACCTTTGGAAACGTGCCAGTATTACGTAACGCAAATTTTAATCATTTTGGACCCCCCCCCCCGTAACGCTATTTTCCTATACCATTAACATGGGCGTAACACTTCAAAATGACCCCACCCCCCATAGGAGCGTTACGTAATACTTGAACGTTCCCTTAGCGCCCCTACCTAAACAAAACAAAAACACCCTCCAAAAAAAAAGCGTTTCTACAAAAGTTGGCGCCCTACCAAAACAAAAACAACACCCCTCGACCTCCGAAAAAAAAAGGCTTTGTCCCTGGGCGTTTCTACAAAATTTGGCGACCCAAGCAAAAAACACCCATTATTTTAATTTTTCAATTTTTTATTTAAAATAACAAAAAAATATATAACAAAGACTCTTGGGGGGTAAATACCCCCTCTAACCCCCCCATATCTACGCACCTATTTGATAAACTATTTTTCTTTATACTTATATATTTTTTTTTAGGTATTTACATAGAGTTTGTATTATAGTTATATTACAATTTTGTTAAAAAAAAAATACCTTATTAATTTCTTGTTTTTTTTATTACCCACACAACCATTATATTGATTTAGGCGTTCGGCAATTTTGTCGAATGCCTAAATCAAAGTAATGGTCCAAAAAAAATAAAAATATCATTTTTAATTTGAATAAGCCGCCATTATGTGCCAGCTAATCTTTAGTTTTCGCATATCATTCATAGGGCGGCGACACATACCATTCGTGGTATTATGTGTTGCCTAACTTTAACATGGGGCTTGGGCTTCTGGTGGGTGTTCTGTGGTCTAAAATGTTTCACAAAAAAAATACAGCACCCTCAAAATTAGCCAAATTAAATTTTTTTTAACCCTGGATCCTGACACTTAATTCGTGTATACACAAATGAAACTCTGCGGTTTCACAAACCCCAATATAAAATAATTAATATTAATTATTATTATTATTATAACAATTGAGGAACATGTCTTTTTAGTTTTTGTTTTGTTTAAATTCTTTCTGTATGTATTTTAAAAGGATTTATTTAAATATACAGGGTTATTCAGAAATAAGTTCGATAAATTTAAGAGGTGATTCTACGTTAAAAAATATGAAAAAAAGTGCCTATAAAGGTTGGTCCGGAAATGAGCCCTAAGGGAGCTGCGGCCCTTCGAAGATATACATATTGAATGGGGAACAAAAAAAGCACCAATAAAATTTTAATACTGCTGGGTGATTCTTCATTTGAAACTAAGCAAAATACTTTCTTCACCAAATCACCTTAATTTAATATTAAAGGAGTAATATCCTTTTAAAAAGTAACGTTTTTAGTGGCACAAAATGTTACTTCCTCTTAACTGTATTTTTTTTAAACGGTTGCTCCTACAGTGTTACACTGTATGACATTTTTTATGTATTTTTACTCAAGGAATCCGTATTTTTTACCAAAAATCCAAAAAAAATATACATAAAAAAGTTTGGGACAAAAATGTGTAATTTTGTCCGTCTAGGCACGCCTCTGTATAAATTCAAAAAAATTAATTAACATAAACTTATTGCCCTTATTAAGCTCGCCGCTTTAAATTAAAGAGTACAAAAGTTATAAATTAAAAACCTTATTTTTATTGCAATTTTAAAGAGCCGTAGCTCCCTTAGGACTTATTTCCGGACCAACCTTTATAGGAACTTTTTTTCATATTTTTTAAAGTAGTATCACCTCTTAAATTTCTCGAACTTAATTCTGAATAACCCTGTATGTATATCACCACTATTATTTACGTTTTGCTTCTAATTTTTTTTAGTTTTTTTTTGTGGTATTTATCCTTATAATAAAATCAATTTTTCCTGAAAAAAATAGGTTAATCGAAATTTTTCGAATTCGAATTTGAATTTGAATTTTTTTTAATTTTTTTTTATTTTTTTTTTCGTTTTTCGCAAAAAGAAAATTTATTTAAAAAAAAACTGAAATATAAAAAAAAATAAGTTTAAAAACTTTTTTTTTTAAATAATTTTTGCTTTTTTATAAAAAATCTTTTTTAAAAAAATTTATTTTTTTGTAATTTTTTTTGAAAATTATTTTTTTAAGTATTTGGGAAATGCAATATACCATTTACTGTGAATAATATATAATGGAATGAGTAGCATTATATATCTTCACGGCTTGTTTTTTTAAGTTTTACCCTCTTGACCAATGGACGCGAAGGCCATTTTTACAGAAAAATCTCCCGAACCATTTTTAATATTTAAAAAAATATCCCTTCCTCAACCATCTAACTAATTATATCTATCTCGAACAAAAAGTTTTTTTTTTCAAAAGACCTAGTAACTATTATATACAGAGCGGTCCAAAAGTCAACCCCCCCCTTTTAACTTTTGAACCAGTTGAGATATCGACTTCAAATTTGGAACTTTTAAATAAGACAACTTAAACTATCTTTTAGCATATATTTAATACTTTCAGCTCTTAAAATGTGGGCAGGGGGGCATGGGGGCACATTTTTTTAATGGAAAGGGGGATCGTGTAATACATCATTTTGAAGCTTATAAAATTCTCCATTTAACTCCATATTTTTAAATTAAAAAAAAAATTGGGTTTAAAATGGGGTTGAAAATGGGTATTAATGTCAAATTTCCTCTAAAAAAAACAAATAATTTTTTAAAAATCCCTAATTTCATCATAAAAAAATGTTAGTTATACTTTTAAACTAATTTTAGTTGACATAAATAAAAATTTATAAAAAAAAAACTTAAAAAATCGAATGTTTTAGCACAAAAAATTGAAAAATCAAAACCTTAAAAAACATTTTTAAAAAATTTAAAAATGTTAGTTTAAATATAAGCTTTAAAATGATGTATCACAAGATCCCTTTTTCCATTTAAAAAAATGTCCCCCCATGCCCCCCTGCCCACATTGTAAGAGCTTAAAATATCAAATATATGCTAAAAGATAGTTTAAGTTGTCTTATTTAAGAGTTCTAAATTTGAAGTCGATATCTCAACTCGTTCAAAAGTTAATTTCACTAAAATTATTAAATGGTGAAATGATCTCAGCTTTTGGCATTCTTTTAGGAAACGAAATACGTTTATTTTAAAATTATTCCTTTATTTTAAAATTATTAAAATTCCTTTATTTAAAAATTATTAAAATTCCTTTATTTTAAAATTATTAAAATTAAAAATAGGATTTTTCAAGATAAAAAAGTTACAGGGGCGAGCCACCTTTAAAAAAGGAACGGCATATATATTTCATGGTATATTTTATAACAAATAATAAAATATAAGTTCAGTTAATTTGTTTATTCATTTTCGATATTTGTCAAATTTTACCAACAAGTTTATAGCTTGGACGGCCCCTTGTTTAGTGGGTGATTGCCTTTACTTTTGAAGTTATCAGTATTATGTCCACCTTGCACAGTTGTCCCCGAGCTCGCTTGGGTTAAAAAAAATTCGAACCAAAAGTTAAGGTTGGATCCTTGTAGTAATCGGTTTGGAGATAATATATCCACCAACAGCCAAATCCAGAAAATTCGCTTTTGGCAGATAATGGTAACTCTTCTTTGAAGAGGTACATCTTTTACACCAATGATAATAGAAACCTGTTCAAGTGTATTTAGTTAGTATTTTTGACGCAGATTCCAAATATCTTTTCAAAAGTAAGCTATCTATTTTTGTTACGGAGAAAAACATAAATAAAAAAATGGAAAATTGAAATTTAGGGTACTTTTAAGCATTTACTTTTATTTAATTTTAGTAAATATATGACTCTAAAGTATAAATGAAGAAAATCTGTTTCTTTAACTTAATAAAAATGCTAATTAGAACTTAATATATTAACCATTTTAAATTTGGGAACCTTTAGAAAAATCGATTGATTTTGATTATATTTTATTTTGTTGAGTAGTGTGAAAATTGCAATCCTTCAAAGTTTGACTTGTTAAATCACTTTATGGAATAAGTAAATCAGTGGTTATAAAACGGTTTAGAACATTGAATATAGTTCCACCATCCGGCGGCGGTTGAAGGGAACCACGGCACTATGATACCAAATGTGTACTTGTTTGGGAATGATACGAAACTCTCAACAAAATGAGGGTGCTAGGACACGAGGGTGTTGAAGGCAATGAGGCAGCAGACTCTCGTGCTAAAGAAGGGGCATGCACTCAATTTATTGGCCCTAAACCTTTAACAAAAGCCACCTGGTAAAGTCTACCAAAAAATGGGAAACCAAAATCATAGTTCGATATTGTAAAGACCAAAACTTAAGACAGGCCAAAATATTTATAAAATATGAACCTGAAAAACAAGAAAAGTGAACTCAGCATTCCGGAAATAAAAACCAGTCATTGCCCTCTAAGATAACGCTTAAAAATTGACACCTGCTGTATATGCTCAGAAGCACCAGAAAAGGCCGAACACATTATCTGCTTTTGCAAAGTCATTGTTTGCAAAAAGCTACTATATCGAACAGGTATATCCAAAATCTGCAGATATATCCCAAGTAGCATTTGTATTGAATTGTATGATGTTTAAATATAACTTAATATTTTAAGGAGAGGCGTTCTTAGTAGTATCTGGCGAGCCTGCCTATTAAAATCGGTTCGAACCCACTATGTTAAGCAACAATACGAAAAATGTAATTTATTATTAATAATCGGTAAAATATAATACATACAGTTGTTTTATTATTCCATCAATGTATTTTCTAATCATCGTACAGAGTGATATTGGTAGACTGACAGTTTCGGGCTGCTGGCCCTCTTCAGTACCAAGAGTCAACTCTGCACGCTGATTAAGAAAACGTTTTTAGACTTTACTCGCAAAAGGAATATAACCATTAGATTGATGTAGACTTGTGCGCCATCTATTTCTAGATGTAGACAACTACTCATACCTCTCCTAATCTGGAGACTTTGAATGGTAGCAAGTTGAAGACTTGTGTGTCTCAAGCACATAGTACCACTAACGGGTGGTTAGACGTAAAATTAGTAAGGACAGAAATTTTTAATTTTAAACAAAATTATAAAAATATTAATTTATTATTCCATCAATCTATTTTCTAATCATCGTACAGAGTGATATTGGTAGACTGACAGTTTCGGGCTGCTGGCCCTCTTCAGTACCAAGAGTCAACTCTGCACGCTGATTAAGAAAACGTTTTTAGACTTTACTCGCAAAAGGAATATAGCCATTAGATTGATGTAGACTTGTGCGCCATCTATTTCTAGATGTAGACAACTACTCATACCTCTCCTAATCTGGAGACTTTGAATGGTAGCAAGTTGAAGACTTGTGTGTCTCAAGCACATAGTACCACTAACGGGTGGTTAGACGTAAAATTAGTAAGGACAGAAATTTTTAATTTTAAACAAAATTATAAAAATATTAATTTATTATTCCATCAATCTATTTTCTAATCATCGTACAGAGTGATATTAGTAGACTGACAGTTTCGGGCTGCTGGCCCTCTTCAGTACCAAGAGTCAACTCTGCACGCTGATTAAGAAAACGTTTTTAGACTTTACTCGCAAAAGGAATATAGCCATTAGATTGATGTAGACTTGTGCGCCATCTATTTCTAGATGTAGACAACTAGAAAATAGATTGATGGAATAATAAATTAATATTTTTATAATTTTGTTTAAAATTAAAAATTTCTGTCCTTACATACAGTTGTGTTTAACCATATTATAATTTTTTGTCTCCATTTTCCAATTTCATTGCTGACTTTTGACTTATTTATGTGTATTTGTATACATTCTAAAGATGAATAAACGAATTGAATTGAATTTAAAATATAATACAAAACGAGGAAGCCGAGGAAACATTAGGGAAAATAAATATATATCCCCAATGTCAGAACGTGTAGATTTAGGAAATAGTTAGAATGTAAATTGAATATAAATGAATTTCTAGTCTAATAAATTATCACAAATCAGTTAGTGATCACCGTTTTATTTCACCCTCTCTGATCGGCTGAAGGACTAGAAAGTCTTCTCCATCCTGCTTATTCAGAGAGTTACCTGATGTAAAATATAACTTACAAGTCTGGGTATATTGCTTGGATTTGTAATAATTATATTAAAAAAATTAAAAAATACAGACAATAAAACGATTTTTTTTAAATAAAATTATTATGCTTTAATTTGCAAAAACTACTGTGCCAAACAAAATATATTATTATTTTATAAGATGTTAAAATATAACACATAATAACTAACGTTAAATTATATTTAATAAAAAATGGAAAAAAATAAATTTAAATTAAAATAAAATATTTAATCTTATTGCAATACATGTATTAATAAATAAAAAAAAACTTTAGACAATAGTCTATGCTGGCTACACATATTTTAAATCATTACTTAAAACAAAGATGGGGTTGTCAGAGTTTTATATAAATAAAACTTAACATATTGAGAACCACTGCTTTAAAAAAGGACACTACCCAACAGACCGTAATTTCATCAATGATACTGTAAAAATAGCAGTTACTTTTTCAGGTTCTTAAGTTCAGAAAAAAATAATATTTTTAACTGTTAGTAGCGTATATATTTAGTTAAAAACATGAAATTTATTCAGGTTTAGTCGAAAGTATTATATTTGCTAAAATGTAATAAATAAAAATGCTTAAAAGTGCCCTAAATTTCAATTTTACATTTTTTTAAGAACGTTTTTCTCTGTAAACAAAAATGATAGCTTAATTTTGAAAAGATATTTAAAATCTGCGTCAAAAATACTAACTAAATACACTTGAATAGTTTTCTATTATTATTGGTGTAAAAGATGTACCTCTTCAAAGAAGAGTTACCATTATCTGCCAAAAGCGAATTTTCTGGATTTGGCTGTTGGTGGAGATATTATCTCCAAACCGATTACTACAAGGATCCAACCTTAACTTTTGGTTCGAATTTTTTTTAACCCAAGGGTTCTCGGGGACTACTGTGCTTGGCCAGAGTATCTTTATAATTATATATGTAAAATTAGAAACATATATGACCCTGCACAAAGAAACCTACCTAGTATGTTAGAACTACTTTTCTCAGAAAACGCGTTTAAAATTTTGATTTTGCTTTTTTACATAAGAATCTAAAAAAAAAAGAGAAATACGTAAAGGCACATTAGGTGGGTTTGTTTGTGCAGGGTCACATATTGTAAATAAATAACCAAAATTACCTTTGGAAAGCTTCATGCCATTTATATTTATATTTATATTATTTTTATTTATTTTTTGTAATATGTATAATTAAAAATTACATATCGTCCGTGATACTGCAATACCGCGTATCGTCAGAAATGAAAAAAGCTGTCATGTTAATTGAATTACAATGACACATGACTGATTTTTACATTAGTGTCAAATGACGTTACGCGGAATTGCAGTATCATGGACGATATAATTCTAATTTGAGGACTGTAAAAATCATATCAAAAGGAAATATATTTTTAAAACCCTTACACTGTAAGTATCAGTACAGGTTGGAAATGCTTCTGTAAAAACTTAAATTACAGAAGCTTTAACCAGTTTTAGTTTCATTAGAGGGTTTAATTCTTTTATGGGCTATTCCCCAGGAAAACATAATATTTTATATTTTATATAAAAAATCTAAAAAAGGCATTATAGATTGTATTGTCCTTCAAATTGGTTGGTACACTTATAATCTTAAAATTTGTAAAGTAACGAGTAAAGTAAACAAAAATCTAAATAATTTAATCAAAAAAATATGCTTTTTTTATATCATTTTTTTACATTTTCCCTCGTTTTCCAGTAATATTAGGTTTAGAATGTGATCTTAGCATCTTATCTTTCAAGCATTTGAAAAAATTTAATGAATAGAAAATAATAAAGTATGTACTTTACTTTTTTTTTATAACATAAACGGAGCGGTTTTATCTAGATGTGACACAATAAGGGACTTAGGCCTAATTATTGATAGCAAGCTCACTTTCTTAAAATAAAATCTGAGTCAACGCGCATGTTGGGTTTTTTGATGAGAAACTGTAAGTAATTTACAAATATTCAATGTTTTAAAACATTATACTTTGCGTTAGTAAGAAGTAAACTTGAGTACGCTAGCATTATATGGAACCCATACTATGACAGATATATCAATGATATTGAGCGAGTGCAGCGTAAATTTCTTAAATTATTGTCCTTTAGGTTGGATGGTGTGTATCCCGCCCAGGGTATTGGAAATAGTTATTTGTGGTCAAGGTTTGACGTTTTAGGCTTAGAATCTAGAAGATTTAGTACTTCCTGCATTTTCTTATTTAAAATACGCAATAAAATAGATTGTAGCTATATTCTTGGCGAACTACCATTTTGTATACCTAGAATCTGCTAGAGGTACGAATTTATTTTATCTGCCAACTGCCCGAACAAATATTAAATATACATCACCAATTTATAAAATTTGTAATTCATTTAATAAAATACATGCTATATGTGACTATACATTATTAAAATCCTCCAAATTTAAAGAATTTGTCAATAACTACTTAAGGACGGTGTACAATATTTAGTTTTAAGTTTTTCTTTTCTTGTAAACTTGTACTTTGTATTTATATAAGGTTTTTTATAAGATACCCTGTAATTGGTTTTACTGTTGGGTGTTAATTAAATAAATAAATAATTAAATAAATAAATAAAGTTGTCTATATTTATTCATTTATTTATTTGTTTGTAGTGATTTTAGGGAACTTATTTTAGGTATTTTAGGTCATGTGGGTACAGACTGTTTAACTTAAATATAAAAAATCTTATATGCCAAAGAAACATATGTATTGGATGTATTTAAATATTTTACGTTAAATGTCGCCGCAATATAATAGTATATTACGCACCGAGTACGCGAACCTAGTTTTTAGCGCTGGGCCTCGTAAAAAAGAATGCGATGTGCACTGAATTGGTTTGCGTTGAGGTGAGTATACTATTTTTCCTACGACCTAATACCTAAACAAAAAAATTATCTTAAAATTAATTTGACAATTTGAGGTTATATGTTTGACTTTTACCTATTTTCTGACAGCAGGTATGTAATACAGCTGATCTTCACTTCCCATCATAGGCAACGGGTGGGAAATACGCACTAACTAATACCCAGGTCGTAGGAAAACATTTAAACCTAACTTCCGAGCATTACAATTGCTCTTTTATTACATTAACCTTATACAGAGCGGTCCAAAAGTCACCCCCCCTCTTAACTTTTGAACGAGTTGAGATATCGACTTCAAATTTAGAAATGTTAAATAAGACAACTTAAACTATCTTTTAGAATATATTTAATACTTTTAGCTCTTAAAATATGGGCAGGAGGCGTGGGAGGACATTTTTTTAAATGAAAAGGGGGTCATGTAATCATTTTAAAGCTTGTAAAATTCTCGTTTTTAAAAAATGACTGATTTCATGATGAAAAAAACGTAAATTATTCTTTTAAACTAATTTTAATTGACATAAATAAAAGTTTACAAAAAAAAAACTGTTTAAAAAATTAAAAAATATGCAGTCAAATAGAGAATTTTAGTTGCTTTAATAATCGTTCAAAAGTTAAGAGTGGAGGGGGGTGACTTTTGGACCGCTCTGTATAATTTTATTTAAATTAAATTAAAAACGTTTTAAAATTTTATTTAACAAAAATATGATAATTTTGACATGGATTTGCCCATTCTTTACCTACCTGATCAACCTGTTTATTTTTTTAGCTTCTTTCAAATTATATAATTAGAAAGGGTGTGTTGATATCTATTTCATATATCTATGGTCCTGTATAAGAATTAGTTTCAAAGAAATTAAACGTATGAAAAAAACACAGGTGCAAAGTCAAAGGGTTGAACGAAAAAATGACCTATAAAAAAATCTCAGGTTTAATAATTAATGAGTTTTTTGTTACTTGATACTAAAGGCAGCAGATGCACTTTTACTTTTTTTTCTAGTAAAATTCCTTAAATGGTAGGTGCTGATAAGAATTTCCATCATTAATTTATTGTTGAAATAATAGTCCCAAACCCAGTAGAATTTTTTTTATTACCTCACCGTTGAGACTTTGTATATATGTTCTTTATATCCAGTCAAACAACTTCTTACATAAGAAAATTCTCGGTAGCCGGGCGTTTTTTTTTGGGACCAACCCTTAACTTTAGGTCGCGGACAACGGTATTCACAGCTCACAGCTGATTTTTTCAGGAGAATCGTCTAATAAAAATATTTAAAATCAAGTGGTAACATTGTCCGACAAATTTTTTTGAGCAATACCATTGTCGGAAGACCTAAAGTTAAGGGTTGTTTCCAAAAACAAAACAAAAACGCCCCGCTACCGATAATTTTCTTATATAAGAAGTTGTTTGACTGGACATAAAGAACACATATACAAAGTCTCAACGGTGAGGTAATAACAAAAATTCTACTGGGCGAAGGCTCCCCGACTATAATAAATAATTAAGTAGTTATTTGTGTACCAAGGTCTCATATAACGTCTTTTCTGGACGAGTCTGCGAGTCTTGGAATGCGTTAAAGTTGTAAATAATTCCTAATAGTTTTTGAGGTTGTTACCAGCTGTTATTATTATTATTAGGCAATCAAAATGTGTATTTTACATAAAGTTCTCTACCAGTAGATGAATCGAAAGTATTTTTTCGGGATATGTATATTGTTTTACTTCCCTTACATGCATATAAAATTAAACCCTTTCTCAAAAAAAAAAAGATTACTAATTATCTTCAAGTATGGCCGTTTAAAAATTTTACATTGTTATTATAACATAAACATTGAAAAAATACAATTAACTTTACATTTTTTTATGCTTTTTCTGACTTAATTGAGACCAGCTCTATTCAAACCACCTATGAAAAATGACCAATAGAGATCAGCAGAATTTTCTATTGGTTTTTTCGAGGTTTGTACTCGGTTATTGTACTGGTAAATACCAATACAGAACAATAGAAACAGGCTTACGAAAGTGGGTTTCTATTGGTAAATTCCAAAAGACCAATACAATAACCGAATACAAACCGAAAAAAAAACAATTGACTCGTAAAATGTATTATTGGAAATTACCAACACAATCTTTTGTAAGCCAGTTTCTATTGGTTTATAATGGGCTTTCCAATAAAATAACCGATACAGACCAATAAAGAGCGTTAGAAGATTTTATGCCTTCACAAAATGAGCTGGGAGATTTTGATAATATAATATCTCCCAACTTATTTTGAAGCTTAAAAAAGCATTTAACGGTAAAATTGATTTGGTAAAATTTAAACAAACGCAAAATCTCCCAATATATTTTGTATAATAAACATCTATAAACGTGAAGTTGGGAGATTTTATATTAGAAAAAATAAATAAGCCAAGACTCCTAACTGATTCAAGAGATTTTATCTTATTAAAAGTAGTAAGCTAAAACTCCCAACTCAGAGTTGGGAGATTCTATCTTTATAAAAATAATAGGTACAATCTGCAAATTTATAAAAAAGTTATATTAATAAGAGTTAGGTCTTAAAAAAGCAATATATCTATCTATAGCTTTAGCTATAGATACCAATAGAAAAAATAAGTTTTTTTGTATTGGTATTTACCTAGTGGTAAACCGCAGATGAATTCAGGTGTACAAATTGGAGGAAATCTGGAGGAAATCTTTGAAGGTTACCAGATTTCCTCCTAAAGGTGTATAATTTTTTTTAGCGGTTTGCCCCTTCGTATTTACCAATAAATTTAATATCAAATTCAATCCAATAAAAACCAATACAAAAAATAGGTTTTCGCATTGATATATAACAACAAATATTATATCCAATACAAACCAATGGATAACAATAGGAATAAATTCATTCTAAAATAACCACCCTATGAAAAATGACCAATAGAGAACAGAAGAAATTTTCTATTGGTTTTTTTGAGGTTTGTACTCGGTTATTGAACTGGTATATACCAATACAGACCAATAGAAAACGACTTACGTAAGTCGGTTTCTATTGGTAAACTCCAATATAGACCAGTACAATAACCGAATACAAAGCGAAAAAAAACCAATAGAGACTCGAAAAACGTATTATTGGAAATTACCAATACAATCTTGTGTAAGTCGTTTTCTATTGGTTTATAATGGGCTTCCCAATAAAATAACCGATAGAGACCAATACAGACCAATAGAGAGGCATACAATGTATCTTATTGGAAATTACCAATATAATTTGTAGAAGTTGGTATATTGGTTTATATTGGATTTTACCGGTACAATAATGTACCAATACGGACCAATAAAGATAAAATGTATCTTATTGGAAATAACCAAACCATAGACGCCGGCTTTTTAAACGAAACCGCGAACAAAAAACCATTGTTTTTATATTCATTCAATTTGAATAATTCAAAAATAATGGTTTAACTTAAACTTTAGTAATTTTTATCAAAGTTGGAAAATGTTGCCTTCATAAAGTTAGGAAATTGCAATAAAAAATTGTAGGGGAAGGTTCAACGACTAGTGCCAAAGCCAAAAAGCTTTTCGCCAAAAAATTTATATCTTTGTAAAATATAAATATTTCAAAATAATTTTTCCATTGTCGTAAACTTCAAACCTTTGTCTATAAATAGCTGTAGTTAAAAATTTTATAAAATAAATATTTAATATTTTTTTTTGCTGTTTAAATCACAGGCTGCAAAATGGCTGAATCAGCCCCAGAGCGAGGCAGATTCAACCCAGACAAGGGGCAGTTTCAAACATAAATAATATTAAAAGTTTTTATATTGGTATTTGCCAATAAATATAATATAAAATATAAACCAATAGAAAAAATATTTTTTTTTTATTGGTCCAAACCAATAAATATAATATCAAATATAAAACAATACAAACCAATAGAAAAAAAAAAGTTTTTTTTATTGGTATTTACCAATAAATATAATATCCAATACAAACCATTAGATACCAATTGGTATTAATATTATAATATAAAAAAAAATATTTGAAAAAGACCAATACGTATTGGTCTGTACAGACCAATAAGTGTTTGTATTGGTATGTGCCAATAAATATAATATAGATATTTCGACAAATATGAACCAATACAAAAAAGAAGGTTTTTGTACTGGTATTTACCAATAAATATAATATCCAATATAAACCATTAGATACCAATATAAAAAAAAATATTTGAAAAAGACCAATACAGACCAATAAGTTTTTGTATTGGTATTTACCAATAAATATAATATCGATATTTCGTCAAATATAAACCAATACAAAAAAGAAGGTTTTTGTACTGGTATTTACCAATAAATATAATATCCAATATAAACCATTAGATACCAATATAAAAAAAAATATTTAAAAAAGACTAATACAGACCAATAAGTTTTTGTATTGGAATTTACCAATAAATATAATATCGATATTTGGTCAAATATAAACCAATACAAACCAATACAAAAATAAGGTTTTTGTATTGGTACTTACCAATAAATATAAAGTCCAATATAAACCATTAGATACCAATATATATTAAAAAAAATATTTAAATGAACCAATACGGACCAATAAGTTTTGTATTGGTATTTACCAATAAATATAATATCCAATTTAAACCAATACATACCAATAAAATAACATATATTTTGGAAAAGAACCAATACAGACCAATACGTTTTGTATTGGTAATAACCAGTAAAAATTTTTTCCAACACAGACCAATATAAACCAATAGAGTTTAATTTTAATACCAATAAAGACCAATAAAACCAATAGAGACCAATAAAAACCAATACAAATTTCTATTGGTTTGTATTTGATTTCTATTGGTCATTTTTCATAGGGCAGTATAGGCCAATAAGTTTTTATATTGGTATTTACCAATAAATATAACATACAATACAACCAATAGAAAAAATAAGTTTTTTTATTGGTATTTACCAATAAATATAACATCCAATAAAAATTTCTAGATACCAATATAAAAAAAAAATGATTTGAAAAGATCAATACAGACCAATAAGTTTTTGTGTTCCTATTTACTAATAAATAAATATCGAAATTTGGTCAAATATAAAACAATACAAAGCATTAGAAATAAAAGGTATTTGTATTGGTACTTACCAATAAATATAATATCTAATATAAACCAATATAAAAAAATTATTAAAAAAAAACAGGACTAATAAGTTTTGTATTGGTATTTACCAATAAATATAATATCCACCATAAACCAATACATACCAATAAAATAACATATAATTCGGAAAAAAACCAATACAGACCAATACGTTTTGTATTAGTAATAACCAGTATTTTTTTCCAACGCAGACCAATATAAACCAATGGATAACCAATTTTAATACCAATAAAGATCATTAGAACCAATAGAGACCAATAGAGACCAATACAAATTTTTATTGGTTTGTATTGGTTTCTATTGGTCATTTTTCTTAGGGCCGTAACATTTTTTATATTAATATTATTTTGAGCCATTTTGCGCCAATATTTGTATGTATCTAAAACAAAAAAAAATGCTTTGGTATCACAAACTTATATTTAGTATATCAATAATGTACGCCTCAAATAAATCACAGGTTTTATGGAGGTAATATTTTTTTAGTTTTAAAAATATTTCAAAAAATTTAATCCAAACATTATTGGTTGAAACCGTTGACTATAATAAGTATTTATTGTTCTGTTTAGTTGTATTTCTTTTGCTTTAGTTATAGATAACGTTTTATAAAATTTCTAAATCTCTTAAATTGACTAACAGCCATCATACAAAAAAAAACCAGTGAACTAGGGAAAACCCTGTTAGGGACACTAGGGACTAAGCACAGGCAGGGCCAAAATTTTTTTTTTTGGGAAAATCCAGGATGACTAGTAAAAAAATGTTGAAGTATGTTTAAAGCCTGCAAAAAATGAGATTTAAAAAAAATGTTAAGACTGGCCCCTTTGGCTTTTAAATTTTTATTTTTCAATTTTTATTTTTTAATTACTCAAAAACCTTAATAATTCAAACTTTTAGAATGGGAACGTAATTTTTAATAAAGGATTACTCATAATTTTTTCTATCCATATACAAAATATAGGATTTTTTGTAGGGGCTGAAAATGTCAAAAAATTACCCTTTATTACCCTTTAATATAGGTCAAAAAAAACTGTTAGAACTTGTACCGATAGGCCAAAAATATTTTAAAGTTCCATAGCTATTTTAGTTAAATATTATACAGGGTGTAAAAAAAATAGTTTCAAAATATAGACCTTCAAATTCCCAGTTTTTTAATTTTTAAATATTTAATTTGACTATCCTGAAAGAGTCACTATTTTAACTTCGGACTAAATTAAGTTATATACTATTTAATATTTAAAGCCTCAGGCCATAAGCCCTAAAGACCCCACTGACCTGCTAAGCACATGTTTTAATATTTTATGTGGTTTTATGTAGTCCCTAAGGCCTTTAGGGCCGTCAAAGGGAATGTTTTTGAATGTTTTTATATTAAGTTTGTATAAACTAACTACAAAACCTTAGATTATACCGAAAATCATTTAAAGTCCTAGGGCCTAGGCCTTATAGGCCTTATACATATTTTTAATTTTTGTGGAGCTATTCTGGAAATATTTTAAGAAAAAATTATTATATTGTATAGTATTAAATATTCAAAAATTTTAAAACTGGTCACTAGGGTCCTTTTTCGGATAACGTATTAGTTTTTGTCAGATTTTAAAATTGTCTCTTTTAGAACAGTCAAATAAAATATTTAAAAGTTTTATGCGCTGATTTCGGAACATTTTTCCGTTATTCTCGATCAGCTAGCTTTTTTCAGATATAGCGCACAGTGGTTTTTTGCATATAGTTGTAGTAAATAAATTAATTAAGGTCTAATTATTTTTCTTACTGTAGATTGGTTCTCTATTAATAGGGCTCTAACCCAAAAAAAGCGGATTTTAAATATCTTTATTCATTTGTTTTTAATAGGCTTCCGAATTTAAAAAAAAAGATTTTATTCTAAATTTTTCGATATATTTTGATAAAAATTTTATATAAATACTAAAGATACGGCTCTAATTTTTATTCGCAATACTAACACATATGTGCGGTTTATAACAATAAAGAAAGTTTTAGTTTAATCCAGTGACGGTGATTTTACCGGGGGCTATCGAAAAAAAAAAAGAACAAAAGTATTTTTATTTAGAAGATCAACGCAATAAATTATATTTATTTAGAAAGAAACAAAACGCAAAAATTAAAAAAAAAAACTTTTTCTCCTTGCTTTAAAACAAACAAAAAATAACATTAAATAAACATTAAATAATTCAAAATATTGCTGTTATGCTTTCAATAACTCCCCGTAAAATCTCCGATACTGGATTCAATCTAAAACCTTTTTTATTTTTACAAACCACATATGTGTGTTAGTGTTGCTTATAAGAATCAGACCCATATCTTTAGTATTTATAAAAAAATTTCATGAAAATATAGCGAAAAATTGCAAAAAAATATGACTTTTTGAATTTAGAAGCCTATAAAAAACAAACGAATAAAGATATTTGAAATCCACTTTTTTTTGGGTTAGAGCCCTATTAATTGAGATCCAATTTACAGCAAAAAAGAAATTAATTCGACCCTAATTTTTTTTTACTACAACTATAAGCAAAAAAAACACTATATCTCAAAAAAAAACGAGCTGATGGAGAAAAACAGAAAAAGGTTCCGAAATCAGCGCACCAAATATAGCCAGACGCAACTAAAATGGTGGCAATATTTTGAATGTTACGTAGTGTAATAAGTTATTACTAATAACTAATAATATTTAAGGGCAAGCAGCATTAATAAAACTGCCGCACGTCATAAATAAGGGTGAATAAGAGGGAAAATAAATAGTTTTACAGTTATCAAAATATCAGAGCCGGACCAAGGACCATATTTCCATCTTATTAAATGTACCTTCTGTTTATTATTTATTTCGTTTATTTATGTGTTGAATATTTCTATACTTTCTTCTAGGTCTTAAACTTTGCTTGGTTTAATTTTTATGCGCTTTGTCCATAAATATGTCTTGGGCTTACAAACAAAAAGCACTAAGTCATAAAACATGGGTTTGAGATATTGACGAATTTAACTTTAAATTTTATTTTTTAATTTTTGTAATAATTATTTTTGGAAAAAAGAACTACTGAACTACTGGAAATTGTAATTACATGTTTCGATATAATAATATCCTGTTTGTTGATAAAAAAAATGAAGTAGTTGGATTCAACCAAATTGACTATATATGCTGAACAGAACAGCACACAAACGTTCGTTATAGAAGAGAAATTCATCCTAATTTGCCAAATACAACAATATTTTTTCGAAAAATAACACTTGTCTACAAAAAAAAACAATTTTCTTCTCCAAGGACTAAACCTATCATGCCTTAAGTATTTTTGTGTAGATTTAAAGTAAATCCCGGTCTTTATTAGAGATCGGTTTGGATCCAGAAAAGTAAACTTTTTCGGTCAAATTTAAATCGTGAGCTAGGATGTAAGGATTACTTAAATGCCTTTTTTTTAAACGTTTACGATTTCAGGGGCACCGAGCAAAATAGTGGGGGCGCCTTGGTTTTAATTATATGGTTTTCGTTATCGCTTATAACCTTGGCATTTTTTAATAGACATTCATTAACTTTGTATTTTCCTAAGCTTTAGAGTTCTACATTGTAGAATCTACAATTATAATGCAATGCTCAAAATCCAGTGTCAGACTAAGGGGGCGGCCAGGGGCGATAACCTGATTTTCCAGTTGTTATCGCCCCCTGGCCACCCCCCCTTAGTGCAAGACAGGCTTTTCTTCAAAAAAGTGTTTTTGAATACTTAGAAAATTCAATTTTTTTTATTGATTACCACATATAATTTGTGTGCAAGAAAATATTAGTGTTTTTTAGTTTTGTATTTGTTTCCGCTATTTATGTGCACAAAGTTTCCAAAAGGGTTTGAAAAAAATGTTTCAAATAATTATCATATTTAACCGACTTCCAAAAAAGGAGGAGGTTATCAATTCGACATGTGACTCTTTTATGAATTAAGCCATGTCAATATGTCAAGAGACGTATCATAAATTGTTTTCGTTGCAAAATAGAAGTATGTGCAATATAGCCTATATTATATAGGGTTAAGCTATAGCTATAAATACATCCGATTCAGACAAATATCTCCGATAATCACTAATTAAAAAAAAATCTTTGACGGATTAAGACTTATCGGATAAAAATACCTAAGAACATGTTAAAAAAAAACTTGGTGAGCAAGAAAAAAAGTTGCAATTCCTAAACTGTTTATCACACACAAAACAAAATTTAGATATTTATACTAAATTTTAAATATTATTTTACAGATCTTAGTTTTATGATTTCACTCAGTATTTTATTATTATTATCAGTTTTTTTTATTAAAATGATAATAACATACAAATTATTTTTAAATATGAATATGAATATGAATTTTAATATATTCATGCACAGTACATCTAGAATGATTCAACCTGATTAAGGGCGATATTGTGGTATACGACAATTTATTAGGATGCGGTATTGTCCCTCTCACTTGGACTCATTCTGCCTTACGACGCTTTACCCGTTGACTTGAGAGGTCGCAACCTCTTCCATAAAAATGTTAGTATAAGTGAATGGATTTCTATACCTACAGTAAATAAATCAATCCCAAGTTAAAAACATTTAAACAAAAATATTAGAACTAAAAGATTAGTTGATCTTTAACCAACCATTTTGCAGAATGAACTCAATAATTTAACATAAAACTTATTTTTGCGCTAATAAAATAAAACTATAACTAATACAGTAAATATACCTACTATAAATTACAATTTGTGGAAGTTTTTTAAGCGCCAACCATTACTTATACAGTGTGGTGGAAACACCCCAAAAAAAGGAGTAGGTATTGATAGATAAGGATGAACCTTTTTTTAAATGTGAGGATAAAAACACTCTACAGGAAAAGCCTCAAAAATAATTTTGTTTTGCAAAAACCGGTTAACTACACTTACTTTTATAATAGGTTTTTTAAAGAAAACACACTAGCGATTTTTTTACAACAAAAATTTTATCGTGGGTCCATTTGTAATTGCTTAAAATGGGTCTATACCAAATTTTGGTAATAAATTGTTAATATTTTAGAAATAAGCAATATATTGCGCAAAATTATGTTTTTTTTTTAAATTCTCAAGACAAGTAGACACTAAATGTCTAAATGGTATAGATGCTCTAGTAGACACTAGTATTAACTGTTTTATCACACACTAGAAACTGGTGAAGAAATTAATACACTTTTGTATATTTTAATTAAATAATTAATATTTTAAGTACCTACTATTAAAATAATTTTTTAATACGTACATAATTAAAACTGGGTAATTTAAATCAATTCAAATATTTTATTTATTAAAAAAACTAAATAAAACAACAAAATTTCATTTTAATAAGCTATAAGAGGACATTTAATTTTATTGTTTTTTTATTATTAGGCCCCCGTTATTTCCAATACATTTTTCTTACCTACGTGTTCTACTTACCTACAACTTTTCGAATCTGTTGAAGTATCATTTCTTGACACGCTTCTCTTATTCTATTTTTAAAATACTCTCTGTTTTGAGGCCTGGTGTTATAAACATTATTTTTATTTCCTAGATTGTTCCCCAAAAAAAGAAACAAGTAAGATCAGGGGATCTAGGGGACCATTGAATTAAAGGCTGCTCGTTCACCCTCTCCAAAAATTCTAACAATTTCTACTTTATCTTGTAAAGATAAAGACGTTTTTAAAATAAAAAAATGTCAAAAAAATAATATTCAAAACATTTTTATTTCCTAAATATTAACCGATTGATGGTTCTTGACCAAATTTGGTATAGACTCATTTTAAGCAATTGCAAATACACTTACGATAAAATTTGTTGTAAAAAAATGGCTAGTATGTTTAAAAAAAAAAACTATTTTAAATGTTAGTGTAGTTAGCCGATTTTTGCAAAACAAGGTTATTTTTGGGACTTTTTTTTGACCTCACGTTTTAAAAATCATCATCCTTATCCATCAATACCTACTCCTTTTATTAGGGTGTTTCCAAAATAAATGGATCACACTATATGTAGAAAAATTACAAAGAAGTAATTAGTTTTAAATATTTATTACCAAGCGTAGTTCTATAAAATACAACTACAAAAATATACCTGATCGGACTCTGGACCGTATACTTACATAAAAGTCATCCGCCAAAACTAAAATTTAATATCAAACCTGGGATTTTTAGCAACATATATATTTACTTTTATTATTTATTTTAATATTATTTTTGATACATACTTTGTCATGGAGAGCCCCAAATAAGCATATGCTTGTGCTAGGGGCTCTCCGTCAATTTTGATTAAAAAAAGTAAAAATTTTTGCATTGCTTCTGTTGGCAGACTAACATCTCTACTCTAAATTTCTCTACTCCCTAACATCCCTACTCCATAACATCCCTACTCCACAACAACTCTACTCCGTAACATCTCTACTCCATAACTTCTATACTCCGTAACAACTCTACTCCACACTATAGACACTCGATTAGCCACTTGTCTTAACTCAAAAGAATATTTGTCATGCTAAGTCACTGTCAAAAATGAATCCAGTTTATTAATTACTTACATATTAGTGCATGTTAAGAGAACGCGGTCATTGTTGCTTTTAGAAAAATTCATTTATGATTGTTCTAGATTTACATTTAAAGATAAACGTTTTCTAGGAAAAAAATAAAATAATCTAGAAGAAGATTCTTTGTTCTTTGAACTGCTCATTTATTATTAAGTGGCTAATAAAGTGCATATAGTGTGGAGTAGAGTTGTTACGGAGTAGAAATGTTATGGAGTAGAGATGTTACGGAGTAGAGTTGTTGTGGAGTAGGGATGTTATGGAGTAGGGATGTTGGGGAGTAGAGAAATTTAGAGTAGAGATGTTAGTTTGCCCTTCTGTTTCAAAATTGTAAATTTTTCTCCATGTCCAAAAGATTATGTTACCATGCATCCTGGGTCCAGAAAAGCTTACATGTTTAACAGAAATATATAAAATATATTTTTATTTTAAACTAATAATTTTAGTAAATACTAAAATTTTAATCTACTTCGAATAATAATTATTATTATAATAATAATTAATTAATGACAGATGACAGACTTGACTGATATTTATCCATCCAAATGTAAATACATATTAGTTATAGTTAGTTAGTTGTATTTAATATTTCAATATATTGTATTTAATATTTATATTTATGTATTAAATATATTTTAATTAAAACTATTTCAGACTTGAATTTTAAAGAGTTTTTATTGTATAGTATAACTTGTGACTAGAATATTAAAACATAAATTATGTCTATTATACAAAAGACTCTAAACTACTACAATGTAGTACTCTGCCCTCCTAAAGAGGAACGCGGCATGTACAACTGACACATACGGTTTTCGAGCTTAGTATTATTTTACTACGGAGAATAACGGTAAGTACCAATCCTAAGGAAATCTGCGGTAAGTACACCGAAGAAGTTACCTGCCGCGTTCTTTTTATGTAAAAGTTTGGCATGAATTTTAATCTTTTAATAAACGAAATAATATCTAAAATAACTATATTTATGCTTTTTGGTATTTAAAAAATCTGTTAATTTCTGGTATCTATATTTAAAATAAAATTTAATTGAACGTATAATTGTTTTGTGCGTGCAAGTGAATTTTTGAAATAAATTATAACATCAAATATTTTTTATGATTTTCTGTAACAATTTAAATTTTTGATACCTTATAATATAATAAGCCGTAAAGATATGTAATGCTACCCATTCCATTATATACTATTCACAGTAAATGGTATATTGCATTTTCCCAAATACTTTTCAAAAAAAAAAAAATAATTAAAAAAATATAATTTTTATAAAAAAACCTTTTTTTGAAAAACGAATTTTTCTTAATTTTTTTAAAAAAAATTAATTTTTTTTTATCAATTTTTTTTTCGTTTTTGATTTTAATAAACCTAAGCCTATAAGGGAAATTATTATTTTTTGGCAGCAGTTTTTATGTTATATTATTATTTAATTATATTTAAACAGATATATCTACTAGTAGATATACTATAGTTTCTATACTATTAAACAATAGTAGTAACAATAGTATTAAACAATAGTAGTATAATATTAAACAATATTTCTTTTTTTTTTCATTTATTGATTCATCAATATTTTATAATAATATTAATTTTGTCTTCTTATAAGATATGTATATTTATTTAGAAACAATAAATGTATCTATCTATCTATTAATTTTGTCTGATTGCCACTAAAAACCCATAGTTTTGCTTTCTTTTGTATTTGCTTTATCCTGTTTCTCTTTTCAAAACAAAATTTTACATAGAAAGAACGCGGCAAGAAACATCTTTGATGCACTTACCGTAGATTTCCTTAGGATTGGTACATACCGTTATTCTCCGTTGTAAAATAATACTAAGCTCGAAAACCGTATGTGTCAGGTGTACATGCCGCGTTCCTCTTTAGGAGGGCAGCTCTACATATGGTATTATTATTTTCGAAATATCTTTAAGTAAGTAAGTATTTATGTGCACACATGCTGGTTTATTTGTTTTCCCTTTTACTTATAAAACCGGAATTATTTATGTTTTGAAGGTTTTACGTAATACCTTCATCTGCTGCTCAATTAATTACAACTTTCTGAAGAAATATTTAAATTGCATTAATAATGCAGCATAACAGTTTTAATTTTATCCTATTTATTAGTCCCGTAAATTTTAGATTCAACCCTGTTGTAGAACGCAGAGCGCCCAGCTAATTAAGGAGCTATATCTCACTGTAGAATTATTTAATTCTGTGGACCACCCCCGTCAAGTCAAAATGAACAAATTAGCTCGGTTACGCCAATAATACTTTAGTGGGTTCATACTACAGGGGTGGTTCGTAATCCTATTTGACTTTACGTTATTACATTATTAACAATCGCATTATTAGACGGGAAATAATTATTTCATTTGTCTTTGTATCGTGTTTGTTTTTTTAATTAAACTGGATAATATGATTTCATGTTTAATTGAATTTTTAATTTGAATTCAAAAATATTCAGATAAAAATTTAGTTTTCTTTTAACTCATTGAAAGGCTGTTTGAAAATAACAAGTATGTTTAAAAATTGCTAATTAATAAAATGAGTCCACAATTTTAATATTTCCATTTGGCTAAATGGCTGTATTGTAATATTTATGAACAAATTATGAAAGAAAAAATCAATCATAAAATCGATAAAAAAACTTGATTGTAGCGCACCGTGTAGGTATAGTAATTTTTATTAATAATTGTAGTGCACTAGTGGCAGACTAACATCACTACTTTCAATTTTCCTACTCCCTAAAGTCTTTACTCCATAACATCCCTACTCTACAACAATTCTGCTCCGTAATATCCCTACTCCCCAATAACCCTGCACGCACTATATGCACTAGATTAGGGGTCGTCCATAAAATATGTCACACAAATTGACAAAAATTCATACACTTCATACCCCGTTTCTCGCGTTATTAAAGGCTGTAGTGTTACAAGAACGCTTACGAAGCTTCGTCACTTCGCGAAGTGACTGTTAGAATAACACATTTACGATTATTCTAGAATGTTCCTGAAACATATAAAATTAGATAGAATATAGTTATCCGCATGAAACAAAGTATGCGACTAAAGGGGGAGGAATCATTCGGCGCTCTTCTTTCCGTCAAAAGCGTTATAAGGCGTGCAACGGGCCTCCCACTTGCACACAAAGTCCAAACATATTTCCCGTAGCCACAGATCCGTGCTTCAAAGTATACAAAAGCTTTTGTTTCATGAACTCATTTATTATTAATAGCTAGATAATCGAGTGCTAATAGTGCCCTGCTAAGACAAGTAATCCTATCTGCAAAAATTCACTTTTTGAGATAAGCATACCATTGAATTGCTTTACACCAGCCCCATGTGCCTACTAAAAAGAAATGTCCCATCTAATACTCAAATCCTAAAAATTATCGATGTTTGTCCTATGTGGAAAATTTTTAATGTTTTCTAAATAAAATTGACCTAACTAGTCTTTACTAGACGAATAAGTCAGGACTAGTACTAACTTTACAGATGTTAGTAATTTGATTGGGCCTTCTAGATCATTTTATCCTAACTTTCTTGGATAGAACAATTGCATTTAGTATGACAATTTATTTTTTTGAAAAAAAAAAATATTATTTTTATTTAAAATAAAGCAGAACCCAACGCCATATTTATTTAAACATGTTTTCAAAAAGTCCAAACAAAAACAATAAAACTGGCCATATCTCAAAATATCTAATTTGCAGATAGGACAACTTGTCTTAGCAGGGCGGTATAGTGAGGAGTAGGGTCATTGGGGAGTAGGGTTATTGGGGAGTAGGAATGTTATAGTTGGGGTGTTATGGAGTAGAGAAGTTAGGTGCATATATAAGATGCTCGTCCTATGTGGAAAATTTTCAATGTATTCTAAATAAAATTGTCCTAACTAGTCTTTACTAGACGAATAAGTTAGGAATAGGACTAACTTTACAGATGTTAGTAATTTGATTGGGCCTTCTAGATCATTTTATCCTAACTTTCTTGGATAGAACTAATGCATTTAGTATGACAATTAATTTTTTTGAAAAAAAAATATATTATTTTGTATTTAAAATAAAGCAGAACCCAACGCCATATTTAATTAAAACATGTTTTCAAAAAGTCCAAACAAAAACAATAAAACTGGCCATATCTCAAAATATCTAATTTGCAGATAGGACAACTTGTCTTAGCAGGGCAGTATAGTGAGGAGTAGGGTCATTGGGGAGTAGGGTTATTGGGGAGTAGGAATGTTATAGAGTTGGGATGTTATGGAGTAAAGAAGTTAGGTGCATATATACTGTTTATTATTATATGTATAATAATAAATTAATTAATATTTTTTAAGAAATGATACTTTTATTCAACGTTTTTTATGACACTTGTCAATTATTATTTATTTTCATTTTTAACAATTAAAGGTAAAACAATGTAAAAGGTAAATTAATTTGGAACATTGTCCCCCTCGGTGTTGGTTTCTATATTGCCAACACTAGTATTTAAACGTCCAAGTAGAAAATTTTGTAAATTAAATACTAATTTTTCTTCAAAACCTTGAATATTCTTCAACATTTTTTTACTGTCTTCTCCTCGGACTGGTTAAGACTGCTCGAAGGACCACTATGTTTATTATTATATGTATAATAATAAATTAATTAATATTTTTTAAGAAATTACACTTTTATTCAACGTTTTTTATGACACTTGTCAATTATTATTTATTTTCATTTTTAATGTATATTAATTTGGAACATATACTATTTTGGGAATTCTGTCCTAAATGTGGCGTTTTCTGTCTTCTTGAAATACGTCAAATTAATGCTATCTAGTTCATTTGGTATTATTTTTCAAAATTACTTATATTGTGCAAAATAAATAAATAAAAAAAATATCGCCTCGATGAAATATGATATTTAAGGTGTTTGATATTTTCTTTTCAGAATTCATAAATACTTAATATTACTTTTATGTCTCACATTTTTTTGTCACACCCACTGTAGTTTCGTTTTTTAGTTTGACAAGGACAAATCTCTTTTATGATTTATTAGCAAAGCAACACGTGCGCCACTGGTAACTAATACAAATGGCCTTTGCCCCATATTAGTCTTACTGCACATTTGTACATATGTATGTGGTTTGCTATAACAAAGTTGCTTAAGTGTAAAGTAATTTTCAATTTCTCTTATAAAAGACACACAAATAAAATCAGATTTAGGAGTTAAACAATAAAGTACTTATTTGTTAAAAAAATGGTAC